>CAWUFW010008599.1:270000-869265 GCA_963921515.1 Calotriton arnoldi | reverse complement strand
AAACCTTTATTGGCATTTGGCATAGGTGCTACAGCGTCACAAAGTGTATGTACATTATATTGCATTTGTTATTGTTCTGTATGTTGCTTCTAAGGCATGACAATCGGAACATATATATCTAACAATCCTCCTCTGCTGCCCTCCCACCCAGCACTCCGCTCCCGCCCAGGTATCCCAGCATATTCAGCATGGTACTTTTGCCATCTTCTCCAGTGTCTTAAAGCAAGAAATCAGAATCATATTAATCGCTCTGAGTCAGTCAAGGTACATTGCTACTGCTGTCTTCGTTCTCATTGGGTTGTCCACTGCCACATTCTATGGTCCCTCTATTATGTCGCTCAGGTTCCTTAGCTCCTCATCCGCCCTGCTTTAAGGTGTTGCATCATTGTCGACGTATTCTTCCGATCTTAAGTCGTTCCTCCCTCCCCAGTCCTCCTGTCTCCCTCTCGATCTCCTCAGTGTCTGCCGCCGTCTGCGCTACCAAGTAGGTGGTCAATGGCCCCCATATATCTTTAGGGTCTGGACCTTGCGGGCAGAAGGTCTGCATAATTGTGAAGCTGTTCCGCCATGTGTGAGGTCCCTCATCCAATCCTTGAATTTGGGCGCACGGCCCCTTCCCCACCTGCATGCCACCTGGCGCTTGCTGGGTGTTCAATACAAATACTTTGTGTACTCGTTACTATAGGTGTAGTTAAGCCCAGGAGAGCTATTAATGGGATGGAGTGATCTGTATGTCCGAGATTTGCAGCGGACATACCGGTGAATATGTCCTCCCACACAGGCCACCTGTGGGCATTGCCATGCTAGATGCACAAAGTCCGCCCTCCTATCGTTCACACCTGGCCACACAAGCCAAATTTTGGCAGCTTGGCCGGTGTATGTACAGTCTAAGTGTGAACTTGAAGTGGATTAGTCGTAATCTATTGCTGCCTGTCACTGCCTCTGTCTGCATGCAGCATTTTTCCCACTGTTCGTCCGTTAGAGCTATTCTAAGTCCTTATCCCATTCCACTCTGGCCCTTAGGTTGGGAGGGGGCACCCCCCGCACCTGTTTATATAGCTGGGATATAACATGCTCCTAGGTGCCTCAGCCTGTAGTAATGTATGTATGGGCTAAATGTGTCAGTTCACATGGAAATGCTGGTAGCCTATGGAAGGAAATTCAAGTTACTGGTAAGTACGGTTAAAATTACTTTTGAGGATCAGTACTGGGCTGAAAGATGCAGCACTGAGGTCTCTCCTGATAACAGGTGAGTAAATCGGAATTCGTATTTCGGCTGATTTTAGAGGAATATTTTAAAGTTCCAAAACTCCACACTTAGAAGAATTTCCAAGTGAAACCAGTCAATGTTAGCCTATGGAAGGAAATTCAAGTTACTGGTAAGTACGGTTAAAATTACTTTTCAGGACCAGTACTGGGCTGAAAGATACAGCACTGAGGTCTCTCCTTATAACAGGTGAGTAAATCGGAATTCGTATTTCGGCTGATTTTAGAGGAATATTTGTATGTTTCAAAAATCAACACTTTGAAACTTTTTCAGCAAAAAGCAGGCAATGATATCCTATGGAAGGAAATTCAAGCTACTGGTAAGTACGGTTAAAATTACTTTTGAGGATCAGTACTGGGCTGAAAGATGCAGCACTGAGGTCTCTCCTGATAACAGGTGAGTAAATCGGAATTCGTATTTCGGCTGATTTTAGAGGAATATTTTAAAGTTCCAAAACTCCACACACAGAAGAATTTCCAAGTGAAACCAGTCAATGTTAGCCTATGGAAGGAAATTCAAGTTACTGGTAAGTACGGTTAAAATTACTTTTCAGGGCCAGTACTGGGCTGAAAGATACAGCACTGAGGTCTTTCCTGATAACAGGTGAGTAAATCAGAATTCGGATTTCGGCTGATTTTAGAGGAATATTTGTATGTTTCAAAAATCAACACTTAGAAACTTTTTCAGCAAAAAGCAGGCAATGATATCCTATGGAAGGAAATTCAAGTTACTGGTAAGTACGGTTAAAATTACTTTTGAGGATCAGTACTGGGCTGAAAGATGCAGCACTGAGGTCTCTCCTGATAACAGGTGAGTAAATCGGAATTCGTATTTCGGCTGATTTTAGAGGAATATTTTAAAGTTCCAAAACTCCACACACAGAAGAATTTCCAAGTGAAGCCAGTCAATGTTAGCCTATGGAAGGAAATTCAAGTTACTGGTAAGTACGGTTAAAACTACTTTTGAGGATCAGTACTGGGCTGAAAGATGCAGCACTGAGGTCTCTCCTGATAACAGGTGAGTAAATCGGAATTCGTATTTCGGCTGATTTTAGAGGAATATTTTAAAGTTCCAAAACTCCACACTTAGAAGAATTTCCAAGTGAAACCAGTCAATGTTAGCCTATGGAAGGAAATTCAAGTTACTGGTAAGTTCGGTTAAAATTACTTTTGAGGATCAGTACTGGGCTGAAAGATGCAGCACTGAGGTCTCTCCTGATAACAGGTGAGTAAATCGGAATTCGTATTTCGGCTGATTTTAGAGGAATATTTTAAAGTTCCAAAACTCCACACTTAGAAGAATTTCCAAGTGAAACCAGTCAATGTTAGCCTATGGAAGGAAATTCAAGTTACTGGTAAGTACGGTTAAAATTACTTTTCAGGACCAGTACTGGGCTGAAAGATACAGCACTGAGGTCTCTCCTTATAACAGGTGAGTAAATCGGAATTCGTATTTCGGCTGATTTTAGAGGAATATTTGTATGTTTCAAAAATCAACACTTAGAAACTTTTTCAGCAAAAAGCAGGCAATGATATCCTATGGAAGGAAATTTAAGTTACTGGTAAGTACGGTTAAAATTACTTTTGAGGATCAGTACTGGGCTGAAAGATGCAGCACTGAGGTCTCTCCTGATAACAGGTGAGTAAATCGGAATTCGTATTTCGGCTGATTTTAGATTAATATTTTAAAGTTCCAAAACTCCACACACAGAAGAATTTCCAAGTGAAGCCAGTCAATGTTAGCCTATGGAAGGAAATTCAAGTTACTGGTAAGTACGGTTAAAATTACTTTTGAGGATCAGTACTGGGCTGAAAGATGCAGCACTGAGGTCTCTCCTTATAACAGGTGAGTAAATCGGAATTCGTATTTCGGCTGATTTTAGAGGAATATTTGTATGTTTCAAAAATCAACACTTTGAAACTTTTTCAGCAAAAAGCAGGCAATGATATCCTATGGAAGGAAATTCAAGCTACTGGTAAGTACGGTTAAAATTACTTTTGAGGATCAGTACTGGGCTGAAAGATGCAGCACTGAGGTCTCTCCTGATAACAGGTGAGTAAATCGGAATTCGTATTTCGGCTGATTTTAGAGGAATATTTTAAAGTTCCAAAACTCCACACACAGAAGAATTTCCAAGTGAAGCCAGTCAATGTTAGCCTATGGAAGGAAATTCAAGTTACTGGTAAGTACGGTTAAAATTACTTTTGAGGATCAGTACTGGGCTGAAAGATGCAGCACTGAGGTCTCTCCTGATAACAGGTGAGTAAATCGGAATTCGTATTTCGGCTGATTTTAGAGGAATATTTTAAAGTTCCAAAACTCCACACTTAGAAGAATTTCCAAGTGAAACCAGTCAATGTTAGCCTATGGAAGGAAATTCAAGTTACTGGTAAGTACGGTTAAAATTACTTTTCAGGACCAGTACTGGGCTGAAAGATACAGCACTGAGGTCTCTCCTGATAACAGGTGAGTAAATCGGAATTCGTATTTCGGCTGATTTTAGAGGAATATTTGCACAATGGTGAAGGGAGGGGCGGGGCCTGAGGTGACATCTGTGCAAACGCGCCCGTGGCGCGTTTTAAGTTGGGGGATTAAGTCCCCTTGAATCATGAGGGTCCCTAGGGGCCAACTAGCCCACCAGGAACCTCCAGTATGCGCCAGGGGCTGCGTTGCAGAGACGTGTAGAGAGGCCACACCCCTTTTACACCTCTCTGCAACGCAGCTCTGTGGCACTTTCTGGATGTACCTGTTGGGCTAGTTGGCCCCAGGGACCCTCAGGATTGAAGGGGATTTAATTCC
Organism: Calotriton arnoldi; assembly: GCA_963921515.1. Classification (NCBI taxonomy): domain Eukaryota; kingdom Metazoa; phylum Chordata; class Amphibia; order Caudata; family Salamandridae; genus Calotriton; species Calotriton arnoldi. The sequence continues at coordinate 865,199 of CAWUFW010008599.1, read as the reverse complement.
CCATCTTAAAACGCGCCACAGGGCCTGTTTGCACACGTCACCTGAAGCCCCGCCCCTCCCTTCACCACTGTGCAAACGCGCCCACAAGGACCCCTGAGCAGACCTAGGGGGTCAGGGTGTTGCTACCCTTCCCCTTTTGTGCGCTTTGCGCACTTGTTTCTGTCCCTCGGTTCTACCGAGGACAAAATGGCTGCCAACACTTCCTGATTTGGAGTGTTGACAGCCAATTAGCATGCAGCTCGTGATCGGGAGGGTGCGCGGATCCTCCGCGCCCATAGATATATATGTACTTTTACTTTTTATTTTCTCAGCAACTACTGAACGGATTTACACCATTTAACAAAAAGGGTTCTTTCTGAACCAAGAACTATCTCTTTGCCAAATTTGGTGTAATTCCGTTCAGCAGTTCGGGCTGTAGCCGTGTCTAAACTTTCCTATGGGAAATTGATTTTTTGACTCTTATTTTTTAATTTCTCCAGCAACTACTGAACGGATTTACACCATTTAACAAAAGGGTTCTTTCTGAACCAAGAACTACCTCTTTGCCAAATTTGGTGTAATTCCGTTCAGCAGTTCGGGCTGTAGCCGTGTCTAAAGTTTCCTATGGAAAATTGCATGGGGAAAACACGTTTTGGGACCACCCTTTTTCTCGGCCCCCGCTTGACGAATCACCCCGAGACTTTCAGGGTAGGAGCGGACCGTAGCGGGCCATAACGTTTGAAAATTTCGCGAAGATTCGTCAACCGGCAAGAGAGTTATTTCAAATAGAATGTCGCGGATTTCCTATGGAAAATAGGTCCTGACTATAACTATCTACTGGCGACCGCCAGTAGATAATATATATATATATATATATTCACTGAAAAAACCATAGGTTTTAGGGACAGTTATAGTTAGTTGGACATTGCACTCGTACAAAACCCGTGAAATTCCCCTGTTATAGTTAGTTCAGCTAACTATAACTCGCGCCCCCGCAATGCACTGCTGATGACGTCACATATTACATCACTCATGACATGGTCAGTGACATCACTGATGACATCACTGATGACATCTCAAATGACATCACTGATGACATCATCCAGTGACTGTGGGGCCGATTCCGATTCGGGCCGGAAATCTCTCCGACCGAGCCGGACCCGGAGAGATTTCCGACCGGATCGGACCCGTGCAGCCCGACCGAGCGAGTACGATGCGCACGTATGCCATCGGACTCGAGTCGGTCGGACTCCCATTGAAGTCAATGGGAGCCTGTCGTACAACGCGTACGCGGGCTCCCATTGACTCAATGGGTGCGATGCGGACAAGTGCGCCCCCTACAGCGTGTACGCGGCGAAGCGATTCGCGCCATACACGCACAGGTAGGGGGGACCCATGGGTCCTCCCTGTGTGCGACTCGCGCGGCTATGCGTACAGGGGGGTCCGACACGGACCCCCAAAGTACGGCTCCGACAGCTCTTTCGAGCCGGAGTGCGCGGCTCGGTCGGACTGCTCGCGGCGCGCATCGTACTTACCCGGCCGGGGAACGTCTCCATTGCGCGGTGCGAGTGCGTGTCCGTGCGAGTCGGTCGGTGCGGTTCGACCCGGGATCGAGTCGGTCGGAGCGGTCGGGACGCCCGGACGAGTCGGTCGGCGAATACGCATCGTACTCGCTCGCCCGGACGTGCGTACTGAATCGGTCGGGAAATAGGGCTCCGAATCGGATCCGGTTAAGCCGAATCCGATTCGGAGCCCTACGGCCGAGATCGGAATCGGCCCCTGTGTGTTTCTGTAAAGTTTAAATATGTTTAATATATATAGGGAAAGGCGTATTGAAGAATGAGTGGGTGTATAAGTGTCTGAATGGATGATTTAGTACGTGAGTGACTGACTCTACAAGTGAGTGATTAAACGTATCTTACTGAATGCATGGGTTAGTGACTAAACCGTGTGAATGTCTGTATCCGTCTGTTTGTTGGTGTGTAAGTGGATGCATGGATTTGCGAATAGCTACATGAGTGTCTATATGGGTTATTGATTGGTTCTCTGAGTATCTGTATGGCTGCCTGAGTGTTTGTGTGGGTGGGGTGTGTGTGACTCTATACATAGATGTGTGAGTGGGTGATTCACTGGGTGCATGATTTCAAGAGTGCATCTGTGATGGACTGCTTGGGTGGGTGAGTGTGTGTATGGGTGTGTTAGTGGGTGAATGTATATCTCAGAGGTACATGTGCGAGTAACTACATATGTAAAAGGCAGTATATATGTGTGTTAGAGTATTTAAATGGCTATAAGTGAGAGTGTGTTATTGTGAGAGTGGCTGTATGGATGCGTGTGTGCTTGTATCAGTTATTGTATAAGAGCGTAAGAATGTGCTAGTATTTGTATGAGTAAGTGAGCTGGTGTGTGTATAACTGTATAGGTGAGTAAATGGGTGTGTGATTAATTTTTTGCATGACTGACTAGGTGTGTGAGTACCTCTATGGATGAGTGGCGGTGTGTGACTGTTTATATAGGTGTATGAGTGCATATGATAGTCCTGTACTGAGTGACTGTAAGTATGAGTGACTGTACAGGTGAGTGAGTGGATGTGTGTGTAGACCTAAGAATCAGTGAGTGGGTATGTAGTTTTTGGTGTTGGAGTGTCTATGGTTTTGAGAATGGCAGTCTGTAATTTAGAGTGGGTGTATCAAAAGTTATATTAGGGTGTGAGAAGATGCATGAAATTATCACATGGATGATGTCATCAGTGATGTCATTTGAGATGTCATCAGTGATGTCATCAGTGATGTCACTGACCATGTCATGAGTGATGTAATATGTGACGTCATCAGCAGTGCATTGCGGGGCGCGAGTTATAGTTAGCTGAACTAACTATAACAGGGGAATTTCACGGGTTTTGTACGAGTGCAATGTCCAACTAACTATAACTGTCCCTAAAACCTATGGTTTTTTCAGTGAATTTCAAAGGTTTTTTAAATGCTAATTTCTAACTATAACGTGTCTGAAACCTATGGTTTTTTCAGTGAATTTCAAAGGTTTTTTAAATGCTAATTTCTAACTATAACGTGCCTGAAACCTATGGTTTTTCAGTGAATTTCAAAGGTTTTTTAAATGCTAATTTCTAACTATAACGTGCCTGAAACCTATGGTTTTTTCAGTGAATTTCAAAGGTTTTTTAAATGCTAATTTCTAACTATAACGTGCCTGAAACCTATGGTTTTTTCAGTGAATTTCAAAGGTTTTTTAAATGCTAATTTCTAACTATAACGTGCCTGAAACCTATGGTTTTTCAGTGAATTTCAAAGGTTTTTTAAATGCTAATTTCTAACTATAACGTGCCTGAAAACTATGATTTTTTAAGTGAATTTCAAAGGTTTTTAAATGCTAGTTTCTAACTATGCCAACAGAGGTAGGACATGTGAAGAAAGAAGAAAAACTCACAGAAAGAAGCAAAAGATGTGCAGAAAGAACCAACAGAGGAGCAGAAAGAGGCCTTGTTGCAAAATCATCCTGCGCCCACAACTTTTTCAGACGGGTACTGGTGGTAACTGACTCTGACTAACCAGAGCCAGTGCGCGTTTGCACAGTGGTGAAGGGAGGGGGCCTGAGGTGACATGTGTGCAAACGCGCCCCGTGGCGCGTTTTAAGTTGCGGGATTAAGTCCCCTTGAATCCTGAGGGTCCCTGGGGCCCAACTAGCCCCCAGGTACCTACAGTTAGGACCACAGAGCTGAGTTGCAGAGAGGCGTTCCGAGGCCACGCACCTTTTTCACCTCTCTGCAACGCACCTCTGTTGTGCTTACTGAAGGTACCTGGTGGGCTAGTTGGCCCCCAGGATTCAAAGGGAATTAACTCCCCAACTTAAAACGCACCACAGGGCGTGTTTGCGCACATGTCACCTGAGGCCCCGCCCCTCCCTTCACCACTGTGCAAACGCGCCCCGTGGCGCATTTTAAGTTGGGGGATTAGGTCACCTTGAATCCTGAGAGTCCCTGGGGCCCAACCAGCCCACCAGGTACTTCCAGTAAGCACCACAGGTCTGCGTTGCAATGCCTGTAACAAATTGTGCAGTTGTGTTTAGGTAGTGAAGAGGGTCGTGCTGGGGGTAGTGTTTTAGGGTTTAGGTAGTGCAGTGGTGTTTGTGTAGTGTAGGGGGTCATGCTGGGGGTAGATTTAGGGTTTAGGGTAGTGCAGTGGTGTTTGGGTAGTGTAGGGAGTCGTGCTGCGGGGAGTGTTTTAGGGTTTAGGGTAGTACAGTGGTGTTTGGGTAGTGTAGGGGGTCGTGCTGGGGTTAGTGTTTTAGGGTTTTAGGATTTAGGGTAGTGCAGTGGTGTTTGGGTAGTGTAGGGGATACTGCTGGGGGTAGTGTTTTAGGGTTTAGGGTAGTGCAATGATGTTTGGGTAGTGTAGGGGGTACTGCTGGGGGTAGTGTTTTAGGGTTTAGGGTAGTGCAGTGGTGTTTGGGTAGCATAGGGGGTACTGCTGGGGGTAGTGTTTTATGGTTTAGGGTAGTGCAGTGGTGTTTGGGTAGTGTAGGGGTTCGTGCTGGGGGTAGTTTTTTAGGGTTTAGGGTAGTGCAGTGGTGTTTGTGTAGTGTAGGAGGTCGTGTTTTAGGGTTTAGGGTAGTGCAGTGGTCTTTGGGTAGTGTAGGGAGTCGTGCAGGGTATTGTTTTAGAGTTTAGGGTAGTGCAGTGGTCTTTGGGTAGTGTAGGGGGTTGTGCGGGGGTAGTGTTTTAGGGATTAGGGTAGTGCATTGGTATTTGGGTAGTGTAGGGGGTCATGCTGGGGGAGTGTTTTAGGGTTTAGGGCAGTGCAGTGGTGTTCGGGTAGTGTAGGGGGTCGTGCTGGGGGAGTGGTTTAGGGCAGTGCAGTCGTGTTCGGGTAGTGTAGGGGGTCGTGCTGGGGGAGTATTTTAGGGTTTAGGGTAGTGCAGTGGTGTTCGGGTAGTGTAGGGGGTCATGCTGGGGGTAGTGTTCTATGGTTTAGGGCAGTGCAGTGGTCTTCGGGCAGTGTAGGGGGTCGTGCTGGGGGTGGTGTTTCAGGGTTTAGGGCAGTGCAGTGATGTTCGGGCAGTGTAGGGGGTCGTGCAGGGGTGCTGTTTCAGGGTTTAGGGCAGTGCAGTGGTGTTCGGGCAGTGTAGGGGTCATGCAGGGGTGGTGTTTCAGGGTTTAGGGCAGTGGTGTTTGGGCAGTGTAGGGGGTGGTGTTTCAGGGTTTGGGGCAGTGCAGTGGTGTTCAAGCAGTAAAGGGGGTAATGCTGGGGGTGGTGTTTCAGGGTTTAGGGCAGTGCAGTGGTGTTCGGGCAGTGTAGGGGGCGGTGCAGGGGGTGGTGTTTCAGGGTTTAGGGCAGTGAAGTGGTGTTCGGGCAGTGTAGGGGGTGGTGCAGGGGTGGTGTTTCAGGGTTTAGGGCAGTGCAGTGGTGTTCGGGCAGTGTAGGGGGTCGTGCAGGGGGTGGTGTTTCAGGGTTTAGGGCAGTGCAGTGGTGTTCGGGCAGTGTAGGGGGCGGTGCAGGGGGTGGTGTTTCAGGGTTTAGGGCAGTACAGTGGTGTTCGGGCATTGTAGGGGGTGGAGCTGGGGCTGATGTTTCAGGGTTTAGGGCAGTGCAGTGGTGTTCGGGCAGTGTAGGGGGTCGTGCTGGGGCTGGTGTTTCAGGGTTTAGGGCAGTGCAGTGGTGTTCGGGCAGTGTAGGGGGTCGTGCTGGGGCTGGTGTTTCAGGGTTTAGGGCAGTGCAGTGGTGTTCGGGCAGTGTAGGGGGTCATGCTGGGGCTGGTGTTTCAGGGTTTAGGGCAGTGCAGTGGTGTTCGGGCAGTGTAGGTGGTCTTGCTGGGGCTGGTGTTTCAGGGTTTAGGGCAGTGCAGTGGTGTTCGGGCAGTGTAGGGGGTCGTGCTGGGGCTAGTGTTGCAGGGTTTAGGGCAGAGCAATGGTGCTCAGGCAGTGTAGGGGGTCGTGCTGGGGGTGGTGTTTCCGGGTTTTGGGCAGTGCAGTGGTGTTCCGGCAGTGTAGGGGGTCGTGCAGGGGTGGTGTTACAGGGTTTAGTGCAGTGGTGTTCGGGCAGTGTAGGGGTCGTGCTGGGGTGGTGTTTCAGTGTTTAGGGCAGTGCAGTGGTGTTCGGGCAGTGTAGGGTGTCGTGCTGAGGGGTGGTGTTTCAGGGTTTAGGGCAGTGCAGTAGTGTTTGGGCAGTGTAGGGGGTCGTGCAGGGGTGGTGTTTCAGGGTTTAGGGCAGTGCAGTGGTGTTCGGCCAGTGTAGGTAGTCTTGCTGGGGGTGGTGTTTCAGGGTTTAGGGCAGTGCAGTAGTTTTCGGCCAGTGTAGGCGGTCGTGCTGGGGCTGGTGTTTCAGGGTTTAGGGCAGTGCAGTGGTGTTCGGGCAGTGTACGGGGTTGTGCTGGGGCTGGTGTTTCAGGGTTTTGGGCAGTGCAGTGGTGTGCGGACAGTGTACGGGGTCGTGCTGGGGCTGGTGTTTCAGGGTTTAGGGCAGTGCAGTGGTGTTCGGGCAGTGTAGGGGCTCATGCTGAGGGTGGTGTTTCAGGGTTTAGGGCAGTGCAGTGGTGTTCGGGCAGTGTAGGGGGTGGTGCTGGGGCTGGTGTTTCAGGGTTTTGGGCAGAGCAGTGGTGTTCGGGCAGTGTAGGGGGTCGTGCTGGGGGTGGTGTTTCAGGGTTTAGGGCAGTGCAGTGGTGTTCGGGCAGTGTAGGGGGTCTTGCTCGGGGTGGTGTTTCAGGGTAGTGCAGTGGTGTTCGGGCAGTGTAGGGGGTCATGCAAGGGGTGGTGTTTCAGGGTTTAGGGCAGTGCAGTGGTGTTCGGGCAGTGTAGGGTGTTGTGCTGGGGCTGGTGTTTCAGGGTTCAGGGCAGTGCAGTGGTGTTCAGGCAGTGTAGGGGGTCAGGCTGAGGCTGGTGTTTCACGGTTTAGGGCAGTGCAGTGGTGTTCGGGCAGTGTAGGGGGTCGTGCTGGGGCTGGTGTTTCAGGGTTTAGGGCAGTGCAGTGGTGTTCGGGCAGTGTAGGCGGTCGTGCTGGGGCTGGTGTTTCAGGGTTTAGGGCAGTGCAGTGGTGTTCGGGCAGTGTAGGGGGTCATGTTGGGGCTGGTGTTTCAGGGTTTAGGGCAGTGCAGTGGTGCTCGGGCAGTGTAGGGGGTCGTGCTGGGGGTGATGTTTCAGGGTTTAGGGTAGTGCAGTGGTGTTCAGGCAGTGTAGGGGGTCGTGCAGGGGCTGGTGTTTCAAGGTTTAGGGCAGTGCAGTGGTGTTCGGGCAGTGTAGGGGGTCGTGCTGGGGCTGGTGTTTCAGGGTTTTGGGCAGAGCAGTGGTGTTCGGGCAGTGTAGGGGGTCATGCTGGGGGTAGTGTTTCAGGGTTTAGGGCAGTGCAGTGGTGTTCGGGCAGTGTAGGGGGTCGTGCTGGGGGTGGTGTTTCAGGGTTCAGGTCAGTGGTGTTCGGGCAGTGTAGGGGGTCTTGCTGGGGGTGATGTTTCAGGGTTTAGGGCAGTGCAGTGGTGTTCGGGCAGTGTAGGGGGTCCTGCTGGGGGTAGTGTTTCAGGGTTTAGGGCAGTGCAGTGGTGTTCGGGCAGTGTAGGGGGTCATGCTGGGGGTGGTGTTTCAGGGTTTAGGGCAGTGCAGTGGTGTTCGGGCAGTGTAGGGGGTCATGAAGGGGTGGTGTTTCAGGGTTTAGGGCAGTGCAGTGGTGTTCGGGCAGTGTAGGGGTCGTGCTAGGGGTGGTGTTTTAGGGTTTAGGGCAGTGCAGTGGTGTTCGGGCAGTGTAGGGGGTCATGCAGGGGCTGGTGTTTCAGGGTTTAGGGCAGTGCAGTGGTGTTCGGGCAGTGTAGGGGGTCGTGCTGGGGTAGTGTTTTAGGGTTTAGGGTAGTGCAGTGGTGCTTGTGTAATGTAGGGGGTCGTGCTGGGGGTAGTGTTTTAAGGTTTAGGGTAGTGCAGTGGTGTTTGTGTAGTGTAGGGGGTCATGTTTTAGGGTAGTGCAGTGGTGTTTGGGTAGTGTAGGGGTCGTGCTGGGGGTAGTGTTTTAGGATTTAGGTTAGTGCAGTGGTGTTTGGGTAGTGTAGGGGGTCGTGCTGGGGGTAGTGTTTTAGGGTTTAGGGTAGTGCAGTGGTGTTTGTGTAGTGTAGGGGGTCCTGCTGGGGGTAGTGTTTTAGGGTTTAGGGTAGTGCAGTGGTGCTTGTGTAGTGTAGGTCGTGCTGGGGGTAGTGTTTTAGGGTTTAGGGTAGTGCAGTGGTGTTTGTGTAGTGTAGGGGGTCATGTTTTAGGGTAGTGCAGTGGTGTTTGGGTAGTGTAGGGGGTCGTGCTGGTGGTAGTGTTTTAGGATTTAGGTTAGTGCAGTGGTGTTTGGGTAGTGTAGGGGGTGGGCTGGGGGTAGTGTTTTAGGGTTTAGGATAGTGCAGTGGTGCTTGTGTAGTGTAGGGGGTCGTGCTGGGGGTAGTGTTTTAGGGTTTAAGGTAGTGCAGTGGTGTTTTTGTAGTGTAGGGGGTCATGTTTTAAGATGCAATGCTCCAATACCTGACCAGTCTGCACTACATAAAACTGCAAAAAAACTAAAAATAAAAAGTGTTTTGCACACTTTTGTCATTGGGCTATATGTGGGCTCCATATGGGTAATATTTGTGCTACATTTGGGCTCTTTTTTCACTGGTGGCCATCTTGGAAGACTTCTTTGTTATGGAGTTTCCTAATTTCTTCATTTACTGCAGTCTCCTCAGTAGGAAATGCTTTCAGTTTTTTTACTTTGATTCCATCAAGAAGGCATTCAGATGTCTCACATCTGCCATAAATTCAGAATGTTAGCACTCTAGTTGCTCATTAGATCACTGGAGTAAAGCTACTGCTCACCAGGGAGTTAACTGGTAGTCTGCTGCTGGTATTGAAAGTGATTGTTTCAGTCTGCATATCAGAATTTTCTAATGAAATAGAAGAGGATTTGAGATCTCACTTAAAACATGCCCTAATTTTTCTTTCTGCAGCACTAACCATAATTTCTATTTCAAAAAGAACCCCTCATTTTGTTCCTTTTTAAATTAAATGTTTTAAGTGTTACTGGTTTATTCCAATCAAGATGGCTTCAGGTTGTGCCATACTTTTGTCATAAGTAAGGCTGTTAGCGCTCTAGTTGTTCTTTAGAACACTCTGGGAAGCTGCAGTAGAACACAAAGGCATCAACTGGCAGGCTGCTCCTGTTGAAATATAACAGGAAGATATTTGAGATCACACTTGAAATATGTCCTAATTTTTCTTTCTACAGCACTAACCATCATTTCTATGACAAAATGAACCCCATCATTTTGTTCCTTTTTAAATTAAATGTTTTAAGTGTTACCAGTTTATTCCAATCAAGATGGCTTCAGGTGTGCCATACTTTTGTCATAAGTAAGGCTGTTAGCGCTCTAGTTGTTCTTTAGAACACTCTGGGAAGCTGCAGTAGAACACAAAGGCATCAACTGGCAGGCTGCTCCTGTTGAAATATAACAGGAAGATATTTGAGATCACACTTGAAACATGTCCTAATTTTTCTTTCTACAGCACTAACCATAATTTCTATGACAAAATGAACCCCATCATTTTGTTCCTTTTTAAATTAAATTGTTTAAGTGTTACCAGTTTATTCCAATCAAGATGGCTTCAGGTGTGCCATACTTTTGTCATAAGTAAGGCTGTTAGCACTCTAGTTGTTCTTTAGAACACTCTGGGAAGCTGCAGTAGAACACAAAGGAATCAACTGACAGTCTCTGCCCTTGTTGGATGTACATGTTTTACTGAGAATGTCAGACTTCATTCTCACATGAGTGAGAAAGATAATGTGAATTTACAGAAAATATGCTCTCATTTTAGCTTTTGGAGCACCTTTCAAACCTCCATGGGACAAGCATGAGAAAATAGTGTTCTCTCAAACATGATTCATGATATCCCAGCAGAAGGTTTTTCACATGGTAAAATCACCTTAGAATACACCACAATTCCTAAAATTAGCATGGTACCATCAACAAATAAATTCTAATGTAACTAAAGCCTGTTATCACCCTTTATAGTTCTCCTTTTGGTGACCCTCAAAATCTTCTATTCACTACAATGCATTTCAATGAGGTACTATCATTTATATTGGTCCCAAGATGGCTGCCAGCAATTCCAGGATGAAGTGCTGACAGCCAATCAGATCTCACGATGACATGTGTGGTTAGGCTCCGCCCAGATATATATGTGACTTTACTTTTGATTTTCTCAGGAACTACTGAACGGATTTACACCATTTAAGCAAAAGGCACGACACTGAACCAAGGGCTACCTCTTTGCCAAATTTGGTGTAATTCCGTTCAGCAGTTCGGGCTGTAGCTGCGACTAAAGGTTCCTATGGAAAAATGAATGGGAAAACGCATTTTGGGACCCCCTTTTTCTCGGCCCCGCTTGACGTATCACCCCGAGACTTTCAGGATAGGAGCGGACCGGAGCGCCCCAACAAGTTGGAAACTTTCGCGAAGATTCGTCAACCGGCGCCAACGTTATTTCAAATAGAATGTCGCAGATTTCCTATGGATAATAGGTTTTAACTATAACTATCTACTGGCGACCGCCAGTAGATAATATATATATATATATATCCAAAGCAACCCTTACTCCTCACAAGAAGAATGCACGCACTCGAAGACTGCAGGATTAAGGCTTCTTTATTTAATAGGGCCTCCTTCGACCCAGCGACTGAAGAGACGCGTTTCGGCTGACCCAGCAGCCTTTCTCAATCTAGCCTGTGCCAGTCAAGTTCAAATATTTATAACACTCCCCAATTATAGAAATAGAAGAAATTCATGGACATGGAAAATCAAAAGCAGTAGCTAGTGGGAGTTGTAGTCTCTTACAAATATGAACACACATAGTGCATGATATTGAACATATTAAATGTATAATACATCAGTGACCCACTATGCTAAATGTGAATTAATCACAACTAAATTGATGTACATGAATAAAGTCCACCCAGTTCTGTCAGGGACATGTGATATTAAAAATAACACATTAATTAAAAACAATGTTATGTGCAAACCCATTTCAGGTAGTGCTAACATAATCAAACATGCTTCATAAATCAAATTAATCATTTTTGGGAGACACACCAATAACCTGAAATATTACCCTGTGGCATGATATGGCATCTAGTTAGAGTCTGTGACCCTTACTTATGTTCTTAATTGGGAAACAAAGCTCACCTTTGACCGATTGGACAAGTGCACCCGGGTCGTGTTCAACATAATGGGGCAGCATATCATTGAAATAAGAAACAAACTGAGAGGCTAAAAGCACAAAGTGTGTACTCTTAACATCAATGCCAACCCCAGAGTTGTAACGGATATCAAATAGGGACTGCAAGTCCCATACTGTCCCATAATCATCCCATGCAGAATGTGGCCAAACTCCAAAAGTCCATGGGCGTTAATGTTGCATATAAAATACATTTTATCCAGTGAAGGATTAATTCATGAGTCCATATTAACGTTGGAAGCAGTCCCATCAAAAACAAAACTGCATATCACGCCCCGCGAAGAAAACATGATTTTGCCTCGACGTTCCAGATGGATCACTGACATAATATCGAGGAAGAAAATATCGACATGACAAAATATTGAGTTAAAAATATCGAATACCAAAATATAGACTCCCTATCTACAAACAGGTAAGTACAAAAATATCGAATCAAAAATATCGTTGTAAAAAATATAGTTAGTCAAAATATCAAATTTTTTAAATCTCTTAAAAGTAATGTAAAATTAATAAGATAATAAATATAATTAAGTAAAACATACTTAAAAATACTTAAATAACTTTCAAATTAATGAATAATTAATTTAAGTAAAAAAAAAATAAACATACATTTTTATTTTTTAATACATACATATATTAACGTAATATTATTAAAAAATATTCAATATTTTTAACGTAGGATAGCGGGAGGGTAAAATTTACTATTCCCACTCCAGTGAGTGCAACAGTAGGGAAAGCGTTGGATAGCGTAGGGGTAAACATTACTATTCCCACTCCAAAGAGTGCAACAGTAGGGAAAGCGTTGGATAGCGTAGGGGTAAAAATTACTATTCCCACTCCAGTGAGTGCAACAGTAGGGAAAACGTTGGATAGCGGGAGGGTAAAATTACTATTCCCACTCCAAAGAGTGCAACAGTAGGGAAAGCGTTGGATAGTGTAGGGGTAAAGATTACTATTCCCACTCCAGAGAGTGCAACAGTAGGTAAAGCGTTGGATAGCGGGAGGGTAAAAATTACTATTCCCACTCCAGTGAGTGCAACAGTAGGGAAAACGTTGGATAGCGGGAGGGTAGAAATTACTATTCCCACTCCAAGAGTGCAACAGTAGGGAAAGCATTGGATAGTGTAGGGGTAAAAATTACTATTCCCACGCCAGAGAGTGCAACAGTAGGGAAAACGTTGGATAGCAGGAAGGTAAAAATTACTATTTCCACTCCAGTGAGTGCAACAGTAGGGAAAGCGTTGGATAGCGTAGGGGTAAAAATTACTATTCCCATTCCAAAGAGTGCAACAGTAGGGAAAGCGTTGGATAGCGTAGGAGTAAAAATTACTATTCCCACTCCAAAGAGTGCAACAGTAGGGAAAGCGTTGGATAGCGTAGGAGTAAAAATTACTATTTCCACTCCAGAGAGTGCAACAGTAGGGAAAACGTTGGATAGCGGGATGGTAAAAATTACTATTCCCACTCCAGAGAGTGCAACAGTAGGGAAAGCGTTGGATAGTGGAAGGGTAAAAATTACTATTCCCACTCCAGTGAGTGCAAGAGTAGGGAAAACGTTGGATAGCGTAGGGGTAAAAATTACTATTCCCACTCCAGTAGGGAAAGTAATATTTTAATATTTTAATAACAATTATTTAATTATCAATACTAATAAACATTATTACTAAAATTAATTACCAATTACAAAATATTTAATAATTAATTAATTATAAATACCAATACAATGTATTTATTAAAAATTATTTACCTATTAATAATTAATTAACAACCAATAAATATTCAATACCAAAAATTTATAAATAATAAAAAAATACCAATTAATAATTAATTAACAGTAAACTAATTCTCAAAACAAAAAAATTATTTTCAATAATTATTTACAATTAAACTACTTCCCACCATATCCCCTATCAACCCACAACCCGCTACAAATAATAAATTAATAGAATTAACATAATTATCAATTAATCAATTAATACAAATTAATTACCAATTAATACAAATTAATGACTAATTAATAAAAATTAATTACCAATTAATAATTAACAATAAATTATCAAAACAAAAAAAATATTTTCAATAATTAATTATTTACAATTAAATTACTTCCCACCATATCCCCCTATCAACCCACAACCCGCTACAAATAATACATTAATAGAATTAACATAATTATCAATTAATCAATTAATAAAAATTAATTACCAATTAATAAAAATTAATTACCAATTAATAATTAATTAACAATAAATTAATTATCAAAACAAAAAAAATATTTTCAATAATTAATTATTTACAATTAAATTACTTCCCACCATATCCCCCATCAACCCACAACCCGCTACAAATAATAAATTAATAGAATTAACATAATTATCAATTAATCAATTAATAAAAATTAATTACCAATTAATAAAAATTAATTATCAATTAATAATTAATTAACAATAAATTAATTATCAATACCAATAAATAAAAATAAATATTTACTTAATTACAATTAAATTACTTCCCACCCTATTCCCCTATAAACCCACAACCCGCTACGGAATTAAATGACGCAAAAATTAAATAACATAAAAATCATTGCTTTAAAAAAATTAAACATACATTACAAAAACTAATATAAACTTTTAACACATATACTAACATACAAAACACTTTGAAAAAATTTGATATTATTAAAAATTCGATATTTTTTAATGCCTATATTTTGTACTTAGATATTTTGGCAATCGATATTACTTACCTTAATTTCGATATTTTTAACGACTATATTATGTCCATTCGATATTATGTCCATTCTATATTTTGGATTCGATATTCTGTCCATTCGATATTTTTATTTCGATATTATGTCTATTTACCATTCCAGATACCGGCTTCAAGTGATAGCCATGTGCGATGCATTGCCAGAATTTCAGCCAACACAGGTTAATGTCACAAAGTCGCCACATGAAATGCAGCACATAGTTTGAAAGTCTTGGCACGGGGTCGGAGGAGACCAGATAATAAAAATTGTTAAGCCAAATCAGTCCTCACTGCTTCCGCTTAGGCATCCACGGTGCCCAGTCACCAAAGGTACACAGGTCTGTAGAGTGAGGCATTTCTAGTCAGGGGAAACATAGAATCCGTGCTGGCAGTCGGCAGACAGCCGCCCTCCAAGATCACTGCCTCCCAATACTGCTGTCATCCTGTAATCCTCATTCCGGCGAATTCTCTGGGGGCTCATCAAGGTAGCACTTGCCATGCTGATCCAAACTGGTTGTGGTTGAAAGTGAAAAGCCCAAAAAATTACTGTTGATGCGAGAACAGTGGCCACCGCCGATGCTGAATGACATCCAAAGCAACCCTTACTCCTCACAAGAAGAAGGCACGCACTCGAAGACTGCAGGATTAAGGCTTCTTTATTTAATAGGGCCTCCTTCGACCCAGCAACTGAAGAGACGTGTTTCAGCTGACCCAGCAGCCTTTCTCAATGTAGCCTGCGCCAGTCAAATTCAAATATTTATAACACTCCCCAATTATAGAAATAGAAGAAATTCATGGACATGGAAAATCAAAAGCAGTAGCTAGTGGGAGTTCTAGTCACTTACAAATATGAACACACATAGTGCATGATATTGAACATATTAAATGTATAATACATCAGTGACCCACTACGCTAAATGTGAATTAATCACAACTAAATTGATGTACATGAATAAAGTCCACCCAGTTCTGTCAGGGACATGTGATATTAAAAATAACACATTAATTAAAAACAATGTTATGCGCAAACCCACTTCAGGTAGTGCTAACATAATCAAACATGCTGCATGAATCAAATTAATCATTGTTAGACCTGGCATAGCTTGGCGTGATTACCCCTGACTTTTTGCCTTTGCCTCCTGTGAAGTTAGATGCTGTAGGTACTTGCCACTGCTAATCCGTGTGCAAGTACAGATGTTCCCTGTATAAATTGTCATGGTGATTGGTGGTCTCTGGTTGGTATGTTTGCCTTACTAGCCAGATCCCTAAGGGATGTGCACTGTGTGTGCCAGGGCTAGTACTAAAGAAATGCGCAGAGAGGGAACATAGGTCTTCAGTGGAGGGCCTGCGCGCATTATGCTAAATGAGCATGTTGTCCTGACAAGTGCTACCACTTGTCAGGCCTGACTTTCCCTTTTGCATACAACATGGGGCACCCCCGTAGGACGTCCTGGGTAACCCCTAGGCAGGGTGGGGTGTAGGTAAAAGGCAGGACCGGTGCCAGTGTGGGTGCTAGGCCCTGACAGTGGAAAATACTCCATTTCATTTTCCCTGATGAAAGGCCATCCTGCCCACAGGACAGAATGGGGGAAGCTGGGTGTAGTATTGTTAGCCTAGTTTCCCAAGAACTGGAAATGGAACAATGAAGTTTGGTATGTCTGAACTCACAGCGTCATAACCAATGTTCCCTCTAATTTTTTTCCTCTGTGTGTGGCAGTATAAGGTCTCTGTGCGCTGCAACTAAGGCTATGTGCGCCAGGAACCAGACCGCGCGTGTGGGTGCAGCGCCAAATATCACTCCAAACTTTTACTTAAAAAAGTGAAAAGAGTGCATTTCCACACATGTAGCACCACATGAAGTGTCTTAAGGCAGGTTTTCAATTTAGATATACACGCAATGACATGAATTGGTTACACAGGCAAGTACACTTTGGGTTTAGAAAAGCACAGGACTCCAATGGGGGTACCGTAATACGATTTTACTAAAGATCCTCAACTCGAGCACTGTTCATAGGGTGGGGAATGTTGGGAGCCTATACAAGATCACATATATACACAATTACATAACATATTTACAATTTGATGTGCAAGCTACGGAGTAATGTCTGGCTTTCCCGTCAGAGATAGTTTGTCACCAGTCCAAAAACAAGCCCCCTACAGCAAGTCGTCGTAACAACTTCTGGGTTAAAGTAACTTGTGGTAAAGTCGCAGTCGGGGTAGTGAATGCTTTGCAAAGGCTGGTCGTTGTTGAGACTGCGAGGTAAAGGAGGTTTCCCGTGATTAATATTTCTGCTAGAGAGAGTTGTTTGTCTAGTTGCAGTGTTGACTCATCATAAAGTAGTACAGAGGGTTAATATGGCTGTTACAAAAATGTGTATGAAGTGTCAAAGAGCTGCTTGCAAACTGCATGGTATAGGTTAAAGAGTTATGTTTTTTTCCTTATCTTTCACTATACTAATGATGGTAAAAAGGGTTGGTTTGGTTAGAAATACATTCTTATTAGTAAAGACAACCCTAACCACTCCAGTACGTTTTAACCCCTAGACTTCTCCTGCAACCACTGGCTCAAATTAAGCACTAGCAACACAGTCTGTTGCCTTCTGCTAGCTCTAATTGAGTTTCAGGTTAGAACTTTGAGGTATGAGTTCTGGCCTCAGAATTCAACCCCTTTATGAAAGTATAGCGGTTGGCACAAGCCACGATCCAAACCACCAGCTGCACAGGATTTAGGGCAAAACAGAAAAACAGTTCACATAGATGATTTTATAGCTCCCAATCCAAACTACAAGTAATGTTTGTATTTACCCGTGTTTTATATTGCAGGACAAATGTTTGATAGTATTTTCAAGGCACATTTTATTTGTTCTTAAAAAATTAACATACATGCTTTTTAAAATTAGATGAATATATTGAACCACATTCTGCCTGCAAAGCTAATAAAGACAGCATCCACTTTACAACTACTTCATTTAAATAAAAACTGTCCTGCGTTTTCATTTTTTCTTTGTTTTGGGATTGAAACGTAGAAGACCAAAAGGTTCTGATTTAAATATCCTTTACCTTTTGGAAAATGATACAAATGGCTCGTGCCTTTGTGTCCTCAAATATGGAAGGCCTCAAGGTATCTCTATTTCAAACATATGACAATAAGCAGCAAGAGCCTAGCGCCAATAATGGTCTCTCTCTCTCCTTTGGTTACCTGCTTGCGATGGGTGATAGCTGGTCACTGCAGGGTAACGACACAGTGATGGCTGGTGCCATAATGAATCCATGCAGGGCAGGAGAGCTTCGGCCTATCATTGGAGAGGGTGCGGCACAGAATATTTAAAGAATTACAAAAATAAATCACCATAAAAAGGAGACACAGGGAAGAGGGCACAATAAAACAAGTATGAAGAAAAGTAATAGATGGTGTAGAAGCACTAGAGTATAGGTAGCCTAAAAATGAATGTGTCTGTCCGTAATGCAACTGGGGCTTATGTAAAGCACTCTGATACCTTCGGATCGAGTTAGCGCTATATAAAACTGCCAAAGGCCCACAATCAGCTTCGCAGCCCCGCACTAATAAAAGAAATGCAGTCAGCCCTGCCAAGTGTCACACATCAGGCGTGAGACTATCGCATTTCAGTGCGGTGGTCCGCATCACCGCACTGAAATGGAAAGTCACGCATTATAGCTCCTCTCACAGCTGCCAAGCGGAGTGTCTATGATGTATACACACCATGCTGAAAGCTGTGAGAGTGGTGCGCGATGCTCCTGGCATACTTAGGAGCTGGCTGGGATCATCTGCGCTAGCGTTGCTACAATGTAACACTACAGCCGCACGATAACTTTGACGTCAGAGGAGTCACTGTCAGTGCGCCCAATGGCTACTGTGGAGACAGTGTGTGAGTCTTTTAAAGTTGTCAGACTCATTTTAATAGGCGCGTAGTCACGCGGCGCGAGCAGAGCAGGAGGCATCTGAAAGTTAATCATCCTGCAGTGCTTTGCGATAGCTCCTTGGGCCGGAACATTTATCATTTGAAATAGCCTCAAAGCTTATTACTTGCCGGGGCCGCTACAAAATCCTCTATTGCCCACGGCGATAACACTCTCATTGGGTCTCCTCCGTGTCACGAGTGGGTCCTCAAGGTAAAGAGGAAAGAGAATCTGCACAGGCTGAGGCCTTGATAGAGCCTGCCTGGTGAATGCGCCGGGCGGGTGAAGCCAAATGTGCCCGGGCCACAACTGCCAGCCCTTGCTGGCGCCCGGAGACAAGGTACAGCCCGCAACATGAAAAGAGAGGTGGGGGACCAGTGATCAGCTCCGGTCCTGAAGTAGCAGCATGTGCGATAAGAACACCACGCGGCGGCATTTGCTCAGCTCAGTATGGGTAATAGCATGGCTGCTGGGTGCGTTGATCTCACCACCGCGGCGGTGCCTGTATTATATTGAGCATTATGTATCCTGGACTAAGTGGACCCCGGCCCCACCAGCGTCAACGGCGGCTGTCTCACAGTCATGAGCCAGACCCACCCGGACCAGGTAGATGGCGTTGGTTATGCGCCGAAGTCCAAATCGCTGCGGTCTGGCCATGCAGGGGCCCCCTGTTGCCACGGACCCGACACGCCTGAGAACGTCAACCAACAAAGTAAGTGCCTAAGAGACTGAGCCGGTATAATAATCGTAATTAAAGACGTGTTGTGCTGTCACCCATCAAACATAATAAAGAACCAAAGTAGCAGTTTGTATTTTAATTTCACAGAATGCTTTTTTCCTGGCTGCATATTTTACTTGTGCTTTGCAGCAGTTAAATTAATAGAGTTTCTCATTACTCAAATGGATGTTGTTTCTGATATTTGTATATTTCCCTCGTCTTCTTTGCTTGATTTAGCTCGCAAGAAAGTGTCACTCCTAGTCATTGAAATGTCACTCATAATTAGTCTGAAAATATGACAATGTGACACATAGCAATCTGAAACCTTGGAAGCTATGCGCAGTCGTGATTGTTGACTTTCTCCATTCCTTTTCCTTATAGTGCACGGCTGCGAGGCTGATTGTGGGCCTTTGAAAAAGTATTAATGTTAATTGCAGTGCCCGTGTGCTCTGCAATTAACATGAATACTATTTCAAAGGCCCACATCAGCCCCACAGCCGCGCACCATTAGGAAGATTAATGCAGCAAATCTAAAGCACGACGTGTGCTTTCAGGATTCTGAAAACACACGTCGTGTTAGTTAACTTTCTGCATTAATTTTCCTAATGGAGCGCAGCTGTGGGGCTGATGTGGGCCTTTGAGATAGTATTCGTGTTAATTGCAGCGCCATTGTGCTCTGCAATTAACATGAATACTATTTCA
The DNA here is from genome assembly GCA_963921515.1 of Calotriton arnoldi. NCBI lineage: Eukaryota > Metazoa > Chordata > Amphibia > Caudata > Salamandridae > Calotriton > Calotriton arnoldi. The sequence goes on along the minus strand of CAWUFW010008599.1, from coordinate 845,895 downwards.
AGGTCCACATCAGCCCCGTAACAACACACTCTTAAGAAAACAAATGCAGAAAGTTAACCAACACAACGTGTGTTTTCAGAATCCTGAAAGCACACGTCGTGCTTTAGATTTGCTGCATTAATCTTCCTAATGGTGCGCGGCTGTGGGGCTGATGTGGGCCTTTGAAATAGTATTCATGTTAATTGCAGCACACAATGGCGCACCAATTAACACGAATACTATCTCAAAGGCCCACATCAGCCCCACAGCTGCGCTCCATTAGGAAAATTAACGCAGCAAGTGAATACCTGCCCTCCCTAACCCCACAGGCGGTAAGGGAGACACTTACCTGCAGCTCCCTCGTGTCACCATTGTCTCTTCCTGCCTCCTGCAACCAGGAAATGACCGTATTTCGCGCCGCTCGCGTTTTAAAAGCGGCGGCGCGAACGGTCTCTCAGGGATGTAGTGTGCGCGCTAAATCCAGGACACTGCGCGCTCCTCGTGACCATGGTGCGCGCGCGCACCTTATTGGGAACAGTGGTCATAACGCATCTTTTTGGGTAGATGGTTTTGTCGCTGTGTGTCCAGAAACCGCAGTTTGAGAAAATGGCAGAGTTTGTGCTTTAGACCTTCTTGTGTGTCTCAGCAGAGTGTGAATTGCTTGCCTGGATCTGGGAGAGGTGAGAAAGGCTGAGGGAGGTCATGCCCCCGGGGAGGGGTGGAGACGGCCCCAGGCTGCCCTGCACCTGGAGCGGGGAGCAAGAGAGGCTTTGCGAAGTGAAGAGGCCTGGGTCAGAGCCATAAACCAATAGACCCATCTCCCTCTGAGTTATTAAAGATCCAGGCCCCCAGTATCAAAGGAAGGACGGTGACAATGGGTGGGAGATACGCAAGACTGATTTAAGGAGGGGTCGGGGACCTCTGAGCACAAGGAAACTTCAAAGACAACGAGGGGTATAACTGAAAGAGTTGTAACCCCAAGACTTTGGTTATGTTGATGATGTCGTCTCGGTATCGTTCAGAGAAGTGCTGGGAGCGCTTTGATGACGCCGTGGGCTGGTCGACTCTCTGGCGGCTTTGACCAGTCCGCGATCGGGAAGAAAACCTCTGCCTCAGGAAAAGTTGCTGAATAGGCTGCAAGAGATACTTGACCCTTGCTTCGTGATCTGGGGCTTGTGGGCAGTTTGTACCTCTTGACCGAGGAGAGACTGATGAGGCGCTGCAGTGGGTTGTGTCCCCCCTTCTTCCTGAGCAGGACTTTGCTGTGTGCTGCGTCCTGAACCCCAAGGACCCGAGGTGAGCTGGCTCCCTGTTCGGAAACACAGGGACATAAAAGTTTCCAGGAAGTCTAAAGTGGCGCGGTGGTGGGACCGTGTCGTGGCAGCCTGAGACCTCTGAAGGGGTGCCTAAGGTGATCGTGGGCACCCGGAGCGAATCAAGACTCTGACGCGCAGGGTGCGTGTCTTGGTGCAGCTACAGGTGTTGGAGCGCCTGTGGATTGTGGGCATCGTGGAAGAGAGCTGAGATTCGGGACGCGTAGGGTGCATGTCGCAGTGCAGTCCAGGCACTAGTGAAGAGTGCCAGGACATCGTGGGCACTAAGGAGGAGTGAGTCTCCGACACGCGGGTCGGCGTGTGGTGGTGCAGCCAGGACGTTAGCGGAGAGCGCCTGGTACCTCGTGTGCACCAGGAGGAGAGGTGAGACTCAGACGTGCAGTGTGCGTGTCGTGGTGCGACCAGGGCATTAGTAGAGAGCGCCTGGGTCATCGTGTGCACCAAGAAACGAGGTGGGTCTCCAACACGCAAGGTGCCACCAGAGGTGCTGGTGAGGAGTACCGGGGAGCGGTGAGCACCGGGGAGCGAAGAAGTTCTAACAGCGCTGGAGAGGAGGGCCAAGTGATCGGGCCCTCGAAGGCAACGTGGGGTGGCACCAGTGTTGTGTGGAAGGCTTCATGGAAGGAGTTTATGCTGATCATTGGTGGCCTGGACCGGCAGCCCCGTGGGAGCTGAACGACCGGCCCGAGCGTGCCTTGCCCGTGGTGACAAGGATCTGGAGTGGGGTCAATCCGCTGCTGCAGGAGAGGATAATGGGGTCGCGCCCCCCCCAGGTTACGTGGATAATCGCCTGGGGCGGGGTGCGGGCCCGGAGGGACACTCTCTCGCCCTCTCGCTGCTGGCAGTTGTGTGCGCCTGTTGCTTCGGCCCAGATCTCGGCCAGTACTGGTCCCGGACGGGGCAGTACAGGGGCCAGGGCCTGGAGTGGAACTTGGGTGTCATCGTTGATCCGTGTTGGCGCAACCGGTCGCATAACTTCTAAAAACACATTGCATATTTGCTGCTAACGAACTATCGAACTATTGGACAACGTCTGACACTAGTGGTGCTTAACGAACTCAGGGGTTAGCGCGCTACGCACTAAGTTATGTTTCTCTTGCAGGATAACAAGATCCTAGCGTAGCGCACTGCATTGGTTGTTTGCTGCACTGTACTGAATTGCACTGTGACGCATTACCTTATTCCTTCCTTGCACAGGGCATGCTGGTGGCGATATGCATTGCATTGTCTTCCTATCGCACTGTACGTAATTGCAGCATGACGCATTGCTGTATTCCTTCCTTGAACAGGGCATGCTGATAGCGAACCGAGTTGCATTATCTTGTGTTGACTCAGTACATGATCGTGACGCTACGCATTGATTGTTTCACTGTGGCACTGTACAGGAACCCATCGTTATGTAGTGCAGTATTTCTTGTATTTTGCAACATGTGTGATTCTAGTGATACGACGTACCTAACCTGTTGAGAACGGTTAAAAGTCAGCGTAACTGTTGGTTAGAAGCGGTGGTTGGGGATTGGAACCGCCCAATCCACCGGAAACAATATTACCCATTGTATATGTGTAGACGTTGTATCGTGTGGTCATTTTGTATATCTTTTTATATAAAGTATACTTGTTTTATACAACCTCGTGTGGAGTCCATTTGTGGTGACATCATTGGGATTGCTGTGGGCGTGGTTACACATACTGAACACTCGTGCCTTGGAGATAAGCCTGGCTGCTCGTGTCAAGATACTATGGGGGTGAGCAGGGCTGTCTCGGACAGTGTCCTTTCTTGGCCTAACATGGGAGTGGGGGGGTCCGGGTCGCGCACTTGACATCAACGGTGCGCGGGAACACCGGCTTCCAACAATTGGCGGCAGAGCGGTGGGATTCGATCCTAACATTATTAAAACGTGTATGTGCAAAACCACTCACAGTAATTGATGCGCATCGCAAATTGACTGTAGACCACGATACAACCACATATTGTATTTGTTTATTGGTTCTATCTTTGGAGTGACCCTGTTATCCACACATTATGTCTCAGGAGGGGGAGTCTGATAGCCAGTGGGGCTATGGCTGTAGAATGTGAGTTTGACATTGAGGCTTTGTTGTCTTATAAGGTTGAACAATTGAGGAGGTTCTGCAGAGCCTAGGGATGTCCCATGAGGGGTAGCACCAAGAAGGAGGAGCTACAGGTGGCCTTGAGGGCCTGGTGGGAAGCCCAAGAGACTCCGGGGATGGGTGATGGTGAGGTGGAAGAGGAGGTCCCCGGGAATGGGCTTAGTCCACAGGATTTGCCAGTGGAGGGGCCAGCCAGTGGGGCTGGCAGTGGCCATCCCGGGAGGAGTTTTTCACCAGAGGAGTTGGAGGAAAACCAAAGGGTCAGGCTGCATGAGGTGGAGGTGTTAAAATGGAAGGCTCAAGCAGAGGAGAGCAAGGGAGCTCTCGCGTTGGAGGAGAAGAAGATTCTTCTCGCTCATGAGATAAGCATGAGGGAACTGGACCTGAAGGGTAGACAATTGGAGCCCAGTTCAAATGGTGGCAGCGCACCACCAGTGCCAGGAGGGAAGGTGTACATCCCAAAGGATTTAGTGCGAGATTACCAGAGGGGTGATGACATTTATGCGTGGTTCACGGCATATGAGATTGCACTTAGGATGAATGAGATGCTTGAGAAGCATTGGGGGCGGGCCTATGGAAACACATTGAGGCTTCAGGAAGGGACGTTCTATCCCCTTTAGAGAAGGCGGGAACCCTGACCTACGCCAACATGAGGGAGGCTTTGTGCCTCCGGTATGAGCTCACCCCTGAACAATATCGGCAGAAGTTCAGGACCTCTAAGAAACTAGAATCCCGTACTTGGGTGGAATGTGTGAATAGGTACACACGGGCACTGGATGGTTGGATGTTGGGCAGCAAAGTCACTGATTTTAAGGGCTTATGTGATTTAATTAGTTGGGAACACTTAAGTAGTCTCTTTGTTCCCGAGCTGCGCCAGTATCTTTTGGATAGTAAGCTGACTGATCCCAGTAAGCTTGCTGAGGAGGCGGACCGCTGGACTAGTACCCGGGTCCACAAGGGGATTGGGAGTACGGCTGCCAAGAGTGGGCAGGGTCCCCCACCGAGGGTGGGGGAGGATAAGGGTAACCACAAGGAGTCATCTAAGGGGCCCCTAGGTAACCCCCCAAGAAGGGGTCACAGTCTCCCAAGACCAAGAGTGCCTGGGTCTCCCCAGGCAAGAGGGAGCCCCGAGGTTCTCCTACGTGTTACTTCTGTAAAGAAGTGGGTCATATCTCCCCTAAATGCCCCAAGAAGTCCCCTACAACCCCTGGTGCTCCAACACCAGGTTTGGTTAGTGTAGTCATGGGGGAGGACCTAAGTCCTTGGGATGGGGAGGAGCAAGCGGTCATGACCCTGGTCTCCTTAGGAGATCGTGAGGTGGTCCAAGAAATCCTGCTACCGGAAAACACCAAGAAATACCGGCAGTGGGTGACCATCAGTGGACGGAGGGTGGAGGCTCTGAGAGACACCGGAGCCAGTTTGACATCTGTTAGGTGTCAGTGGGTGTCTGACAAGCAAATAATTCCCGACATGCTTCACCCGGTAATGTCAGCAGACAATTCAGTGCGCCTTTGTAAGGTGGCGCTGGTCCCCTTTGAATGGAGAGGGGTCTCAGGCTCTTTGAAGGTTGTCGTAAGTCTGTCCATGCCTGTAGACTGTCTGCTCGGGAATGACCTGGAGAGTTCCCCTTGGAAAGAGGTGGAGCGCCAGGCGCATCTGGAGATGTTGGGTCTACCTGAGTGGGCGTGTGTGACCACTCGGTCAATGGTAGCCAGTGAAGGTACTCAAGAGGACCTGGGGCCTGAAACAGTGGCCCCGGCGTTTGCCGTTAAGAGAAAAGGCAAGGGGCACGGGAAACTGTCCCCCCCCTGGTTCCCACGGTCCAGGAGGAGGCACTCTATGAGGGAGATGCCTTGGAACCTACAGGGGAACAAGTAGCTGAACTGGGGGACCAACCAGGGCTGACCGATTGGCAGCAGGAAGGCGGGCCCTCCAGGGAGGTATTCTGAGAGGAGCAGAAGCAGTGCCCTTCTCTTACGGGTTTGCGGCAGCAGGCCGTAAACCAGGCAGCAGGTGATCTGTCAGGATCACACTTGATTTACTGGGAAAACGATCTCCTGTATAGTGAGCCAATGGTGGCTGAACCTGGATCAGCCCGTGCGTTGGTGGTACCCCAGCGCGTCAGAGCCTTCCTATTGGGGTTGGCTCATGATGTACCCTTGGCGGGACATTTGGGGCAGGACAAGACCTTTGAGCGGCTTGTCACCCACTTTTACTGGCCCCAGATGCGCAAGAGTTGTGATACTCATTGCAGGACCTGCAAGACTTGCCAGGGGAGTGGTAAGAGTGGAAGGAAGCGAAAGGCTCCCCTCCAACCTTTCCCTGTGGTCAGCACACCCTTTGAGCGGGTGGGCATTGACATTGTGGGGCCTCTGGATCCCAAGACAGCCATGGGCAACAGGTTTATCCTGGTCTTGGTGGACCATGCCACACGGTATCCGGAGGCCATCCCCCTCCGGACGGTGACGGCCCCGGTGGTGGGTCGGGCCCTGATGGGAATTTTTTCCCAGGTGGGGTTTCCCTGAGAGATGGTGTCCGACAGGGGCACTAATTTCATGTCACGGTATATGAAATCTCTGTGGAAAGAGTGCGGTGTAACCTACAAGTTCACCACACCGTACCACCCCCAGGGTAATGGTCTGGTTGAGAGGTTTAACCGAACCCTGAAGGGCATGATTATGGGTCTGGAGGAACCCATGAGGCGTAAGTGGGACGTCCTCTTGCCCTGCCTGTTGTTTGCATACAGGGAAGTCCCGCAGAAGTCCTTAGGGTTCAGTCCCTTTGAACTCCTGTATGGGCACCCGGTCAGAGGACCTTTGAGTTTGGTGAAGGAGGGCTGGGAGAAGGCTCCTAGTAAAACCCCCAGGATGTATACAGCTACATGCTGGCCTTCAGGAACCAAACTAGGCGTTTCAGGCAGCTCGCTCAGGCGAACCTGGAAGCCAGCCAGGAAGATATGAAACAATGGTATGACCAGAATGCCACTCTGGTCGAGTTTCAACCTGGGCAGAAGGTGTGGGTGATGGCGCCGGTGGAGCCTTGCGCGCTCCAAGACAAGTGGACTGGGCCTTATGAGGTGGTGGAGCGCAGGAGCGAAGTCACCTACTTAGTTGACTTCCAGTCTCCTAGGAATCCGCTAAGGGTGCTCCACGTAAACCGCCTCAAACCACACTTTGAAAGGTCGGAAGTGACCATGCTCCTGGCTACAGATGTCGGGACAGAAGAGAAGAGTGAACCTCTTCCCGACCTCCTGTCAGCCAAGGAAAAGGATGAGTCAGTGGATGGAGTGAACCTCTCGCCTTCCCTGACCCCGGAACAGCGGAGGGACTGTCGCCAAGTGTTGGGTCAGTTCGCCGTGCTGTTCTCCCTGACCCCCGGAGTCACCCACTGGTGTGTCCATGATGTGGACACGGGGGACAGCCTACCTGTCAAGCAGAAGTTTTGCAGGGTAGCTGATAGAGTCAGGGCCAGCATCAATGAGGAGGTCTCCAAGATGTTGGCGCTAGGGGTAATTGAGCCCTCCAGCAGCCCCTGGGCTAGCCCAGTGGTCCTCGTACCGAAAGCTGCTGTGCCAGGTACCGCTCCAGAACTTCGGTTCTGTGTGGATTACCGGGGGCTCAAAGCGGTCACTAAAACAAACGTGCACCCCATCCCAGGAGCTGATGAGCTCGTGGATCGGTTGGGAGCTGCCCGGTACCTCAGTACATTTGATTTGACATCTGGGTACTGGCAGATTGCCTTGACCGAGGGGGCTAAGGAAAGGTCTGAGTTCTCCACCCCCAAGGGGCACTACCAGTTCAGGGTTATGCCCTTTGGGTTGAAGAACGCCCCTGCCACCTTCCAGAGGCTAGTTAACCAGGTGCTGAGTGGGCTGGAGGAATTCAGCGCCGCGTACCTGGACGACATTGCAGTGTTCAGTTCCAAGTGGGAAGAACACTTGCAACACCTCTGTGGAGTGTTGAAGGCCCTGCAGAGGGCGGGCCTAACTATCAAGGCAAGTAAGTGTCAGATAGGGCAGGGTTCGGTGGTGTACTTAGAACACCTGGTGGGGAGCGGCCAGGTGGCGCCCCTGCAGGCAAAGATTGATACCATCTTGGCTTGGGAACCCCCAAGACACAGACAGGAGTGAGGGCCTTCCTGGGACTCACTGGGTATTACCGACGGTTCGTAAAGGGGTATGCCACCCTGGTGGCCCCTTTGATGGAACTGACTTCCAAGAAACAGCCCAAGAAGGTGATCTGGACGGATGCCTGCCAGATCGCTTTCGATGCCCTGAAGTCTGCTATGTGCACCGCACCCGTGTTACGGGCGCCAGATTTCTCCAAGGAATTTATAGTACAAACTGATGCTTCAGAGCATGGTGTGGGAGCAGTGGTCTCACAGTTGAACAACGAGGGCTTGGACCAACCGGTAGCTTTCATTAGCCGAAGGCTACTCCCCAGGGAACAAAGGTGGAGTGCAATTGAAAGGGAAGCTTTTGCTGTGGTCTGGACTCTGAAGAAGTTGCGACCCTACTTGTTTGGGACTCACTTCCTGGTTCAGACCGACCACAGACCCCTCAGATGGTTAATGCAGATGAGGGGTGAGAACCCAAAGCTGTTGAGGTGGTCCATCTCCCTACAGGGGGTGAACTTCATGGTGGAACACCGTCCTGGAGCCGAACACGCCAACGCTGATGGTCTGTCCAGATTTTTCCGCCTCAGTGATGAGAACTCCCATGAGGGTGGTTAGTTCCCCCCACTTTTCGGCTGGAGGGGACGCATGTTAGACCTGGCATAGCTTGGCGTGATTACCCCTGACTTTTTGCCTTTGCCTCCTGTGAAGTTAGATGCTGTAGGTACTTGCCACTGCTAATCCATGTGCAAGTACAGATGTTCCCTGTATAAATTGTAGTGGTGATTGGTTGTCTCTGGTTGGTATGTTTGCCTTACTAGCCAGATCCCTAAGTGATGTGCACTGTGTGTGCCAGGGCTAGTACTAAAGAAATGCGCAGAGAGGGAACATAGGTCTTCAGTGGAGGGCCTGCGCGCATTATGCTAAATGAGCATGTTGTCCTGACAAGTGCTACCACTTGTCAGGCCTGACTTTCCCTTTTGCATACACATGGGGCACCCCTGTAGGACATCCTTGGTAACCCCTAGGCAGGGTGCGGTGTAGGTAAAAGGCAGGACCGGAGCCAATGTGGGTGCTAGGCCCTGACAGTGGAAAATACTCCATTTCATTTTCCCTGGTGAAATGCCATCCTGCCCATAGGACAGAATGGGGGAAGCTGGGTGTAGTATTGTTAGCCTAGTTTCCCAAGAACTGGAAATGGAACAGTGAAGTTTGGTATGTCTGAACTCACAGCGTCATAACGCATCTTTTTGGGTAGATGGTTTTGTCGCTGTGTGTCCAGAAACCGTTGTTTGAGAAAATGGCCGAGTTTGTGCTTTAGACCTTTTTGTGTGTCTCAGCAGAGTGTGAATTGCCTGCCTGGATCTGGGAGAGGTGAGAAAGGCTGAGGGAGGTCACGCTCCCGGGGAGGGGTGGAGACGGTGCAAGGCTGCCCTGCACCTGGAGCGGGGAGCAGGAGAGGCTTTGCGAAGTGAAGAGGCCTGGGTCAGAGCCATAAACCAATAGACCCATCTCCCTCTGAGTTATTAAAGATCCAGGCCCCCCAGTATCAAAGGGAGGACGGTGACACTGGGGGGGAGATACGCAAGACTGATTTAAGGAGGGGTCGGGGACCCCTGAGCACAAGGAAACTTCAAAGACAACGAGGGGTATAACTGAAAGAGCTGTAACCCCAAGACTTTGGTTATGTTGATGATGTCGTCGAGAACGGTCTCGGTATTGTTCAGAGAAGTGCTGGGAGCGCTTTCAAGACGCAGTGGGCTGGTCGAGTCTCTGGCGGCTTTGACCAGTCTGCGATCGGGAAGAAAACCTCTGCCTCAGGAATAGGCTGCGAGAGACACTTGACCCTTGCTTCGTGATCTGGGGCTTGTGGCAGTTTGTACCTCTTGACCGAGGAGAGACTGAAGGGGCGCTTCAGTGGGTTGTGTCCCCCCTTCTTCCTGAGCAGGACTTTGCTGCATCCTGAACCCCAAGGGCCCGAGGTGAGCTGGCTCCATGTTCGGAAACACAGGAACATAAAAGTTTCCAGGAAGTCTCAAGTGGCGCGGTGGTGGGACCGTGTCGTGCAGCCTGAGACCTCCGAAGGGGTGCCTAAGGTGATCGTGGGCACCCGGAGCAAATCAAGACTCTGACGCGCAGGGTGCGTGTCTTGGTGCAGCTACAGGTGTTGGAGCACCTGTGGATTGTGGGCATCGTGGAAGAGAGCAGAGATTCGGGACGCGCAGGGTGCGTATCGCAGTGCAGTCCAGGCACTAGTGAAGAGTGCCGGGACATCGTGGGGACTAAGGAGGAGTGAGTCTCCGAGACACGGGTCGGCGTGTGGTGGTGCAGCCAGGGCGTTAGCGGAGAGCGCCTGGTACCTTGTGTGCACCAGGAGGAGAGGTGAGACTCAGATGCGCAGTGTGCGTGTCGTGGTGCGACCAGGGCATTAGTGGAGAGCACCTGGGTCATCGTGTGCACCAAGAAACGAGGTGGGTCTCCAACACGCAGGGTGCCACCGGAGGTGCTGGTGAGGAGTACCGGGGAGCGGTGAGCACCGGGGAGCGAAGAAGTTCGAACAGCGCTGGAGAGGAGGGCCAAGTGATCGGGACCTCGAAGGCAACGTGCGGTGGCACCAGCGTTGTGTGGAAGGCTTCGTGGAAGGAGCTTGTGCTGATCGTTGGCGGCCCGGATCGGCAGCCCCGTAGGAGCTGAACGCCCAGCCCGAGCGCGCCTTGCCCGTGGTGACAAGGTTCTGGAGTGGGGCCAATCCACTGCTTCAGGAAAGGAGAGTGGGGTCGCGCCCCCCCAGGTAAAGTAGATCATCGCCTGGGGCGGGGTGCGGGCCCGGAGGGACACTCTCTCGGCCTCTCGCTGCTGTCAGTTGTGTGCGCCTGTTGCTTCGGCCCAGATCTCAGCCAGTACTGGTCCCGGACAGGGCAGTACAGGGGCCAGGGCCCGGAGTGGAACTTGGGTGTCATCGTTGATCCGTGTTGGGGGCAACCGGTCGCATAACTTCTAAAAACAGTCGTATAACACTTTGCATATTTGCTGCTAACGAACTATCGAACTATTGGACAACGGCTGACACTAGTGGTGCTTAACGAACTCAGGGGTTAGGGCGCTACACACTAAGTTATGTTTCTCTTGCAGGATAACAAGATCCTAGCGTAGCGCACTGCATTGGTTGTTTGCTGCACTGTACTGAATTGCACTGTGACGCATTACCTTATTCCTTCCTTGCACAGGGCATGCTGGTGGCGATATGCATTGCATTGTCTTCCTATCGCACTGTACGTAATTGCAGCGTTGAGCATTGCTATATTCCTTCCTTGTACAGGGCATGCTGGTAGCAAACCGAGTTGCATTATCTTGTGTTGACTCAGTACATGATCGTGACGCTACGCATTGATTGTTTCACTGTGGCACTGTACAGGAACCCATCGTTAAGTAGCGCAGTATTTCTTGTATTTTGCAACGTGTGTGATTCTAGTGATACGACATACCTAACCTGTTGAGAACGGATAAAAGTCAGCGTAACTGTTGGTTAGAAGTGGTGGTTGGGTATTGGAACCGCCCAATCCACTGGAAACAATATTACTCATTGTATATGTGTAGAAGTTGTATCGTGAGGTCATTTCGTATATCTTTTTATATAAAGTATACTCGTTTTATACAAACTCGTGTGGAGTCCATTTGTGGTGACATCATTGGGATTGCTGTTTGCGTGGTTGCACATACTGAACACTCGTGCCTTGGAGATCAGCCTGGCTGCTCGTGTCAAGCTACTAAGGGGGTGAGCAGGGCTGTCTTGGACAGTGTCCTTTCTTGGCCTAACGTGGGGGCGGGGGGGTCCGGGTCGCGCACTTGACATCAATGGTGCGCGCGGGAACATCGGCTTCTAACAATCATTTTTGGGAGAGACACCAATAACCTGAAATATTAACCTGTGGCATGATATGGCATCTAGTTAGAGTCCGTGACCCTTACTTATGTTCTTAATTGGGAACCAAAGCTCGCCTTTGACCGATTGGACAAGTGCGCCCGGGTCGTGTTCAACATAATGGGGCAACATATCATTGAAGTAAGAAACAAACTGAGAGGCTAAAAGCACAAAGTGTTTACTCTTAACATCAATGTCAACCCCAGAGTTGTAACGGATATCAAATAGGGCCTGCATGTCCCATACTGCCCCATAATCATCCCACGCAGAATGTGGCCACACCCCGAAAGTCCATGGGCGTTAATGTTGCATATAAAATACATTTTATCCAGAGAAGGATTCATTCATGAGTCCATATTAACGTTGGAAGCAGTCCCATCAAAAACAAAACTGCATATCATGCCCCGCGAAGAAAACATGACTTTGCCTCGACGTTCCTGATACCTGCTTCAAGTGATAGCCATGTACAATGCATTGCCAGAATTTCAGCCAACACAGGTTAATGTCACAAAGTCTCCACATGAAATGCAGCACATAGTTTGAAAGTCTTAGCGCGGGGTCGGAGGAGACCAGATAATAAAAATTGTTAAGCCAAATCAGTCCTCACCGCTTCCGCGCAGGCATCCACGGTGCCCAGTCACTAAAGGTACGCCGGTCTCCAGAGTGAGGCATTTCTAGTCAGGGGAAACATAGATCCCGTGCTGGCAGTCGGCAGACCACCGTGCTCTGAGATCACTGCTTCCCAATACTGCTGTCATCCGGTAATCCTCATTCCGGCGAATTCTCTGGGGGCTCATCAAGGTAGCACTTGCCATGCTGCTCCAAACTGGTTGCGGTTGAAAGTGAAAAGCCCAAAGCATATATAAATCTATTACCAACTGGCGGTCGCCAGTAGGTAGTTATAGTTAGGACCTATTTTCCATAGGAAAAGCGTTTTTTGATTTGCCAATAACTTTGGCGTCGTTTGACGAATCTTTGCGAAATTTTCAAAACTAATGGGGCGCTCTGGTCAGCTCCTGTCTTGAAAGTTTCGGGGTCATTTGTCAAGCGGGGGCCGAGAAAAAAGGGGGTCCCAAAACGCTTTTTCTCCATGTTAATTTCCATAGGAACTTTAGACAAAGCTACAGCCCGAACTGCTGAACGGAATTACACCAAATTTGGCAAAAATGTAGGTCTTGGTCCAGAAAGCGACCTTTTTTTTAAATGGTGTAAATCCATTCAGTAGTTCCTGAGAAATTAAAAAAAGAAAAATATCAATATCTGATCACCGAGGAGGGTTCACGAACCCTCCCGAGCACTAGCTTTCTTCTGATTGGCTGCCAACACTCCAAACCAGGAAGTGTTGGCAGTCATCTTGTAACTCGGTAACCGAGCCACAAGAAATCAGTAGAAAAAAGTTGAAAAACAAGAAAAGGGGGCAGGGTAGAAAAACCCTGATCCCCTAGGCCTGCTCAGGGGGTCCCACAAGGACCCCCAGGGCCAAAAACATTTTTTTAAAAACGGCCGAATTCATGCTGGGTGCGCGAATCCAGCCGAGAAAATAAAAACAAATGAAGCGCGGACTCCTGCGCTTCGTTCCTTAAAGCCCCCGGGTGGGTCAGGTCTCGGGGACAATGCCAAATTAGGAAACCTGCTCTCGCTTCCAAAAACCAAAGCAGAATTGCTTTTGCACAAGGGTAGCTGCATGTCAGCAGCTCCCCTTCTGCAAAAGCAATGCCGGCTCCCACAGGAGGCGGGGAGCTGGTGGGACCGTGGGGGCATTGGGGCTCCCCCCACGGTCCCCAATGGTGAGGCCAGGCCCGGGGGATGGGGTCCCCGGGGCCAGAAGTGGCCCGGGAGGGGGGCCACGCGGCCCCCCTCCCCTTTAATTGTGAAAGTTTCTTTTTTTTTTAAACATAAATGCCGGCGCCGGGGGATGGGGTCCCCAGGGCCAGAATTGGCCTGGGGAGGGGGGCCACGCAGCCCCCCTCCCAAAAAAATAAAATACAAAAAGAAGGGTGGCAAGGCCCCGGAGGATGGGGTCCCTGGGGCCATATTTGGCCTCTGGAGGGGGGGCACGCAGCCCCCCTCCCATAAAAAAAACAAAATAAAGAAAAAAGAAACCGGCAACTTGCCGGAGGCCCCGCCCCCTCCCTGCATGACTCTGCAAACGCGCCCCTCTGGTGCGTTCTAAGTTAGTGAATTAAGTACCCTTGATTACTGAGGGTCCCTGGGGGCCAACTAGCCCACCAGATACCTCCAGTAATCCCCACAGAACTGGGTTGCAGAGAGGTGGTCCAAGGCCACGCCCCTCCCAAAAAAAATAATAAAAAAAGAAGGCCTGCCAGGCCCCGGGGATGGGGTCCCCAGGGCCATAATTGGCCGCTGGAGGGGGGCCACGCAGCCCCCTCCCCAAATTTTTTTTTAAAAACAACAAGGCTGCCAGACCCAGGGGGATGGGGTCCCCGGGGCCAAAAGTGGCCCAGGGAAGGGGGCCACGCGGCTCCCCTCCCAAAAAATAACAAAAATTGAAAAAAGAAAAAGAAACCGGCAATTCGCTGGAGGCCCCGCCCCATCCCTGCATGACTCTGCAAACGCACCTCCTGGCGCGCTCTGCGTTGGGGGTTTAAGTCCCCGTTGCTAGTGAGGGTCCCTGGGGGCCAACTAGGCCATCAGGTACCTCCAATAAGCACCACACAGCGGGATTGCAGAGAGGTGGTCTGAGGCCATGCCCTTTTTACACCACTCTGCAAACACGCCTCTTGGCGCACTGCTGGTGGGGTGATGAGGTCCTCTTGTGTCCTGAGGATCTCAGGACACAAGTGGACTTCATCCCCCTGAAGGAAGTGACCAGATTAGGGCTGTCCGGGTCACTCTCGACCTCCTCTAGCCTTTCATTCAATGAAGAGTCGATGACGCAGTAGAGAACACATGCAGACTAGTTTATTCACAAAATACACTGCAGTGGAGTCCAGTCTGACCAGCCTCCTATGATGGCTGACGAGGGGCTGACTCTAACAAACATACAGTTACATTATGTAGGTTGCGGAGCCCACAAAGACCCGCCTACTATGAAAAAATACTGGTAGCTGTCGTAATACAATGTGGGTACAGAGCACAGGTTTCGATTCCGCAGCCTGGCACAAGTTATCTACTGTCCAAGATCGTCTGGCTTATCCTCCCTACTAGACAGGTGGAAGAAGGCATCCATGTAACAGAAAAGGCATGCGTTAATGAGCAAGATTCAACATTGAAGAAACGAAACTTAGCAAGGGCCATTTCTCGTAAATGATCAAGTAACAGTTTCGATTATAATACAAAATGGCGTCTTCAAAAACTAAAATGGTGGCACAGATGTCAACATAACTAGCATAACGTCTGCACTTTCTGATTACATATGCACACAGAGAGAATATCTAATAAAATTAGCAACATAAATGCTAACATAGTTTCGATAAAATGCGAGTAATATGGTACTAATGCATTTCAATTCTAACAGACCTAATACGGACATCTTTATTCGTGCTATCAGGAAAGGGTCTTTACAATTCTAAAAGTAGAGAAAATAGAAAAAAAGAGATAATAATATGTCAAATACTGATGTATACATGTATATATGCATAGCCAAACATATGAAAGGAAATAACACTAATCATTATCAGCACAAGGAATATCAGGAACAGAACCTGCAAGAGAAGTTGGTGAACCAAAAACGCCCTCATCTATTTGCATGATAGTATCAAGCTCCTGTTGGAGCATTATCTTCGCACTAGTGTAATGAATTGAAATTCTTTTGGGAGATAGATAAGTAGCACAGTATGAGCAGCATAAGGGAAGGCACTGTATCAAGACACAGCAACATATTAAAAGGACAATTAAATATATCCCCTTTTCTAGAATCCAACCCCAACCACCAAATAATGACCAGCTCCAGTTGCCACTCTCCATTCCTAGAACGTTTTCCAAAATATCTAAAATATGTTGAGTGATATTTCTCTCCATATTCGTAATACCGACTACACACTGCTCTCCAATTACTCGCATGCACCACCGCTCTTGGCTAAATTAAAATCAACCGCATATCTCGTTTGCTCAGAGTATATGCGCATACTTTCTAACTGGGTGGTGATGTCACATAAAGCTGCCACTGTAGAGTTGGACAAAATCTGCAGCTTGCACCCAAAATATGTGATAATAGAGGAAAGTATATATCCAAAAGTGATACCATTACTATAATTGTTGACTTCCAAATCAGTAACTCCCTCACAAAATTCTTTAGTCAGCGTTCTTTTTACCCATCTTGTACGTGGCTTACTATATTTACAAGGTACTCCAAGAGGTAACACCATTCCCAAGGCCACATCCTCTGTGCCGTTGTACATATTAGAATTGGTGCCATTTGACAAAAAATAAAAACCTGGGTGTGCATAAAGCGGACCTTGATAATCCAATGGAGCATATCTAGTATTCATACCCTCCATACTAGGGTCATCCTTCTTTCCTAGACGCATTATGTTTTTATACACTATTGATCCAGAGCAATTGAGGTACAAATAAGCATCAGTACTATTCACTATTGGGCAACACGCAGGATAAATACCTGCCTCTTGAGTGACTGTCAGATCTTGACAATGCCAACCTGTCAGAGTGATATTTCTTTTATCGATATACAAATTATCGCAATACATTTAGACATGCAAACTGGGTACCCTTTCCCTCTCGGTTTCCTATAATACAAACAAGGACCTGGATATCCCATACCAAATTCACCTTTTGCTACTGTAAAATGGGGAGGACGAACATAGGTATAATTCACCAATGGTAATGGGTAAGCAGTCCATAAACCTGTGACAGAATCAGTGGGATAACAAGCTGTGTTATCCCCGAAAAACTTTCTATGGGTATCTAAGAAAACATTACTTCGTATATCTCTTTTGCTACGATCTGAAGAGACAATCCGATACAAAGCACACAATGGTGTATCACCAGAACACTCCAGAACCCAGAACATCCCCCTCCCGCCAATATAAACAGTAATATGAACATAACACAAAACACCTTCTTTCTGAGCAACCAATCAAAACCAAGTTGCCCCGGTCGCAGAGCAGCAAAAGGCTGTTCATCTTTTACAATAGTACGACCAAACAGATACATTTTTACTATGGACTTTTGACAACTAGAATCACCAGAGAAAGAGTCGTCACGTAATGGAACCAATGATAGAAAGGACACAAAAAAGGAGAAAAAAAGAAAACAGTGAGGAAAATTCAGGGTCCGTTCCAAGCCTCCCTGGCAGGCTTCTATTGTTCAATCCTCGGTGGTGCTATTGAGCACTGTACGGTGGAGCCACACTGTTGCAGCTCATCAGCAAATGTTCAAGGTCCTCAGGATAGGGCACTCTCTCTCCTGGGAAAACACCCTCAACTTATCCTGTCCTGCGCCACAGGCAGTGCACCAATTTTCTGATCCCTAGTCTAACAGGAAAAGCAAAAAACAAAGACGTTTACTAATCTTACCGAAGAAGTCCATCCCTGCTACACTTACTTCTCTTTTGGTGCACTGTCCTTCCGTCGAGGACGCCAATCATACCTTGCTACTCCTGGCACTGTCTCATCTTGCAAAAGAATCTGAAACTCAGGGGGTATCGGAGAGCGAGGCTCAGGCTCCTGTTGATCAGATGAAAAGGAAGCCTGGGCAGCCTTAATTTCTGGGGGAACTGCCTCGTTCAGAATCGCCTCACTCTCTTCCTCCGTCTGCGCCGAAGTCAGCTGGCCATCAGAAAAGGGAACAAAACGTGGAACCTTCTCCGTCTCATGGTCCCCTATCCCCTGGCGAACCCATGCATCATAGGGGAGGGGAAGCGGCACTCGTCGACAATGAGAGGTATGAACCCAATGCTTCCGACCATCCACTCTCACTGCCGTCCTTGTCGCGATGAGAACCAAATATGGAACTTTCCATCTGGGTTCCAGACTGTCTCACCTCTATCAGAACATTATCCCCAGGCTGTATGGTGTGCCCAGGCCCCTCTGGTGCTGGAGGCAAAGCTTCATGGATCTGTTGATGAATAGAACGTAAACTTTTAGTAAGATCATATAAACAATCGACTAACAAAGGATAATCAATTACAGAAAACTTTTTTGGCCTAGGGACGCCCCACACATTAGTGGGACGGCCAAAGACCACTTCATATGGCGATAACCCTGTTCTAGAATGGGCTGTCATTCTGGTAGACAATAGAGCAAGGGGTAATGCATCTGGCCATTGCAACCCAGTACTTTCCTTAATCTTAGCCAATTTTAGCTTGAGAGTACGATTGTACTTCTCAACTAAACCTGCGGATTGGGGATGATTCGCTGCATGAAATCTTTGCTTGATGTGCAGACCATCGCACACCAATTGAATCACCTTTGCATTAAAGTGACTTCCGTTGTCACTCCAAATCAAACGGGGCAAGCCATAGCATGGGAAAACTCTTTAATAAGAGCCTTCGCCGTCGCCATGGCTGTATTTTCTTTTGTTGGATAGGCCTCAATCCACTTACTAAATGCACAAACAACCACTAGTACATATTTCAAATTATTAACTCGCTGCATCTCAATATAGTCCATCTGGAGTACCTCAAAAGAGAGAGAAGGTGGCACAAAATTACCAGAGGGTGTAGGGGTACCCTTTCCAGGATTATGCTTCATACAAATCATACAATGTTTCACAAGATGAGCAGTAACCTTTGGAATGTTGCCATTTTGCCACACAGGATCCAATAGCCTACATATTCCCTTTGCGCTAATATGGGCCAGATCATGTGCCATTGTAACTACAGGGAAAACATATGCATCAGGCAACATTCATCTCTGCCTCTCACTTTTATCAGTCCAGCACCCTTCTTCATCTAGACGCCCTGTACTCTCCTGCCACACTGCCAACTCCTCAACTGTTGCCTCAGACTGTATTTCCCTGACACTTTCTAGTGAATTTTCAAACATGGTAAAATCTGGTACCCATCTAGCAGGTCCTGCTACAAACATTTTCGTCATTTTTGATCTGGCTGTCTCTTTTGCTGTCTGATCTGCGAAAGCATTTCCTTTCCCTACATCGTCAGTGATTGCTTTATGGGCACTACACTTCACTATTGCCAATCGTTTGGAAGGGTCAAAGCTGTCAAAAGTCTTTCTATCAGCGGACCATTCTGAATCATAGTTCCATGTGAAGTCAAGAATCCTCTCTCTGCCCAGAGGCGTCCAAAATTATGGGCCACCCCGAAGGCATACTGGCTGTCAGTATAAATATTGACAGTCAGTCCTTCACTTAATTCACATGCTCGCAAAAGAGCTATCAACTCCGCAGCTTGAGCAGATTGGTAAGGAATACGTATTGTCTCAACTAAAGTGTGCAGCGTGGTATTAGCATATGCCGCTGTAGTAGTGCCATCTGACAATTTAAAACAAGAACCATCGACATATAGTTCCCCTTGTGGGTCAGATAAGGGAACATCAGTCAAGTCTACCCGTCCCTTCGTCTCCTCCTCCGTACGAAATAAACAATCATGGACATCTTGGTCCTTTTCTTCCGAATGGAGGGGTAGTAACGTGGCTGGGTTCAGAATGGCACATCTTTTAATAGTAATATGGGGTGCAAATAAAGTCAATTCATAACCAGTCATACGAGCACTGGTAAGGTGCTGCATCTTTGTTTTGTTCAAAAGTGCATCCACAGCATGAGGTACCATTACTGTGAGATCATGATTAAGAACGAACCCCGCCGACTGTCGAATAGAGACCACCGCAGCCGCTGCAGCTCTTAAACAACTCTGGAGGGCTCTGGCGACGGGGTCAAGCGTAGCAGAAAAATAAGCACACATGCTTACCTCCAAAGGCTTGTGTTAACACCGAAAGTGCACACCCAGCCGTTTCGTGTACATACAACACAAAAAGCTTCTTATAATCAGGCATACCAAGCACAAGTGTAGAGCAAAGCGCAACTTTCAATTGCTCAAAAGCATGCTGGCATTCATGAGTCCAGGGCAAGGGTTCATGCACATTTTTAGTTGTTAGGCGAAGAAAGGGCTATATTAATACATAATAAGCGGGAATCCAGTGTCGACAATACGAGGTGATGCCTATTAAAGCATGCACATCCCTCTGAGTCACAGGGATAGGCATCTTAACAATGGCATCAACTCGTTCAGGTGTTAGCCTCTGACCCTCCTTCGACAGCAGGTGACCTAAATAGGTGACCTGCTGTTGACAATATTGAAATTTAGAAAGGGACACTTTATGCCCCTTAGTTGCCAAATGCTGCAATAATTTAACTGTAGCTTCCCGACAACCCTCTTCAGTATCGGAGGCTATCAAAATGTCGTCCACATACTGCAATAATACATTACCTGTGGGAAGAGAGAGAGAGTCCAATTGACTTTTCAAAGCCTGACTGTAAATACTAGGGCTTTCAGTGTAGCCCTGAAGAGCTCGGCGGAATTGGAAACTCCTACCAGCCAAGGCGAAGCCAAAAAGATACCTACTGTCTGGATGAATAGGGATACTAAAAAAGGCATTTTTCAAATCAATCACAGAAAAGAACTTGGCTGTGGAAGGAATCATCATCAAAAAAACAGTAATATCTGGGACCACCGGAAACTGAGGAACTACAATCTTATTTATTTCCCGGAGATCAATCACAAAACGATAAATATCAGGATGTGCATCAGGGGAATCTAAGGGAACCTTCTTAAGAATAGGAAAAATGGGGCTATTGCATACATTCGCTACTGTCTCTTCAACCACCCCTGATTTAATCAGGTCCTGTATAATCTGCATCAAAGCCTGTTAACCAGCTTGTGATATTTTATACTGGGGAATATGAGGGAGCACATCGTTCTCCTTGACCTTTATGGAAACCGGTGGTATCTGTAACAACCCCACATCCATATCCCCTGTGGCCCACAATGAGGACGGCACATCTTTGAATTCAACAGGAAGCGGCGCATCCTTTGCCAGACACTGTTTTGTGCTAACAACATTAGGTCCAAAAATCATGTAAACACCATCCGGGGAACAATAAATAGTAGCATATAGCTTTTTCATTAAATCCATCCTAATAAATTTTCCCCACAATTCACCGTTAACAAAGATGGAGAATCCACAGTAAAAGGACCAACGGTCAAAGCAAGAGGTTTGGAAATGGGGCTCACAACGGGTTTGCCTGAAAAACCTACCGAAACATTATTACGGCCAGACAGGGCTGCCCCGGGGACCAGCGAATGAGAAACAGAGCTGTTCATTGCACCTGTATCCACCCAAAATTTCTGTGCTGAACCATACAAATCTGCTGTAACATAAGGACCACGCTGATCCACAGAAATCTGGACTGGTCCCTTTCCCTGTCCCTGGCTGTCCTAACCAGAGGATATCCCTGCAGCGTCACCCATATCATAATCATCATGATAGTACTGCCTTCCCCAGGGGTCATCAAAATAGTTCTGATCAGAAAGACCCCCCGCTGCTGCATCTGCTTGAGCCTCATCCCGACCAACCTCATAACGGCTCCTTCCACTCGAACCCCGCCCTCTAGGTACTGCTATTTTCTGTAACAAATACAGACACTCGCTCTGCCAATGTCCCTCCTTTTTACAATACGCACACTGATTTGGCCCTAGGGGTGCACCACCTCTACCAGCACCCGTGATCTTTGAGCCGGACCAGCGCCCCTTCCCCTCCCAGACCCCCTGGCAACCTGCTGTAGCAACACCCTTGTCTCCAAATCCTTACTCTTCTTCTCTACCTTGTCTTTTTCTATGTTTTCTCGATGTTCATAGGCCTGTGCCATACTCAATATCACCGAAGGGGAAGAGGTAGTCCAAGTGCTCTCTGAAGCCTGTAACCGAGCTGCAATCTCCAGGAGCAGATTTGTGACAAACCTATTAACAAACAAGCGAACACCACCTTCAAATGACAAATCCTGTCCACTGAAATCCAAAAACACCCCTTCAAACTGAGTAAAAAAATCAGACACGCTTTCCTCTTTCTTTTGACAACATGCCGTCAGCTTGTCCCAATCTACTCGTCTAGGTGGGATAAGAGAATGCGTATAAGTAATAATACGGCCTGGCAAAGCCAGAATCTCAGCCCTAGGTTTTTCACTGGGTTTTCGCTCCTTATCCCATGCCTTAATCTCATCCCAAGAACCACCCAACTCCACCCTGTGATCCTGAGTATGCACCTGTCTCCATATGTCCACCGGCACCAATAGCCCGAAAAACAACTCAATATCTGCTAGTGCCATAACCGACAAGGAGGCGGCCTCCGTTAACTCCTTATAATACCCCGTAGTGTTTTTTCTGGGATCCGGTAACTGACTCTTAAGAGCTAACACCTCACTTCTTTTCCACTGGGTATAAACCCACTGCTCCTGAAAATGAGCTGCTACCCGCTGTTGAACCACATCTCCCCTCTGATTACGCTGCTCTGGGATCTCAGGATGAAAAATAGGATGCACCTCCCTCATCGGAAATTGGGACACACTAGGTGGGGTACGGTGATGTAATCGCTCTCGATAACCTAGTAGCGTCCCAACATTACTAAGAACTTCTGTAGGGGCCATACCAGCTGAATATACACGATCTCGAATATCATAAATAATTTGAGGAGCTATGCCTCCAATACACTGTTCCCACAAACTAATCAAGGTAGCCGACATATGCTGAAGGGCATGTTGTTGTACAAACGGATCAAAATCTTTCATCACGCTCCATATATCCTCCACACTATAAATCGGAGCCCGAGCCCATTGTGCTTCCTGGTTTGCCACCATCCTTTTCTCCTCTTCACCTACATCAGATCGAATCAGTGCCCGCTCCATTCGCTCTTGCGCTGCTGCCCAATTCCCTCCATCTGATCCTCGCACCGGTGTCCCAACACTAGACAACACTACAGATGAAACAGACATAAGAGATACAGGTGCAGGTGACAGTGTCAATAATGACTGTGTGGTAGGTGTAAGAGAGGGAGGAGAAACATGAACAGAAACAGCAGCCACTGTAGGGGTGCCCGCAGTCACCACACTCGCAGGTTACGAAACCGGAGAGGTGCCAGATAGGGCTGGAGCCGAAGCCGCTGAGTCTGCAGAAAGACCAGAGGAAGGCGAAAGGACAACGGAGGACTTAGACGACGGAACAATAGGATATATTCTCTGCGGGGCATAGGGGGTTGGGGGGCGAGTTTCCAGCAAATCTTCCACAAAAGGATCCTCATCCTCTCGAACAACATAAGACTTATTACATTGTAATCGAAACTTCCTATCTGCACACTTAATTCCCTTTTCTGTCTGTTCTCTATCATAAGCTACCGCTTTCTGAACTACTGTTTGCATCACCTTCCTCCTTGACTCCTTCTCGGCTCGTACACGCCTCTGCTTAGCTTCCTTCTGCCATACCTGCAAAGTGTCAAACATCGACTGTCTACTCCTTCTAGCGAATAATTCGTCTTGAAAATAATTCAATTTTTGTTCATCTAAATTACCATCCAGTGGCCACTGAAGCGCAGCATTGTCCCTCGTATATTTGTGCATTAATGTATGAAACATAATAGGGCCAATGCCGTGCTTCACATACATCTCAAAACTTGGAGTGCCTTCTGGAGGCGCAGGCTGCCTTTCCTCCAGTTGATGCTCAGCAGAGCAACAGCGACACCCCAAGCACGACATTTTACTCCAACAACACATCTTAGCATCAGACACATTCACTATTCACTCAATCAACACACACGCATGCAATAAAAACACACAAAGAGCTACCAAAAGCAGTCCGTAAACTGCACCAAGACAAGTCAGTCCTCAGACTGCACCACAACAAGATAGGCTCTAGCCCCAGGCCTTTTCAAGAATAAACCAAATTCAACTAGTGGCCTGGCGGAACATTCTCAAACGCTCCGTATGACGAGGTTCCATAGACCCACCAAGTTAATCAAGACGGCGCCGCTCTTACCAGAGATCACAATGAACTCACCTGGTGCACACAGGTCAAGCCAGATTATTCTCCACTGCCGACTCTTCAGACCAAAACGGTCAGATCCAAGGGTTTCGCCTTTTCAGGACCCCAGCCAAGGTGACCACTAGATGAGGAGCCGCCAGATCAGACAGGCGGGGCAGCCACAAGAAGCAAACTCTATCATATGGGGATCCCCGATCTGCCCATCCGACCAAACATAACCCCAATCCCACAACCCGACTGCGGGCGAGATGGGCCACCTGGTGGAGTCCCTGTTCGGGCGCCAACTGAAGGAAGTGGCCCGATTAGGGCCACCGGGTCACTCTTGACCTCCTCTAGCCTTCCATTCAATGAAGAGTCGATGACGCAGTAGAGAACACAAGCTGACTAGTTTATTCACAAAATACACTGCAGTGGAGTCCAGTCTGACCAGCCTCCTATGATGACTGACGAGGGACTGACTCGAACAAACATACAGTTACATGATGTAGTTTGCGTAGCCCACAAAGACCCACCTACTATGGAAAAATACTGGTAGCTGTCGTAATACAATGGGGGTACAGAGCACAGGTTTCGATTCGGCAGCCTGGCACAAGTTATCTACTGTCCAAGGTCGTCTGGCTTATACTCCCTACTAGACAGGTGGGAGAAAGCCTCCTTTTAACAGAAAGGCATGCGTTAATGAGCAAGATTCAACATTGAAGAAACAAAACTTAGCAAGGGCAATTTCTCGTAAATGATCAACTAACAGTTTCGATTATAATACAAAATGGCGTCTTCGAAAACTAAAATGGTGGCACAGATGTCAACATAACTAGCATAACGTCTGCACTTTCTGATTATATATGCACACAGAGAGAATATCTAATAAAATTAGCTACATAAATGCTAACATAGTATCGATAAAATGCGAGTAATATGGTACTAATGCATTTCAATTCTAACACCCCGAGCAGCAGTGCCCCAGGAGGCGCGTTTGCAGAGAGGTGTAAAAAGGGGGTGTGGCCTCGGACCACTCTCAGCAATCCAGCTGTGTGGGGCTTACTGGAGGTATCTGATGGGCTAGTTGGCCCCTAGGGACCCTTAGGAGGCCAGGGGACTTCATCCCCCAACCAAGAGGGCACCAGGAGGTGCGTTTGCAGAGTGGTGGACAAAGGGGGCGTGGCCTGTGTCCACCTATCAGCAATCCCACTATCTGGGGCATACTGGAGGTATCAGGTAGGCTAGTTGTCACCTAAGGACCCCAGCAGTGAAGTGGACTTTAATCCACATCCAAGAGCGCACCAGGGAGCGTGTTTGCTGAGTGGTGGGGAAAGGGGGCATGGCCTACTATCAGAACTTAGCAATGCTGCTGTGTGGGATTACTGGAGGTAATAGGAGGGGTAGTTGGCCTCCAAGGTTGTCCTTGGGGGCCAACTACCTCTCCTGTTACCTCCACTAAGTCCAAAACAGTGGATTTGCTAAGAGGTCTTCGGAGGCCACGCCCCCTTTCTCCACCGCTCTGCAAATGCGCTTCCTGGCACAGTACTGGTTGGGGGATGAAGTCCACTTTACTCCTGAGGGACTTTGGGGGCCAAGAATCCCCCCTGGTACCTCCTGTAAGTCCTACGCAGCGGAATTCCTGAGCACTGGTTGGAGGCCCAGCCCCCTTTCTCCATCACTCTGCAAATGCAACTACCAGTTAAATAAGCATTTGTAATCTAATAGGTCTCGCATTTGCAAGAGTTAGAGCTATTGGTGTTGTAAATCTAAAAGTTTTTTACTAATTTTTTTTGGGTTGGAGTGGATGTACTTTGTGTGTAGTGGAATTATGTGGTATGTTGTGCAGTGAAATTATGTGGATAGAAAGTATGTGGTATTTAGTGTATAGGAATTATGTAGAGTGGGATTATGTGTAATGGAGAGTAATTATGTGGTATGGTAGTCTGTGTTGTGGAGTGGTAACCTCAGGTTTAGTCTTCCTCATTTCCATAGAAGCTAAATTATGAACTCAATGAGACAAAAAAAAGAAGGAATCACTGAGGAGCACTTCTGGACCTAGTCAGGGGTATGAGCAGGGCCACTGGAATTATGCAACTGTTTGGCTGCACCGACTTTCGCACAATTATACATTTTCCGCATTTTCCGCATTAGCCACATAATCCATCATCTGCTGCCTAATCTGCAGATTTGAACAAAAAAAGCCTTGTTTCTAGCTCAAACGGCTCAAGCGTTACCAAAAATGTAGCGACAAGTGTGACAGCGTGGTGGAAGGTCCTTTGCAAATCTAGAATGGTGACCTGTTACTTATTGCTAAATGTGGGTGTTAAATTGGTACTAATGGTGTGCAAGCAACTCTTCCTTCTTTCTGCGCCTCTCTTGCCTCTTTCCGCATTCCTGTTGCTTCTTTCCGCACCTTTCTTTCTTTTTCTGCACCTCTCTTGCATGTTTCTGCACATCTCTTCTACTTTCTGCACCTCTTTTGCCTCTTTCTGCCCCTCTGTTGCTTCTTTCTGTACCTCACTTGCTTCTTTGTGCACCCCTCTTGCCTCTTTCTGCACCTCTCTTGCCTCTTTCTACACCCATCTTTCGTCTTTCTGCCCCCTCCTGCCTCTTTCTGCACCTCTGTTCCTTCTTTCTGCACGTCTTTTGTTTCTTTCTGTGCCACTCTTGCTTCTTTCTGCACCCCTCTTGCCTCTCTCTCCACCCCTCTTCCCCCTTTCTGCATGTCTGTTGCTTCTTTCTGCACTTCTCTTGCCTCTTTCTCCACCCCTCTTCCCTCTTTCTGCATCTCTGTTGCTTCTTTCTGCACTTATCTTGCACCTTTCTGTACTTCTCTTGCTTCTTTGTGCACCACTTGTGCCTCTTTCAGCACATCTCTTCTCTTTCTGCACTCCTCTTGCATCTATCTGCACCTCTGTTCCTTCTTTCTGCACTTCTTTTGTTACTTTCTGCCCCTCTCTTGCTTCTTTCTGCAACCCTCTTGCCTCTTTCTCCATCCCTGTTCCCCCTTTTTGCATCTCTGTTGCTTCTTTCTGCACTTCTCTTGCCTCTTTTTCCACCCCTCTTCCCTCTTTCTACACCTCTGTTGCATCTTTCTGCACTACTCTTGCTTCTTTCTGCACCTCTCTTGCTTCTTTCTTCACCACTCGTGCTTCTTTCTGCACCCCTCTTCCCTCTTTCTGCACCCCTCTTGCCACTTTCTGCACCCCTGTTCCTTCTTTCTGCTCTTCTTTTGTTTCTTTCTGCACCCCTCTCGCTACTTTCTCTACCCCTGTTCCCCCTTTTTGCATCTCTGTTGCTTCTTTCTACACTTCTCTTGCCTCTTTTTCCACCCCTCATCCCTCTTTCTGCACCTCTGTTGCTTCTTTCTGCACTTCTCTTGCTTCTTTCTGCACCTCTGTCCTTTCTTTCTGCTACCGGTGTGCCTCTTTCTGCACCCCTCTTCCCTCTTTCTGCTCCCGTCTTGCCTCTTTCTGCACCTCTGTTCCTTCTTTCTGCATTTCTTTTGTTTCTTTCTGTAACTCTCTTGCTTCTTTCTGTATCCCTCTTGTGAGAAGTTGGCCTGGTATATTCTGTCCACTAGTTATAGTGGGCACCTTGCACCAGTCCAATCGACCTTTATTGATGATAGGTTTAAAGACAACCTTTATTGAAAGCTATCCTATTGGTAGCTATGGAGAGCAGCCTTCAGGCTAAGTCTTGAAGGAGTGTTAAGCTGTTTGTTTTACCAGTTTTAAGCTCATGAATGACCAAATGAAAGGAGAACCACACCAGGTATATATATAAAATATATGTATTTATTACTAAACACAACCCAATAGTCTCTTTATGAGGCTAGAGGTCAAAGTACACAAGTTACACGTCGAATAGCACAGTAAATTAGCACAATATACGATTAGCCCTAGGGGCGTACCAAACCATATATTAAGAAAGTGGTATAAGAACCACGACTTAAGTAGACACAAGGCCTAGAGCCTGTAGAATCACTGGGACCCCAAGGAACCACCCAAGGTAGTGACACAGGGGACCCACGGGGGCTGTGTGCAGTGTGTGAACACAGCCGCGAGCTCCGTTAAAGTCTATGGGAAAGTCGCGGTAAGAGTTTTAGAGTTTAAGGACACTTAGAAATGGACTAGGACCAAACCCTCTTGGACTTAGACAGTTCTAGGGTCAACACCCACGGGAGCACCGGAGTACTCGAGTTACCTCACCCAGGGAATCCGGGTGCATAGGCGACGAAGGGTGTCGCCTATGCACTATTCCCTGCAGCAGCACTTCCTATGCTGCCAGGAAGTGCTGCTGCAGGGAATATGTGAAGTGTCCGAAGAGATCCAAGCCTGGATCAGAGATGAGAAGAACCTGAAAGCAGAGGGGACAGAGTCTGGGTCACTTGCCAGTGACCAGGGGCACGATAGTCGAATGCCCACTGATGTCGGGTGCTTCAGGTGAATGAGGTGAAGCTTGCCTCTTCAGCCACGAGGACCAGAAGGCGTCAACGACAACCAGGAGCTGGATTCGAGCTGTCCCAGAAAGGATGTCGAGTGCTGCAGCATTGGTGTCTGTATTGAACACAACAAGCCTTGGCAACAGCAACCCACGCAGAAAGGAGAAAGATGCTTCTGTGCAGACCAGCAAGGTCTGAGGGACTCACCACTTGGTGGGGAGTTAGGGCACTTCTGGAGCAACCAGGAACGCCCAAAGAAAATCAGAGTCGCCTTCACAGGGACCCACCATTGACGGACCAGGGATCGCGAAGGAGCCCCAAGTGGAAATGCAGGAAGCGGGCCCACGGAACACTCGTGGAGTGTAGGCTCACAATCTTCAGTGCAAAAGGTGCTCAGGGCCAAAGCAGGACTTCAAGAGTCATCGAGAAGTCAATGCATTAGCAAATGTGCACGGTGTCCAGGAGTTCCGGTTCCACGCTACTCACGAGGGCTGCGGGTCTCAGCTTTGCTGGGGACTCGGGTCGGCCTCTGAGATGTCTGGAAATCCTCTTCCTGGGCTGCAAGTACTTCAGAATCCGGTGGGAGCTTCAGAGATGCAGACAGGCAAATGCTTTGTTGGTGCCTGCCAAGCAGGGGAGTCACTCCTTGACCCCAAGGGAGATTTCTTCAGTCCTCTAGTCTTTAGTAGAGCGTTGAAGTTCCAGGATTCAGAAGCAGAGTTTCGTCCAGGGATATCTAAAGTCCTGTTGCCAGGGTTCCCTTACTTATACTAAAGAAAGGGGTTGGACTAACTCTGGGGACCCACCTATGGGAGTGTTTAGAAAGAGGGGTGGCTACACCCATTTCCTTTGTCCAGTATCACGCCAGAGCAGGGGCGGGTAGCTCCTGCAACCGGTTTGAACTGGGGTATGCACGAGGACACCAAATGTGCCCCCAGTGCAGGACTTCAAAGCACTCAGAGAGTGCACCCACCCAGCCCCAATCCACTAAGGCCTGTCTGGGAGGTGATAACACCTCCCTGTGACAGGAAACCTATTGTCCAGGCCTCCCCTGCCGGAGTTTCGGTCAGCAGCAGGAGGCCAGACTCGTGTCTGTGGCTGCAGCATCCATTTTGTGATGCCAGGGCTCTTTAAGCTTTCTACCGGGTATACCGGTGGGGACATGTCTCTCCCTCTAGAAGGGTGGAATTCTACCCCCGCCACCAGGACTGGCGGGGGGGGGTAGTATTCCAAGGTGTTTGACACCAAACACGCCATGTTTCCGTGCAGCCAGTCCAAAGTTAGCATTTTACCGAGAGGTTATAATGCACTTAAGAGTATATGGTCAGGCTACACCACAGACAACCCCGAATAGGAGATTCCAAGGGCTGCAGAGGGGCTCTGCTCATGCATGGGCACCCTCTCACATATAACCAAGCACGCTGCCTTCAGGATGGATAAGGCCTGCCATTGGGGTGACTGATAGGTTTCTATGTGCAGTGTTAGGTGAGATATAGTGAACCTATATCTCTGTAAGGGGTGCATGCACCACCTTACTCAGGCTGCAGTCCTGTGGTGTCATTTTGGATGGCCTTCCAGGGGTGGCACAATACATGCTTCAGCCCCTGGTAGGCCTATGGGGTACCTATGCCCTTGGTACATAGTATACCATATACTAGGGACTTATAAGGGCACTCCAGAATCCAATCTGTGGTGTACCTAAAGTACAGGGAATCAATTTAGAGAGGAAGCAGCTAGGCTGGGGTCCTGGATAGCAGGGCCCCAGCCAGACTAAAGTCGAAAAAGAGTGATACAGCAGCAAAAAGGGGGGGTAACCATAAGAGGCAGATCCTACTCTCCTACACAACCCCCTCCAAACGCAGGGACATTAAACTAACCTTGACCAGTTAAGTCTTCATATTCTAAGTGGAAATATCTGGAGAGTCCATCTGCATTGGCATGGTTACTCCCAGGTCTATTTTCCACTGTATAGTCCATCCCCTGTAGGGAAATGGACCACCTCAAGAGTTTGGGTTTTCACCCTTCATCTGTTTTAGCCATAAGAGGGGCTTATGGTCTGTCTGAACAATGAAGTGAGTGCCAAACAAGTATGGCCTCAGCTTCTTCAGAGCCCAAACCACAGCAAAGGCCTCCCTCTCAATGGCTGACCAACGTTTCTCTCTGGGAGTCAGCCTTCTGCTAATAAAAGCTACTGGCTGATCCTGACCTTCATCATTCAACTGTGATAGTACAGCCCCTACCCTCAACTCAGATGCATCTGTTTGCACAATGAACTTTTTGGAGTAATCAGGACTCTGCAGAATGGGAGCAGTGCACATGGCCTGCTTCAGGTCATCAAATGCCTTTTGACAGCTAACTGTCCACTGAACCTTTTTGGGCATTTTCTTAGAGGTTAAGTCATTCAGGGGTGTCACTATTGATCCATACCCCTTGACAAATCTTCTGTAGTACCCAGTCAGGCCTAAAAAGGCTCTCACCTGAGTCTGGGTAGTTGGAGCAACCCAGTCCATGATGGTCTGGATTTTGCTCTGCAATGGTTGAACCTGGCCTCCACCCACAAGGTGGCCCAGGTACACAACCTGACTCTGCCCTATCTGGCACTTTGTGGCCTTGATAGTGAGGCCTGCCTTCTGCAGGGCCTCCAAAACATTTCTGAGGTGGACCAGGTGATCCTCCCAGGTGGAGCTAAAGACAGCAATATCATCTAGATATGCTGCACTATAGGCTTCCAGACCTGTAAGGACTGTGTTCACCAACCTCTGAAAAGTGGCAGGTGCATTTTTCAAACCAAAGGGCATCACCACAAATTGGTAAAGCCCACCAGGGGTAGAAAATGCAGTTTTTGGCTTTGCATCATCAGCTAGTCTGATCTGCCAGTAGCCAGCTGTTAGGTCAAATGTGCTTAGATACTTGGCTGAGGCCAAAGTGTCTATTAGCTCATCTGCCCTGGGGATTGGATGGGCATCAGTCTTAGTGACTGCATTGAGGCCTCTGTAGTCCACACAAAACCTCATCTCTCTCTTGCCATCTTTGGTGTGAGGTTTTGGCACCAGGACCACTGGACTAGCCCAAGGGCTATCTGAAGGCTCAATGACACCCAGTTCCAACATTTTCTGGACTTCTGTCCTGATACAGTCCCTGACCTGGTCAGGTTGCCTGTAAATCTTACTTTTAACAGGCAGACTGTCCCCAGTGTCCACTTCATGAGTGCACCAGGTGGTCTGACTTGGAGTCAGAGAAAACATGTGTCTGAACTGATTGAGCACCTGTCTACAATCAGTTTGCTGCTGGGCAGTGAGGCTGCCTGCCAAGGCTACACCATCTACTGACCCATCATCAGGGTTCTGTGAGAGCAGGTCAGGGAGAGGGTCACTCTCCTCCTCCTGTCCCTCATCAGTTGCCTTGAGCAAGCCCATGTCAGCCCTGTCCACATATGGCGTCAGCCTGTTGACATGGAGCACCCTGTGGGGGCTCCTGGGAGTTCCCAGGTCTACCAGATAGGTAACCTCTCCCTTCTGCTCAACAATTGTTTGGGGGCCACTCCACTTGTCTTGGAGGGCTGCTGGGGCCACTGGCTCCAACACCCACACCTTCTGTCCTGGCTGGTAAACAGTCAGTACAGCCTTTTGGTCATGCCAGGCTTTCTGTAATTCCTGGCTAGCCTCAAGGTTTTTGGTTGCCTTTTTCATATACTCAGCCATCCGGGAGCGGAGACTAAGTACATAGTCCACTATGTCCTGTTTAGGGGGTTTGAGAGGTAACTCCCAACCTTCCTTCACCAGACACAATGGACCCCTGACAGGATGGCCAAACAAAAGTTCAAAAAGGCTGTAGCCAACCCCCTTTTGAGGCACCTCCCTATATGCAAATAAAAGGCAGGGCAAGAGTATGTCCCATCTTCGCCTAAGCTTTTCTGGGAGTCCTTTAATCATGGCCTTCAAGGTTTTGTTGAATCTCTCAACTAAACCATTGCATTGTGTGTGATAGGGTGTGGTGAACTTATAAGTCACTCCACACTCCTTCCACATTGCAGTCAAGTAACTGGACATAAAGTTTGTAACTCTGTCAGATACTACCTCCTTAGGAAAGCCCACTCTTGAGAAAATTCCCAGGAGGGCCCTTGCCACCACAGGGGCTGTAGTGGTCCTAAGGGGAATGGCTTCTGGGTACCTGGTGGCATGGTCCACCACCACCAGGATAAACCTGTGCCCAGATGCTGTTTGGGGATCAATGGGACAAACTATGTCAATCCCCACCCTGTCAAAGGGAACCCCCACCACAGGTAGTGGTATCAGGGGGGCCTTTGTGGTGCCACCTGCCTTCCCACTGGCTTGGCAGGTGACACAGGAGCGACAAAACTCCTTGGTGTCTTCAGACATGTGGGGCCAGTGAAAGTGAGGGACAATTCTGTCCCAAGTCTTGTTCTGGCCCAGGTGACCTGCTAAGGGAATATCATGGGCTAGTGTCAATAGGAAGCCCTGAACTTCAGAGGTATAACCAACCTCCTGGCTGCTCCAGGCTTGGGGTCTCTACTCTCTGAGTACAGGAGTCCATCATCCCAATATATCTTATGGGTGCCACTAGCATTCCCAGCAGCCTCAGCAGCAGCTTGCTGTCTGAGGGGTTCAAGAGAGGGGCAGTTCAGCTGCTCCTGGCTCAGATCTGCCCTGGAAGGGCCCCCTGTCCCCAAGAACTCAACCTGATCAAGTTCAAGCTCCTCTGGGACAGTTCCTTCTTCAGGGCTGAGATCATCTTCCTGAAAAGACTGATCTGCTTCCTGAGCCAAGGGGGAAGGCACTGCCTTAACCCTACTGCTCCTTCTCTTGGGAGGCACCTGGTCCATTGTTCCAGAATCCAGGGCCTGTTCAGCTTTTGACATTTTGGCCTGTGACCTAGTCACAGCAAAGACATGTGCAGGGATCCCTAGCATTTCTGCATGTTTCCTGAGCTCCACCTCTGCCCAAGCTGAGGTTTCAAGATCATTGCCAACCAAGCATTCTACTGGTAGGTCTGCACTCACCACAACCTTTTTAAGGCCAGTTACCCCTCCCCAGGAGAAGTTAACAACTGCCAGAGAATGGTCTGTTCTGACATTGCTAGCATTGGTCACTTGGTACATTTCACCAAGTATAATCTGCCCAGGATCCACAAGATCTTTTGTCACCATGGTGACACTTGCTCCTGTGTCCCTGAATGCCAAAGCCTCCCTTCCATTAATTAAAGGCTGCTGTCTGTATTTGCCCAAATTATTGGGACTCACAAAGGGGGACATATCCAGGCCCCCATCACAGACTAGTACAGCCTGAGTTGGCACTCTGACTAGGCCAGAGCCCATCTCAGTACCCAGGGTCAACCCTACTAAACCCTTATTCTGAGTGTTTCCACCACAATTTGTAGCTGCACTAGGGGGAACAGTTGCCTTAGGGGCAATGGTGGCTGGATTGGAGTCTTTGGACTTGGTGCAATCACTTGTCCAGTGAGTCTTCTGCTTACAGATTTTGCACCATGATTTCATTTGGCCTTTTCCTTTGGTAGATTGGGATTCCCCACCAGATGCAGATTTTTGGGGACCTTGAGAAGACTTCTGGTCTTTACCCTTTTCCCCACCCTTGTCAGAGTTTTTGGAATCTTGCTTCTTCTGGTCACCA
This sequence comes from Calotriton arnoldi, assembly GCA_963921515.1. NCBI lineage: Eukaryota > Metazoa > Chordata > Amphibia > Caudata > Salamandridae > Calotriton > Calotriton arnoldi. Next base: position 812,402 of record CAWUFW010008599.1, on the reverse strand, counting down.
CCTTTGTTCTGTTCCTTCTGCTTCACCCTGGTTCTGACCCATTTGTCTGCCTTCTTTCCCAATTCTTGGGGAGAGGTCAGATCAGAGTCAACCAGGTACTGATGTAGCAACTGATTCTGACAGTTATTAAGAATCTGCTCCCTCATGATTAAATTATACAATCCTTTGAAGTCATACACCTTACTGCCAAGTAACCAGCCTTCCAGAGCCTTAGTAGCACAATCTACAAAGTCCACCCAGTCCTGTGTCTGTGCCTTTTGGGTATCTCTGAACTTTAACCTGTATTGCTCAGTGGTTAGGCCAAACCCATCTATTAGGGCACTCTTCAGGACTTGATAATCATCAGCATCCTCTTCTCTTACAGTGAGGAGCTTGTCTCTACCTTTGTCTGCAAAGGAGAGACACAAGATTGCTGCCCACTGCTCCTGGGGGACCCTCTGAACTTTACAGGCCCTTTCCAGTGCAGTAATCCATTTGTGGATGTCATCCCCACTCTGGTAGGGAGGGACAATCTTGCTCAGGTTTCTATGGTCATAAGACCGTTCCCTACCACTAGGGAAGTTGCTGCCACCATGGGACTCTAGTCCCAACTTTATTCTTTGTCTATGAAGCTCTAGGGACTCCCTGTCTATAGCCAGCTGCTCTCTTCTGATCCTTAGCTGAGCTTCTTCATACTGGAGCAGTCTCTTTTTCCTTTCATGAGAGGATTCCCTCCTATGAGAGGAAACAGAGGTCCCTACTGAGGTGTCAGAATGGTTAGACTCCTGAGAAGGAGATCTGGACCTTCTAGGCACACTCACAACTCTTCCTGGTGGGACAAAGGGAGGTCATTCTGATCCTCCTCCTCATCTGCAGGAGGAGCTGGATTTTCCAGGGCAAGATCATTGTCATCTTCCTGGCCAGTTTCAGAGGTCAGGTCCTGGGTATTTTCACCCCTGGTCCCTTCCTCATCTTCTGCCCCACCCTCTCTGCCTACCCCTGCAGACCCTATGAGTCTTCTGAGATCATCCAGCAGAAGCATCTCCATGAGACGTTGGGTGTTGGCACTTTTGCCTGTCTTCAGCTTCCTAATCTTGCACAACTCTCTCAATTCCAAGAATGGGAGGTTGTCATATTTGGAGGGTAGGAGCCCACTGGTTCCTGGCAGGGACCTAATGGTTCCTGGCCCTGAAGACATCACTAGTGTGGTGTATGCACTACCTACTCTAGTGTGGGCTACTAAACTCTCTTGAGTTGTAGAAAGGGTGTGCTAAGCCCTTGACACACAACTCTAAGTTCAGTAGAACTTACTGTATTTCTAAGCTTGAATTTATAGGTACCTGAGGTACCTTTAGTGGTTTTCAGTTGATCACACACTTGAGATTATCTGGTAAAACAAAGGCAAGCTTGAATCCAACCGCTGTACACCAATGTGAGAAGTTGGCCTGGTATATGCTGTCCACTAGTTATATTGGGCACCTTGCACCAGTCCAATCGACCTTTATTGATGATAGGTTTAAAGACAACCTTTATTGAAAGCTATCTTAGTGGTAGCTATGGAGAACAGCCTTCAGGCTAAGTCTTGAAGGAGTGTTAAGCTGTTTGTTTTACCAGTTATAAGCTCATGAATGACCAAATGAAAGGAGAACCACACCAAGTATATATATAAAATATATGTATTTATTACTATACACAACCCAATATTCTCTTTATGAGGCTAGAGGTCAAAGTACACAAGTTACACGTCGAATAGCACAGTAAATTAGCACAATATACGATTAGCCCTAGGGGCATACCAAACCATATATTAAGAAAGTGGTATAAGAACCACGACTTAAGTAGACACAACTCCTAGAGCCTGTAGAATCGCTGGGACCCCAAGGAACCACCCAAGGTAGTGACACAGGGGACCCACGGGGGCTGTGTGCAGTGTGTGAACACAGCCGCGAGCTCCGTTAAAGTCTATGGGAAAGTCGCGGTAAGAGTTTTAGAGTTTAAGGACACTTAGAAATGGACTAGGACCAAACTCTCTTGGACTAAGACAGTTCTAAGGTCAACACCCACGGGAGCACTGGAGTACTCGAGTTACCTCACCCAGGGAAGCCGGGTGCATAGGTGTCGAAGGGTGTCGGGTCGCGGTGTCGATTTCAATGGCAGCCTGCCAGGAAGTGCTGCTGCCGGGAAGATGCGAAGTGTCCGAAGAGATCCAAGCCTGGATTGGAGATGAGACGAACCTGAAAGCAGAGGGGACAGAGTCTGGGTCACTTGCCAGTAACCAGGGGCACGATAGTCGAATGCCCACCGATGTTGGGTGCTTCAGGTGAATGAGGGGAAGCTTGACTCTTCAGCCACGAAGATCAGGAGGCATCTACGACAACCAGGAGCTGGATTCGAGCTGCTCCACAAAGGATGTCGAGTGCTGCAGCATTGGTGTCCGGATTGAACACAACAAGCCTTGGCAACAGCAACCCACGCAGAAAGGAAAAAGATGCTTCTGTGCAGACCAGCAAGGTGTGAGGGACTCACCACTTGGTAGGGAGTTAGGACACGTCTGGATTAACCAGGAACACCCAAAGAAAATCAGAGTCGCCTTCACAGGGACCCACCAGTCGACAGACCACGGATTGCAAAGGAGCCCCAAGCGGAAATGCAGGAAGCGGGCCCACGGAACACTCGTGGAGTGTAGGCTCACAATCTTCAGTGCAAAAGGTACTCGGGGCCTGGGCTACAAGTAACCCAAAGCAGGACTTCAAGAGTTGTTGAGAAGTTAATGCACGAGCAAATGCGCACACTGTCCAGGAGTTCCAGTTCCACACTACTCACGAGGGCTGTGGGTCTCAGCTTTGCTGGAGTCTCGGGTCGGCCTCTGAGATGTCTGGAAATCCACTTCCTGGGCTGCAAGTACTTTGGAGTCCGGCGGGAGCTTCGGAGATGCAGACAAGCAAATGCTTCATTGGTGCCTGCCAAGCAGGGGAGTCACTCCTTGACCCCAAGGGAGATTTCTTCAGTCCTCTAGTCTTTAGTAGAGCGTCTATGTTCCAGGATTCAGTAGCAGAGTTTCGTCCAGGGAAATCTAAAGTCCTGTTGCCAGGGTTCCCTTATTTATACTAAAGAAAGGGGTTGGACTAACTCTGGGGACCCACCTATGGGAGGGTCTGGAAAGAGGGGTGGCTACACCCATTTCCTTTGTCCAGTTTCGCCCCAGAGCAGGGGCTACCAAGGTTTGAACTGGGGTATGCACGAGTACACCAAATGTGCCCCCAGTGCAGGACTTCAAAGCACTCAGAGAGTGCACCCACCCAGCCCCAATTCACTAAGGCCTGTCTGGGAGGTGGTCACACCTCCCTGTGACAGGAAACCTATTGTCCAGGCCTCCCCTGCCGGAGTTTCGGTCAGCAGCAGGAGGCCAGACTCGTGTCTGTGGCTGCAGCATCCATTTTGTGATGCCAGGTCTCTTTAAGGTTTCTACCGGGTATACGGGTGGGGACATGTCTCTCCCTCTAGAAGGGTGGAATTCTACCCCCGCCGCTAGGACTGGCGGGGGGGTAGGATTCAAAAGGTGTTTGACACCAAACACGACATGTTTCCGTGCAGCCTGTCCAAAGTTAGCATTTTACCGCAAGGTTATAATGCACTTAAGAGTATATGGTCAGGCTGCACCACAGACAACCCCGGATAGGAGATTCTGAGGGCTGCAGAGGGGCTCTGCTCATGCATGGGCACCCTCTCACATATAACCAAGCACCCTGCCTTCAGGATTTATAAGGCCTGCCATAGGGGTGACTGATAGGTTTCTATGTGCAGTGTTAGGTGAGATATAGTGAACCTATATCTCTGTAAGGGGTGCATGCACCACCTTACTCAGGCTGCAGTAGCAGTCCTGTGGTGTCATTTTGGATGGCCTTCCAGGGGTGGCACAATACATGCTTCAGCCCCTGGTAGGCCTCTGGGGTACCTATGCCCTTGGTACATAGTATAGCATATACTAGGGACTTATAAGGGCACTCCAGAATCCAATCTGTGGTGTACCTAAAGTACAGGGAATCAATTTAGAAAGGAAGCAGCTAGGCTGGGGTCCTGGATAGCAGGGCCCCAGCCAGACTAAAGTTAAAATACAGTGATACACCAGCAAAAAGTGGGGGTAACCATAAGAGGTAGATCCTACTCTCCTACACCTCTTCTCTCTTTCCCCTCCCCACTTCCCCCTTTCTGCATCTATGTTGCCTCTTTCTCCACCCCTCCTCCCGCTCTCTGCATCTCCGTTGCTTCTTTCTGCACTTCTCTTGCCTCTATCTGCACCTCTGTCCCTTCTTTCTGCAACCCTTGTGCCTCTTTCTGCACTCCTCTTCCCTCTTTCTGCTCCCCTCTTGTCTCTCTGCACCTCTGTTGCTTCTTTCTGTACTTCTTTTGCTTTTTTCTGCACCTTTTTTGCTTCTATCTGCACCCCTTGTGCCTCTTTCTGCACACTTCTTCCCTCTTTGTGCACCTCTCTTGCCTCTGTCTGCACCTCTCTAGCCTCTTTCTGCATCTCTTTTGCTTATTTCTGCTCTTCTTTTGCCTCTTTCTGTATCCCTCATGCCTCTTTCTGCACCTCTGTTGCTTCTTTCTGCATTTCCCTTGCGTCTTTCTGCACTTCTGATGCTTCTTTCTGCACTTCTCTTGCCTCTTTCTGCACCCTTCTTCCCTCTTTCTGCACCTCTCTTGCCTCTTTCTGCCCCCCTGTTCCCTCTTTCTCCACCTCTCTTGCCTGTTTCTGCAACTTTCTTCCCATTTTCTGCAGTTCTCTTGCTTCCTTCTGCACCTCTGTTGCTTCTTTCTGCACTTCTATTGCCTCTTTCTGCACCCCTGTTGTTTCATTCTGCACTTCCTATACTTCTTTCTGCACCTGTCTTGCTTCTTTCTGCACTCCTGTTGTCTCTTTCTGCACTCATCTTCCCTCTTTCTGCACTTCTCTTGCCTGTTTCTGCACCTCTATTGCCTCTTTCTTCACCTCTCTTGCCTCTTTCTGCACCTCACTTGCTTCTTTCTGCACCCCTCTTGCCTCTTTCTGCACCATTCTTTCCTCTTTGTGCAACTCTTTTGCCTCTTTCTACAACTCTCTTCCCTCTGTCTGCACCACTCTTGCCTCTTTCTGTACCTTTGTTGCTTCTTTCTGCACTTCTCTTGCCTCTTTCTGCACCCTTCGTGCCTCTTTCAGCACCTCTGTTGCTTCTTTCTGCACTTCTCTTCCTTCTTTCTGCACACCTCGTGCCTCTTTCTGCACCCTTCTTCCCTTTTCCTGCACATCTCATGGTTCTTTCTGCACTGCTCTTGCCTCTTTCTGCACCCCTCTTGCCTCCTTCTGTACCTCTGTTGTTTCTTACTGCAATGCTTTTGCTTCTTTTTGCACCTCTCTTGCAAATTTCTACACCCCTCTTGCCTCTTTCTGCACCCCTCTTGCCTTTTTCTGCACCTCTGTTGGTACTTTCTGCACTGGTCTTGCTTCTTTCTGCACCTCTTCTGTCTGTTTCTGCAACTCTCTTGCTTCTTCCTGCACTTCTCTTGCCTCTTTCTGCACCTCTGTTGCTTCTCTTTTCTACTTCTCTTCCTCTTTCTGCAACCCTCTAGCCTCTTTCTGCACCTCAGTTGCTTCTTTCTGCACTTCTCTTGCTTCTTTTTGCAGTTCTCTGCTTCTTTCTGCACCCCTCTTGCCTCTTTCTGTACCCCTCTTGCTTCTTTGTACACCTCTCCTGCCTCTTTCTTCACCTCTCTTGCCTTTTTCTGCACTTCACTTGCCTCTTTCTGCATCTCTTTTGCTTCTTTCTACACTTTTCTTGCCTCTTTCTGTACACATCTTGCCTCTTTCTGCACCTCTGTTGGTTCTTTCTGCACTGCTCTTTCATCTTTCTGCACCTCTGTTGCAGATTTCTGCATCCCTCTTGCCTCTTTCTGTACCACTCTTCCCTCTTTCTGCACCTCTCTTGCCTCTGTCTGCACACCTGTTCTCTCTTTCTGCACCCCTTTTGCCTGTTTCTGCAACTCTCTTGCTTCTTTATGCACCCCGCTCGCCACTTTCTCGACGCAAGTTCCCCCTTTTTGCATCTCTGTTGCTTCTTTCTGCACTTCTCTTGCCTCTTTTTCCACCCCTAATCCCTCTTTCTGCACCTCTGTTGCTTCTTTCTGAACTTCTCTTGCTTCTTTCTGCACCTCTGTCCTTTCTTTCTGCAACCCGTGTGCCTCTTTCTGCACCCCTCTTCCCTCTTTCTGCTCCCCTCTTGCCTCTTTCTGCACCTCCGTTCCTTCTCTCTGCATTTCTTTTGTTTCTTTCTGTAACTCTCTTGCTTCTTTCTGTATCCCTCTTGTCTCTTTCTCTTCCCTACTTCCCCCTTTCTGCATCTCTGTTGCGTCTTTCTCCACCCCTCCTCCCCCTTCCTGCATCTCTGTTGCTTCTTTCTGCACTTCTCTTGCCTCTTTCTGCACCTCTGTCCCTTCTTTCTGTAACCCTTGTGCCTCTTTCTGCACTCCTCTTCCCTCTTTCTGCTCCCCTCTTGTCTCTTTCTGTACCTCTATTGCTTCTTTCTGCACTTCTTTTGCTTCTTTCTGCACCTTTCTTGCTTATATCTGCACCCCTTGTGCCTCTTTCTGCACCCTTCTTCCCTCTTTGTGCACCTCTCTTGCCTCTTTCTGCACCTCTCTTGCCTTTTTCTGCATCCCTCTAGCCTCTTTCCGCATCTCTTTTGCATGTTTCTGCTCTTCTTTTGCCTCTCTCTGTATCCCTCATGACTCTTTCTGCACCTCTGTTGCTTCTTTCTGGATTTCCCTTGCTTCTTTATGCACTTCGGATGCTACTTTGTGCACTGCTCTTTCCTCTTTCTGCACCCTTCTTCCCGCTTTCTGTACCTCTCTTGCCTCTTTCAGCACCCCTGTTCCCTTTTCCTGCACCTCTCTTGCCTGTTCCTGCAACTCTCTTGCCACTTTCTGCAGTTCTCTTGCTTCCTTCTACACCTCTGTTGCTTCTTTCTGCACTTCTCTTGCCTATTTATGAACCCCTGTTGCTTCATTCTGCACTTCCCATGCTTCTTTCTGCACCTGTCTTGCTTCTTTCTGCACTCCTGTTGTCTCTTTCTGCACTCGTCTTCCCTCTTTCTGCACCTCTCTTGCCTCTTTCTTTACCTCTATTGCTTCTTTCTAAACTTCTCTTGCCTCTTTCTGCACCCTTCGTGCCTCTTTCAGCTCCTCTGTTGCTTCTTTCTGCACTTCTCTTCCTTCTTTCTGCACCCCTCGTGCCTCTTTCTGTACCCTTATTCCCTTTTCCTGCACATCTCATGGTTCTTTCTGCACTGTTCTTGCCTCTTTCTGCACCCCTCTTGCCTCCTTCTGTACCTCTGTTGTTTCTTACTGCACTGCTCTTGCTTATTTCTGCACCTCTCGTGCAAATTTCTACACCCCTCTTGCCTCTTTCTGCACCCCTCTTGCCTCCTTCTACACCTCTGTTGGTACTTTCTGCACTGGTCTTGCTTCTTTCTGCACCTCTTCTGCCTGTTTCTGCAACTCTCTTGCCTCTTTCTGCACTTCTCTTGCCTACTTCTGCACCTCTGTTGCCTCTTTTTTGCACTTCTCTTTCTGCACCCCTCTTGCCTCTTTCTGCACCTCAGTTGCTTCTTTCTGCACTTCTCTTGCTTCTTCCTGCACTTCTCTTGCTTCTTTCTGCACCCCTCTTGCCTCTGTCTGTACCCCTCTTGCTTCTTTGTGCACCTCTCCTGCCTCTTTCTTCACCTCTCTTGTGTTTTTCTGCAGTTCTCTTACCTCTTTCTGCACCACTTTTGCTTTCTGCACTTTTCTTGCCTCTTTCTGTACCCCTTTTGCCTCTTTCTGCACCTCTGTTGGTTCTTTCTGCACTGCTCTTTCTTCTTTTTGCACCTCTGTTGCAAATTTCTGCATCCCTCTTGCCTATTTCTGTACCCCTCTTCCCTCTTTCTGCACCTCTCTTGCCTCTGTCTGCACACCTGTTCTCTCTTTCTGCACCCCTTTTGCATGTTTCTGTGTCTCCCTTGCTCCTTTCTGCACCCCTCTCGCCACGTTCTCTACCCCTGTTCCCCTTTTTGCATCTCTGTTGCTTCTTTCTGCACTTCTCTTGCCTCTATTTCCACCCCTCATCCCTCTTTCAGCACCTCTGTTGCTTCTTTCTGCACTTCTCTTGCTTCTTTCTGCACCTCTGTCCTTTCTTTCTGCAACCCGTGTGCCTCTTTCTGCTCTTCCCTCTTTCTGCTCCCCTCTTGCCTCTTTCTGCACCTCTGTTCCTTCTGTCTGCATTTCTTTTGTTTCTTTCTGTTACTCTCTTGCTTCTTTCTGTATCCCTCTTGTCTCTTTCTCCTCCCCACTTCCCCCTTTCTGCATCTCTGGTGCCTCTTTCTCCACCCCTCCTCCCCCTTTCTGCATCTCTGTTGCTTCTTTGTACACTTGTCTAGCCTCTTTCTGCACCTCTGTCCCTTCTTTCTGCAACCCTTGTGCCTCTTTCTGCACTCCTCTTCCCTCTTTCTGCTCCCCTTTTGTCTGTTTCTGCACCTCTGTTGCTTCTTTCTGCACTTCTTTTGCATCTTTCTGCACCTTTATTGTACATTTCTGTATCCCTCTTGCCTCATTCTGTACCCTTCTTCCCTCTTTGTGCACCTCTCTCGCCTTTCTGCTTCTCTCTTGCCTTTTTCTTCACCCCTCTAGCCTCTTTCTGCACCTCTGTTGCTTCTTTCTGCATTTCCCTTTCTTCTTTCTGCACTTCTGATGCTTCTTTCTGCACTGCTCTTGCCTCTTTCTGCACCCTTCTTCCCTCTTTCTGCACCTCTCTTGCCTCTTTCTGTTCCCCTGTACCCTTTTTCTGCACCTCTCTTGCCTGTTTCTGCAACTCTCTTGCCACTTTCTGCAGTTCTCTTGCTTCCTTCTGCACCTCTGTTGCTTCTTTCTGCACTTCTCTTGCCTCTTTCTGCACCCCTGTTGCTTCATTCTGCACTTCCCATGCTTCTTTCTGCACCTGTCTTGCTTCTTTCTGCACTCCTGTTGTCTCTTTCTGCACTCGTCTTCCCTCTTTCTGCACCTCTCTTGCCTCTTTCTACATCTCACTTGCCACTTTCTGCACTTTTATTGCTTCTTTCTGCCCATCTGTTGCTTCTTTCAGCAATTCTCTTGCCTCTTTCTGCACTTCTCTTGCCTGTTTCTGCACCTCTCTTGCCTCTTTCTGCACCTCTCTTGCCTCTTTCTGCACCTCACTTGCTTCTTTCTGCACCCCTCTTGCCTCTTTCTACACCATTCTTCCCTCTTTGTGCAACTCTTTTGCCTCTTTCTACACCTCTCTTCCCTCTTTCTGCACCACTCTTGCCTCTTTCTGTACCTCTGTTGCTTCTTTCTGCACTTCGCTTGCCTCTTTCTGCACCCTTCGTGCCTCTTTCAGCACCTCTGTTGCTTCTTTCTGCACTTCTCTTCCTTCTTTCGGCACCCCTCATGCCTCTTTCTGTACCCTTCTTCTCTTTTCCTGCACATCTCATGGTTCTTTCTGCACTTCTCTTGCCTCTTTCTGCACCCCTCTTGCCTCCTTCTGTACCTCTGTTGTTTCTTACTGCACTGTTCTTGCTTCTTTCTGCACCTCTCTTGCAAATTTCTACACCCCTCTTGCCTCTTTCTGCACCCCTCTTGCCTCCTTCTGCATCTCTGTTGGTACTTTCTGCACTGGTCTTGCTTCTTTCTACACCTTTTCTGCCTGCTTCTGCAACTCTCTTTTGCCTCCTTCTGCACCTCTGTTGCTTCTTTTTTGTACTTCTCTTCCTCTTTCTGCACCCCTCTAGCCTCTTTCTGCACCTCAGTTGCTTCTTTCTGCATTTCTCTTGCTTCTTTCTGCTCTTCTCTTGCTTCTTTCTGCACCCCTCTTCCCTCTTTCTGTACCCCTCTTGATTCTTTGTGCACCTCTCCTGCCTCTTTCTTCACCTCTCTTGCCTTTTTCTGCAGTTTTCCTGCCTCTTTCTGCACCTCTTTTGCTTCTGTCTGCACTTTTCTTGCCTCTTTCTGTACCCCTCTTGCCTCTTTCTGCACCTCTGTTGCTTCTTTCTGTACCTCACTTGCTTCTTTGTGTACCCCTCTTGCCTCTTTCTGCACCTCTCTTGCCTCTTTCTACACCCATCTTCCATCTTTCTGCCCCCCTCCTGCCTCTTTCTGCACCTCTGTTCCTTCTTTCTGCATGTCTTTTGTTTCTTTCTGCACCTCTCTTGCTTCTTTCTGCACCCCTCTTGCCTCTCTCTCCACCCCTCTTCCCCCTTTCTGCATGTCTGTTGCTTCTTTCTGCACTTCTCTTGCCTCTTTCTCTACCCCGCTTCCCTCTTTCTGCATCTCTGTTGCTTCTTCCCGCATTTATCTTGCACCTTTCTGTACTTCTCTTGCTTCTTTGTGCACCACTTGTGCCTCTTTCTGCACCCCTCTTCTCTTTCTGCACTCCTCTTGCATCTATCTGCACCTCTGTTCCTTCTTTCTGCACTTCTTTTGTTACTTTCTGCACCTCTCTTGCTTCTTTCTGCAACCCTCTTGCCTCTTTCTCCATCCCTGTTCCCCCTTTTTGTATCTCTGTTGCTTCTTTCTGCACCTCTCTTGCTTCTTTCTGTACCTCTTGTGCCTCTTTCTGCACCCCTCTTCCCTCTTTTTGCACCCCTCTTGCCTCTTTCTGCACCTCTGTTGCATCTTTCTGCACTACTCTTGCTTCTTTCTGCACCTCTCTTGCTTCTATCTGCACCACTCGTGCTTCTTTCTGCACCCCTCTTCCCTCTTTCTGCACCCCTCTTGCCACTTTCTGCACCCCTGTTCCTTCTTTCTGCTCTTCTTTTGTTTCTTTCTGTACCCCTCTTGCTTCTTTCTGCACCCTCTCGCTACTTCCTCTACCCCTGTTCCCCCTTTTTGCATCTCTGTTGCTTCTTTCTACACTTCTCTTGCCTCTTTTTCTACCCCGCATCCCTCTTTCCGCACCTCTGTTGCTTCTTTCTGCACTTCTCTTGCTTCTTTCTGCACCTCTGTCCTTTCTTTCTGCAACCGATGTGCCTCTTTCTGCACCCCTCTTCCCTCTTTCTGCTCCCCTCTTGCCTCTTTCTGCACCTCTGTTCCTTCTTTCTGCATTTCTTTTGTTTCTTTCTGTAACTCTCTTGCTTCTTTCTGTATCCCTCTTCTCTCTTTCTCCTCCCCACTTCCCCCTTTCTGCATCTATGTTGCCTCTTTCTCCACCCCTCCTCCCGCTCTCTGCGTCTCTGTTGCTTCTTTCTGCACTTCTCTTGCCTCTTTCTGCACCTCTGTCCCTTCTTTCTGCAATCCTTGTGCCTCTTTCTGCACTCCTCTTCCCTCTTTCTGCTCCTCTCTTGTCTCTCTGCACCTCTGTTGCTTCTTTCTGCACTTCTTTTGCTTCTTTCTGCACCTTTCTTGCTTCTATCTGCACCCCTTGTGCCTCTTTCTGCACCCTTCTTCCCTTTTTCTGCACCCCTCTAGCCTCTTTCCGCATCTCTTTTGCTTGTTTCTGCTCTTCTTTTGCCTCTTTCTGTATCCCTCATGCCTCTTTCTGCACCTCTGTTGCTTCTTTCTGCATTTCACTTGCTTCTTTCTGCACTTCTGATGCTTCTTTCTGTACTTCTCTTGCCTCTTTCTGCACCCTTTTTCCCTCTTTCTGCACCTCTTTTGCCTCTTTCTGCACCCCTGTTCCCTTTTTCTGCACCTCTCTTGCCTGTTTCTGCAACTCTCTTGCCACTTTCTGCAGTTCTCTTGCTTCCTTCTGCACCTCTGTTGCTTCTTTCTGCACTTCCCATGCTTCATTCTGCACTTCCCATCCTTCTTTCTGCACCTGTCTTGCTTCTTTCTGCACCCATCTTGCCTCTTTCTGCACCATTCTTTCCTCTTTGTGCAACTCTTTTGCCTCTTTCTACACCTCTCTTCCCTCTTTCTGCACCACTCTTGCCTTTTGCTGCAGTTTTCCTGCCTCTTTCTGCACCTCTTTTGCTTCTGTCTGCACTTTTCTTGCCTCTTTCTTTACCCCTCTTGCCTCTTTCTGCACCTCTGTTGCTTCTTTCTGTACCCCACTTGCTTCTTTGTGTACCCCTCTTGCCTCTTTCTGCACCTCTCTTGCCTCTTTCTACACCCATCTTCCATCTTTCTGCCCCCCTCCTGCCTCTTTCTGCACCTCTGTTCCTTCTTTCTGCATGTCTTTTGATTCTTTGTTCACCTCTCCTGCCTCTTTCTTCACCTCTCTTGCCTTTTTCTGCAGTTTTCCTGCCTCTTTCTGCACCTCTTTTGCTTCTGTCTGCACTTTTCTTGCCTCTTTCTGTACCCCTCTTGCCTCTTTCTGCACCTCTGTTGCTTCTTTCTGTACCTCACTTGCTTCTTTGTGTACCCCTCTTGCCTCCCTCTCCACCCCTCTTCCCCCTTTCTGCATGTCTGTTGCTTCTTTCTGCACTTCTCTTGCCTCTTTCTCTACCCCGCTTCCCTCTTTCTGCATCTCTGTTGCTTCTTTCCGCACTTATCTTGCACCTTTCTGTACTTCTCTTGCTTCTTTGTGCACCACTTGTGCCTCTTTCTGCACCCCTCTTCTCTTTCTCCACTCCTCTTGCATCTATCTGCACCTCTGTTCCTTCTTTCTGCACTTCTTTTGTTACTTTCTGCACCTCTCTTGCTTCTTTCTGCAACCCTCTTGCCTCTTTCTCCATCCCTGTTCCCCCTTTTTGCATCTCTGTTGCTTCTTTCTGCATCTCTCTTGCTTCTTTCTGTACCTCTTGTGCCTCTTTCTGCACCCCTCTTCCCTCTTTTTGCACCCCTCTTGCCTCTTTCTGCACCTCTGTTGCATCTTTCTGCACTACTCTTGCTTCTTTCTGCACCTCTCTTGCTTCTTTCTGCACCACTCGTGCTTCTTTCTGCACCCCTCTTCCCTCTTTCTGCACCCCTCTTGCCACTTTCTGCACCCCTGTTCCTTCTTTCTGCTCTTCTTTTGTTTCTTTCTGTACCTCTCTTGCTTCTTTCTGCACCCCTCTCGCTACTTCCTCTACCCCTGTTCCCCCTTTTTGCATCACTGTTGCTTCTTTCTACACTTCTCTTGCCTCTTTTTCTACCCCGCATCCCTCTTTCCGCACCTCTGTTGCTTCTTTCTGCACTTCTCTTGCTTCTTTCTGCACCTCTGTCCTTTCTTTCTGCAACCGATGTCCCTCTTTCTGCACCCCTCTTCCCTCTTTCTGCTCCCCTCTTGCCTCTTTCTGCACCTCTGTTCCTTCTTTCTGCATTTCTTTTGTTTCTTTCTGTAACTCTCTTGCTTCTTTCTCTATCCCTCTTCTCTCTTTCTCCTCCCCACTTCCCCCTTTCTGCATCTATGTTGCCTCTTTCTCCACCCCTCCTCCCGCTCTCTGCGTCTCTGTTGCTTCTTTCTGCACTTCTCTTGCCTCTTTCTGCACCTCTGTCCCTTCTTTCTGCAATCCTTGTGCCTCTTTCTGCACTCCTCTTCCCTCTTTCTGCTCCCCTCTTGTCTCTCTGCACCTCTGTTGCTTCTTTCTGCACTTCTTTTGCTTCTTTCTGCACCTTTCTTGCTTCTATCTGCACCCCTTGTGCCTCTTTCTGCACCCTTCTTCCCTTTTTCTGCGCCCCTCTAGCCTCTTTCCGCATCTCTTTTGCTTGTTTCTGCTCTTCTTTTGCCTCTTTCTGTATCCCTCATGCCTCTTTCTGCACCTCTGTTGCTTCTTTCTGCATTTCCCTTGCTTCTTTCTGCACTTCTGATGCTTCTTTCTGTACTTCTCTTGCCTCTTTCTGCACCCTTTTTCCCTCTTTCTGCACCTCTTTTGCCTCTTTCTGCACCCCTGTTCCCTTTTTCTGCACCTCTCTTGCCTGTTTCTGCAACTCTCTTGCCACTTTCTGCAGTTCTCTTGCTTCCTTCTGCACCTCTGTTGCTTCTTTCTGCACTTCCCATGCTTCATTCTGCACTTCCCATGCTTCTTTCTGCACCTGTCTTGCTTCTTTCTGCACCCATCTTGCCTCTTTCTGCACCATTCTTTCCTCTTTGTGCAACTCTTTTGCCTCTTTCTACACCTCTCTTCCCTCTTTCTGCACCACTCTTGCCTTTTGCTGCAGTTTTCCTGCCTCTTTCTGCACCTCTTTTGCTTCTGTCTGCACTTTTCTTGCCTCTTTCTTTACCCATCTTGCCTCTTTCTGCACCTCTGTTGCTTCTTTCTGTACCTCACTTGCTTCTTTGTGTACCCCTCTTGCCTCTTTCTGCACCTCTCTTGCCTCTTTCTACACCCATCTTCCATCTTTCTGCCCCCCTCCTGCCTCTTTCTGCACCTCTGTTCCTTCTTTCTGCATGTCTTTTGATTCTTTGTGCACCTCTCCTGCCTCTTTCTTCACCTCTCTTGCCTTTTTCTGCAGTTTTCCTGCCTCTTTCTGCACCTCTTTTGCTTCTGTCTGCACTTTTCTTGCCTCTTTCTGTACCCCTCTTGCCTCTTTCTGCACCTCTGTTGCTTCTTTCTGTACCTCACTTGCTTCTTTGTGTACCCCTCTTGCCTCTTTCTGCACCTCTCTTGCCTCTTTCTACACCCATCTTCCATCTTTCTGCCCCCTCCTGCCTCTTTCTGCACCTCTGTTCCTTCTTTCTCCATGTCTTTTGTTTCTTTCTGCACCTCTCTTGCTTCTTTCTGCACCCCTCTTGCCTCTCTCTCCACCCCTCTTCCCCCTTTCTGCATGTCTGTTGCTTCTTTCTGCAGTTCTCTTGCCTCTTTCTCTACCCCGCTTACCTCTTTCTGCATCTCTGTTGCTTCTTTCCGCACTTATCTTGCACCTTTCTGTACTTCTCTTGCTTCTTTGTGCACCACTTGTGCCTCTTTCTGCACCCCTCTTCTCTTTCTCCACTCCTCTTGCATCTATCTGCACCTCTGTTCCTTCTTTCTGCACTTCTTTTGTTACTTTCTGCACCTCTCTTGCTTCTTTCTGCAACCCTCTTGCCTCTTTCTCCATCCCTGTTCCCCCTTTTTGCATCTCTGTTGCTTCTTTCTGCACCTCTCTTGCTTCTTTCTGTACCTCTTGTGCCTCTTTCTGCACCCCTCTTCCCTCTTTTTGCACCCCTCTTGCCTCTTTCTGCACCTCTGTTGCATCTTTCTGCACTACTCTTGCTTCTTTCTGCACCTCTCTTGCTTCTTTCTGCACCACTCGTGCTTCTTTCTGCACCCCTCTTCCCTCTTTCTGCACCCCTCTTGCCACTTTCTGCACCCCTGTTCCTTCTTTCTGCTCTTCTTTTGTTTCTTTCTGTACCTCTCTTGCTTCTTTCTGCACCCCTCTCGCTACTTCCTCTACCCCTGTTCCCCCTTTTTGCATCTCTGTTGCTTCTTTCTACACTTCTCTTGCCTCTTTTTCTACCCCGCATTCCTCTTTTCGCACCTCTGTTGCTTCTTTCTGCACTTCTCTTGCTTCTTTCTGTATCCCTCTTCTCTCTTTCTCCTCCCCACTTCCCCCTTTCTGCATCTATGTTGCCTCTTTCTCCACCCCTCCTCCCGCTCTCTGCGTCTCTGTTGCTTCTTTCTGCACTTCTCTTGCCTCTTTCTGCACCTCTGTTCCTTCTTTCTGCAATCCTTGTGCCTCTTTCTGCACTCCTCTTCCCTCTTTCTGCTCCCCTCTTGTCTCTCTGCACCTCTGTTGCTTCTTTCTGCACTTCTTTTGCTTCTTTCTGCACCTTTCTTGCTTCTATCTGCACCCCTTGTGCCTCTTTCTGCACCCTTCTTTCCTTTTTCTGCACCCCTCGAGCCTCTTTCCGCATCTCTTTTGCTTGTTTCTGCTCTTCTTTTGCCTCTTTCTGTATCCCTCATGCCTCTTTCTGCATCTCTGTTGCTTCTTTCTGCACCTCTCTTGCTTCTTTCTGTACCTCTTGTGCCTCTTTCTGCACCCCTCTTCCTTCTTTTTGCACCCCTCTTGCCTCTTTCTGCACCTCTGTTGCATCTTTCTGCACTACTCTTGCTTCTTTCTGCACCTCTCTTGCTTCTTTCTGCACCACTCGTGCTTCTTTCTGCACCCCTCTTCCCTCTTTCTGCACCCCTCTTGCCACTTTCTGCAGCCCTGTTCCTTCTTTCTGCTCTTCTTTTGTTTCTTTCTGTACCTCTCTTGCTTCTTTCTGCACCCCTCTCGCTACTTCCTCTACGCCTGTTCCCCCTTTTTGCATCTCTGTTGCTACTTTCTACACTTCTCTTGCCTCTTTTTCTACCCCGCATCCCTCATTCCGCACCTCTGTTGCTTCTTTCTGCACTTCTCTTGCTTCTTTCTGCACCTCTGTCCTTTCTTTCTGCAACCGATGTGCCTCTTTCTGCACCCCTATTCCCTCTTTCTGCTCCCCTCTTGCCTCTTTCTGCACCTCTGTTCCTTCTTTCTGCATTTCTTTTGTTTCTTTCTGTAACTCTCTTGCTTCTTTCTGTATCCCTCTTCTCTCTTTCTCCTCCCCACTTCCCCCTTTCTGCATCTATGTTGCCTCTTTCTCCACCCCTCCTCCCGCTCTCTGCGTCTCTGTTGCTTCTTTTTGCACTTCTCTTGCCTCTTTCTGCACCTCTGTCCCTTCTTTCTGCAATCCTTGTGCCTCTTTCTGCACTCCTCTTCCCTCTTTCTGCTCCCCTCTTGTCTCTCTGCACCTCTGTTGCTTCTTTCTGCACTTCTTTTGCTTCTTTCTGCACCTTTCTTGCTTCTATCTGCACCCCTTGTGCCTCTTTCTGCACCCTTCTTCCCTTTTTCTGCGCCCCTCTAGCCTCTTTCCGCATCTCTTTTACTTGTTTCTGCTCTTCTTTTGCCTCTTTCTGTATCCCTCATGCCTCTTTCTGCACCTCTGTTGCTTCTTTCTGCATTTCCCTTGCTTCTTTCTGCACTTCTGATGCTTCTTTCTGTACTTCTCTTGCCTCTTTCTGCACCCTTTTTCCCTCTTTCTGCACCTCTTTTGGCTCTTTCTGCACCCCTGTTCCCTTTTTCTGCACCTCTCTTGCCTGTTTCTGCAACTCTCTTGCCACTTTCTGCAGTTCTCTTGCTTCCTTCTGCACCTCTGTTGCTTCTTTCTGCACTTCCCATGCTTCATTCTGCACTTCCCATGCTTCTTTCTGCACCTGTCTTGCTTCTTTCTGCACCCGTCTTGCCTCTTTCTGCACCATTCTTTCCTCTTTGTGCAACTCTTTTTCCTCTTTCTACACCTCTCTTCCCTCTTTCTGCACCACTCTTGCCTTTTGCTGCAGTTTTCCTGCCTCTTTCTGCACCTCTTTTGCTTCTGTCTGCACTTTTCTTGCCTCTTTCTTTACCCCTCTTGCCTCTTTCTGCACCTCTGTTGCTTCTTTCTGTACCTCACTTGCTTCTTTGTGTACCCCTCTTGCCTCTTTCTGCACCTCTCTTGCCTCTTTCTACACCCATCTTCCATCTTTCTGCCCCCTCCTGCCTCTTTCTGCACCTCTGTTCCTTCTTTCTGCATGACTTTTGATTCTTTGTGCACCTCTCCTGCCTCTTTCTTCACCTCTCTTGCCTTTTTCTGCAGTTTTCCTGCCTCTTTCTGCACCTCTTTTGCTTCTGTCTGCACTTTTCTTGCCTCTTTCTGTACCCCTCTTGCCTCTTTCTGCACCTCTGTTGCTTCTTTCTGTACCTCACTTGCTTCTTTGTGTACCCCTCTTGCCTCTTTCTGCACCTCTCTTGCCTCTTTCTACACCCATCTTCCATCTTTCTGCCCCCCTCCTGCCTCTTTCTGCACCTCTGTTCCTTCTTTCTGCATGTCTTTTGTTTCTTTCTGCACCTCTCTTGCTTCTTTCTGCACCCCTCTTGCCTCTCTCTCCACCCCTCTTCCCCCTTTCTGCATGTCTGTTGCTTCTTTCTGCACTTCTCTTGCCTCTTTCTCTACCCCGCTTCCCTCTTTCTGCATCTCTGTTGCTTCTTCCCGCACTTATCTTGCACCTTTCTGTACTTCTCTTGCTTCTTTGTGCACCACTTGTGCCTCTTTCTGCACCCCTCTTCTCTTTCTGCACTCCTCTTGCATCTATCTGCACCTCTGTTCCTTCTTTCTGCACTTCTTTTGTTACTTTCTGCACCTCTCTTGCTTCTTTCTGCAACCCTCTTGCCTCTTTCTCCATCCCTTTTCCCCCTTTTTGCATCTCTGTTGCTTCTTTCTGCACCTCTCTTGCTTCTTTCTGTACCTCTTGTGCCTCTTTCTGCACCCCTCTTCCCTCTTTTTGCACCCCTCTTGCCTCTTTCTGCACCTCTGTTGCATCTTTCTGCACTACTCTTGCTTCTTTCTGCACCTCTCTTGCTTCTTTCTGCACCACTCGTGCTTCTTTCTGCACCCCTCTTGCCACTTTCTGGACCCCTGTTCCTTCTTTCTGCTCTTCTTTTGTTTCTTTCTGTACCTCTCTTGCTTCTTTCTGCACCCCTCTCGCTACTTCCTCTACCCCTGTTCCCCCTTTTTGCATCTCTGTTGCTTCTTTCTACACTTCTCTTGCCTCTTTTTCTACCCCGCATCCCTCTTTCCGCACCTCTGTTGCTTCTTTCTGCACTTCTCTTGCTTCTTTCTGCACCTCTGTCCTTTCTTTCTGCAACCGATGTGCCTCTTTCTGCACCCCTCTTCCCTCTTTCTGCTCCCATCTTGCCTCTTTCTGCACCCCTGTTCCTTCTTTCTGCATTTCTTTTGTTTCTTTCTGTAAATCTCTTGCTTCTTTCTGTATCCCTCTTCTCTCTTTCTCCTCCCCACTTCCCCCTTTCTGCATCTATGTTGCCTCTTTCTCCACCCCTCCTCCCGCTCTCTGCGTCTCTGTTGCTTCTTTCTGCACTTCTCTTGCCTCTTTCTGCACCTCTGTCTCTTCTTTCTGCAATCCTTGTGCCTCTTTCTGCACTCCTCTTCCCTCTTTCTGCTCCCCTCTTGTCTTTCTGCACCTCTGTTGCTTCTTTCTGCACTTCTTTTGCTTCTTTCTGCACCTTTCTTGCTTCTATCTGCACCCCTTGTGCCTCTTTCTGCACCCTTCTTCCCCTTTTCTGCGCCCCTCTAGCCTCTTTTCGCATCTCTTTTGCTTGTTTCTGCTCTTTTTTTGCCTCTTTCTGTATCCCTCATGCCTCTTTCTGCACCTCTGTTGCTTCTTTCTGTACCTCACTTGCTTCTTTGTGTACCCCTCTTGCCTCTTTCTGCACCTCTCTTGCCTCTTTCTACACCCATCTTCCATCTTTCTGCCCCCTCCTGCCTCTTTCTGCACCTCTGTTCCTTCTTTCTCCATGTCTTTTGTTTCTTTCTGCACCTCTCTTGCTTCTTTCTGCACCCTCTTGCCTCTCTCTCCACCCCTCTTCCCCCTTTCTGCATGTCTGTTGCTTCTTTCTGCAGTTCTCTTGCCTCTTTCTCTACCCCGCTTACCTCTTTCTGCATCTCTGTTGCTTCTTTCCGCACTTATCTTGCACCTTTCTGTACTTCTCTTGCTTCTTTGTGCACCACTTGTGCCTCTTTCTGCACCCCTCTTCTCTTTCTGCACTCCTCTTGCATCTATCTGCACCTCTGTTCCTTCTTTCTGCACTTCTTTTGTTACTTTCTGCACCTCTCTTGCTTCTTTCTGCAACCCTCTTGCCTCTTTCTCCATCCCTGTTCCCCCTTTTTGCATCTCTGTTGCTTCTTTCTGCACCTCTCTTGCTTCTTTCTGTACCTCTTGTGCCTCTTTCTGCACCCCGCTTCCCTCTTTTTGCACCCCTCTTGCCTCTTTCTGCACCTCTGTTGCATCTTTCTGCACTACTCTTGCTTCTTTCTGCACCTCTCTTGCTTCTTTCTGCACCACTCGTGCTTCTTTCTGCACCCCTCTTCCCTCTTTCTGCACCCCTCTTGCCACTTTCTGCACCCCTGTTCCTTCTTTCTGCTCTTCTTTTGTTTCTTTCTGTACCTCTCTTGCTTCTTTCTGCACCCCTCTCGCTACTTCCTCTACCCCTGTTCCCCCTTTTTGCATCTCTGTTGCTTCTTTCTACACTTCTCTTGCCTCTTTTTCTACCCCGCATTCCTCTTTCCGCACCTCTGTTGCTTCTTTCTGCACTTCTCTTGCTTCTTTCTGCACCTCTGTCCTTTCTTTCTGCAACCGATGTGCCTCTTTCTGCACCCCTCTTCCCTCTTTCTGCTCCCCTCTTGCCTCTTTCTGCACCTCTGTTCCTTCTTTCTGCATTTCTTTTGTTTCTTTCTGTAACTCTCTTGCTTCTTTCTGTATCCCTCTTCTCTCTTTCTCCTCCCCACTTCCCCCTTTCTGCATCTATGTTGCCTCTTTCTCCACCCCTCCTCCCGCTCTCTGCGTCTCTGTTGCTTCTTTCTGCACTTCTCTTGCCTCTTTCTGCACCTCTGTTCCTTCTTTCTGCAATCCTTGTGCCTCTTTCTGCACTCCTCTTCCCTCTTTCTGCTCCCCTCTTGTCTCTCTGCACCTCTGTTGCTTCTTTCTGCACTTCTTTTGCTTCTTTCTGCACCTTTCTTGCTTCTATCTGCACCCCTTGTGCCTCTTTCTGCACCCTTCTTCCCTTTTTCTGCACCCCTCTAGCCTCTTTCCGCATCTCTTTTGCTTGTTTCTGCTCTTCTTTTGCCTCTTTCTGTATCCCTCATGCCTCTTTCTGCATCTCTGTTGCTTCTTTCTGCACCTCTCTTGCTTCTTTCTGTACCTCTTGTGCCTCTTTCTGCACCCCTCTTCCTTCTTTTTGCACCCCTCTTGCCTCTTTCTGCACCTCTGTTGCATCTTTCTGCACTACTCTTGCTTCTTTCTGCACCTCTCTTGCTTCTTTCTGCACCACTCGTGCTTCTTTCTGCACCCCTCTTCCCTCTTTCTGCACCCCTCTTGCCACTTTCTGCAGCCCTGTTCCTTCTTTCTGCTCTTCTTTTGTTTCTTTCTGTACCTCTCTTGCTTCTTTCTGCACCCCTCTCGCTACTTCCTCTACGCCTGTTCCCCCTTTTTGCATCTCTGTTGCTACTTTCTACACTTCTCTTGCCTCTTTTTCTACCCCGCATCCCTCTTTCCGCACCTCTGTTGCTTCTTTCTGCACTTCTCTTGCTTCTTTCTGCACCTCTGTCCTTTCTTTCTGCAACCGATGTGCCTCTTTCTGCACCCCTATTCCCTCTTTCTGCTCCCCTCTTGCCTCTTTCTGCACCTCTGTTCCTTCTTTCTGCATTTCTTTTGTTTCTTTCTGTAACTCTCTTGCTTCTTTCTGTATCCCTCTTCTCTCTTTCTCCTCCCCACTTCCCCCTTTCTGCATCTATGTTGCCTCTTTCTCCACCCCTCCTCCCGCTCTCTGCGTCTCTGTTGCTTCTTTCTGCACTTCTCTTGCCTCTTTCTGCACCTCTGTCCCTTCTTTCTGCAATCCTTGTGCCTCTTTCTGCACTCCTCTTCCCTCTTTCTGCTCCCCTCTTGTCTCTCTGCACCTCTGTTGCTTCTTTCTGCACTTCTTTTGCTTCTTTCTGCACCTTTCTTGCTTCTATCTGCACCCCTTGTGCCTCTTTCTGCACCCTTCTTCCCTTTTTCTGCGCCCCTCTAGCCTCTTTCCGCATCTCTTTTACTTGTTTCTGCTCTTCTTTTGCCTCTTTCTGTATCCCTCATGCCTCTTTCTGCACCTCTGTTGCTTCTTTCTGCATTTCCCTTGCTTCTTTCTGCACTTCTGATGCTTCTTTCTGTACTTCTCTTGCCTCTTTCTGCACCCTTTTTCCCTCTTTCTGCACCTCTTTTGCCTCTTTCTGCACCACTGTTCCCTTTTTCTGCACCTCTCTTGCCTGTTTCTGCAACTCTCTTGCCACTTTCTGCAGTTCTCTTGCTTCCTTCTGCACCTCTGTTGCTTCTTTCTGCACTTCCCATGCTTCATTCTGCACTTCCCATGCTTCTTTCTACACCTGTCTTGCTTCTTTCTGCACCCGTCTTGCCTCTTTCTGCACCATTCTTTCCTCTTTGTGCAACTCTTTTTCCTCTTTCTACACCTCTCTTCCCTCTTTCTGCACCACTCTTGCCTTTTGCTGCAGTTTTCCTGCCTCTTTCTGCACCTCTTTTGCTTCTGTCTGCACTTTTCTTGCCTCTTTCTTTACCCCTCTTGCCTCTTTCTGCACCTCTGTTGCTTCTTTCTGTACCTCACTTGCTTCTTTGTGTACCCCTCTTGCCTCTTTCTGCACCTCTCTTGCCTCTTTCTACACCCATCTTCCATCTTTCTGCCCCCCTCCTGCCTCTTTCTGCACCTCTGTTCCTTCTTTCTGCATGACTTTTGATTCTTTGTGCACCTCTCCTGCCTCTTTCTTCACCTCTCTTACCTTTTTCTGCAGTTTTCCTGCCTCTTTCTGCACCTCTTTTGCTTCTGTCTGCACTTTTCTTGCCTCTTTCTGTACCCCTCTTGCCTCTTTCTGCACCTCTGTTGCTTCTTTCTGTACCTCACTTGCTTCTTTGTGTACCCCTCTTGCCTCTTTCTGCACCTCTCTTGCCTCTTTCTACACCCATCTTCCATCTTTCTGCCCCCCTCCTGCCTCTTTCTGCACCTCTGTTCCTTCTTTCTGCATGTCTTTTGTTTCTTTCTGCACCTCTCTTGCTTCTTTCTGCACCTCTCTTGCCTCTCTCTCCACCCCTCTTCCCCCTTTCTGCATGTCTGTTGCTTCTTTCTTCACTTCTCTTGCCTCTTTCTCTACCCCGCTTCCCTCTTTCTGCATTTCTGTTGCTTCTTCCCGCACTTATCTTGCACCTTTCTGTACTTCTCTTGCTTCTTTGTGCACCACTTGTGCCTCTTTCTGCACCCCTCTTCTCTTTCTGCACTCCTCTTGCATCTATCTGCACCTCTGTTCCTTCTTTCTGCACTTCTTTTGTTACTTTCTGCACCTCTCTTGCTTCTTTCTGCAACCCTCTTGCCTCTTTCTCCATCCCTTTTCCCCCTTTTTGCATCTCTGTTGCTTCTTTCTGCACCTCTCTTGCTTCTTTCTGTACCTCTTGTGCCTCTTTCTGCACCCCTCTTCCCTCTTTTTGCACCCCTCTTGCCTCTTTCTGCACCTCTGTTGCATCTTTCTGCACTACTCTTGCTTCTTTCTGCACCTCTCTTGCTTCTTTCTGCACCACTCGTGCTTCTTTCTGCACCCCTCTTGCCACTTTCTGGACCCCTGTTCCTTCTTTCTGCTCTTCTTTTGTTTCTTTCTGTACCTCTCTTGCTTCTTTCTGCACCCCTCTCGCTACTTCCTCTACCCCTGTTCCCCCTTTTTGCATCTCTGTTGCTTCTTTCTACACTTCTCTTGCCTCTTTTTCTACCCCGCATCCCTCTTTCCGCACCTCTGTTGCTTCTTTCTGCACTTCTCTTGCTTCTTTCTGCACCTCTGTCCTTTCTTTCTGCAACCGATGTGCCTCTTTCTGCACCCCTCTTCCCTCTTTCTGCTCCCATCTTGCCTCTTTCTGCACCCCTGTTCCTTCTTTCTGCATTTCTTTTGTTTCTTTCTGTAAATCTCTTGCTTCTTTCTGTATCCCTCTTCTCTCTTTCTCCTCCCCACTTCCCCCTTTCTGCATCTATGTTGCCTCTTTCTCCACCCCTCCTCCCGCTCTCTGCGTCTCTGTTGCTTCTTTCTGCACTTCTCTTGCCTCTTTCTGCACCTCTGTCTCTTCTTTCTGCAATCCTTGTGCCTCTTTCTGCACTCCTCTTCCCTCTTTCTGCTCCCCTCTTGTCTTTCTGCACCTCTGTTGCTTCTTTCTGCACTTCTTTTGCTTCTTTCTGCACCTTTCTTGCTTCTATCTGCACCCCTTGTGCCTCTTTCTGCACCCTTCTTCCCCTTTTCTGCGCCCCTCTAGCCTCTTTCCGCATCTCTTTTGCTTGTTTCTGCTCTTCTTTTGCCTCTTTCTGTATCCCTCATGCCTCTTTCTGCACCTCTGTTGCTTCTTTCTGCATTTCCCTTGCATCTTTCTGCACTTCTGATGCTTCTTTCTGTACTTCTCTTGCCTCTTTCTGCACCCTTTTTCCCTCTTTCTGCACCTCTTTTGCCTCTTTCTGCACCCCTGTTCCCTTTTTCTGCACCTCTCTTGCCTGTTTCTGCAACTCTCTTGCCACTTTCTGCAGTTCTCTTGCTTCCTTCTGCACCTCTGTTGCTTCTTTCTGCACTTCCCATGCTTCATTCTGCACTTCCCATGCTTCTTTCTGCACCTGTCTTGCTTCTTTCTGCACCCGTCTTGCCTCTTTCTGCACCATTCTTTCCTCTTTGTGCAACTCTTTTGCCTCTTTCTACACCTCTCTTCCCTCTTTCTGCACCACTCTTGCCTCTTTCTGTACCCCTGTTGCTTCTTTCTGCACTTCTCTTGACTCTTTCTGCACCCTTTGTGCCTCTTTCAGCACCTCTGTTGCTTCTTTCTGCACTTCTCTTCCTTCTCTCTGCACCCCTCGTGCCTCTTTCTGCACCCTTCTTCCCTTTTCCTGCACGTCTCATTGTTCTTTCTGCACTGCTCTTGCCTCTTTCTGCACCCCTCTTGCCTCCTTCTGTACCTCTGTTGTTTCTTACTGCACTGCTCTTGCTTCTTTCTGCACCTCTCTTGCAAATTTCTACACCCCTCTTGCCTCTTTCTGCACCCCTCTTGCCTCCTTCTGCACCTCTGTTGGTACTTTCTGCACTGGTCTTGCTTCTTTCTGCACCTCTTCTGCCTGTTTCTGCAACTCTCTTGCCTCTTTCTGCACTTCTCTTGCCTCTTTCTGCACCTCTGTTGCTTCTTTTTTGTACTTCTCTTCCTGTTTCTGTAACCCTCTAGCCTCTTTGTGCACCTCAGTTGCTTCTTTCTGCACTTCTCTTACTTCTTTCTGAAGTTCTCTTGCTTCTTTCTGCACCCCTCTTGCCTCTTTCTGTACCCCTCTTGCTTCTTTGTGCACCTCTCCTGCCTCTTTCACCTCTCTTGCCTTTTTCTGCACTTCTCTTGCCTCTTTCTGCACCTCTTTTGCTTCTTTCTATACTTTTCTTGCCTCTTTCTGTACCCCTCTTGCCTCTTTCTGCACCTCTGTTGGTTCTTTCTGCGCAGCTCTTTCTTCTTTCTGCACCTCTGTTGCAGATTTCTGCATCCCTCTTGCCTCTTTCTGTACCCCTCTTCCCTCTTTCTGCACCTCTCTTGCCTCTGTCTGCATACCTGTTCTCTCTTTCTGCACCCCTTTTGCCTGTTTCTGCAACTCTCTTGCTTCTTTCTGCACCCCTCTCACCACTTTCTCTACCCCTGTTCCCCCTTTTTGCATCTCTCTTGCTTCTTTCTGCACTTCTCTTGCCTCTTTTTCTACTCGTCATCCATCTTTCTGCACCTCTGTTGCTTCTTTCTGCACTTCTCTTGCTTCTTTCTGCACCTCTGTCCTTTCTTTCTGCACCCCTCTTCCCTCTTTCTGCTCCCCTCTTGCCTCTTTCTGCACCTCTGTTCCTTCTTTCTGCATTTCTTTTGTTTCTTTCTGTAACTCTCTTGCTTCTTTCTGTATCCCTCTTGTCTCTTTCTCTTCCCCCTTTCTGCATCTCTGTTGCATCTTTCTCCACCCCTCCTCCCCCTTTCTGCATCTCTGTTGCTTCTTTCTGCACTTCTCTTGCCTCTTTCTGCACCTCTGTCCCTTCTTTCTGTATCCCTTGTGCCTCTTTCTGCACTCCTCTTCCCTCTTTCTGCTCCCCTCTTGTCTCTTTCTGTACATCTGTTGCTTCTTTCTGCACTTCTTTTGCTTCTTTCTGCACCTTTCTTGCTTATATCTGCACCCCGTGTGCCTCTTTCTGCACCCTTCTTCCCTCTTTGTGCACCTCTCTTGCCTCTTTCTGCACCTCTCTTGCCTTTTTCTGCATCCTCCTAGCCTCTTTCCACATCTCCTTTGCATGTTTCTGCTCTTCTTTTGCCTCTCTCTGTATCCCTCATGACTCTTTCTGCACCTCTGTTGCTTCTTTCTGCATTTCCCTTGCTTCTTTCTGCACTTCTGATGCTTCTTTGTGTACTGCTCTTTCCTCTTTCTGCACCCTTCTTCCCTCTTTCTGTACCTCTCTTGCCTCTTTCAGCACCCCTGTTCCCTTTTTCTGCACCTCTCTTGCCTGTTCCTGCAACTCTCTTGCCACTTTCTGCAGTTCTCTTGCTTCCTTCTACACCTCTATTGCTTCTTTCTGCACTTCTCTTGCCTCTTTCTGCACCCCTGTTGCTTCATTCTGCACTTCCCATGCTTCTTTCTGCACCTGTCTTGCTTCTTTCTGCACTCCTGTTGTCTCTTTCTGCACTCGTCTTCCCTCTTACTGCACCTCTCTTGCCTCTTTCTTTACCTCTATTGCTTCTTTCTGTACTTCTCTTGCCTCTTTCTGCACCATTCGTGCCTCTTTCAGCACCTGTTGCTTCTTTCTGCACTTCTCTTCCTTCTTTCTGCACCCCTCGTGCCTCTTTCTGTACCCTTCTTCCCTTTTCCTGCACGTCTCATGGTTCTTTCTGCACTGTTCTTGCCTCTTTCTGCACCCCTCTTGCCTCCTTCTGTACCTCTGTTGTTTCTTATTGCACTGCTCTTGCTTCTTTCTGCACCTCTCTTGCAAATTTCTACACCCCTCTTGCCTCTTTCTGCACCCCTCTTGCCTCCTTCTGCATCTCTGTTGGTACTTTCTGCACTGGTCTTGCTTCTTTCTTCACCTCTTCTGCCTGCTTCTGCAGCTCTCTTGCCTCCTTCTGCACCTCTGTTGCTTCTTTTTTGCACTTCTCTTCCTCTTTCTGAACCCCTCTAGCCTCTTTCTGCACCTCAGTTGCTTCTTTATGCACTTCTCTTGCTTCTCTCTGCTCTTCTCTTGCTTCTTTCTGCACCCCTCTTGCCTCTTTCTGTACCCCTCTTGCTTCTTTGTGCACCTCTCCTGCCTCTTTCTTCACCTCTCTTGCCTTTTTCTGCAGTTTTCCTGCCTCTTTCTGCACCTCTTTTGCTTCTATCTGCACTTTTCTTGCCTCTTTCTGTACCCCTCTTGCCTCTTTCTGCACCTCTGTTGGTTCTTTCTGCACTGCTCTTTCTTCTTTTTACACCTCTGTTGCAAATTTCTGCATCTGTCTTGCCTCTTTCTGTACCCCTCTTACATCTTTCTGCACCTCTCTTGCTTCTGTCTGCATACCTGTTCTCTCTTTCTGTACCCCTTTTGCCTGTTTCTGCAACTCTCTTGCCTCTTTCTGCAGTTCTCTTGCCTCCTTCTGCACCTCACTTGTCACTTCTGCACATCTCTTGCCTCTTTCTGCACCTCTCTTGCCTCATTCTGCACATCTAATGGTTCTTTCTGCACTGCTCTTGCCTCTTTCTGCAACCCTCCTGGCTCTTTGAGCACCTCTTTTGCTTCTTTCTGCACTTCTCTCTCCTCTTTCTGCACCCCTCTTGCCTCTTTCTGTACCTCTGTTACTTCTTTCTGTACTTCTATTGCCTCTTTCTACACCTCTCTTGCTTCTTTCTGCACCCCTGCTGTCTCTTTCTGCACCGTTGTTGTCTCTTTCTGCACTAGTCTTTCCTCTTTCTCCACCTCTCTTGCTTCTTTCTGCACTTCTCTTACTTCTTTCTGCACCTCTCTTGCTTCCTTCTGTACCCTTCTTCCCTTTTTTGCATCCCTCTTGCCTCTTTCTGCTGTTCTCTTGCTATTTTTTGCACCTCTCTTGCCTCTTTCTGCACCTCACTTGCCTCTTTCTGCACTTCTCTTGCTTCTTTCCACACCTCTGTTGCTTCTTTCAGCAATTCTCTTGCCTCTTTCTGCACTTCTTTTGCTTGTTTCTGCACCTCTCTTGCATCTTTATGCACCTCTGTTGCTTCTTTATGCACCTCTCTTGCTTCTTTCTGCACCCCTCTTGCCTCTTTCTGCACCCTTCTTCCCTTTTTCTGCACCTCTCTTGCCTCTTTCTGCACCCCTCTTCCCTTTTTTCTGCATTTCTCTTGCCTGTTTCTGCAACTCTCTTGCCTCTTTCTGTACCTCTGTTGGTTCTTTCTGCACTTCTCTTTCTCTTTCTGCACCCTTTGCGCCTCTGTCAGCACCTCTGTTGCTTCTTTCTGCACTTCTCTTCCTTCTTTCTGCACCCCTCCTGCCTCTTTCTATACCTCTCTTGCCTCTTTGTGCACCTCTCCTACCTTTTCCTGCACCCCTCTTGCTTCTTTTTGCACCTCTGTTGTTTCTTTCTGCACTGCTCCTGCTTCTTTCTGCACCTCACTTGCCTCATTCTGCACTTCTCTTGCTTCTTTTTACACCTCTGTTGCTTCTTTCAGCAATTCTTGTGCCTCTTTCTGCACTTCTCTTCCTTCTTTCTGCACCCCTCCTGCCTCTTTCTGTAACTCTCTTGCCTCATCGTGCAACTCTCCTACCTCTTTCTGCACTCCTCTTGCCTCTTTTTGTACCTCTATTGGTTCATTCTGCACCTCTCTTGCCTCTTTCTGCACTCCACTTGCCTCTTTCTGTACCTCTCTTGCGTCTTTCGGCACCTCTGTTGCTTCTTTCTGCACTTCTCTTGCCTCTTTCTGCACCTCTGAGTTAGAGGTAGTTTTAATCCCCCTGCCCTATTATGTACTATGGCCTTACAGGGGAGGTCATGCCAATCACAGGGGTACCCAACCCATAGTGTACCCTAGTGTTTGTAGGTGTTTTCATTGTATTCTAAGTGTCTTTTAGCATAGTACTGGCTCTAGGCCTCATTAGTCAGAGTCAGTTACCACCAGTACCAGTACCAGTCAGTAAAAAGTTGGGGGCACAGGATGACTTTGCAACAAGGCCTCTTTCTGCACCTTTGTTGGTTCTTTCTGCGTATCTCTTGCATCTTTCTGCACTTTTCTTTGTCTTTCTGGACTTCTGTTGCCTCTTTCTGCACTTCTGTTGCCTCTTTCTGCATTTCTCTTGCTTCTTTCTGCGCCTTTCTTCCTCTTTCTGCACATGTCTTACCTCTGTAGGCATAGTTGGAAATTAGCATTTAAAAAACCTTTGAAATTCACTGAAAAAAACATAGGTTTCAGGGACGTTATAGTTAGAAATTAGCATTTAAAAAACCTTTGAAATTCACTGAAAAAACCATAGTTTTCAGGGACGTTATAGTTAGAAATTAGCATATAAAAAACCTTTGAAATTCACTGAAAAAACCATAGGTTTCTGGGACGTTACAGTTAGAAATTAGCATTTAAAAAACATTTGAAATTCACTGAAAAAACCATACGTTTCAGGGACGTTATAGTTAGTTGGACATTTCACTCATACAAAACCAGAGAAATTCGGCCATTAAAGTTAGTTGAGCTAACTATAACTCGCGCCCCCCCCCCCAAAATGCACTGCTGATGGCATCAAATATTACATCACTCATGACATGGTCAGTGACATCACTGATGACATCACTCATGACATCTCAAATGAAATCACTTATGACATTATCCACATGATAATCTGATGTACCTCCTCACACGCTAATTTAACCTTTGATACACCCACTTTAAAATGCAGACTACCATTTTCGAAACCAAAGACACACCAGTACCAGTTACTACATACCCACTCACTGATTCCTAGATCTACACACATCTACTCATTCACCCATACAGTCCCTCATACATGCAGTCACTCATCAATACAGCACTATCATATGCACTCATATACCTATACAGACACTTACACACCGCCACTCACCCATAGAGTTAGTCACACAGGTAGTCAGTCATGCAAAGAATCAATCACACTCGATTTACTCACCTAAACAATGATACACATACCCCCTCACTTATTCATACAGATACTAACACATACTTACTCTGTTATATAATCACTGATACAAGCGCACACTCATCCACACAGCCAGTCTCACAATCACTCACTCTTACATATAGTCATTTATATACTCCAACACTCACATATACTGCCTTTCACATATGTAGTTACTCCCACATATACCACTGAGACATCCATTCACTCACCAACACACCCATACACACACTCACCCACCCATTCAGCCCTTCACAGACACACTCTTGAACCTATACACCCAGTGAATCACCCACTCACACATCTATGCACAGAGTAACACACCCCCCACACACCCACACAGATACTCAGGCTCCCATACAGATACTCAGACAACCAAACAATAAGCCATATAGACACTCATCTAGCTACTCACCAACCCATGCAGCTGCTTACACACCAACAGACAGACTGATACAGACATTCACACAGTTTAGTCACTAACTCATGCATTCAATCAGACATGTGTAATCACTCACTTATACAGTCAGTCACGCACCCACTAAATCATCCATTCAGACACTCATACACCCACTCATTCTTCAATACACCTTGGCATATATATATATATATATATTCACTGAAAAAACCATAGGTTTCAGGCACGTTATAGTTAGAAATTAGCATTTAAAAAACCTTAGAAATTCACTGAAAAAACATAGGTTTCAGGGGCGTTATAGTTAGTTGGACATTTCACTCATACAAAACCATAGAAATTCCCCCGTTATAGTTAGTTCAGCTAACTATAACTCGTGCTGCCCGCAATGCACTGCTGATGGCGTCACATATTACATCACTCATGACATGGTCAGTGACATCACTCATGACATCACTGATGACATCTCAAATGACATCACTGATGACATCACTGATGACATCATCCTTGTGATAGAGTGGCAGACCTCCTCTCACCCTAATATAACCTTTGATACACACACTCAAAAATACAAACTAACATTTTCAAAACAATGGACATACCAATACCAGTTACAACACACCTATTCAGTAATTCCAAGATCTACACACACATCCACTCATTCACCAACAGTCCCTATACAGTCACTCATACATGTACTCACTCATCATATGTACTCATACACCTATACATCCTGTTACACACCGCCACTCATCCATAGAGTTACTCACACACATGGTCACACATGCAAACAAAGTATCAAACATCCATTTACTTGCATATACAGTTATACACACACTACCACACTTACTTCTACAGAAACTTACACATACTTACTCTCTTAAACAATCACTTATAGAAACACCTACTTATTTGTACAGGAACTCTTCCAATCTCTCACTCTCACATATACTCACTTATATACACCAATACTCACATATACTAGTTTAAAACATATGTAGTTACTCATAAAGACACTATTGAGACAGTCATTCACTCACTAACACACCCATACACATACTCATCCACCTATACAGTCCTGCACACATGCTGTCTTCAACACATACAAACAGTGAGTCACTCATTCATGCATCTATGCACTAAGTAATACCCCCCACCGAACCATACAGACACTCAGACACTCATACTGATACTCAAAAAACCAACTAATAACCCATATAGACACTCATGTAGCTACTCACCAACCCATGCAGCCACTTATACACAAAGTGAGAGACTGATACAGATATTTTCATATTTAAACATTACTCACTAACCCATGTATTCCCTAAGATACACTTAGTCAGTTATACAATCAATTTTACAAAAAAAATCATCCATTTAGACACATATACCCATTTATTCTTCCATCGACCTTGAGATATACATATATAAAACATATTTAATTTTCAGAAAAACACACATTCACTGGATGATGTCATCAGTGATGTCATTTGAGATGTCATCAGTGATGTCATGAGTGATGTCACTGACCATGTCATGAGTGATGTAATATGTGATGTCATCAGCAGTGCATTGCGGGCGCGCGAGTTATAGTTAGCTGAACTAACTATAACGGGGGAATTTCTATGGTTTTGTACGAGTGAAATGTCCAACTAACTATAAAGCCCCTGAAACCTATGGTTTTTTCAGTGAATTTCTAAGGTTTTTTAAATGCTAATTTCTAACTATAACGTGCCTGAAACCTACGGTTTTTCAGTGAATTTCTAAGGTTTTTTAAATGCTAATTTCTAACTATAACGTGCCTGAAACCTATGGTTTTTTCAGTGAATATATATATATTTATTATACTATGTATACATGTGAAAATGTCTCGGTCCCCTGTTTGCCTCGGTGGCACGGAAAAAATGGGTGGAACTGACGTCAGCACGCAGACGAGGTCCTCTTATGGCTCCGATGACATCATACGGTGTTGCGAGCGGAGCCGTGCTCGTTGACGTGGGAGAGCTAGGAAAGAATTTCCGTGGAATGCTGGTGCAGGGGATATTCACCTAAGTGTTCAGGCTAGTCCTTTGGGAGCAACTGTTTATGTTGCCACTCCAGAAACCGAAACCAGTGATCCGAGGGCAGAGGCCCTGCAGATGGCACACGAGGTGGGGTTCCCAGTCATGTGCACCGGTGGGGCAGCGAAGTGACAAGCACCACAACCCACAAAAAAGGTAACGAGGGCACTGAATAACACAGGATCTTCTCTTTGTATCTGGCAGGAACAACGAAGTTAAAATGCCCTAGTACCAAAATGTAGAATTAGTGCTACAATGGTCTTCAAGAGGACCTGCGATGCCGCTTCTGCCTCCCGTACCCTGGAGGTGGCACATGGGTCACACGGTACAGTCATACTGCGGTGGAACGCACACTCGTTGACCTATCATGGCACTGCTCCACACTTCAGGGAGGACGCTTTCCATTAGCAATGTTTTCTGATGACATGTCGCGCGGGCCCCGTCCAACAACAGAACTCCTTTAGATCCAAACAGACTCTTCCACTCTCTCACCAGAAGTGAAACCAGGCCACGCGGACACTTTCACAATACAACAGCCGGGAATGCACTTTTCGGTAAAAAACCACATTCCTTCCTCCTAATTAATCAAATAAACGTCTCACTGAAGAACAGGGGCCAGCTTCGATCGGTAAACAGCCGTTACAATGACTTTTTTACTTTGCGATACCATTACAACGCATGCATTACCACGCATGCGTTGTACATCACGAAGTCATTACTACGCATTTTTAGAATGCATTGTCATTTACCACGCATGCCTTTACAATGAATTTTGTTGTAAAGGTATGTATGGTAAATGACCATGCGTTCTAAAAAACATGTAGACGATCCATGTCATTGTAAGGAAACAGAGGCTGTTCCGTTTCCTCACAACGATGTGCACCGCCCCTCAGAGATGACGTGAAGCAGGAACCACGAGGAGAGAGGAACCATGAGGAGTGAGAGGTAAGGGGATTGGGCATGGGGTGGGGGTTTCTTTTCTAGGGTTTAGGGTAGTGCAGTGGTGTTTGGGTGGTGTAGGGGGTCGTGCTGGGGGTAGTGTTTTAGGGTTTAGGGTAGTGCAGTGGTGTTTGGGTAGTGTAGGGGGTCGTGCTGGGGGTAGTGTTTTAGGGTTTAGGGTAGTGCAGTAGTGTAGGGGGTCGTGCTGGGGGTAGTGTTTTAGGGTTTAGGGTAGTGCAGTGGTGTATGGGTAGTGTAGGGGGTCGTGCTGGGGTAGTGTTTTAGGGTTTAGGGTAGTGCAGTGGTGTTTGAGTAGTGTAGGGGGTCATGCTGGTGGTAGTGGTTTAGGGTAGTGCAGTGGTGTTTGTGTAGTGTAGGGGGTCATGCTGGGGGTAGTGTTTTATGGTTTAGGGTAGTGCAGTGTTGTTTGGGTAGTGTAGGGGGTCGTGCTGGGGGTAGATTTAGGGTTTAGGGTAGTGCAGTGGTGTTTGGGTAGTGTAGGGAGTCGTGCTGGGGGTAGTGTTTTAGGGTTTAGGGTAGTGCAGTGGTGTTTGTGTAGTGTAGGGGGTTGTGCTGGGGGTAGTGTTTTAGGGTTTATGTTAGTGCAGTGGTGTTTGGGTAGTGTAGGGGGTAGTGCTTGGGTAGTGTTTTAGGGTTTAGGGCAGTGCAGTGGCGTTTGTGTAGTGAAGGGGGTCATGCTGTGGGTAGTGTTTTAGGGTTTAGGGTAGTGCAGTCGTGTTTGTATAGTGTAGGGGGTCGTGTTTTAGGGTATAGGGTAGTGCAGTGGTGTTTGGGTAGTGTAGGGGTCGTGTTTTAGGGTATAGGGTAGTGCAGTGGTGTTTGGGTAGTGTAGGGGTCATGCTGGAGTTAGTGATTTAGGGTTTAGGGTAGTGCAGTGGTGTTTGGGTAGTGTAGGGGGTTGTGCTGGGGGTAGTGTTTTAAGGTTTAGGGTAGTGCAGTGGTGTTTGTGTAGTGTGGGAGGTCATGCTGGGGGTATATTTAGGGTTTAGTGTAGTGCAGTGGTGTTTGGGTAGTGTAGGGAGTCGTGCTGGGGGTAGTGTTTTAGGGTTTAGGGTAGTGCAGTGGTGTTTGGGTAGTGTAGGGATTCGTGCTGGTGGTAGTGTTTTAGGGTTTAGGGTAGTGCAGCTATGTTTGGGTAGTGTAGGGTGTCGTGCTGGGGGTAGTGTTTTACGGTTTAGGGTAGTGCAGTGGTGTTTGGGTAGTGGAGGGGGTAGTGTTTTAGGGTTTAGGGTAGTGCGCCCAACCAGCCACAATATCCGTGGACAAAGGGGATCCTGACTCTTTGGAACCCTCTGTCAATTGAATAATTTGGGTCAATGGCCCTACCACGTCCAAGACCTATCAATTCCTTTCTTGGGATCCCTTATATACTTGGAGAAAAAGGTACATAGTTTCTCATCAATTTCAGGTGTGTGTGCCACCTTCCCCTTCAGTGAGGGCCTGGGGCATTCTCCCCTCATCCTATTCCTGACCTCCCTTTCAAGGGATTGATGGATTTTCCCCACCACATACTCTGCCACTTTGGCGTAATGTGTCCACTCTGCCGACCTAGGATGGTAAATTTGGGTAGGCTCGAACATGTCCGAGTGGACCCCATCCCCAACCGGGGACTGAGAGGAGTGGGACTCTGGACGCCAGGGACGCCCCGAGTCCTTATCCTCATCGGAGGAGAAATCATCCTCCAATACACCCTCTCCCTCTAAGGGAAACCCGCCGTCGGGGTCTACAATAGTTGTGACAGTGTCGCAATTTTCTCCGGGCCCCTCCTCCTCCCGGCAGCATGCATGTTTTAGCGTTCGCGCACTCTTGAGGAAGGTCTCCGTAAGTTTATCAAATCCTTCCAAGTGCCCCGCGTTATGCTTAACGGCCCTTTTCTTCCCCATCTGGGAGCTACTTGGACCCGCCACCACCAGATCTCGGTCACTGAACACCCCAGGGATGCTTTTCGCCAGCTTATCAACCTGATCCCTAAGATGAGCCAGCGCCCTAGAAATAGCCAAAGAGAGGGCTTGATCCACTGCTGGAGGGAATAGTTGGGGGGCCATTCCTCCTATACTTCCTGGTAGGAGGAGTAAAAATGGTCTTCTGGAGAAGACATGATAGCAGAGGGTGTGAGCACAGAACAAATGCCCTTAAAATCCTTAAGACAGACCCCTCGCCGGTGCTCCAACAGCTGGGCTTTCCCCGAAGCTGTTATAAGAATAGACTGAGGCGCAATACCAATTACCACCACCAGGTGGCGCTGGTCACTAACGTGGCCGTGTGGGGAAATCACTGCGTAGCGGTGTCAAAATTAGGCAAGGGTTGGTCGGGAATCAAGCGGACACTAAAGGAGTGACCGGATTCCCAAACGCGGTAAAGACCAGCGGGAGCGCTCGACGGAGCTGCCTCGCTCGGACCAGACGTGCCTGACAGGATCTCACCGCGCGCAGAGCACACAGCAGGAGAAACTGCGAGAGGGAGAAAGCGCTCGGGCAAGAGCCTGCTGCGCAGGGAATATGAAACAATACCAAGGCAATAATGCTAATAACGTGCACAAGAAACCGCTATACAAACAGCAACAACGTCAGATTAAGCCAAGAATGTAAGGAATGCACTTAACTGACGAGCAGTGAAGAAAGAGGAAGCGGAAGGGACGTCACAATATTATATACGATGGACTGTGATATGATTGGACTATAGTTACCTTGGAGACTACCCCCTAATGGTTCATGGGTTGTGTAGTCTTTTGTTTAATGATTGTTGTGTTACGTTTTCTTTGAACTGCTATGCAAATAAAGTGAGGAAAGATATGCATAATCCTTGCCTCCGTCCTGCCTTAGAATTCATTAAACTTTATTTGATCTGATTTAGAAACATAGATCATAAAAGTGTACATAAAAACAGTAAATCCTCTTTCCTAATACAATACAGTGAGAATTAATTAAAACCAGTAGGTAAAAACGGGTGTTACAAAGCCCGGTTCAGAGCAACTTCAGGTTAACAGAATCGTAAAGTTCAATGTATCGCAAGATCAATCTCATGTACTTCGTGCAAAATACGCAATAAGGGGTCCAAGTAAGATGTAACGCTCCAATACCTGACCAGATTGCACTATATAAAACTGCAGAAAAACTAAAAATAAAAAGTGTTTTGCACACTTCTGTCATTGGGCTATATGTGGGCTACATCTGGGTGATATTTGTGCTACATTTGGGCTCTTTTTTCTCTGGTGGCCATCTTGGGAGACTTATTTGTTATGAAGTTTCCTAATTTCGTCATTTACTGCAGTCTCCTCAGTAGGAAATGCTTTCAGATTTTTACTTTGATTCCATCAAGAAGGCATTCAGATGTGTCACACATTTGCCATAAATTCAGAATGTTAGCACTCTAGTTGTTCATTAGATCACTGTAGTAAAGCTACTGCTCACCAGGGAGTTAACTGGAAGTCTACTGCTGGTATTGAAAGTGATTGTTTCAGTCTGCATGTCAGAATTTTCTAATGAAATAGAAGAGGATTTGAGATCTCACTTAAAACATGCCCTAAATTTTCTTTCTGAAGCACTAACCATAATTTCTATGGGAAAATGAACCCCCTCATTTTGTTCCTTTTTAAATTAAATGTTTTAAGTGTTACCAGTTTATTCCAATCAAGATGGCTTCAGGTGTGCCATACTTTTGTCATAAGTAAGACTGTTAGCGCTCTAGTTGTTCTTTAGAACACTCTGGGAAGCTGCAGTAGAACACAAAGGCATCAACTGACAGGCTGCTCCTGTTGAAATATAACAGGAAGATATTTGAGATCTCACTTAAAACATGTCCTAATTTTTCTTTCTACAGCACTAACCATAATTTCTATGGCAAAATGAACCCCCTCATTTTGTTCCTTTTTAAATTAAATGTTTTAAGTGTTACCAGTTTATTCCAATCAAGATGGCTTCAGGTGTGCCATACTTTTGTCATAAGTAAGACTGTTAGCTCTCTAGTTGTTCTTTAGAACACTCTGGGAAGCTGCAGTAGAACACAAAGGCATCAACTGACAGGCTGCTCCTGTTGAAATATAACAGGAAGATATTTGAGATCTCACATAAAACATGTCCTAATTTTTCTTTCTACAGCACTAACCATAATTTCTATGACAAAATGAACCCCCTCATTTTGTTCCTTTTTAGATTAAATGTTTTAAGAGTTACCAGTTTATTCCAATCAAGATGGCTTCAGGTGTGCCATAATTTTGTCATAAGTAAGACTGTTAGTGCTCTAGTTGTTCTTTAGAACTCTCTGGGAAGCTGCAGTAGAACACAAAGGCATCAACTGAGAGGCTGCTCCTGTTGAAATATAACAGGAAGATATTTGAGATCACACTTGAAACATGTCCTAATTTTTCTTTCTACAGCACTAACCATAATTTCTTTGACAAAATGAACTCCATCATTTTGTTCCTTTTTAAATTAAATGTTTTAAGTGTTACCAGTTTATTCCAATCAAGATGGCTTCAGGTGTGCCATACTTTTGTCATAAGTAAGACTGTTAGCGCTCTAGTTGTTCTTTAGAACACTCTGGGAAGCTGCAGTAGAACACAAAGGCATCAACTGACAGGCTGCTCCTGTTGAAATATAACAGGAAGATATTTGAGATCACACTTGAAACATGTCCTAATTTTTCTTTCCAGAGCACTAACCATAATTTCTATGACAAGATGAACCCCATCATTTTGTTCCTTTTTAAATTAATGTTTTAAGTGTTACCAGTTTATTCCAATCAAGATGGCTTCAGGTGTGCCATACTTTTGTCATAAGTAAGGCTGTTAGCACTCTAGTTGTTCTTTAGAACACTCTGGGACGCTGCAGTAGAACACAAAGGAATCAACTGACAGTCTCTGCCCTTGTTGGATGTACATGTTTTACTGAGAATGTCAGACTTCATTCTCACATGACTGAGAAAGATAATGTGAATTTACAGAAAATATGCTCTCATTTTAGCTTCTGGAGCACCTTCCAAAACTGTATGGGACAAGCATGTGAAAATAGTTCTCTCAAACATGATTCATGATATCCCAGCAGAAGGTTTTTCACAGGGTAAAATCACCTTAGAACACACCACAATTCCTGAAATTAGTATGGTACCATCAACAAATGAATTCTAATGTAACTAAAGTCTGTTATCACCCTTTATAGTTCTCCTTTTGGTAACCCTCAAAATCTTTGATTCACTACAATGCATTTCAATGGGGTACTATCATTTATATTGGTCCCAAGATGGCTGCCAGCAATTCCAGGATGAAGTGCTCACAGCCAATCAGATCTCACGATGACATGTGTGGTTATGCTCCGCCGAGATATATATGTGTTTTCTTTTTCAAATTACTCAGGAACTACTGAACGGATTTACACCATTTAAGCAAAAGGCACGACTCTGAACCAAGGGCTACCTTTTTGCCAAATGTGGTGTAATTCCGTTCAGCAGTTCAGGCTGTAGCTGCGATGAAAGGTTCCTATGGAAAATTGCATGGGGAAAACACGTTTAGGGACCCCCCTTTTTTCTCGGCCCCCGCTTCCCAAATCACCCTGAAACTTTCAGGATAGGAGCGGACCGGAGCGGGCCATAAGTTTTGAAAATTTCGCGAAGATTCGTCTACCGGCACCAAAGTTATTTCAAATAGAATGTTGTGGATTTCCAATTGAAAATAGGTCCTAACTATAACTATCTACTAGCGACCGCCAGTAGATAATATATATAACATATTTAAACTTTACAGAAACTCACAGTCACTGGATGATGTCATCAGTGATGTCATCAGTGATGTCATTTGAGATGTCATCAGTGATGTCACTGACCATGTCATGAGTGATGTAATATGTGACGTCATCAGCAGTGCATTGCGGGGGCGTGAATTATAGTTACCTCAACTAACTATAACGACCGAATTTCTCTGGTTATTTTTGAGTGAAATGTCCAACTAACTATAACGTCCCTGAAACCTATGTTTTTTTCAGTGAATATATATATATATATATATATTCACTGAAAAAACCATAGGTTTTAGGGACAGTTATAGTTACTTGGACATTGCACTCGTACAAAACCCGTGAAATTCCCCGTTATAGTTAGTTCAGCTAACTATAACTCGCGCCCCGCAATGCACTGCTGATGACGTCACATATTACATCACTCATGACATGGTCAGTGACATCACTGATGACATCACTGATGACATCTCAAATGACATCACTGATGACATCACTGATGACATCACTGATGACATCATCCAGTGACTGTGTGTTTCTGTAAAGTTTAAATATTTTTAATATATATAGGAAAAGACGTATTGAAGAATGAGTGGGTGTGTAAGTGTCTGTATGGATGATTTAGTAGGTGCGTGACTGACTCTATAAGTGAGTGATTTAACGTATCTTACTGAATGCATGGGTTAGTGACTAAACTGGATGAATGTCTGTATCCGTCTGTCTGTTGCTGTGTATGTGGCTGCATGTGTTTGTGAA
The DNA here is from genome assembly GCA_963921515.1 of Calotriton arnoldi. Taxonomy (NCBI): domain Eukaryota; kingdom Metazoa; phylum Chordata; class Amphibia; order Caudata; family Salamandridae; genus Calotriton; species Calotriton arnoldi. The sequence continues at coordinate 772,862 of CAWUFW010008599.1, read as the reverse complement.
TAGCTACATGAGTGTCTATATGAGTTATTGAATGCTTGTCTGAGTATCTGTATGGGTGCCTGAGTGTTTGTGTGGGAGGGGTGTGTGCAACTCTGTGCATAGATGTGTGAGTGGGTGATTCACTGGGTGGATGGTTTCAAGAGTGCATCTGTGATAGACTGTATGGGTGGGTAAGTGTGTGTAAGAGTGTGTTAGTGAGTGAATGTATGTCCCAGTGGTACATGTGTGAGTAACTACATATGTGAAAGGCAGTATATATGTGTGTTGGAGTATATAAATAGCTATAAGCAAGAGTGAATGATTGTGATAGTGGCTGTATGGATGAGTGTGTGCTTGTATCACTGATTGTATAAGAGCATAACAATGTGCTACTATTTGTATGAGTAAGTGAGCTGGTGTGTGTATAACTGTATAGGTGAGTAAATGGCAGTGTGTTTAATTATTTGCATGACTGACTAGGTGTGTGAGTATCTCTATGGATGAGTGGCGTTGTTTGAGTGTCTATATAGGAGTAAGAGTGCATATGATAGTCCTGTACTGAGTGACCGTAAGTATGAGTGACTGTACGGGTGAGTGAGTGGATGTGTGTGTGTAGACCTGTATTGGCCCCGGGGACCCCATCCCCCGGGGCATGGCCTTTTAATTTTTATTCTTTGGAGGGGGGCTGCGTGGCCCCCCCTCCTCTGGCCATTTAAGGCCCCGGGGACCCCATCCCCCGGGGCCGGCCTTTCCATTTTTTATAATTTTTAAAAATTTTCTTTTTTGGGGAGGGGGGCCGCGTGGCCCCCTCCTGGGCCCTACTTGCCCCGGGGACCCCATCCCCCGGGGCTGGCCCTCTCCGTTGGGGACTGTGGGGGGGTCCCCAATCCCCCCACAGTCTCGCCGGCTCCCCACGTCCCTTGGGAGCCGGCATTGCTTTTCCACATGGGGAGCAGCTGACATGCTGCTCCCCATGTGAAAAGCAATGTGCTTTGGATATTGGAAGAGAGAGCAGGTTTCCCTGCTCTCTCTTCCAATATCCAAAGCAGTTTGCTATGGCAGGACGGGAGCCGCGAGGCTCCCGTCCTGCCATAGCAAACTACAGTGTCCCGGGGGTAGGCACCCGGGACACTGCAGGAGCCGACCCTGGGGGTGGTGGTCCCCAGGGCCATCAAGGGCTCCAGGAGGGGGCCGCGCGGCCCCCCTCCCTACATCAGCACAGCCCCGGGAGGTGGTGGTCCCCGGGGCTTCGGGGGTCCAAAACGGACCCCCATTTTAATTTGTTAGTGCCCCGGGGAGGTGGCGGTCCCGGGCGTGTGGGGGCTGGAGCCCCCCACACAGGTTGTTAAATTAATTTAAAAAAGCCCCGGGGAGGTGGTGGTCCCTGGGGCTGCGGGAGGGCTCAGAGCCCTCCCGCACCATTTTTAAAAAGCCCCGGGGGGTGGCGGTCCCCAGGGCTTGGGGGCCCTTTGAGGCCCCCACACATTAAATTATCCCCCCACCATGCCCCCGGGACTTGGGCCACCCGGGGGCCAATTAACATCGAAGCGCGGGAGACATTTGAGATGTCATCAGTGATGTCATCAGTGATGTCACTGACCATGTCATGAGTGATGTAATATGTGACGTCATCAGCAGTGCATTGCGGGGTCGCGAGTTATAGTTAGCTGAACTAACTATAACGGGGGAATTTCTATGGTTTTGTACGAGTGAAATGTCCAACTAACTATAACTGTCCCTAAAACCTATGGTTTTTTCAGTGAATTTCAAAGGTTTTTTAAATGCTAATTTCTAACTATAACGTGTCTGAAACCTATGGTTTTTTCAGTGAATTTCAAAGGTTTTTAAATGCTAATTTCTAACTATAACGTGCCTGAAACCTATGATTTTTAAGTGAATTTCAAAGGTTTTTTTAAATGCTAGTTTCTAACTATGCCTACAGAGGTAGGACATGTGAAGAAAGAAGAAAAAACGCACAGAAAGAAGCAAAAGATGTGCAGAAAGAACCAACAGAGGAGCAGAAAGAGGCCTTGTTGCAAAATCATCCTGTGCCCACAACTTTTTCAGACGGGTACTGGTGGTAACTGACTCTGACTAACCAGAGCCAGTGCTATGATAAAAGACACTTAGAATACAGTGAAAACACCTACATACACTAGGGAACACTATGCGTTGGGGTACACCTGTGATTAGCATGACCTCCTCTGCAAGTCCCTAGTACATAATAGGGCAGGGGATTAAAACTACCTCTTAAAACGCGCTACAGGGTGCGTTTGCACAGTGGTGAAGGGAGGGGGGGCCTGAGGTGACATGTGTGCAAACGCACCCCGTGGCGCAATTTAAGTTGCCGCATTAAGTCCCCTTGAATTCTGAGGGTCCCTGGGGCCCAACTAGCCCCCAGGTACCTACAGTTAGGACCACAGAGCTGAGTTGCAGAGAGGCGTTCGAGGCCACGCACCTTTTTCACCTCTCTGCAACGCAACTCTGTTGTGCTTACTGAAGGTACCTGGTGGGCTAGTTGGCCCCCAGGGTCCCTCAGGATTCAAAGGAATTAATTCCCCAACTTAAAACGCACCACAGGGCGTGTTTGCGCACATGTCACCTGAGGCCCCGCCCCTACCTTCACCACTGTGCAAACGCGCCCCGTGGTGCGTTTTAAGTTGGGGATTAGGTCACCTTGAATCCTGAGGGTCCCTGGGGCCCAACTAGCCCACTAGGTACTTCCAGTAAGCACCACAGGCCTGCGTTGCAACGCCTGTAACAAATTGTGCAGTTGTGTTTAGGTAGTGAAGAGGGTCGTGCTGGGGGTAGTGTTTTAGGGTTTAGGGCAGTGCAGTGGTGTTTGGGTAGTGTAGGGGGTCGTGCTGGGGGGAGTGTTTTAGGGTTTAGGGCAGTGCAGTGGTGTTTGGGTAGTGTAGGGGGTCGTGCTGGGGGGAGTGTTTTAGGGTTTAGGGCAGTGCAGTGGTGTTCGGGTAGTGTAGGGGGTCGTGCTGTGGGGAGTGTTTTAGGGTTTAGGGCAGTGCAGTGGTGTTCGGGTAGTGTAGGGGGTCATGCTGGGAGGAGTGTTTGAGGGTTTAGGGCAGTGCAGTCGTGTTCGGGTAGTCTAGGGGGTTGTGCTGGGGGTAGTATTTTAGGGTTTAGGGTAGTGCAGTGGTGTTCAGGTAGTGTAGGGGGTCATGCTGGGGGTAGTGTTCTAGGGTTTAGGGCAGTGCAGTGGTGTTTGGGCAGTGTAGGGGTTAATGCTGGGGGTGGTGTTTTAGGGTTTAGGGCAGTGCAGTGGTGTTCGGGCAGTGTAGGGGGTCGTGCTGGGGGTGGTGTTTCAGGGTTTAGGGCAGTGCAGTGGTGTTCAGTCAGTGTAGGGGGTGGTGTTTCAGGGTTTAGGGCAGTGCAGTGGTGTTCGGGCAGTGTAGGGGGTCGTGCAGGGGGTGGTGTTTCAGGGTTTAGGGCAGTGGTGTTCGGGCAGTGTAGGGGGTCGTGCTGGGGTGGTGTTTCAGGGTTTGGGGCAGTGCAGTGGTGTTCGAGCAGTAAAGGGGTCGTGCTGGGGGTGGTGTTTCAGGGTTTAGGGCAGTGCAGTGGTGTTCGGGCAGTATAGGGGGCGGTGCAGGGGTGGTGTTTCAGGGTTTAGGGCAGTGCAGTGGTGTTCGGGCAGTGTAGGGGGTGCTGCAGGGGTGGTGTTTCAGGGTTTAGGGCAGTGCAGTGGTGTTCGGGCAGTGTAGGGGGTCGTGCAGGGGTGGTTTTCAGGGTTTAGGGCAGTGCAGTGGTGTTCGGGCAGTGTAGGGGGTCGTGCTGGGGCTGGTGTTTCAGGGTTTAGGGCAGTGCAGTGGTGTTCGGGCAGTGTAGGGGGTCTTGCTGGGGCTGGTGTTTCAGAGTCTAGGGCAGTGCAGTGGTGTTCGGGCAGTGTAGGGGGTCTTGCTGGGGCTGGTGTTTCAGGGTTTAGGGCAGTGCAGTGGTGTTCGGGCAGTGTAGGGTTCGTGCTGGGGGTGGTGTTTCAGGGTTTAGTGCAGTGCAGTGGTGTTTGGGCAGTGTAGGGGGTCGTGCTGGGGCTAGTGTTTCAGGATTCAGGGCAGAGCAATGGTGTTCAGGCAGTGTAGGGGGTTTTGCTGGAGGTGGTGTTTCAGGGTTTAGGGCAGTGCAGTGGTGTTCGTGCAGTGTAGGGGGTGGTGTTTCAGGGTTTAGGGCAGTGGTGTTCAGGCAGTGTAGGGGGTCTTGCTGGGGTTGATGTTTCAGGGTTTAGGGCAGCGTAGTGGTGTTCGGGCAGTGTAGGGGGTCGTGCTGGGGGTGGTGTTTCAGGGTTTAGGGCAGTGCAGTGGTGTTCGGGCAGTGTAGGGGGTCGTGCTGGGGGTGGTGTTTCAGGGTTTAGGGCAGTGCAGTGGTGTTCGGGCAGTGTAGGGTGTCGTGCTGAGGGGTGGTGTTTCAGGATTTAGGGCAGTGCAGTGGTGTTCGGGCAGTGTAGGGGGTCGTGCAGGGGTGGTGTTTCAGGGTTTAGGGCAGTGCAGTGGTGTTCGGCCAGTGTAGGTGGTCTTGCTGGGGGTGGTGTTTCAGGCTTTAGTGCAGTGGTGTTCGGGCAGTGTAGGGGGTCTTGCTGGGGGTGGTGTTTCAGGGTTTAGGGCAGTGCAGTGGTGTTCGGGCAGAGTAGGGGGTCTTGCTGGGGCTGGTGTTTCAGGGTTTAGGGCAGTGCAGTGGTGTTCGGGCAGTGTAGGGGGTCGTGCTGGGGTTGATGTTTGAGGGTTTAGGGTAGTGCAGTGGTGTTCGGGCAGTGTAGGGGGTCGTGCTGGGGCTGGTGTTTCAGGGTTTAGGGCAGTGCAGTGGTTTTCGGGCAGTGTAGGCGGTCGTGCTGGGGCTGGTGTTTCAGGGTTTAGGGCAGTGCAGTGGTGTTCGGGCAGTGTACGGGGTTGTGCTGGGGCTGGTGTTTCAGGGTTTAGGGCAGTGCAGTGGTGTTCGGGCAGTGTAGGGGGTCGTGCTGGGGGTGGTGTTTCAGGGTTTAGGGCAGTGCAGTGGTGTTCAGGCAGTGTAGGGGGTCGTGCTGGGGCTGGTGTTTCATGGTTTAGGGCAGTGCAGTGGTGTTCGGGCAGTGTCGGGGGTCATGCTGGGGGTGGTGTTTCAGGGTTTAGGGCAGTGCACTGGTGTACGGGCAGTGTAGGGGGTCTTGCTGGGGGTGGTGTTTCAGGGTTTAGGGCAGTGGTGTTCGGGCAGTGTAGGGGGTCTTGCTGGGGGTAGTGTTTCGGGGTTTAGGGCAGTGCAGTGGTGTTCGTGCAGTGTAGGGGGTCGTGCTGGGGGTGGTGTTTCAGGGTTTAGGGCAGTGCAGTAGTGTTCGGGCAGTGTAGGGGATCGTGCAGGGGTGGTGTTTCAGGGTTTAGGGCAGTGCAGTGGTGTTCGGGCAGTGTAGGGGGTCGTGCTGGGGGTGGTGTTTCAGGGTTTAGGGCAGTGCAGTGGTGTTCGGGCAGTGTAGGGGGTCGTTCAGGGGGTGGTGTTTCAGGGTTTAGGGCATTGCAGTGGTGTTCGGGCAGTGTAGGGGTCGTGCTGGGGCTGGTGTTTCAGGGTTTAGGGCAGTGCAGTGGTGTTCGGGCAGTGTAGGGGGTCGTGATGGGGGTGGTGTTTCAGGGTTTAGGGCAGTGCAGTGGTGTTCAGGCAGTATAGGGGGTCGTGCTGGGGCTGGTGTTTCATGGTTTAGGGCAGTGCAGTGGTGTTTGGGCAGTGTAGGGGGTCATGCTGGGGGTGGTGTTTCAGGGTTTAGGGCAGTGCACTGGTGTACGGGCAGTGTAGGGGGTCTTGCTGGGGGTGGTGTTTCAGGGTTTAGGGCAGTGGTGTTCGGGCAGTGTAGGGGTCTTGCTGGGGGTAGTGTTTCGGGGTTTAGGGCAGTGCAGTGGTGTTCGTGCAGTGTAGGGGGTCGTGCTGGGGGTGGTGTTTCAGGGTTTAGGGCAGTGCAGTAGTGTTCGGGCAGTGTAGGGGATCGTGCAGGGGTGGTGTTTCAGGGTTTAGGGCAGTGCAGTGGTGTTCGGGCAGTGTAGGGGGTCGTGCTGGGGGTGGTGTTTCAGGGTTTAGGGCAGTGCAGTGGTGTTCGGGCAGTGTAGGGGTCGTGCAGGGGGTGGTGTTTCAGGGTTTAGGGCATTGCAGTGGTGTTCGGGCAGTGTAGGGGTCGTGCTGGGGCTGGTGTTTCAGGGTTTAGGGCAGTGCAGTGGTGTTCGGGCAGTGTAGGGGGTCGTGATGGGGGTGGTGTTTCAGGGTTTAGGGCAGTGCAGTGGTGTTCAGGCAGTGTAGGGGGTCGTGCTGGGGCTGGTGTTTCATGGTTTAGGGCAGTGCAGTGGTGTTCGGGCAGTGTAGGGGGTCATGCTGGGGGTGGTGTTTCAGGGTTTAGGGCAGTGCACTGGTGTACGGGCAGTGTAGGGGTCTTGCTGGGGGTGGTGTTTCAGGGTTTAGGGCAGTGGTGTTCGGGCAGTGTAGGGGGTCTTGCTGGGGGTAGTGTTTCGGGGTTTAGGGCAGTGCAGTGGTGTTCGTGCAGTGTAGGGGGTCGTGCTGGGGGTGGTGTTTCAGGGTTTAGGGCAGTGCAGTAGTGTTCGGGCAGTGTAGGGGATCGTGCAGGGGTGGTGTTTCAGGGTTTAGGGCAGTGCAGTGGTGTTCGGGCAGTGTAGGGGTCGTGCTGGGGGTGGTGTTTCAGGGTTTAGGGCAGAGCAGTGGTGTTTGGCCAGAGTAGGGGGTCGTGCAGGGGATGGTGTTTCAGGGTTTAGGGCAGTGCAGTGGTGTTCGGGCAGTGTAGGGGTCGTGCTGGGGCTGGTGTTTCAGGGTTTAGGGCAGTGCAGTGGTGTTCGGGCAGTGTAGAGGGTCTTGCTGGGGGTGGTGTTTCAGGGTTTAGGGCAGTGGTGTTCGGGCAGTGTAGGGGGTCTTGCTGGGGGTGATGTTTCAATGTTTAGGGCAGTGCAGTGGTGTTCGGGCAGTGTAGGGGGTCTTGCTGGGGGTAGTGTTTCAGGGTTTAGGGCAGTGCAGTGGTGTTCGTGCAGTGTAGGGGTCGTGCTGGGGATGGTGTTTCAGGGTTTAGGGCAGTGCAGTGGTGTTCGGGCAGTGTAGGGGGTCGTGCAGGGGGTGGTGTTTCAGGGTTTAGGGCAGTGCAGTGGTGTTCGGGCAGTGTAGGGGGTCGTGCAGGGGGTGGTGTTTCAGGGTTTAGGGCAGTGCAGTGTTGTTCGGGCAGTGTAGGGGGTCTTGCTGGGGGTAGTGTTTTAGGGTTTAGGGCAGTGCAGTGGTGTTCGTGCAGTGTAGGGGGTCGTGCTGGGGATGGTGTTTCAGGGTTTAGGGCAGTGCAGTGGTGTTCGGGCAGTTTAGGGGTCGTGCAGGGGGTGGTGTTTCAGGGTTTAGGGCAGTGCAGTGGTGTTCGGGCAGTGTAGGGGGTCGTGCTGGGGGTGGTGTTTCAGGGTTTAGGGCAGTGCAGTGGTGTTCGGGCAGTGTAGGGGGTCGTGCTGGGGGTGGTGTTTCAGGGTTTAGGGCAGTGGTGTTCGGGCAGTGTAGGGGTCTTGCTGGGGGTGATGTTTCAGGGTTTAGGGCAGTGCAGTGGTGTTCGGGCAGTGTAGGAGGTCTTGCTGGGGGTAGTGTTTCAGGATTTAGGGCAGTGCAGTGCTGTTTGGGCAGTGTAGGGGTCATGCTTGGGGTGGTGTTTCAGGGTTTAGGGCAGTGCAGTGGTGTTCGGGCAGTGTAGGGGGTCTTGAAGGGGTGGTGTTTCAGGGTTTAGGGCAGTGCAGTGGTGTTCGGGCAGTGTAGGGGGTCGTGCTAGGGTATGTGTTTCAGGGTTTAGGGCAGTGCAGTGGTGTTCGGGCAGTGTAGGGGTCATGCAGGGGCTGGTGTTTCAGGGTTTAGGGCAGGGCAGTGGTGTTCGGGCAGTGTAGGGGGTCATGCTGGGGGTAGTGTTTTAGGGTTTAGGGTAGTGCAGTGGTGCTTGTGTAGTGTAGGGGGTCGTGCTGGGGGTGGGGGTAGTGTTTTAGGGTTTAGGGTAGTGCAGTGGTGTTTGTGTAGTGTAGGGGTCATGTTTTAGGGTAGTGCAGTGGTGTTTGGGTAGTGTAGGGGGTCGTGCTGGGGGTAGTGTTTTAGGATTTAGGTTAGTGCAGTGGTGTTTGGGTAGTGTAGGGGGTCATGCTGGGGGTAGTGTTTTAGGGTTTAAGGTAGTGCAGTGGTGTTTGTGTAGTGTAGGGGGTCGTGCTGGGGTAGTGTTTTAGGGTTTAGGGTAGTGCAGTGGTGCTTGTGTAGTGTAGGGGGTCGTGCTGGGGGTAGTGTTTTAGGGTTTAGGGTAGTGCAGTGGTGTTTGTGTAGTGTAGGGGGTCATGTTTTAGGGTAGTGCAGTGGTGTTTGGGTAGTGTAGGGGGTCGTGCTGGGGGTAGTGTTTTAGGATTTAGGTTAGTGCAGTGTTGTTGGGGTAGTGTTTTAGGGTTTAGGGTAGTGCAGTGGTGTTTGTGTAGTGTAGGGGGTCATGCTGGGGGTAGTGTTTTAGGGTTTAGGATAGTGCAGTGGTGCTTGTGTAGTGTAGGGGTCGTGCTGGGGTAGTGTTTTAGGGTTTAGGGTAGTGCAGTGGTGTTTTTGTAGTGTAGGGGGTCATGTTTTAAGATGCAACGCTCCAATACCTGACCAGTCTGCACTACATAAAACTGCAAAAAAACTAAAAATAAAAAGTGTTTTGCACACTTTTGTCATTGGGCTATATGTGGGCTACATCTGGGTAATATTTGTGCTACATTTGGGCTCTTTTTTCACTGGTGGCCATCTTGGAAGACTTCTTTGTTTTGAAGTTTCCTAATTTCCTCATTTACTGCAGTCTCCTCAGTAGGAAATGCTTTCAGTTTTTTACTTTGATTCCATCAAGAAGGCATTCAGATGTGTCACACATTTGCCATAAATTCAGAATGTTATTACTCTAGTTGTTCATTAGATCACTGTAGTAAAGCTACTGCTCACCAAGGAGTTAACTGGAAGTCTACTGCTGGTATTGAAAGTGATTGTTTCAGTCTGCATGTCAGAATTTTCTAATGAAATAGAAGAGGATTTGAGATCTCACTTAAAACATGCACTAAATTTTCTTTTGCAGCACTAACCATAATTTCTATGGCAAAATGAACCCCCTCATTTTGTTCCTTTTTAAATTAAATGTTTTAAGTGTTACCAGTTTATTCCAATCAAGATGGCTTCAGGTGTGCCATACTTTTGTCATAAGTAAGGCTGTTAGCACTCTAGTTGTTCTTTAGAACACTCTGGGAAGCTGCAGTAGAACACAAAGGCATCAACTGACAGGCTGCTCCTGTTGAAATACAACAGGAAGATATTTGAGATCTCACTTAAAACATGTCCTAATTTTTCTTTCTACAGCACTAACCATAATTTCTATGGCAAAATGAACCCCCTCATTTTGTTCCTTTTTAAATTAAATGTGTTAAGTGTTACCAGTTTATTCCAATCAAAATGGCTTCAGGTGTGCCATACTTTTGTCATAAGTAAGACTGTTAGCGCTCTAGTTGTTCTTTAGAACACTCTGGGAAGCTGCAGTAGAACACAAAGGCATCAACTGACAGGCTGCTCCTGTTGAAATATAACAGGAAGATATTTGAGATCACACTTGAAACATGTCCTAATTTTTCTTTCTACAGCACTAACCATAATTTCTATGACAAAATGAACCCCATCATTGTGTTCCTTTTTAAATTAAATGTTTTAAGTGTTACCAGTTTATTCCAATCAAGATGGCTTCAGGTGTGCCATACTTTTGTCATAAGTAAGGCTGTTAGCACTCTAGTTGTTCTTTAGAACACTCTGGGAAGCTGCAGTAGAACACAAAGGAATCAACTGACAGTCTCTGCCCTTGTTGGATGTACATGTTTTACTGAGAATGTCAGACTTCATTCTCACATGACTGAGAAAGATAATGTGAATTTACAGAAAATATGCTCTCATTTTAGCTTCTGGAGCACCTTCCAAAACTGTATGGGACAAGCATGTGAAAATAGTTCTCTCAAACATGATTCATGATATCCCAGCAGAAGGTTTTTCACAGGGTAAAATCACCTTAGAACACACCACAATTCCTGAAATTAGTATGGTACCATCAACAAATGAATTCTAATGTAACTAAAGTCTGTTATCACCCTTTATAGTTCTCCTTTTGGTAACCCTCAAAATCTTCGATTCACTACAATGCATTTATATTGGTCCCAAGATGGCTGCCAGCAATTCCAGGATGAAGTGCTGACAGCCAATCAGATCTCACGATGACATGTGTGGTTAGGCTCCGCCCAGATATATATGTGTTTTTACTTTTGATTTTCTCAGCAACTACTGAACGTATTTACACCATTTAACAAAAGGGTTCTTTTTAACCAAGAACTACCTCTTTGCCAAATTTGGTGTAATTCCGTTCAGCAGTTCGGGCTGTAGCCTTGCATAAAGTTTCCTATGGGAAATTGATTTTTTGACTCTTATTTTTTAATTTCTCCGCAACTACTGAATGGATTTACACCATTTAACAAAAGGGTTCTTTCTGAACCAAGAACTACCTCTTTGCCAAATTTGGTGTAATTCCGTTCAGCAGTTCGGGCTGTAGCCGTGTCTAAAGTTTCCTATTGGAAAATGAATGGGGAAAACACGTTTTGGGACCCCCCTTTTTTCTCAGCCCCCGCTTGACGAATCACCCTGAGACTTTCAGGGTAGGAGCGGACCGGAGCGGGCCATAAAGTTTGAAAATTTCGCGGAGATTCGTCAACCGACGCAAGAGTTATTTCAAATAGAATGTCGCGGATTTCCTATGGAAAATAGGTCCTAACTATAACTATCTACTGGCGACCGCCAGTAGATAATATATATATATATATATATATATATATAATTCACTGAAAAAAACCATAGGTTTCAGACACGTTATAGTTAGAAATTTGCATTTAAAAAACCTTACAAATTCACTGAAAAAACCATAGGTTTTAGGGACAGTTATAGTTAGTTGGACATTGCACTCGTACAAAACCCGTGAAATTCTCCCGTTATAGTTAGTTCAGCTAACTATAACTCACGCCCCCGCAATGCACTGCTGATGACATCACATATTACATCACTCATGACATGGTCAGTGATATCACTCATGACATCACTGATGACATCTCAAATGACATCACTGATGACATCACTGATGACATCATCCACTTGATAATCTGATGCATCTTCTTACACCCTAATATAACCTTTGATACACCCACTCTAAATTACAGACTGCCATTCGCAAAACCATAGACACTCCAACACCAATAACTACATACCCACTCATTGATTCTTAGGTCTACACACACATCCACTCACTCACCTGTACAGTCACTCATCGATTTTTTCACTCTTATTTTTTTAATTTCTCCGCAACTACTGAACGGATTTACACCATTTAAAAAAAAGGTCGCTTTCTGAACCAAGCGCTACCTTTTTGCAAAATTTGGTGTAATTCCGTTCAGCAGTTCGGGCTGTAGCCGTGGCTAAAATTTCCTATGGGAATTAACATGGAGAAAATGCGTTTTGGGACCCCCCTTTTTTTTGGGCCCCCGCTTGACGAATCAACCCGAGACTTTCAACAAGTTGGAAGCTTTCGCGAAGATTCGTCAACCGGCGCAAGAGTTATTTCAAATAGAATGTTGCGGATTTCCTATGGATAAAGGTCCTAACTATAACTATCTACTGGCGACCGCCAGTAGATAATATATATATATATTACCTACTGGCGGTCGCCAGTAGTTAGTTATAGTTACAACCTAGTTTCCATAGGAAAAGCATTTTTGATTTGCTAATAACTTTGGCGTTAGTTGACGAATCTTTGCAAAATTCTCCAAAAACAAAGTCTATCCAGGTCAGCTCCTATCCTGAAAGTTTGGGGGTGATTCGTCAAGGGGGGGCTGAGAAAAAAGGGGGGTCACAAAACGCGTTTTCCCCATGTTAATTTCCGTAGGACATTTTGCGACGAGCTACAGCCCGAACTGCTGAACGGAATTACCCCAAATTTGGCAGAAAGGTAGAGCTTGGTTCAGAAAGGTGACCTTTTTTTTAAATGGTGTAAATCCGTTCAGTAGTTTTTGAGAAATTCAAAAAATAAGAGTCGAAAAATCAATTTCCCATAGGAAACTTTGTGCAAGGCTACAGCTGAAACTACTGAACGGAATTACTCCAAATTTGGCACAAAGGTAGTGCGTGGGTCAGAAAGCGACCTTTTTTAAATGGTGTAAATCCGTGCAGTAGTTGCTGAGAAATTAGAAAAATAAAAGTTTCGATATCTGGGCGGAGCCTAAGTCCTGTGCACGAGCTTCACTGTGATTGGCTGCCAACACTTCAAACCAGGAAGTGTTGGCAGCCATCTTGTGGCTCGGTAGAAGCGAGTCGCTAGAAAACAGAGAAACAAAGGTAGAAAAGAAGAGAAGGGGGCAGGGTAGAAACACCCTGACCCCCTAGGCCTGCTCAGGGAGTCCCAGAAGGACCCCCAGGGCCCAAAAAAACATTTAAAAAAAAAAAAAATCGGCGCAATTCGCACTGGGGACGCGAGTTCCTGTGTTTTATTTTAATGAGACCCCGGGGTGGGCTAGGCTCCGGGGTCATTTCTTAAAAAATAATAGCGGGGGCTCGCTGGGGCTGCGGGGGCCCGCTGGGGTCCCCGCAGTCTCGGGGTTTCACTCATGTTGGGAGGGGGTTTGCGCTGCCCCCCTCCTGGAGCCCTCCATCTGCTTATAACTTTTGCGTCATTTGACGATTCTTTACAAATTTTTCAAAAAAATTCTCTTTTTTGATCTGCTCCTATCTTGAAAGTTTAGGCGTGATTGGTCAGGGGGGGGCTGAGAAAAAAGGGGAGTGTCAAAACGTATTTTCTCAATGCATTTTCCATAGGAAACTTTAGACAAGGCTACAGGTCAAACTGCTGAACGGAATTATGCCAAATTTGGCAGGGAGAAAGGTCTTGGTCCAGAAAGCGCGGTTTTGTAGAAATGGTGTAAATCCGTTCAGTAGTTTTTGAGATATTAAAGGGAAAAAAATATATATATATCTGGTCGGTGTCTAACTCCCGAGCACGAGCTTGCCTCTGATTGGCTGCTAACACTTCAAAGCAGGAAGTGTCCTCTGATTGGCTGCTAACACTTCAAACCAGGAACTGTTAGCAGCCATCTTGTGCCTCGCATCGAGTGAAAATATAAAAGAAAGGTTCCGGGGGCAATTTAATATAGCGGAGCTCTGTGTAATGATTATTTGGACACAGTGAAGGTTTAAGATTTATTAACAATAAAGGAGAAACAGGTGAGCGCCAGGCAGCACGACTTCCACTGCAGGACACCAGTAGGAAGAGAACGCTTTCACGCTCCCTGTGCCCAACATGACCACTTCGCAGCTATGCCTTTAGAAGCCAGTCCGTCGGCTCGCAGCTGTCTACCTTTGCAAGCTAGTACGCTGCTGTGCCTCTACCTCTGTGAGCTACTACGCTGCTGTTCCTTTGGGAGCGGACGGCTCGTAGTTCTGCCTCTGTGAGTCGAGCGGACGGGCCGCAGTTGTCTCTCTGCGAGCCTGGGTACGAACTGTTCATAAGTGACACTATATGAGCATTGAAAAGCCATTTTGTGATTCAGTTCATCAGCTGGCATCTGTCTGAGGCATTTCTGAAAACATATCGGAGCTCTTTCTGTGAGAGATACCCCTTTCACGCTGCGTCTCCCCACATTAGCAGGTAACGCACCCTCTTCCCACATCACCAGAATACCCCCAACAACCTTCTTGGGCCCGGAAGTGTCTCTCTACGAACTATTAATAAAAAGATGCTTGTGAGGTTGGAGAAATAAGAATTTTAGTCATGTACAGATTTACATATAAAACATTTTATTGAAACAAAACAACAACAAATAAAATAAAACTATGTACAGCCGTGGCGTGTCATCGCTGGTCCATTTGTGATTCACAGCCTGCAAGACAAAAAGAAAGATAAGATGGTGCATCATGCATCCAGCAAAGGAGATAGAGAGACACAGAAAGAGTGAGAGAGAGGAAGAGAGAAAAGAGTGAGAGAGAGAGGAAGACAGAGAAAGAGTGAGAAAGAGAGGAAGACAGAGAAAGAGAGATAGAGTAAGAGAGAGAGAAAGAGTAAGATACAAGGAAGAGAGAAAGAGAGAATCAGTGTGAGAGAGAGGAAGAGAGAGAGAAAGAGTGAGAGAGAGGAAGCCAGACAAAGAGAGAAAGAGTGAGACAGAGAGGAAGACAAGGAGAGAAACAGTGTGAGAGAGAGGAAGAGAGAGAGATAAAGAGAGAGAGAGGAAGAGAGAGAGAGAAAGTGAGAGAGGGAGAGAGAGAAAGAGTGAGAGAGAGGGAGAGAGAAAGAAAGAATGAGAGAGAGAGAGAGGAAGAGACAGAGAAAGAGAGAAAGTGTGAGAGAGAGAAAGGAAGAGATGGTGAGGGAGTGTTGACACTGGAGAAAATCTTCGCAGCTCACCTTTGTGCCACGGGTGTGTCTCCAACCACGTGCCGGGACATAGTGCACCATCAAGTTTAGTGATCTGAAAGATAGTATAGATTTAGTTATTGCAGAGTACATACAACTGCACACGCATAATTTTCTGTTTCAAGGAAGAGAGAAACAGTGTGTGAGAGAGGAAGAGAGAAAGAGGAAGAGAGAGGAATAGAGAAAGAAAGAATGAGAGAGAGAGGAAGAGACAGAGAAAGAGAGAAAGAGTGTGAGAGAGAGAAAGGAAGAGAAAGAGTGTGAGTGACAGAAAGGGGGAGAGGGATAGTGAGTGTTGACACTGTGGACAAAATCCTCACAGCTCACCTTTCTGCCACCGGTGTGTCTCCAACCACGTGCCGGGATATAGGGCAGCCCTCAAGATTAGTCATCTGAAACATAGTATGGAATCAGTAATGGCAGAGTACATACAACTGCACAATTTGTGAATCACAGCATGCAAGAGAAAAAGAAAGATAAGATGGTGCGTCATGCGTCCAGCAAAGTAGAGAGAGAAAGAGTGAGAGAGGAAGCGACAGAGAAAGAAAGAAAGAGTGAGAGACAGAGGAAGACAGAGAAAGAGAGAAAGAGTGAGAGAGAGAAAGAGAGAGTGAGATATAAGGAAGAGAGAAAGAGAGAAACAGTGTGAGAGAGAGGAAGAGAGAGGGAGAGAAAGAGTGAGAGAGAGGAAGAGAGAGAAGGAGTGAGAGAGAGAGGAAGAGAGACAGAAAGAGAGAAAGTGTGAGAGAGAGAAAGGAAGAGATAGAGAATAAGAGAGAGATAGAGTGTGAGTGACAGAAAGGAAGAGATGGAGAGGGAGGGTGAGTGTTGACACTGTGGAGAAATTCTTCACAGCTTACCTTCCGCCACCGCCGTGTGTGTAAGAGGGTCCACCACGTGCCGAAGCAACCTTCTGAGGTGTACACGCGGTAAAGCAGAGCTCACAATTCAGATTGGGTGTTGATTGTCAGGATGGCCACGCATCATCGCAGGCTGCAGACGCGTTCAGCTGTTGTGGCACTGAGTGGCGGGAGTTCCGTGTTGGGGGGACGTCAATACGTGAATCACAGCCTGTGAGACAAAAAGCAAGATAAGATTGTGTGTAATGCGTCCATCAAAGGAGAGAGAGAGAGAGGGAGAGATAGAAAGAGTGTGAGAGAGGAAGAGAGAGAGAGAGAAAGAAAGAGTGAGAGGAAGAGAGAGAGAGAGAGAAAAAGAATGAAAGAGTGAGAGGAAGACATAGAAAGAAAGAAACAGTGAGAGAGAGGAAGAGAGAGAGAAAGAGAGAAAGAGTGTGAGAAAGAGGAAGAGAAACAGAGGAAGAGTGAGAGAGAGAGAGAAAGAGTGAGAGAGAGAGGAAGACAGAGAGAGACAAAAAGAGATACAGTGTGAGAGAGAGGAAGAGAGAGAGAGAGAAAGAAAGAGTGAGAGGAAGAAAGAGAGAAAAAGAAAGAAAGAGTGAGACGAAGACAGAGAGAAAGAGTGAGAGAGACGAAGAGAGAGAGAAACAGTGAGAGAGAGGAAGAGAGAGAGAAAGAGAGAAAGAGGAAGAGAAACAGAGGAAGAGTGAGAGAGAGAGAGAAAGAGTGAGAGAGAGAGGAAGACAGAGAGAGACAAAAAGAGATACAGTGTGAGAGAGAGGAAGAGAGAGAGAGAGAAAGAAAGAGTGAGAGGAAGAAAGAGAGAAAAAGAAAGAAAGAGTGAGACGAAGACAGAGAGAAAGAGTGAGAGAGACGAAGAGAGAGAGAAACAGTGAGAGAGAGGAAGAGAGAGAGAAAGAGAGAAAGAGGAAGAGAAACAGAGGAAGAGTGAGAGAGAGAGAGAAAGAGTGAGAGAGAGAGGAAGACAGAGAGAGACAAAAAGAGATACAGTGTGAGAGAGAGGAAGAGAGAGAGAAAGAGTGTGAGGGAGCAAAAGGTAGGGATGAAGAGGGACAGTGTGTGCCCACACTGTGGACAAAACCCTCACAGCTCACCTTTACGCCACTGGTATGTCTTCAACCACGTGCCGGGACATAGTGGAGCCCTCAAGCTCACTCATCTGAAACATAGTATAGAATTAGTAATGGGAGAGTATATACGACTGCGTACGCTTAAATCGCTGTGCCGCCTTTGTGTATCCACTCCCGCCGCCCAGACGTATTTGCCCACCGCTGCGCACCCAGGCGTCACTGCTCACCTTTTCGCGGACAGGGCACCCTCCACAACATGCAGTCCCGCTCCGCAGGCCAACAGGTCTCACATTTGGTGCTGGGTCTTGATTTTGCCATGGCAGAGGACATACCAGTGCACCTATCATCATCGCAGGTTGCACACCCGCTCAGTCCTTGCGGTGCCACTAACTCAGTGAACAGTGAGGTGGCTCAGGCCTACATGAGGTGTCCGGAGCACCGAGACGGGCCATCACAGTGCATGAGGTGGGAGCAACTCTAAAATGGTGTAGAGCACGTGTGCCCGGTCTTTTTTATTGGTAGGGTCACGTGTCCTGTGATGCCTGTGCTGGATGGGTGTGGTGTGGGTGTATACCAGCCGTGAGGGAGTGGCTGTGGCATACTGACAACTAGACCTGTGACCAGCAGGTCACTACAATGAAAATCTGGGCCATGTAGCGTTGTTGTCCTTCCCTGTAAGCGTATGCAGAGTGGGCTGGGCTGGCGTATGCCAGTCCTGCGTGAGGCTGTGAAGAATGACTCCGGAGCTATGGGCGTGGCTCCATCGTGAGCAGTATGAGGAATCAACTCATGCGGCACTGTTGCCAGATTGGGCTAGATCACGCACAATTGGGCTATATTTTTTGCCGGTTGTGCAGTAAAAGTTTGGTTTGTGCTAGTTGCTAGATTATAAATATATATACAGCGCTCCAGCAAACTAGTATGTTAAAGCGCTTTATTAGAGAAATATTTACTTGGCAGCCTGCTGCAACATCAATTCCAATGCATTCACCGCCTGCTTGATGATGTCCCTCCCTCCTTCCTTAAAGTAGCAATATTGGGCTACTTTGGGCTAGTTTTTGGTTGTCTTTGGGGTAGAGAATGCTTAAAAATCTGGCAACACTGCCATACGGGTGTTCTTGTTGTAGTGCTGCCGTCACCCGGGTGGCAAGAATCAATGTGTCACTCTGTGAGCCAAGTTCCACAACATGGCCGACATGGAAGGTACAGGGAATCACTGACCCTACATTCATCTATAGTTCCACAGAAGAAAGATGGTGGACATGACACATCTGTGTGGATGTGAATGTTTATTACACATTCAGTGGAGTATTGCAGCTGTAGCAATACTGGGCATGCAAAGTCCAAATTTCAGTTTTTGGGACATGGAGGGCAGCCAATTAGATACAAGCTCGTTGTCGGAGTTAGGGTACCCCAACCTATGTACTTATATAATCACTCCGCCAATCCTCACGCACTTATAAATTCACTATACACTCTCGTTGCAGTACTCTAATCATCCAGTCTCTACGTACGTACTTGTACAATGACCGAGACAAAGTTACATAACCAAAGTTTTGTCCCACTGTCAAAGGTAAGTTGGTTGCATATGCTGTCCAGAGCACAATGTAATGTGGTAAGGTCCAGGGGCAGCATGTTGCATACATAATGAACACACGGACACAGATAGATAGTGGAACTGGGTACGAGCACATGCACTCGACTCCATTTTATTACCAGGGTCACATGTCCAGTGACGTCTGTGCTGGATGCGTGTGGGGTGAGTGTAAGCCAGCCCTCGGGGAATGGTTGGTGCTGGTAACAAGTACAACAGTAATCATCGGATCACACACAGAGATTCAATCATAAAGGGTCCATGACTTGTGCTGCACTAAGTTAGGGGCACCAGATGTGAAATAATACACAAAAGATTCTATCGTAAAGGCTTAATGACTTGTAGTACACTGAGGTAGGGACAGCAGATCTGAAATCATATACAAAAGATTCTATCATAAAGGGACCATCAGTTGTGGTGCACTGAGGTAGGGGCATCAGAAGCATTCTGTGTGTGCACAGCTAGCGATGATGCGTATTCCGGGAGGGCCGCACTGGTAGCAATGTGTGTTGCCTACTGGACTGCGTCATCTGCAATCGCAACTTGATCTGAATTGTGAGCCCTACTGTCCACAATGAAGATGGAAGGCAGTAGTCAGCACAGACATCAAGAAATGCTTTTTGTGACTTCCTCTTTACAAAATCCGAGGACATAGAGTAGAATTCTGTCTGCAATTAATAAATCATGTGTCAATATAAATTGTGAGCAATAAATAAATCAAGGCTGAATTCAAGTTGTGAGCTCTGCTGACCGCAGTGTAGACTGCCATTCAGTGTTCCTTTGGACTTGCAAGATGAATATGGTCATTGTACTAAATCTACAATTGATATGAAAAAGTTCTTGAAGCAAGGATACTAAAAGGATATTATCTAGGTTTTAGGGACGTTGTAGTTGCTTGCCTACTGGACTCTGTAATTAATGAATCAAGACTGAATTTGAATTGTGAGCCCTGCTGACCACAGTGTAGGCTAGAGGCAGCGGTCAGCAAGGGCCCACAGCCATGTGGCGTTGACTTTAGCTGCACAGATTGGGAGTATTTGGTTTTCTTAACGGATTATAGCCTCTTACACAATTTGCATCGGTACAAATCTTGAATTGTGAGCCCTGCTGACCGCAATGTAGACCGGAGGCAGTGGTCAGGAAGGGCCCACAGCCATGTGGCGTTGAGTTGAGCTGCACAGTTAGTAGCATCAGAAGCATTCAGCGTGTGGGGAGCCTGCGATGATCCATGGTCCGTGCAGGACGCACTGGTAGCAATGTCTTTTGTCTAACGAATTCTGCCTCGAAAAGACCACGTGGTGTTGACTTGTGGTGTACTGAGTTAGTGGTACCTCTGGCGCTCAGCGTGTACGCAGCCTGCGATGATCCGTGGTCCGTGCAGGCCGCACTGGTAGCAATGTCTTTTGTCTAATGAATTCTGCCTCGAAAAGGCCACATGGCATTGACTTGTGGTGCACTGAGTTAGTGGTACCTCTGGCACTCAGCGTGTACGCAGCCTGCGATGTTGAGTGGTACGTGCAGGCCGCACTGGTAGCAATGTCTTTTGTCTAATGAATTCTGCCTCTATAAGGCCACGTGGCGTTGACTTGTGGTGCACTGAGTTAGTGGTACCTCTGGCACTCAGCGTGTGCGGACTCTTGGATGATGCGTGGTCTGGGCAGGCCGCACTGGGAGCAATGTCTCTTGCCTACTGGACTGCGTCATCTGCAATCGCCACTCCATCTGAATTGTGAGCCCTGCTGTCCGCAGTGTAGATCGAAGGCAGTAGTCTGTACAGACATAAGTCTGCGGTTCTGTGCCGCTGTGTTCTCAGGGGGCCTGTGTCGAGGAGGCCGGCGGACATGGCGGCAGCTACCTGGCAGGGTGAGGGCCGCTGCTCTGGCAGACGGGTTGCCCTTCACACAAGTGAACCACGCCCAGAGCCCCGGCCTATTTATTCATACTTCTACGCTGGAGTGGCATACGTTGGACCAGTCCACTGCGCTTCCGCTTACAGGGGACGACGACACAGGTACATGACTGAGATCTTCCCCACTGCCTGAGGTAACATGGTTGCGTCCACTGTCTACAACACTACAAGCACCAGTTTGTTTTTGGATCGCACAGTAGATTTGGCTGCTCGTTGAAAATATTGGGAAGTGGTGTTTTCGTGTTATTTTTGCACAGGAACGCCTACTCTGCATATTATTAGCGTTAGTTGCTGCTCTCATTTGTGGCAATTTTTTTGCGGAAGCTATTGCTGGAAAATAGGCGATATCGGCTGTTTTCACCAGGTTGAGAATGGAATGATAATTTAAAATAACTGAAAAAACCATAGGTTTAATGAACATTATAATTAGAAATTAGCATTTAAAAAACCTTTGAAATTCACTGAAAAAACCATAGGTTTCAGGGACGTTATAGTTACAAATTATCATTTTAAAAACCTTTGAAATTCACTGAAAAAACCATAGGTTTCAGGGACATTATAGTTACAAATTATCATTTTAAAAACCTTTGAAATTCACTGAAAAAACCATAGGTTTCAGGAACGTTATAGGTAGTTGCACATTTCATTCGTACAAAACCATAGAAATTTGGCTGTTATAGTTAGTTGAGCTAACTATAACTCACGCCCCCACAATGCACTGCTGATGACGTCACATATCACATCATTCATGACATGGTCAGTGACATCACTGATGACATCACTGATGACATCTCAAATGACATCACTGATGACATCACTGATGGCATCATCCACGTGAAAATCTGATGCACCTCCTCATACCTTAATAAAACCTTTGATACACCCATTCTAAAATAGAGACTACCATTTTCGAAACAATACAGACACCAATACCACTTACTAAGTATGCATGCACTGATTCCTAGGTCTACACACACATCCACTCATTCACCCATACAGTCATTCATACATGCACTGACTCATTAATACAACACTATTATAGGCACTCATACACCTATACAAACAATCACACACCGCCACTCATCCAGAGTTACTGACACATTTAGTCAGTCATGCAAAGAATCAATCACACTTCTATTTACTCAGCTATACAGTTATACACACACAACCTCACTTATTCATAGTGATATTAACATATACTTACTCTCTTATACAATCACTGATACAAGTACACACTCATCCATACAGCACTCTCACAATCACTGACTCTCATGTATAGTCATTTATATACTCCAACTCTCTCATACACTGCGTTTTACATATGTAGTTACTTGGAAATGTAGCACTGAGATATGCATTCACTCACCAACACACCCATACACACACTCACCCACCCATACAGCTGTTTCCACATGCAGTCTTGAACCCGTACATGCAGTGAATAAAGAACTCACACATGTATGCACAAAGTCACACACCTCCCACCCACCCACACACATACTCAGGCACCCATACAAATACTCAGGCAACAAATCAATAACCTATATAGACACTCATGTAGCTACTCATCAACCAATGCTGCAGCTTACACAGCAATAGACAGACTGATACAGACATTCACACAGTTTAGTCACTAACTCATGCATTCAATCAGACATGTGTAATCACTCACTTATACAGTCAGTCACGCACCCACTAAATCATCCATTCAGACACTCATACACCCACTCATTCTTCAATACACCTTGGCATATATATATATATATATATATTCACTGAAAAAACCATAGGTTTCAGGCACGTTATAGTTAGAAATTAGCATTTAAAAAACCTTAGAAATTCACTGAAAAAACCATAGGTTTCAGGGGTGTTATAGTTAGTTGGACATTTCACCCATACAAATACTCAGGCAACAAATCAATAACCTATATAGACACTCATGTAGCTACTCATCAACCAATGCAGCAGCTTACACAGCAATAGACAGACTGATACAGACATTCACACAGTTTAGTCACTAACTCATGTATTCAGTAAGACACATTTAATCACTCACTTATACAGTCAGTCACACACCTACTAAATCCTCCATCCACACACTTATACACCCACTCATTTTTCAATATACCTTGGCCAATATACTTATAAAACATATTTAAACTTTACAGAAACACACAGTCACTGGATGATGCCATCAGTGATGTCATCAGTGATGTCATTTGAGATGTCATCAGTGATGTCACTGACCATGTCATGAATGATGTAATATGTGACGTCATCAGCAGTGCATTGTGGGGGCGTGAGTTATAGTTAGCTCAACTAACTATAACGGCCGAATTTCTATGGTTTTGTACGAATGAAATGTGCAACTAACTATAACGTCCCTGAAACCTATGGTTTTTTCAGTGAATTTCAAAGGTTTTTAAAATGATAATTTGTAACTATAACGTCCCTGAAACCTATGGGTTTTTTCAGTGAATATATATATATGTAGGTAGTTATAGTTAGATCCTACTTTCCATAGGAAAAGCATTTTTTGACTTGGCTATAACTTTGGTGTTGTTTGACCAATCATCATGAAATTTTCCAAAACAGTGTCAAAGTAGGTTCTGGTTGTCATGGAAAGTTTGGGGTGATCTGTGCAGTGGAGACCGATAAATAGGGGCCCGAGAAAAGGGTGTGTTTATAATGTTAATTCCCATAGTAACGCGTTGTCGAACCTACAGCCCGAACCGCTGGACACAATTACACCAAATTTGGCAGAAAGCTAGATGCTGTTATGCAGATTGTGCTTTTTTGTTATTTGGTGCAAATCCATGCAGTAGTTATTGAGAAATGTAAGCTGAAATTTATAGATATATCTCTGGCCGCGGTATTTTGTGAAGGTTTCGTTATGAATCGCTGATGCGCGCGCCACCAGGAATGCTCTGATTGGCTGGACGCAACCTGAACAGAAAGTTGTGGCTGCCATTTTATCATTTGGGAACTGTTACCGGGCTTAGAGTTTGTGGGAAAGCTAATATAAGGGGTTGATTCTCTGACCCCATGTTTGACAAATGGGTGTGATCGTGACACAAGTTATGTGTCCAAACTGATTTTTTTATCACGCACGATATATTTACGAAAATCCCGCGTGTACTGTTGCGGGGTTGTCTTGAATATTGCGACGTCCCCATAAATATTGGTGGAAATATAAAAAAGATATCACTGAATCATTAATACGCATTGCTATTGAGATATTGGGATTGGGATAAATGGTTTTATATAGTTATTTAGATAGTGAGTTATCTAGTGTGATAGTTTGAATTAATTATATATTTATAATTTTTGAATGTGGTAGTGGCTATTGAATTCCTGCTTTTGCTTTCCGCTTTCGGGAAATGGTTGTTCTAGAAATACACTAGAAAAACATGCAAAATCAAGGTACACTTCGAAAGAGAGCAACTCAACCGTTCGCCTCTGCTCATGGAATGTCAGCGGTCTAAAAAGCAAAATAGCGGACCCAGATTTTAATCTGTATATCAGATCATTTGACATAATTCTGATGCAGGAAACATGGATGGCTGAACCACTCCAAATGCAGGGCGTCACATGCTACCACACGCCAGCAACCAAGAAATCACAATATGGCCACCTGTCGGGCAGGCTGACCACATACGTATAAGGGGGAGCGCGATTTTAGGTTGAATGGTATGTGCGAACACTCATGGGATAGGGACCTTAAACGCAAAAGCAGGGCATGTAGTCCCATAGTCACTGTACCATTCCTAGACCCTGATACTGGCCACAGTGGCTTTGATGTTTGCACCAAACTGCCTGCAGTCTTTCCTCCGTCAATCCCTATTCTTCACTCCTGTTCAGTTTCACCGGACTTATGCCCTACCTCTCTCTCTTATACTCATTTTAGCAATAGCCATCCTGACCCCTTAGATCCAACTGGTAACCCAGTCAGGGTGCTTAAAATAAAGGACCCTAAAAGTTGCTCCAGGATTTTGTCTGTTCCAGCCAATTCTAGTGCCCTAAATCACATTAAGATCTTGTCCTGGAACGTGGCTAGCCTTAAGAGTAAATTAGATTGCCCCGATTGGGGGGAGCTTGTGGATTCCTGTGACATTTGCATCTTCCAGGAAACCTGGGCAACTGAGGAACTAACTCGTTTGGGTTTTGCCTCTTTTTTTGTACCTGCTGTATCTAAGGGTCGCGATACAAAAGGGGATGATGGACGGAACGTTTGAGCCAATCAAACACTCACCCCCAGTCAACTGATCTGGGTTTAATCCATCATCATTCTTTAGCTCACTCCACCACCCCAGTTCAGACATGGCCATATGCAAATCAGTCTGACCCTGTGCCTCATGGGAACAGTCCAGCCCGAACTGCCAAGCCATGTCTTCCCTGGACCGGAAACAAGCATCCTAGGACCGGTTTCTGGCATTCCAGCCGTCTTCAGCCAGGCTTGCTTGAATCCAGTGGCAAAGTGAGCAAGGGACCCACGTCTGGGCATACCCCCGCCAACTTAGGGCGAACAAAGCGATACAAAAGGGGATGATGGACGGAACGTTTGAGCCAATCAAACACTCACCCCCAGTCAACTGATCTGGGTTTAATCCATCATCATTCTTTAGCTCACTCCAAAGAATGATGGCAGACCGTCAGGAGGACTTAGTACGTGGGTTGGCTGTCATCTAGGGTGTACAATCACCCCAGTGTCGTACAACTCCCCGGACATCCTGTGCTTATTATTGTCCTTCTCGCCAGAGTTTAATATAGCTATAATTAACATCTACTCAAGGCCGGTAAGGTCAGGCCAAGAATCAGCAACCATAGACCAATTAGATGGCTTGTTATCTGGCTGCGTGAATAACGCGCTAGTGGTTCTGGGGGGCGACCTGAATTGCCAATTTGAACCCATGACAGAACTAATAGATTCCCCTGACACAGAGGAGGATGAGCTTTGGGCCATCCCTGACACTAATATCCTTCCGATCAGAGCATGGACATCCCTGGCTCTCCAAATAAAAGCACTCACCCTGAAGCATTCCTTGCGAGCCTGTAATGGTCGCTTTAGCTCGGATTCTTCAGGGAGTTTTACATATAATAGAGTTGGGCATCCCTCCATTTTAGATTATCTCCTTGTCGAAACCAGGCTGTGGGGGCTGGTTAAGGATTTTATCATTAAGCCTCGCCTTGACAGTGACCATAACGCTTTACTATTAGAACTTGCTGTCCCAATGCCAGGAGCTCAACTAGTGCAGGAATCTCCCAGCAACCACCCCCCAATTTTAACTAATGACAGGCGAAAAGTCAGGTGGGAGTGGCTGGAAAAAACGCCTAATAAGTTGGCTTCCCTATTTGAAGCAGTCATACCTAATCTTGAGGCCATGTCTGAGTTCGTGAAAAATGGTAGCAACATACGAAACCCCATAGAAGTTGCAAAGATCAATGATTCTACCACTTGCAAGTTAGGGGAGGTATTTTGGCCATTATGTACAAGGGGACGTGGAAAGAAGCACTCATTGACTTGGTTTAACGATCATTGTCGGCTGGCCAAAAAGGCGTTGTTGGAGGCCATTAGATCCAAATGTACGACCAGAGTAAAGAATGCAAGGTCACTTTATAAATCCACCATTGCGACTGCAAACAAGGACTGGGAAGCGGACAAATGGGTCAGTTTGAAAAAGGCCCTGGAGGCCAAGGACATGAAGAAATTCTGGTGCATTATTTCCACTGGTAGCAGCTCTGGAAAAGTGGCCATTGAGCCTAACATCGACGCTAGCTGCTGGGAAGAGCATTTCCTGGCCCTTTATGCTCCACGCGTCACGGGGCTAATAGTTTGTCCTTAGAAAATATGCCACCTTTTACTGCACTCACACTCATCTCAGAGATCCCCCTGAGTGAAGTCCTTACAGCCGTAAAAAGGATAGTGCCCGGGAAGGCTGCTGGCCTGGACAAGATCCCAGGGTACCTCTACCGGGCTGAACCCAAGGTTTGGTGCCCCTATCTGTGGGTGGTCTTTAACGCCATCCTTCAGGGAATGGCCCTACCTGCTATGTGGCTGGGAGCAGAAATCCTCCCTATATATAAAAAGGGGTCACCCACAATACCAACCAACTACAGACCTATAAGTCTGATTGATGTTTCTCAAAAGGTATTTGCTAGGATTATTGTAGACCGGCTGCAAGCCTGGCTGGAGGAGCATAACATTATGACCCCATTGCAGGCCGGGTTTAGAGCAAAGACCTCCACAATAGACCAGGTTTTCAGGCTACAACTCCTTTATTGGAAAGCTGTACATCTTGAAGGGGGTAGCCTGTACCTGGTCTTTGTGGATCTTAAGAGTGCTTTTGACCTGGTCCCTAGAGATGCATTGTGGGGGGTACTGAGCAAACTAGGGTTACCGCAATACCTCTTAGTCATATTGAAAAGACTCCATACTGGTAATTTTGCCCAAATTCGTTTCGGGAAAAAAGGGAAACTGTCTCAGCCTATTCCCATTGAAAGAGGGGTAAGACAGGGATGTGTACTTGCTCCCACCCTGTTTTGCATTTACATCAATGGAGTGGAGTGGAGAGGTGTGGTACAGCGGCCAGGGCAGCTGACTTCGGAGCACAGGGTTCACGGTTCGATCCCCGGCTCCGGCGGCAGCTCAGCTCAGCACCATGTGACTCTGGGCAATAGCTCACTTAATTTCCACGACGGCCCCCAGCACCTTGAGACCCGTAAGGGTGAGTAGTTCGCGCTTTACAAATACGGATTTAGATTTTTTTTTTTACATCAATGGTCTGGTAGGTGCCTTGTGTAAACTCAAGGACATTGATGCACCCAAATTAGCGCATAAGCAGATACCAGCCTTGATGTTTGCTGACGACACCCTACTCCTGTCTAAATCCCCCATGGGAATCCAGAGAATCCTGGATGGGTTTTGTGAGTTCTGCAGGACCAGGGGATTGGAAATTAGCCTTGATAAAACAAAATTTATGGTCTTCAACCCCAAAAAATCTACCCGTTCTGGCCCATGTATGAATGGAATTGCTCTTGAGACAGTAACCACGTTTGACTATTTGGGAGTTACACTAAACGAAAATATGGCTTGGGGACCCCAAATAGCTAAGTCAAACCTCAAATTGTCGCAGTCCACTGGTGGCTTGGCTAAGTTTTATAGGATGTCGTCTCACAAGCCATTAAGTCCCGCTGTGGAGATTTATAAAACTCAGCTAAGGAGTGCAGCCCTATATTGGGCGGAATTATGGGGGCACCCTAGCTTGATTACCAAAACAGAGAATAACTTCATAAGGCAGTTGATTAACCTGCCTGTGAGTACCCCCTTGGTTCCACTTCGTATGGATCTCGGTGTGAGACCAGTTGCAGAGGAATCAGGATGCAGACCTTTACTATACTGGCGCCGCCTCTGGGTGACTCCGGAATTGGTCGAATATAGATCTGAGCTCCTAGAAGTCCTTAGGTGTCCCGACATAGGCAAGATGCCATGGTTCTCTTATATTAAAGAAAGCTTCCGATCCCTGGACAGATTTGAGCTGTGGGAAAATCCAGAAATAGCTTGTGTGAGAACTCCGCGTAAATTAATTATCACCAGCTACAGGGAAGGTAAACTACATAAACTCAGATCAGATTCCTCCATTGGTTCTTTCACTTCAAAATTTGTGGATATAAAGGATATGTATAAGATCGAGCCATGCCTTGATGAGATTCGCCCGGCATCAGCCAGGAAACTGTATATGCAGTTTCGGCATGGCTGCCTTCCCTTGCGATCATATACTAACAAATGGTCCCGTGGGTCCACATTGGGGTGTCCTGCCTGTGGTGAGGCCGAGGAGTCAGAACTACACGTATTTTTCTTCTGCAAGGGCTACCACATAATTAGGCATAGAGGGTTGATCCAGCTTTGCAGAAACCTCGGCACAACACACTGTAGAGAAGCTTTTAGGCTCCTAAAATATAGCACTGACCTGCACATAACTTATGCTGTATCTTGTTTTTTAAATTCCATGTGGTGGGCCAGGATGAACTATCTTAAAGCGTTATCATGGCTTATGCCACTTGATTATATATTTTTTTTTTTAGCCCTAATTGTTTTTTAACTACTGGCGGTTTTTATCCTTTTTTAAAAACTTTTAATCAGCTTAATAATGTTTGTATTAAATGTGGTCATTCTTTTATGGTGCAATCATATCGAAATAAAGAATTAATAAATGGAAATGGAAACATACGTATCAATCACTGGTACAACCACTACAATAGAAATTCCCTCTTCCACTACAATTGTCAACACGATCAAGATCACTCTCATCTCCAAGGGGGAAAAGGAGGAGGAGCTAAGTTTCAACAACTACATAAATCCAAAACAAAAATCCAAAGATTTGAGACTTCTTGTGAATTGCCTACTGACATACATAAAGTAGCACAACACCGCCAATCTCGTGCTTTCAGGGGAATTAAACCTTCATCTCCTAGGATCCTCAGAAGACGAGGAGACACAAGCCCAGTCTGTGGCCTGGAACATTCCAGAACAAAATTTAAAAAAACAATGAAGAGTGAGTACAACAGCCAGATGCCTGCTGGAAGATCTGGAGCATATTAACCTCAGGGCACTCAATGGTAGATTCCCTTAAGACTCTCGACCTGCAGCGTCATACTACTACAAAAACGCATTCTCAACTTTGGGCTACACCCTGATTGCCCTCCCATTCTTTCACAGCGTAGCCACTTTTCGGCTTGGAGTTAAGACGGATTGTGACCACTGATGACAGGAAGTAATCTTCATGGCAACACTACCAACCTTTGATCCCCTACCAGGTGGCCCTCTCTCCAGTCACACATTCAAACTTTAAAGAATTAAATCCTCTAGCAAACACAGGGGAGGTGCTTCAAGTGGCGAAATCCCTACTACAGAAACAAAACGACCACACAGCCAGCACCATAAGTAAGTGGGAAAAATGTACCTCAAATCTATCAAATACCTTTTCAACAACAGTGAAATACAGGCCGCCACAAAACCTAACCGAAACAGGTCTGCTCCGGAGCCCAATGGAGTCAACTAAAAAACACAAAAAAAACAATAAACAAAACACTGTGACTTCTGAGGCATAAACCTAAAGACTCGAACCTCAAATCATCACTACAACAACAGAGGAAAATGCTCAAAAAGCTGAAATGGGAACACAAAAAGTCCAGGGAAGAGGAACTCTGGGCAAAACTTCTAAATGACACCAAAACTCAAAACAGTGCACGCTTCTGGGCCACGGTGATTAAAATAATGCGCCCATCACAAGGAGGAGTAACATCTTATATTACCAAAGAGACATGGTTGAAATTCCTATCAACCCATTTCAACCAACAAAGTGGGAGCAGGCTGGGAACGGCAACATTTGGCACCAATGCAAAGGACAACTGGGACAACTACAGGTCTCTTGAAAAGGTTCTATCATTGCCGCACAACCCCCCTCCTTAAATTAAAAAAATAAAATAAAACAAGAATAAATATGTGGCAATGCCCCGGGGGATGGGGTCCCCAGGGCCAAAATCGGCCATAAGAGGGGGGGGCGTTTAAAAGAATTAAAAAAAAACAACAAAAAATGCTCAGGCCCTGGGGGATGGGGTCCCCAGTGCCCAAAAAGAATAAAGGGAAGGGGGGCCACACAGCCCCCCTTCCAAAAACCAAAATGTTAAAAAAGCCAGCATATCACCGAGGCCCCGCCCCCTCCCTGCACCACTCTGAAAACGTGCCCCCTGGCATGTTCTAAGTTGGGGGATTAAGTCCCCTCCATTCGTGAGGGTCCCTTTGGGCCAACTAGCCCACCAGGTACCTCCAGTAAGCCCCACACAGTGGGATTGCTGAGAGGTGGTCTGAGGCCATGCCCATTTTTACACCACTCTGCAAACGCGCCTCTTGGCGCACTGCTGGTGGAGCGATGAGGACCTCTTGTGTCCTGAGGACCTCAGGACATGAGTGGACTTCATTCCCCGGGACCCTCATGAGGAAAGGGGACTTCATCCCCCAACCAAGAGCGCCCCAAGAGGCGCGTCTGCAGAGTGGTGGAGAAAGGGGGCGTGGCCTGTGTCCACCTCTCAGCAATCCCACTGTGTGGGGCTTACTGGAGGTAAGAGGTAGGCTAGCTGGCCCCTAAGGACCCCCAGCAGCAAAGGGGACTTAAATCCCCATCCAAGAGCGCGCCAGGGAGTACGTTTGCAGAGTGGTGGGCAAAGGGGTCGTGGCCTGTTATGAGAACTTAGCAATCCTGCTGTGTGGTACTTACTGGAGGTAATACGATGGGTAGTTGGTCCCCAAGGATGACTTGGGGGCCAACTACCCCTCTTGTTACCTCCAGTAAGTCCCATACAGTAGGATTGCTATGACATCTTCGGAGGCCACGCCCCCTTTCTCCACCACTCTGCAAACGCGCCTCCTGGCAGACTACAGGATGATGGTTGAAGTCCACTTTACTCCTGAGGGACTTTGGGGGCCAAGAAGCCCTCCTGGTACCTCCTGCAAGTCCTACGCAGCAGAATTCATGAGCGCTGGTCGGAGGCCCAGCACCCTTTCTCTACCACTCTGCAAACGCAACTACTAGTTAAAGAAGCATCTTTCTGCACCTCTGACTTAGAGGTAGTTTTAATCCCCCTGCCCTATTATGTACAAGGGCCTTACAGGGGAGGTCATGCCAATCACAGGGGTACCCCAACCCATACTGTACCCTAGTGTATGTAGGTGTTTTCACTGCATTCTAAGTGTCTTTTAGCATAGCACTGGCTGTAGGCCTTATTAGTCAGAGTCAGTTACCACCAGTACCCGTCAGCAAAATGTTGGGGGCACAGGATGACTTTGCAACAAGGCCTCTTTCTGCACCTCTGTTGGTTCTTTCTGCATATCTCTTGCTTCTTTCTGCACCTTTCTTTGTCTTTCTGGACTTCTGTTGCCTCTTTCTGCATTTCTCTTGCTTCTTTCTGTGCCTTTCTTCCTCTTTCTGCATATGTCCTACCTGTGTAGGCATAGCTAGAAATTATCATTTAAAAAACCTTTGAAATTCACTGAAAAAACCATAGGTTTCAGGGTCGTTATAGTTAGAAATTAGCATTTAAAAAACCTTTGAAATTCACTGAAAAAACCATAGGTTTCAGGGACGTTATAGTTAGAAATTAGCATTTGAAAAACCTTAGAAATTCACTGAAAAAACCATAGGTTTCAGGGACGTTATAGTTAGTTCGACATTTCACTCATACAAAACCAGGGAAATTCGGCTGGTATAGCTAGTTGAGGTAACTATAACTCACGCCCCCGCAATGCACTGCTGATGACGTCACATATTACATCACTCATGACATGGTCAGTGACATCACTCATGACATCACTGATGACATCTCAAATGACATCACTGATGACATTACTGATGATTAATTTTTAAGGATTTTTAAATGCTAATTTCTAACTATAACGCCCCTGAAACCTATGGTTTTTTCAGTGAATTTCAAAGGTTTTTTAAATGCTAATTTCTAACTATAACGTCCCTGAAACCTATGGTTTTTTCAGTGAATTTCAATGGTTTTTTAAATGCTAATTTCTAACTATAACGTCCCTGAAACCTATGTTTTTTTCAGTGAATTTCAAAGGCTTTTTAAATGCTAATTTCTAACTATGCCTACAGAGGTAGGACATGTGCAGAAAGAGGAAGAAAGGCGCAGAAAGAAGCAAGAGAAATGCAGAAAGAGGCGACAGAAGTCCAGACAGACAAAGAAAAGTGCAGAAAGATGCAAGAGATATGCAGAAAGAACCAACAAAGGTGCAGAAAGTGGCCTTGTTGCAAAGTCATCCTGTGCCCCCAACTTTTTGCTGACTGGTACTGGTGGTAACTGACTCTGACTAACCAGGCCTGGAGCCAGTGCTATGCTGAAAGACACTTAGAATACAGTGAAAACACCTACATACACTAGGGTACACTATGGGTTGGGGTACCCCTGTGATTGGCATGACCTCCCCCGTAAGGCCCTAGTACATAATAGGGCAGAGGGATGAAAACTACCTCTAACTCAGAGGTGCAGAAAGAGGCAAGAGTAGTGCAGAAAGAGGGAAGAGGGATGTGAAAGAGGCACGAGGGGTGCAGAAAGAGGGAAAAGGGGTGCAGAAAGAGGCACAAGGTTTGCACAAAGTAGGGACAGAAGTGCAGAAAGAAGCAACAGAGATACAAAAAGGGGGAACAGGGGTGGAGAAAGTGGCAAATAGGGGTGCAGAAAGAAGCAAGAGAGGTGAAGTTAGAGGCAAGAGGGGTGCAGAAAGAGGGAAGAGAGGTACAGAAAGAAGCACGAGTGGTGCAGAAAGAGGGGTGAGGGGTGGAGAAAGAGGCAAGAGAAGTGCAGAAAGAAGCAACAGAGATGCAAAATGGGAACAGGGGTGGAGAAAGTGGCAAGAGGGGTGTAGAAACAAGCAAGAGAGATGTGTAAAGAAACAAAAATAGTGCAGAAAGAAGGACAGAGGTGCAGAAAGAGGGAAGAGGGCTGCAGAAAGAGGCAAGAGAGGTACAGAAAGAGGCAAGAGGGGTGCACAAAGAAGCAAGTGAGGTGCAGAAGGAGGCAAGAGGTGCAGAAAGAGGCAAAAGAGGTGCAGAAAGTAGATATGATTTGCAAAAAGAGGCAAGAGAAGTGCAGAAAAAGAAAGAAAGGTGCAGAAAGAAGCAACAGAAATGCAGAAAGAGGCAAGAGAGGTGCAGAAAGAATCAAGAGTGGCTTGCACACCATTAGTACCAATTTAACACCCACATTTAGTAATTAGTAACAGGTGACCATTCTAGGTTTGCAAAGGACCTTCCACCACACTGTAGCACTTGTCGCTGCATTTTTGGTAACGTTTGGGCCGTTTGAGCTAGAAACAAGGCTTTTTTTGTTCAAATCTGCAGATTAAACAGCAGATAATGGCTTATGTGGCTAATGCGGAAAAAGTATAATTGTGGGAAAGTTGGTGCAGCCAAACAGTCGCATAATTCCAGTCGCCCTCCTCATACCTCTGACTAGGTCCAGAAGTGCTCCTCAGTGATTCCTTCTTTTTTTTGTCTCATTGAGTTCATAATTTAGCTTCTATGGAAACGAAGAAGACTAAACTTGAGGTTACCACTCCACAACACAGACTACCATACCACATAATTACTCTCCATAACACATAATCCCACTCTACATAATTCCTATACACTAAATACCACATACTTTCTATCCACATAATTTCACTGCACAACATACCAGATAATTCCACTACACACAAAGTACATCCACTCCACTCCAAAAAACATTAGTAAAAATCGTTTAGATTTACAATGCCAATAGCTCTAACTCTTGCAAATGCGAGACCTATTGCATTACAAATGCTTCTTTAACTGGTAGTTGCATTTGCAGAGTGGTGGAGAAAGGGGGCTGTGCCTCCAACCAGCGCTCAGGAATTCTGCTGCGTAGGACTTACAGGAGGTACCAGGAGGGCTTCTTGGCCCCCAAAGTCCCTCAAGAGTAAAGTGTACTTCATCCCCCAACCAGTACTGTGCCAGGAGGAGCGTTTGCAGAGCGGTGGAGAAAGGGGGGTGTGGCCTTCGAAGACCTCTTAGCTATCCCACTGTGTGGGACTTAGTGGAGGTAACAGGAGAGGTATTTGGCCCCCAAGAGCAACCTTGGGGGCCAACTACCCCTCCTATGACCTCCAGTAAGTCCCAAACAGCAGCAGTGCTAAGTTCTCATAGCAGGCCATGCCCCCTTTCCCCACCACTCTGCAAATGCGCTCCTTGTTGCGCTCTTGCATGGGGATTAAAATCCACAACGCTGCTGGGGGTACTTAGGGGCCAACTAGCCTACCTGTTACCTCCATTAAGTCAAACACAGTGGGATTGCTGAGAGGTGGACACAGGCCACGCCCCCTTTGTCCACCACTCTGCAAATGTAACTCCTGGCGTGCTCTTGGTTGGGGGGTGAAGTCCCCTTGCCTCCTGGGGGTCCCTCGGGGCCAACTAGCCCTTCTGTTACCTCCAGTAAGCCCCACACAGCTGGATTACTGAGAGTGGTCCGAGGCCACGCTGCCTTTTTACACTACTCTGCAAACACGCCGCCTGGTGCACTGCTGCTAGGGGTATGAAGTCCACTTCAGTCCTGAGGTCCTCAGGACACAAGGGGACCTCGTCACCCCACCAGCAGTGCTCCAAGAGGCGTGTTTGCAGAGTGGTGTAAAAAGGGGCATGGCCTCGGACCACCTCTCAGTAATCCC
Organism: Calotriton arnoldi; assembly: GCA_963921515.1. Taxonomy (NCBI): domain Eukaryota; kingdom Metazoa; phylum Chordata; class Amphibia; order Caudata; family Salamandridae; genus Calotriton; species Calotriton arnoldi. Next base: position 738,714 of record CAWUFW010008599.1, on the reverse strand, counting down.
ACTGTGTGGGGCTTACTGGAGATTCCTGGTGGCCTAGTTGGCCCCCAGGGATCATCACTAGCAACGAGGACTTAATCCCAAAACACAGACCACGCCAGGAGGCTCATTTGCACAGTCATGCAGGGAAGGGGCGGGGCCTCCAGCGAGTTGCCGTTTAAAAAGATAATTTTTATTTTAAGAAAGGGGTTGTGTGGCCCCCCTTTTCTTGAGCCTTTTGGGCCCCGGGGACCCCATCCCCCGGGACCTGAGCCATTTTATTTATTATTCAAAAGGGGGGGCACGACATCCCCCTCCTGAGGCCGATTACGGCCCCGGGGACCCCATCCCCTGGGGCTAGGCCTTTCCTTTTTTTTTTTTACAGGGGAGGGTGTCTGTGGGGCCCCCCTCCCCAGGCCGATTTTGGCCCCGGGGACCCCATCCCCCGGGGCCCGGTGATAATTTATTTTTGGAAGGGGGCACGTGGCCCCCCTTCCCTGGGCCTCTCTTGGCCCCGGGGACCCATCCCCCGGGGCCTGGCCAGCCTTTCTTTTTTTGTTTTTTGAAGGGGGGCCACGTGGCCCCCTCCTGAGGTCAATTTTGGCCCCGAGGACCCCATGCCCCGGGGCACGGCCTTATTTATAAATTTATTTATTTTTAAAAAATTACTAAAGGGAAGGGGCCGTGTGGCCCCCCTTCCCTGGGCCACTTCTGGCCCCGGGGACCCCATCCCCCAGGGCCTGGCCACCTTGACGGGGACCGTGGGGGGAGCCCGAATGCCTCCATGGTCCCAGCCGGCTCCCCAGCTCCTGCAGGAGCCGGCATTGCTTTTGGACAAGGGGAGCTGCTGACATGCAGCTCCCCTTGTCCAAAAGCAATACTGCTTTGCTTCATGGAAGCGAGAGCAGGTTTCCTGCTCTCGCTTCCAAGAAGCAAAGCAGTGTTTGCTATGGCAGGGTGGGAGTCGTGCTCCCGCCCTGCCATAGCAAACGGCAATGTACCGGGGGTGGGCACCCCGGGACATTGCAGGAGTCGGCCCTTGGGGGTGGCAGTCCCCAGGGCAAGGAGTGCTCCAGGAGGGGGCGCGCGGCCCCCCTCCCAACATTGACATAGCTCCGGGGAGGTGGTGGTCCCCGGGGCCAGGGGGCCATAACGGACCCCCATATTAACATAATTTGTGCCCCGGGGCAGTGTGGGGAGGGGCAGCAGCCCCTCCACACTTCAATAATTTAATTGGAGCCCCGGGGAGGTGGCGATCCCCGGGGCTTGGAGGGGCCCACGAGGCCCCCCGCCCCTATTCAAGTAAAGCCCCTGGGAGGTGGCGGTCCCCGGGGCAGCGTGGGGGGATGTGCTCCCCCATGCATTTTTTTGGTTAATGAGCCCTGGGGAGGTGGCGGTCACCGGGGCTGCAGGGGGCCACGAGCCCCCCGTGCATAATAAATAAAGCCCCGGGGAGGTGGCGGTCCCCGAGGCTGCGGGGGGGCCCCGTGGGCCCCGCATATCATTTTCTCATTGCCCCTGCGACCTGGCCCACCCAGGGGCTCAAAGAAATGAAGCGCTGGAGCCCGCGCTTTATTTTTATTTTTTTTGGGCCGGATTCGCGCACCCAGCATGAATTCGGCCAATTTTTAAAAAAGAAAAAATGATTTTTTTTGGGCCCTGGGGGCACTTGTGGGACGCCCTGAGCAGGCCTAGGTGGTCAGGGTGTTTCTACCCTGCCCCCTTTTCTTGATTTGTTTCCTTTTTTTTTACTGTTTTCTTGTGACTTGGTTTTACCGAGTCACAAGATGGCTGCCAACACTTCCTGGTTTGGAATGTTGAGAGCCAATTAGAATCAAGGTCATGCTTGGGACGGTTCACGAATCCTCCTCGGCCCACAGATATCGATATTTGTATTTTTTGAATTTCTCAGGAACTACTGAACGGATTTACACCATTTAAAAAAAGCACGCTTTCTGAACCAAGACCTACCTTTTTGCCAAATTTGGTGTAATTCCGTTCAGTAGTTCGGGCTGTAGAATTGTCTAAAGTTCCTATGGAAATCACTGCTCCCGCCCTGTCATTGCAAACTTCTGCTTTGCTTCGTGGAAGCGAGAGCAGGAAACCTGCTCTCGTTTCCACGAAGCAAAGCAGAATTGCTTTTGGACAAGGGGAGCTGCATGTCAGCAGCTCGCCTTGTCCAAAAGCAATGCCGGCTCCCGCAGGACGTGTGGAGCAGGCAGGGACCGCGGGGGCATTGCGGCTCCCCCGCAGTCCCCAACGTGAGGGCCAGCCCCAGGGGATGGGGTCCCCGGGGCCAGAAGTGGCCCGGGAGGGGGGCCCAGCAGCCCCCCTCTAAAATTAAAAATAAAGGCTGGCCAGGCCCCGGGGATGGGGTCCCCGGGGCCAGAAGTGGCCCAGGGAAGGGGGGCCACGCGGCTCCCCTCCCGTATAAATTATTATTTAAAAAAATAAAAATAAATAAACAAGGCCAGGCCCCGGGGGATGGGGTCCCCCGGGCCAAAAGTGGCCAAGGGAAGGCGGGCCATGCATCCCCCCTCATGTACAAATATATATTTTTTAAATATAAACTAGGCCATGCCCCGGGGGATGGGGTTCCGGGGCCAAAATCGGCCTCGGGAGGTGGGTTGTGCGGCTCCCTTCCCGTTTTTTTTGTTTGCTTTCTAAAAATGGGTCTTGCCCTGGGGTTGGGGTCCCCAGGGCCCACAACATATTAAGAGAAGGGCGCCACACAGCCCCCCTTCTAACAATAATTAAAAAAACAGAAGCCGACATCAAGCCGGAGGCCCCACCTCCTCCCTGCACCACTGTGCAAACACACCTCCTGGCATGTTCTGGATTGGGGGATTAAGCCCCCTTGAATACTAAGGGTCCTTAGGGGCCAACTAGCCCACCAGGTACCTCCAGTAAGCCCCACACAGTGGGATTGCTGAGAGGTGGTCTGAGGCCATGCCCCTTTTTACACCACTCTGCAAACGTGCCTCTTGGTGCACTGCTGGTGGGGCGATGAGGTCCTCTTGTGTCCTGAGGACCTCAGGATTAAAGAGGACTTCCTCCCTCGAGCAGCAGTGTACCAGGAGGCACGTTTACAGAGTGGTGCAAAAAGGGGCGTGGCCTCAGACCACTCTCAGCAATCCAGCTGTGTGGGGCTTACTAGAGATAACAGGAGGGCTAGTTGGCCCCCAGGGACCACTAGGAGGCAAGGGGACTTCATCCCCCAACCAAGAGTGCGCCAGGAGGCGCGTTTGCATAGTGGTGCAGAATGGGGGCGTGGCCTGTGTCCACCTCTCAGCAATCCCACTATCTGGGGCTTACTGGAGGTGTCAGGTAGGCTAGTTGGCCCCTAAGGGCTGCCAGCAGTGAAGGGAACTTCAATCCCCATCCAAGAGTGCGCCAGGGAGTACGTTTGCAGAGTGGTGGGCAAAGGGGGCGTGGCCAGCTATGAGAACTTAGCAATCCTGCTGTGTGGGACTTACTGGAGGTAATAGGATGGGTAGTTGGCCCCCAAAGTTGTCCTTGGGGGCCAACTACCTCTCCTGTTACCTCCAGTAAGTCCCACACAGTGGGATTGCTAAGAGGTCTTCAGAGTCCACGCCCCCCTTTTTCCACCACTCTGCAAACGTGCCTCCTGGCACACTACAGGTTGGGGGATGAAGTCCACTTTACTCCTAAGGAACTTTGGGGGCCAAGAAGCCCTCCTAGTACCTCCTGTAAGTCCTACGCAGTGGAATTTCTGAGCGCTGGTTGGAGACCCAGCCCCCTTTCTCCACCACTCTGCAAACATGACTGCTGGTTAAAAAACCATAAAAATTCACTGAAAAAACCACTGGTTTCAAGGACATTATAGTTAGAAGTTAGAATTTTAAAAACCTTAGAAATTCGCTGGAAAAAATACAGGTTTCAGGGACATTATAGTCAGGAATTAGCATTTTAAAAACCTTAGAAATTCACGGAAAAAAACAAAGGTTAGAGGGACATTATAGTTAGTCTGACATTTCACTCATACAAAACCAAAGAAATTCAGCGTTATAACTCGAGCCCGCGCAATGCACTGCTGATGACGTCACATATTACATCACTCATGACATGGTCAGTGACATCACTGATGACATCACTGATGACATCTCTGCATTGCGGGGGCGCAAGTTATAGTTAGCTCAACTAACTATAGCGTTTGAATTTCTTTGGTTTTGTACGAGTGAAATGTCAGACTAACTATAACGCCCCTCTAACCTTTGTTTTTACTATGAATTTCAAATGTTTTTAGAATGCTAATTTCTAACTATAATGTCCCTGAAACCTGTTTTTTCCCAGTGAATATATATATATCCAGATTGATAAAGGCTGCTGTGACAGCCGAAACGCGTCTCTTCAGTAGCGGGGTCGAGGGAGACCCGAGGAAATAAAGAGAGCCTTATACCTTCAGCCTCGAGTGCGTGCCTTCTTCTTATGTGGAGTAGGATTGTTTTGGATATATATATATATATATCTGCTTTTCTATCAAAGTCTTTAAGCATAGGATTAGCACAGTGCCATCCACGCTGAGATAGAAAGGGACAAAGTCTTTTGCCATTTCTAAAGCAAAGTCTTTAAGCATAGGACTAGCACAGTGCTGTTCCTGACGAGCTGTAATATGACAAAAGCCATTTACCACTCCAGGCACAGTATTACAGCTTTGAATTGGTAAAATACCAACCAAGCCAACCTGAAATGAGTAAAAGCAACCCCTGACACAGTGTTTAGCTCTAATTAGAACTCTTCTGAGAGGTATAGATTTGTCCAGACACAAGGGAGCACCCAGTATAAGTCAAAACAATACCCTTTCAGGCATAGAGTGACACATAAATTATGCAATAAAAGAAGTAGAGAACTCAGGGTAGTTCTCAAGTTTAGGTAGAAAGCAGCTCCTGTATAGAGCACTTTCAACACCAGCGACACTCTAGATCTGCTCACCTCAAATGTCTGCTTTTCTATCAAAGTCTTTAAGCATAGGATTTCATCTACCACACCAAACATGTATAAAAAGGGCCGTCCACCATTTCACATCCACTGTTATAGTGATTACGTTCGAGAGCATACAGAAATTATCACTGACCAGAGACTTGACTACCACAAACTACCCCATCTACACATCCAAGTAAGTAAAACTTTCACAAAGAAATACGTATATTTGCAATGCCTACTTATATGACACATCTATGAGTTTTTATGTTGCTAAATTTACAGATTTCGACCATAATGTTTTCGAAAGTTGACCCTAGAAAAACATTTTGGGTTTGTATGTTTAAAATTATTTTACATACTATAATTTTTAGTTTGATAAAATATCATCTTTCCTACTCAACTAAATACTAAACTCAGGACACTTACTGGACAGAAACTAAGGGGCAAAATGAATATTCTAACCCCACCAAGTACTTATCTCAGAGCAGGTGTTGGACAGTGACTAAGGGACAAAATTACTATTCCATCTCCACCAGGTAATTACCTCAGGACAGGGGCTGGACACTAAGTTAAAAGAAACTATTCTAACTCCACCAACTACTTTTTTTTTTTTTTTAATTTTCAATAACCTTTATTGAAGGTATGAAGCATTAACCACAGCATAGTGCCTACATCCCTAAGCGGGCCGGCATTGCGATGTAACATATTACTAATCTTTAGAAGCGGGGAAAAGGAATACACAGCAAGCCGCCTACAACCACATCGGGCTGGCCGCGTCAATTGGGATAAGGGACGATGGCATCAGTAGATAGTCTTTAATCATTTATCTTCAAAGCAACAAACAATAAAAATAACAGTGCCACTGCTATGTTTTATGCAAGTGGAGCATGCCTGTGTGTGTTGATGCATTCTGAGCATCGAGGTCTGGAGTAGCAGTGCTTGGTGATCCATTGCCCCTCTTAAGTAGTATGTGGCCGCCAGGGGTGGGGTTTCTCTCGCATCAGTGCACGTCTCTGGTGTGGGACTCATCATCATTGTTGCGGGGGGTAGCAACGGAATCTGTGGTGGTGGTGTGATCCAGTAAGTATGTTTGGAGGGCGGGAGGAGGGGGGTAGGAGTTCTGCGTAAATGTGTAATTGCTCTTGGCAGTAGATAAGGTCTTTTAGCCAGTCTTTAAATTTCGGCGCCCTCCCTCTTCCCCATCTACAAGCAACCCTTCTTTTGGCAAGGAGGAGTGCAAGGGAGGTATATCTCCGCATTTTGACAGTCAGTGGTTCAGTGTACCCTAAAAGCGTGGTTAGGGGGTCACCAGGAATGTGCAGTCCTGTCATGTGATCTAATGACTCTAGTACTTCCTTCCAGAACCTGCGAATAGGCGGGCAGTCCCAGGCTACGTGTTTGAAAACTCCACCAACTACTTACATCAGGATAGGTGCTGGACAGTGACGAAGGGGCAAAATTACTGTTCAACTTCACCAACAATTACCTCAGGGCAGGTGCTGGACTCTAACTAATGGAAAAATTACTATTCTAACTTCACAAGTATTTACCCCAGGGCATCTACTGGACAGTGACTAAGGGGCAAAATTACTATTCCAACTCCACCAAGTAATTACGTCAGGGCAGGTGCTGGACAGTTACTAAGGGACAAAATTACTATTCCGACTCCATCAAGTAATTACCTCAGGGCAGGTGCTGGACACTAACTTGGTGAGAAATTACTATTCTAACTCTACAAATACTTACCTCAGGGCAGGTGCTGGACAGTGACTGAGGGGAACATTACCATTCCACCTCCACCAAGTAATTACCTCAGGGCAGGTGCTGCACAGTGACTAAGGGGCAACATTACTATTCCAACTCCACCAAGCAATTACTTCAGAGCACGTGCTAGTAGTAACTAGGGGAAAAATTACTATTCTAACTCCACAAGTACTTACCTCAGGACAAGTGCTAGACAGTGACTAGAGAACAAAGCAGCGTATAAAGCTTCATCAAGTGCTTATCTCAGAACTTCTGCTAGACAGTGACTAAAGTATAAATGTAATAGTTGAAAAGCACCACATTTTGAACTAACACAAAATGCTCTAATTCATACAATACATATTTTTCCAAAAAATTAATAACATGTATTTTGTTCCTTATTTAAACAGATACACCAATCAACAAAACAACTAAAAATAAACCCAACTACAGAACCTATCCTAAACAACAAAGACAAAAATATTCACATAAGTATTGTAAATATCAACAGTAAATATTAAGAAAAGCACCATAAACACAAAAGTCCCAATTACGAGTTTCGGCGGTGCGGGGGCAGGCGGTATCCTACTGCCGTAACTCCGCTCCACCGATACTTGCCACCGCTCATCTGCCAGATTATGAGTTTAAAGTGATTTGGCAGGTGGGCGGTGTGGCGGTCCCAGGGCACTGCCTCTTTCAAAGGCGGCGTGCCTTTGAAAAAGGCACTGCAATGGGACACCTCACAAGGTTCCTGCATAGCACGGACTCAAAAGTCCATGCCGTGCAAGAACTGTTGTGCATGCACACGGGGGGCACATGTTATGCCCCCCTGTGTGCATCCACAAGCGGGGGAGGCACAGGGCTCCTTTGTTTTCTCTCCTCCACAGTGTACATGGAGGAGAAACCTCCATGACACTGTCGGTGGAGAGGAAACTCTTAATATGCTTGGTGGGACTGCGGTGGTCCCGCCAAGCATATTGCGGCCTCCTGACCACCGCGCCACCTCCAGAGAATGGCGGTTCCTTGGCGACTACCCTTGGAACACCAAACTTGTAAAGTGGTGGTCGGACAGCCGGTGAGGTGGTGGCTGGACTGCCACTACCATGTTCCTGCGAGTCTTCAAGTCCTCTGACCGCCTGACTCATAATCAGCCCTAAAAGTTTTGAAAAAACAAATAAATTGCATTTTTATTTTCACAACAGATACCAACAAAATTGACAAAAAAAAATAAACTACAGAATACTTAAAAAAATATACAACAACTACCAATCACATCATCAGAAACAACTCTCCAATTTCAAGGTAAATAAATAATTTTTCAACAATAACAATAATTTATTTTTCACCGGTGAAACTAGTAACTAACAATAAATATTTTATTTTCAACAGAGAATATAACATTTATTTTTCTCTCCACTGAAAACATAACAAAATTACCAAAACTTGCTTTCAATTTTAGAACAGATAAAAGCAAAAATATAACGCAATAGCAAAAACATAGACTTCATCATCATCATCAAAACTTTATTTCGCCGCTAAGATAACGGCATAAAAAGTATTATACATACAAACAGTCATCATTATTAAAATCAATATAAGTTAAAAATCTCACGCCTATATACATTTCATAAATGGAAAATACAGTTAAGATCTTAAGAGGCTAAAACAAGCCAGTTCTAAAGGGAAAAAGTCTTATGCGTGTATACAAGATTAGGTTGGCTTGCCCCTTGATTTCATTGTAGCACACTACCTACAAGCGCAATCTTCTCCTTTTTATGGCAGACCAAAGAAACAAGGCCAAACAGTAACATACTGGAGGATCAGCTAATAACTGGAGATAATAAAGGGCTGGATGACATTGTCTAAAATTGAATCTACGCATAAGCAGAAGAATATGTCTGTTCCTTTCCTCAGTATATATCTTGCAAAAAAATATAAAATGTAAATCATACTGGGAGGATCGTGCATCACATGGGCAAGCAGGGAGGACATCAATAGAATTGGAATTGGGGTGTGGCCTAACATAAGCGGGATGTATCTCAATCGAAACCTCAATAATATATATCTATGTTGGGGGTTCGTAACAAAGGACAAGTATGGGGTTGCAGTGTTATTTATGCTAGGTGCTAAAAAAAATTGTTTGACAGTGATCTTGTTACAATTGAGTTCCCACCTATCTCTTCCCAATTTATCTAATAGTCGGCCCTTCAATTCTTTCCTTGGGACTGTCAGGCATGTCATAGGATCCTCATATAGTTTGTGTAAGCCAATTGCCTGCAATTTAACCTCAATATATTGTAGCCATTTTATTTTACTTACACAATCTGACTTCAGGCAATCCTTCAAAATATCTCTGGTTAGGTTTACCGTTTCTTTCCTCCATACTGAGTGCCACAATAAAGTCGGTGCAGTATGGATCAGATCCGTGATATAAGGCAAGTTTAGTTCAGAATGGCAATTATAAGAGGAGCAGGATTGCTAGATATACGCCAATCTTTTCAGGAAGCCATTCTCTATGCGTTGTAATATTGATACATCAGCTTTGCCCCAAATGGCTGCCCCATAGGAGGCAACAGATATTGTTTTTGCCTCATAAATCTTTTGTATTAACTTTTTCGGTTTGGAACCAAGTTTTTTTATGAAGCTGAAGAGTCCCTCAATGCTTTTTTTCGTTAGGAACCCTCGATTAGCCACCATATTTTGCCAGGCACTTTTTCTGTTAAATGTGACCCCTAGATAATTGAAGGCATCTGCAATCTCCAATTTTCGCCCTTCTATAAGCAATCTAGGATTTTTCTTCAGTCTCGGGCCTACCATGAGTACAAAGGACTTAGATTCATTTACCCTCACGGCCAGATTATTCAGAAATTTTGTATAGTCCTCTATGAGTCTCTGCAATGCATTGCCAATTTCTGCCAACAACACTGCATTGTCTGCATAGAGGAGTATCGGGACAGAAGCCGACTTAATAAAAGGAACGTCTATGGTAGACCCAACCAGGGCCAATTCCACAGCATTTGTATATAGTGCAAATAAAAAGGGGCAAGAACACACCCCTGTCTAACGCTGAGGGTAATACAAAATTTAGATTAAGGCACTGGTCAATTGTCCCCTTTCCTTTCCTGAAACCATATTGAGTGGGTTTTAGAATGTTCCTTTCAAGAGCCCAGTCCTCCAGTCTAGTCAGGAGTAAACTCCCCATTAATTTAGCCATACTATCTAATAGTGATATCGGTCTATAATTTTTGGGATAGCCTTATCCCCCTTTTTGTAAATTTGAATTATGACCATCTTTTTCCAAGATGGCAAAATGCCTGATCGGGCTATAGTATTAAAAACATTGTAAGTAATGGTGCCCACAGCTCCTGGTTATCTAAGAAGAAATCAATCGGGACCCCATCGGGACCAGGTGCTTTTGATCTACTGCACTGATTAAGGGCACATTTTGTTTCTTCCAGGCCAAAGGGTATAATAACTCCAGTGGTGGGTACGGGGGAGTCTACAGATAAGTGGGTTACCTCCACTATTTTCCCAAAAACTTCTTTGAAATGCGCCACCCATGCCTCCTCGGTCGCATGTGTCTCTAGGGTAATCTCTGTCTCATCTCTAAAGAAGGGGGCATTAATTATACTCTAGAAATCCCTACTATTCTTTAGTGCTGCTGCTCGGTGTAATTTCTCCCAAGCCTCCTCCTTCAGAACCCTCATCCTTGGCTGCTCTCACTACTTTATAGGAGTGGCGTAGTGATCTTACCAGGTTGACATCTCTCGGGTTAGACCTCAAAGCAACATGAAGGTTTTTTAGCACTTTCTCACAAGCATCATTGAACCAGTGGACTACCCTGCAGTTCTTAACTGCAGGGAAATTGGCTGAAGCAGGTTACCTTGAATTTCTGCTAGGATCCGATCGAAAGTTGTTAATGTATTGTTGCCAATTGTATTTGGCTCTAGACATACTATAATTTCCTGCTTCATTTTGGCAGCAATTTCCCCAATTAAGGGGCTGATTACAATGGTGGCGAGACCGCCATCGACTGGCTGTCGGTGGCGGTCTCCCCGCCATCTCAACCAACTTTACCGCCTACCACATTTGGATGGCAGGCGGCTGTGTGGCGGTCAGAAAGACCGACCACCACGGATCTGATGGGCTCAAGGAGCCCGTCGGTTCATCGGAGGCTGAGTAATGCCTACAATCGTGGCAGTGCCTACCAGGCACTGCCGTAGGCATTACGATGTTCCTTTCTGCCGGCCCTTCATGGCGGTGAACCCGCCATGAATAGCATGGCGGAAAGAGACATTGGGACCCAAAAGCGGGCCCCCCTTACTACCTGGCCCACAGACACGGGACCTGGTTTCCCTGCACCATGTGGCAAAGAGCCCCTCTGTGGGACCTGTTGGGCATTGCAGAGCCGGCCCAATGAGGAGCTGCCCTATGATGAAGCAGGACCCCCTTCGGGGTATGTGAGGGCCCTTGCTCCTCGTAGGAGCTATCCCACCCCTGCCCCCTTTTTTTTCCTTAGGAACAGCACACCCTACTACTCACAGTGCTTTGGCAGTGGACATGCCTGCAAACCGCACTATAAAACATACCCCATTCCTGACCAGCATCCTTTGCTTCCAAAATGCAGCACAGCAAGAAAGACAGCCATATAGTGGTCTTTATAGATAAGGCACTCCTTTTTCAGCTTCACATTTAGCACTCTCCACCACCTGTAATTTTCTTTTTGGCATCAAAGGGACAGGATAGTCAACAGAGTGAATGTTGTTGGTAACACCCTGCACACACAGGGATACATTAGGAAGAGGTGGAACAACCTGAATCTGAGGGTACTTACCAAGTATAACAGCCACCACCTGGAGTCTCAGATGACTGGCGGTGACCCTCCCAGTGCACAATTACAACTCTTACCCTGGGAGGAGAAGGTCTTGGCCATATTGCATACTGAGGGCTTGTCAGGAATAGAGGGGGGAGTGGACACATGTACGCTACACTTCAATAACTGCCACAATATCACAATGTCCTGTTTGCTCTCAACTCTGCTTTTCCTATTCTGTTCTCTATCTACTTTCCTAACATTCAATACTAAAAGTATCTGAGATGCTGGTTTTTTTGTGGCAATTTTATTGTTGCATATAAGATCACATGTATCCAACTCCAGGATATGCCACGTGTTGCAATGCTGTCTGTAAGTGCATTTCCATCAGAACATCTATCCAGGACCCATGATATGTGTTATAATGTGAATGTATGGTCCGTCCCAAATGCATGTTGCCAACAGCTATGGTATACTGATCGTTTGTCAAGTGTTGCTAAAGTGAGATTAAAGTGACTACAACTACCAAGAGGGTATTGTCACTCCAACTATAACCAAGATGCTACACTCCTTTAGCCGCTTTTCACTTGTCTCCTTTGTTACAACTGATATTAACTACTCATGTAAGTCACCATTACTCAAGTGTTGCTAAAGTGAGATTGAAGTGACTACAACTACCATGAGGGATTGTCACTCCAACTCTAACCAAGATGCTACACTCCTTTTGCCCCTTCTTACTTGTCTCCCATGTCACTACTGAAGTTCACTATTTCTGCAAGTTGCCATTACTCAAGTGTTGCTACAGTGACATTGAAGTGACTACAACTACCATGAGACCTTGTCACTCCAACTCTAACCAAGATGCTACATTCCGATTGCCTCTTCTCACTTGTCTCCCATGTTACAACTGATGTTAACTGTTCATGCAGGTTACCATTACTCGAGTGTTTTTAAAGTGACATTGAAAAGTTACCACTACTACCATGAAGCCCTGTGACTGGAACTCTAAACAAAATGCTACACTACTTTTGCCCCCTCTCACTTGTGTCCCATGTTACAACTGATGTTAACTGTTCATGCAGGTTACCATTACTGAAGTGTTGCAAAAGTGTCATTGAAGTGACTACAACTACCATGAGGCCTTGTAACTCCAACTTTAACCAAGATGCTACACCCCTATTGCCCCTTCTCACTTGTCTCCCTTCTTACAACTGATGTTAATTATTCATGCAGGTTACCATCTCTCAAGTGTTGGTAAAGTGACATTGAAAAGCTACCACTACTACCATGATGCCCTGTGACAGGAACTCTAACCAATGTGCCACCCTCCTTTTGCCCCTTCTCACTTGTCTGCCATGTTACAACTGATCTTCACTCATCATGGACTGTGCAATGTATAGACAATGCTCCACTCAGATATACATATGAATACTTTGCTTGATGGTGTCCTGGACCCATCAACTGAAACTAATGATGGCATCAGTAACACCATAACAACTGTGTACTACTAATATATGTGAGCCATGAATGAAACTCAGCTGACTAGCAGTGCCAGGTGACCCCTGACTTACATGTGGGATGTGTCCAATTCCATAGAAATCTGCCTTCAGAGTGGCTAAATCCTAATTTCTGGGGAATTGGATGTAGCTGTCCACATGTCTCAACATTACTGTAAGCACCTTTGAGAGAGCCTGACTGAACATAGGTTGTGACATTCCATAAGAAATAGCAGCAGTGAATTGAAATGAAACATGGTGTGTAGGTCTGGAAATGGGTGGTACACAGGAGGCTGGTGTCTCCTCCCGCTCCTAGGGTACTTATGTAAGGAGCAACACAAAAACTATTTTGGTCACAGTGCACAGAGTAACATTTGTAAAGAGTAAGGAAAAAGTAATGTGTCTGAACATCAATGTATCATGAAGCAGTACACATTTTACATTACCATTGTAAAATCTTGAACATCCACCTGTCATCCCCAAAGTAGCCTTCACAGGTCTGTAACAGATCTGTGCACATCATCAAAACTGAAAATTGTAAATTTCCACTACACTGAGGGTAGCAGAACATGTTATGTGAAAATACTGCCAACCACGGTGTACAGTGCGCCAAACACATTTGGCCTATAACAGTTTTCCCAACAGCTAACATGGTGGCTGCCTGACCTCGCTAATAGGACATGTTGAACGTCGGCCGCTGGTGGAAGTTGACCGCCCGTGGGCAGTCACATGCACGGCGGTCACAGCCATAGGATAACATTGGGGATAGTGATGGTCGTGGTCCAATGGCTGTGTGCGCCAACGCTGATGAACACGTACATGTACGCAGCAGTTGGAAAAATAGCTCACTTGCCTCCTGACAATTCTGCTATCAACACCTCCTCCATTTTAGCTGCTGTTTTTCACCTCTGGGAGCACAATATGTTGCACAATGTACTGGGGAGAGGGCCAGTCCCTGCACTCCAGAAGAGCTGGAGACCCTCATAGATGAGGTCCTTTCGCTGTATTCTCAGCTCTATGGCTTACGAGGGGAACAGGTAACTATTCCAAATACAGTTATTCACTCTGTTCAACTTCTTCCTTTCTGTTCCCCTAGGCTACAATGTGGCTCTGAGTACAACCGCTACAATGAGTGTTCAGTAACATCATGGTATATGTAAATTATTATTTATGGGTTCACACCATGAGCCATGTCTGTATACTGTTAGAAGCATTTGAGGATGATGTTAGCCAAGTATACCATCCTACTTATCACTCAGCCCATATCAGATTTTGTAAGACAGTTGTCTGGGAGGTAGCTTTACCTCGCAGACCCATCCAGAGAGCCAAACAACCATATGTTCACATATGGAATGGTCAGAAGTTTGCATTTTCTGTATTGAATTGGAGGAAATGTGAGGTTCATGGGGTATAAGTAGCCTCACCTTGCAGAGAGAAAGACCTGACATTGATATATGAGCAGTCTGGGACATAGCCCAGCCTGGTCCAGAGTTACCATGGCAGGAGAACTGATGCACAGAGTAATGTCCCTGTAGACCTGCAGATTCATGGATGTTCCCAGAAAGAGTTATCTGTCACACTAGTTGCCCTGATAGCTGTTACATGGATAATATGAGGCATGGTGACTGAGGTGATCCCCTGACATTATGCTTCTTTCTATTGTACCACAGTGGCAATGTGTGTCTGTCAACAATGTCTGTCCCTTTAACTTCTTAACCGCGGCACAAATTCCACCGCAGTGCGGGAGTTCTATTGAGTGGGCGGGGCCGCGTCGGCCAACGGATGTGCACAGCACTAGCGAGGTAGTGCTCGCGACAGCCGTTGGCCGATGCGCGCACGGAAGGGGTTAATAACACAGGTCTGTTGACACTTTTCTAATGGTGTTGCGTCCACTGTACAGGCCTAATGCACATCTGAGACATGTAGTATATATTTGGGTTACATTTGAAGAGATTTAGAATACATTCAATGATATGTAGATTGTCATCACTATTGCAGTACCTCATGTGGCAAAAGGTGTGTCCTGTGATGGCAATACATATCACACAAAGATATGTTGGCTTACTATGATACTCAAATAAGTAGTCCACATGGCCACACTGCCCGAGAGAGGCAGCTCTCAGTGTCACACATACGAGCCCTTAACATGTGACATTAGTCTTAGGATGTTGTGTATACTATGCTTCTTGTCTCCAAGGACCGTATGCATCAATGCAATAGGCCTGGCACGAAAGGTGTCTGGACATACATGCAAAGGTAGTTTACCCTCTAGAATGTCCAAATGGTGTATTGTGTGTCATGGTACCTCACATCACATTCCATGTCGGAAGGCCCTGGCCTACATGATGTTAGTGGGCTGCCTCAGTCAGTGTCGGTCATGACCAGCGTTGAGGTTTGTCATCAGATGATCACAAAAGTGTGTATCCATGCTTCAGTTGTGTGTAGCATGTGACATGAACACATGTAATATGTTGTCTCTTGATGTAGGCTTGTACTAGATGTCAACGAAAAGTGTATTGACCTGACAGTTATCCTCAGACTTCCAGTTGCAATCTGTTTCTACATCTATTTAATCCGTACAGGTCAATGCCCATCAGAAGAAGGCCATCGCCCTGGAAAGTGCTGGCCCTTGGGATCTACAATCGGTGTAGTGCCCTCTGTAGGAAGAGGTGGGAGGACCTGCGGCGCTGGACCCGGAAGATCGCTGAGTTACAGCTGGGGAGGGCCTCCCCACGTGGAAAGGGTGTGCACAGGACCCTGACCCCCCTGATGCCCTGTATACTGTCAGTGGCCTACCCAGACCTTGATGGGCAGTTGAGGGCCCAACAGCAGCGACAAGCGGGTGAGTCCTGGCCAGAGGCAGGAATGCCCAAACCAAGACCAGTGGTGACCCAAGTGCCACACACAAGATGAATCATTGTTAGTGTAAGTGTAGTAGTAGGTGCATGCTGCTGTGCTGGGCCTATTGTCTTTCTGACCTGGAAGATAGCAAAGTCCTGTCTACATAAAATATTCTCCTTTTGAGCAGACACCTGGTTGAATGAAGTGAGTAATAATCTCATGTTCTCAGTAAATCTGTGTGATAATTGTACCACACAGGCAACTGGTCTTACTTGTGTGAGGATTGATGTACCCTCACTACTGACTCTCATGTGATGGTGGCCCAATTGCATGTGACATGAAAGAGTTCACAGTACATGCAGTAACTGTACAACAGTTCCCATTGGTAAGTACTGGTTATACAGTAAAATGAGATGCAAACATCACTGGTGCTATCAGCATTAGTGCCTACATGTTGGCCAATGTGCATTTGGCAGTTGATGTTTCATCTGCAATAGTGTTGCAATACACTAATTTACTGACTGGTGACATGTGTGAGGGAGTGAGATGTTAAACTGTGGGTGTCCAATGTGAGTGTCTACATTGATCCTTCCAAAGCAATCTGAGTATGCAATACCAAAGAGTGGTGTAATGTGCCTGCTCATTGGGAATCTAGTGATCCATCCCACATCTTCACGTCATAGATGTTAAGGTACACCCAAAACCTTCAAAGGTGTATTGGCTTGTGAATATACAATCTCTGACTGGCGTCATCACCTATACCAAGCAAGATTGGGGATGTTCATATGGCTATGTGGAGAGTTGTGCTATGTGAATTCAAAGTATCTATCTCCAAATTGTTAGGATCTCAATGTATTCAGGGAACCTTATCAGCTACTTGTGATACATGGATAAACTACATGGATACAGCTTTCATTTGACTTTTTAGGCAGTGGACATATGATGTAATTTGGAGTGCAAACTGTCATCAGTGTGCAATGAGGATTTGCATTAGGCCTGGGCATAAAACTCCACTTTGCTTGCCGAGAATGCGGAGATACCGATAAACTCTCACTCCGCAACGGAGCTGAGTTTTGTTGTTGTTAGCACCTTCGAAATATCCATTCACGGGAGTGACTTGCTGGGTGCTTGCGATCGCCCACAAGATTTCAGAGCCATTCGGGAGCACCACAAAATTTGCTAGCTTACCGAATGCTCTTGTGAGATTTTGCGGTCGCCAACACGTTATTCGTGCCAGCGACCTCCGGCGGATGTTTTGTGACGTACACGATCCCGAATGCAGAGGATCTAATGCGGCTGCAATCTGGGGAAGATTATCTCCTTGAGAAGCATTAAAATCTACCTGAAATGATGATTTGGAGACAAAAACCTCCTCAAATGGATGCTTTGCATTGAGTCTTTTTGTGCGAGGAGTCATTTTTTAAAAACTTATTTTACAACAGGAAGGAAGTGCCCCAGAGTCTACAACATCTTGTTCCTGTCCAGCAGACTCCTCCCAGTGCTTTGTCCTTCTCCTGGTCACTTTTCATTGGGATTTGGAACTGGAAGAATAACTCTCCTTGTCTGCTGCATATATACCATTGGAATTAAGGTCTTTGTATTTGAGATTTCATAAGTAAGTTGAAAAACTGGTGTATAAGGGTGTTGTTTGTTTGATTGTTGGCATGCACCTGGATTTATTTGTACTTTTGATCGATTTTAAAAATGTATTTTGGTGGGTGGCCTGCAGTTTCAGTAGGGGCCTAGTTTTTTTTGTTGCATGTAATTTTTCTTCTTTCATAAAGGAAAGATGTTGCAGAGCTTACCATCACTGGTATGTTGACCCAGACCTTTTTGGGGGGAAAAAACATGTGCCTGCTGCATCGGCCTCCGGGGAGCAAGCTGGAATTAGATCCCCAGCATCAGTGGACCCACCCCAATCTGGGCCCAAGCCCATGTCTGTCACAGAGGCAGCCAGTCTAATCTCGGCAATGATGACAAGCAGTGACGTTGAAATTGACTTATCTCTTTCTCAAAGTAGTACCTACTTGTTGCACAAAACTCAGATAAGTGGACAACAACAGCTGCAGCCAGCAATAGTAGTTCCTCTTGTTGTAGGAGCAGTTCAGGAGATTGAGCTTCATGCTGAGGAAGTAGAGGAAGCCGCTCTTTCAGAAGATCTATTGTCTTCCAGATCTCCAGCAATAAAAAGGAGGGTTACGCCACCATACTCTTCTCCAAGCCCCCTTCTGATGATCTAAACACCACTTGGATCCCATGTCGGTCGGAGAGGGAGACATGCCACAAGAGGCTAGGGAAAAGGAAGGTTCCTGAAAGCCTTAGACTTATGGATGTAGAGGAGGAGGATGACGATGAGCCAGTCATCATGGATGTTAGCCCAGCCCCATTGGAGACCAATGTTACCCCATCCCAACCTGCTGTAAGGGATGTGGCACCACAGATACTACCACTGCCAGCTGCCATATTTGAAAAGTCCCGGCAGCGAACTACATCCACAACCATC
Source organism: Calotriton arnoldi (assembly GCA_963921515.1). Lineage (NCBI taxonomy): Eukaryota > Metazoa > Chordata > Amphibia > Caudata > Salamandridae > Calotriton > Calotriton arnoldi. Next base: position 720,398 of record CAWUFW010008599.1, on the reverse strand, counting down.
TCAGTAGAAGTAGGCACTGCAGAGGGTCAGACGTCAAAATGCCCACCTACCGCCAGTACATATGACATTGGCAGTGGCATGAGCATCAGCAAGTATACCTCCCCAGTTGGGACTTCTTTATGGTTAGCAAGAAGTAGGTGAACATTGCCATATGCTCCATTTGCGGAGCACGTGTTATTCAGGGTAAGCTTGGTTCAAACTATTGTACTGGTGGCTAAACAACCCATTTGAGAAAACATCACACAATCCAGTAAGAGGTGCACCTTAGCGGAGAAAATGCCAAGTGTTGGTGAAGGGGGTGAAAGGCTGAGCAGGGAATCCAATCTGAACACGGTGGAAGGTGAAGAAGAGGAAGAGATTTTCGTTACGCAAAGCAACCCTGTCCCCAGCAGTGCAGTAGTATCGCCCACATTAGCAACATTGCAATGGCACAAGACTCAGGTCGAAACACCAAGGCAAGAGAGTTCAGTGACTGTCCCGCTGAAACGCACATTGAGCCTACCACTGTCTTCTCTCAAGAAGTCACCTTCACCTGCATCAGTGGCACCAGAAAAGAAAAAAAACATGCAACTATTCTCTGCATGTTTAGGAAGGAAGGGCAGTAAGAACGCAACCACCCAATGGCACGTTTGAACAGCACAAAGCTGGCTAAAATGTTAGCGCTGGACCTCCTTCCTTTTTCTGATGTGGAAGGGGTGGGATTTCTAGAATTTGTGGCAGCCATCTGCCTGAAATAGAAGGTTCCCAGCCGGTCCTATTTCGCCAGAGTTGCTGTTCCAGCGCTACATCACGATGTGCTGGAATTGCTTGGACAAGCTTTGCAGCAGAGTGCTGTTAACACTATTCACCTGATGACAGACATGTGGACCAGTTGCGAAGCCACTGATTACATGTGCATCACTGCACACTGGATCTCTTTTGTGCGGGTTAGAAAAAAGATATCTGCAGGTGTTAATACTTCTGAGATTTTTAATGGCACTCGGAAGCATGCAACAGAAGTCATGCTCGCCCTGGACAAATCCCATACTGCTGCAAACATTTTGGAAGACGTTAACAACAAGGTCTTTGAATGGCTGTGACAAAGAGGGCTTAACATTGGATTTTTTGCCATTGACAATGGCATTAATATAGTTAAGGTTGATAGTGGCTATTTCAAGGTCCTGTGTTTGGCTCACTGCATTAACATCATTGTACAGGACTTTCTCAAAAAAGACCAAGTAAGCAACTTACTATCCACCTGCAGAAGAATCTGCACTCATTTCAGCCATTCATTTAAAGCCTGGAAGCAGCTGAGGGTCTTTCAACGTGATAATAGAATGCCAGTTAAAGCACTCATACAAGAGGTGCCGACACATTGGAACTCGACTTATTGCATGTTGCAATGTCTGTTTGAGCAGTACAGACCGATTAATGAATATGTCATGTAAAGAGGAGATGCAACTGTGAAAAGCATGATCATTGAGATGGACCAATGGGGTCTAGTCAAATGCCTGACAGAGATGCTTCTTACTTTTGAGGTGTTCACACGGGAAGTCAGCAGGGAGGACAGTACCATGGGCCAAGCTATCCCATTTTTGCACATGCTTCAAGAACCGCTAAAGGAAGTGTCTGAAATGTACGTAGGTGTGGAGGGAAAAAAAGATGCGTATGAGTTGGCGGAGAGCTTAATCCTTTGCTTATCTGTTAATGCAAGGGTGCAAAGAGGCATTGTGTCATCCAAACATTGCATCTATGCTACAATTCTTGATTCATAGTGCAAACAATTACTAGCCACTTTCATTCCTTTGTCAGACGGAGATGTTTCAAAATACAAAATGTGGATTGCTGAGCAAGCCAGTGACCTAGAAAAAGAACAACAGGGAATTAGAGGCCCATTCCTCCAGGTCGCAAGTTCTTCTGTGCAACCTTCAACTTCAGAGTCTGAGGGCAGTGCTTTTGGCTCACAGGAGCCAAAGCTAACAATAACCCCTGCAACAACAGGAGCAGTAGCATCAGCCCCAAAATCTGCATACGATTGGGTTCTAAGGCAGGGCTTAAGTCCAGTGCAGAGGCAAAGGCAAAAGAGCTCAAGCAAGGTGGAGCACTAATGACTATTGAGAGGATTGTCCAGGCCTATCTGGATGACCCAACAGAGGTCTATCTTGTTCAAAACCCATTGGTGTATTGGTATAGCAATAGGCACCAATGGCCAGCCCTCAGCAGGCGGGCAATAAGCTATCTGGCTTGCCTGGTAGCCAGTGTCTCTGCTGAGCATGTTTTCAGTGCTGCTGGTGCCATAGTCACAGTGAGAAGGACCAGTCTCTTGCCCCAAAACGTGGAGAGATTAACCATGATCAAAATGAATCAGCATTTTATATCTCCGGATTATTCCATACCTGAAGTACCACAGGAGGAAGATGAGCGAGACTCATGTCATGGAAGAAGTGTGTTAACTGACCTACTTCTGGGTGAACCACCTGAGTATGAGGACAAAATCTACTTCTCTGACTATTAGGCCTTGGCCTCCAACCATAGAACTTTCTCCCTCTATCGCTGATCTGCTTTGACGCCAAAAACAAAAAAACAAAAAAATAGTTAGGGGAACATTATATTATTTTATTTGTTTGTGTCTGTCTGACAAATGCAGCACCACCGTCTTAGACACATTTTATTGCCTGATTGGAGTTGCACCAGTGTGCAGTAAAAAAGTTCCCCACCCAACCCATTTCCCTCAAGGACATGGGAGATAAATATTTGTGCCTGCCTTAATCTCGTGCCTATCTATCCATTCCTAGTTTATTCCCCTAGCCGGACTGCTCACATTGTTTGATTTAGAAGACTAGCCAATGTCTGTTTCGTGACTCAATGGATTGGCAATGTACCATGGTGACTATGCCTGAATTAGAAGAACAAGCAAATTACATGCATTGCACGCTGAGTGATTGTTGTTTGTGAGTGTGTTGAGATGATTCATGTGGTGGCAGGCAGTGACACTGGGTGCGTGTTTATCTGCAGCTATTACGCTTGAATGTGTTTGTGATGATTTACAATGTTGGTGGCCTAACAATCGCTGATTTTTTTTTTTATGTGGTGGCAGGCAGTGACACTGAGTGTGTGTTTATCTGCAGCTATTACGCTTGAATGTGTCTGTGATGATTTACAATGTTGGTGGCCTAACAATTGCTGATATTTTTTTTTTCCTGAAGGTGATTTTTTCCTTCCCTTTTGTGGCTTAGTGAGATTTTTTTGCCTGGTCCACTCCACACTGCTTTGTTTTCTGCTTCACATTCCTCAAAGTGACCCGACCAGTCCCTTTAGGTATCACAAACACAAATCTAGTCTACACAAAAAATGACTCAATGATTCTCTTGTTGTGCATCAACAGCATTGTACTACAGGTTGATCTATTGCATTTGAGCTGGGACTCAGTCGTTTTCGGAGTTGGACACCATACTAGGAATCAGGAGGATGATGGAAGGACTCACGGCGTGACTACTTCGAAAACTGCCACTAGAAGAAGGAAGTTTCAACTTCACTGAAACCAACCGATTTGGCGATTACTTTAAAGTGGCCTAACCAAATCTGTGGAATGGTGGTGAGAGCGGTGCATTGATTTTACCTGATTTGTGAAAATGCAATGTTGCTGTGTGTGTGCTCAGTGCTGTCTGGCTCAAATTTTAATCTAAGTGGTGGTTGGGTGGGGGGCCCTTTGTTGTAGGTAACTGAAGACAGACATGTGGTCATGAATGATCATCACATTATGCACGTGCTGTTAGGCTACATATTATTCTTATGATTTATGATGATTAATTGATGATCATGACAGTTGCGAGTTTCATCACCCCAATACCGTTAGTTACATGCGGCCAATTTTGTGTGATTGTTGGTTGCAAATTGCTTTCACCTAATTGTTCACACATCACTCATAAAATGAATGAGCGCAAAAACGACTATTCTTCTCTCTTGCGCTGCCTCTTAGTCCTTATGAAGTTTACCTTCATAGTCCTTATGAAGTTTACCTTCTGACCTTCTCCTTGATTCTACAATATCATTTTTGTTTTACAATACGCAGGCCTTCTCTTATCCTACACCAAACTGGAAAAGCACCATAACACTCAAGCCTACCTTACCGGACCACATCAGCCAGGCACCCAAGATTGACGGACAGTCCAAGAAGAATGCAGATGCAAATCCCAAATTGGAAATACAGTATCATTTTTTCTTTTATTATTCATTAGAACTGTATGTGTTGTTTGCTTGATTCCTACATAATCTGTAATATATTTGATATCTTTTGAAGCTAGGTAACAGAACATTTAGATATAATGTAACTTGGGTCTCTCTGGGGGCAGACGGACTGTTTGGTTTGCATGGCATGTAAGTTACCTGTACTCATTCCTTCGTTTCCTTTTCCTCCCATAACAGATTTATGATGGTTGGCTGCTCATTGCCCAGATGAATGTTCTCCTTGTGTAGTGTTTGTCTTTGTAAAACCTTTCCCCAAATCCCCCTGCCCATCCATTCATCAAACCCTTAACCCCCTTCCCCCGGGTTGTGTGATTTATTGCGATGTGGCTTAATTTACACCATCAATGGATCACACACTTGGTGGGGCTGATGTGGTAAAACCAACATAAATTCAGTGCAGGATCTTCAGTTTTACTCCTATTCAGGAAACAATAGTCCACACTGGCCCCTTTTCCCACCAACACATAAAAGTGATTGATACTTTAATTATAGAAGAACATAATTCATCAGTATCATCATTCAGGCATTGTGTGTTGTGTTAAGTGCTTAACCAATAACTATGCCCACTCTAGACTTTAAGTCCTCTTGACGAATCACAATTCAAGACTAAGAGTCACTTTTGTTTCCTCTAAATACTACCTCACCATCCATTGCTCTGACTAATTTAGTATTGTTTCTTGTTTGTTATTCTGCATCAGGTATTCTTTTTTTAATTTCCATTTAGTTACCTGCGATGAATAATCCTTCTGACTAAAATCCTACAGTTGGAATTCACCTCATTGGGAGTGGCACCTGACTTCTGATTCCTGAACTGTTGTTAGTGCGCTAGCCCGCTACTACTACCACCACAATGGCACCTTGGGAAACCCTAGCAGCCCTCGCTTCTTCTATTTGGTAAGAGAAATATCGTTCATTGTTCTACTAAGTTGTCTTAGGCAAGGCAAAAGCAATCCCCAACTCCCCCTTTAGTGGTCAATATAGCTGCAGACTGCAGAGACTAGGAGAGTAGTAGTCCAAGAGTACCACATCGACATAACACATACCAAATTGTTGTTACACACTATCAGCAAATTTAAAAAATATGTTGCGGTAAAAGGCAGCTTTGAAAAGTAAAAAAAAAAACAAAGAGCTTGATTAGAGAGGCATAAATAAAGGAACATAAATATTTATTATTCTAGTCAAACAAAAAACCCCTCTCCCCAAACAAATGAAATTTCCCTGTCCCCAACCATTGTCCGCGGAAAAAGTGCAGAAACTCTGATACCAACTCCCACATCCCCACCCTGCCCACCCACAACAGCAAAAAAGTCCCACCTCCCAAAATAAAAGTTAAAAAAGGGGCATAGGGAACTAGACATGGCGCAGGATCTCCTCGTTGGTGCCGGTCCATTCTTCTCTGCCGGGCATCAATGCGCGCCAGACTTGACAGGACGCGGAGTAGTAGGATGCGGTCTGAGAATGAGAGGGGGGCAGCAGTGCATGTTCTTAGATGGTGGGCAGCTGCCTGCAGACTGCTGTGCTGATGTGGTTGGGAAGCTGGATGTGCTGGGGCCTGACTGGAGACCTGGGCCACTGCCTCCTCCTCCTCCTCCTGGTCCATCAGCTGCTGGTATTTGGCCCATATTGCCTCCAGCTTCCGCTGCCGTATGTGGGCTGCTTCATCCTGACAAAATGGTGGGGCCTGGTGGGAAGAAGCAGCTAGAAAGCAGAAAAATAAATTTGTAAACAATGGTCTGTCACTCGTGTCAAAAATGTCTTTAAAATTATGTAGTGGGGGGCTCAGTAGCAGTATGTTAGACCCCTAGGGCCAGTTGATTTGATGTGATTGGAGTCACAGCCCCCATAACCTGCTCTCTTAAAACTAAAGGCAAATGACACAAGCTCTAACTGTCTGAAAGGAATTAAGGCAGATTAAACACAGCAACACACCAGTTTAAAAAAACAGCAGTTGTTTTTCTTTTGAAGGATTTCCTAGCTTAGATAGTTTGGGGCTTCACGAATTAGTCCCATTTACTAATGAATGGTCAAGTTTTAGCTACAATAATGATTCTGGTATGATCAAACAACTTGAATTTTCTTTTAGCATCTCTAGTCTGAAATTTTTATTTGCATATTTTTCATAGGAGATCAGTCCACTACAAACTGTCCAAAGTGATCAGACTTTTGTCTCCGTGAGGTTTGGGAAGCCTGTTGGATCTTGGGTCAAGGTATTTAGATTTTATCTTAATAGCTGGTCATACAAGCTGTCAACAGGGATTACCAAACAAGAATCCTTCTGTTGCTATGTGCATGTTAATTTTGTTATCACCTCAGGCCTATTTAACCTTTAACTTTCTCAGCTATATAACCTACATACTTTTTGAGCAAGTAGAAGGTGGGAAAAGCGATGTACTGCAGTTCAGTCATTGAAAGCATAAAGTACCGGGATATAGCTTTGGCACGTTCTTCACAGACGAATATATGACGTTACTTCGCATGTGTTTACAACACATGCCTTTACAAAACAGTCAGTACAACGACTGCGTTGTTACCACGTGTACCATTACAACGCAAGTCATTACAATGACTTGCTGTAGGGGGCGCTGGAGTTTGGAGTAGTATAATTTACTATTCCAACTCCAGTCTGTGCAACAGTAGGGAAGGTGTTGGATTTAAAATCTAACACCTAAAGCCCCCTACAGCAAGTCGTTGTAATGACTTGCGTTGTAATGGTATGCGTGGTAACAACTCGGTCGTTGTACTGACCGCGATGTAATGGCACTGCGTTGTACCAACAGCGTTGTAAACGCTGTTTCCCTTCACGAACTATCCCATCCACAGAGGTTAACCAAATTCAATTATCCATTCAGCATTGCATTGTTCTTCTAGTATTCTTAATCTTCACTCTTGGCTTTGATATGCACCATTTAAGCCTTACATTCTATCATTCACTCTTTTGCCATAGAAAACCAGTCATAATTATTCAATTAATCCATCCATCCAAACATAGCTACAAACAAACCTTTCACCAATATCCATTTACCTACCCATGTATTCTTGCTTTCACCCATTCCATTCACCCATCCTGCTTTGCCTTAACCCACCCAAGCATTCCTTTCAACCATCCTTCACCCAGCCAGGCAAATTGATTCCTATCATCATCACCCACCTATATGCATTCTTTTACATGCGTATTCTTTCACTCATTTATTACATAAATGTCACACATCCTTTCTCCTTCCATCCAGTTTTGTCTTTCCCATCAACCTGTCATTCATAAAGTTCATTTATGAACCTTTGTCTGTGAATTGCAGATAGAAGAGGACATAACTACTCAACTTCCACTGTATCTGCTAAAGTGGGGTGTAGTTCAGGAGTCGGTCATCGCCCTCACAGTGAGTCTATTACTATTTGTCAATAAGTAAGTAATGTGACTTAACACTGCCCGCCCCTGAAGCCGCTGGTTCTCCTCCCTCACTGGTGACACTGCAGCCACGTACCCTCCGCTGGTGCTATCCCCAACACTGGTGGTCCGTGCGGCTAGAAAAAACATTACACATTTATAACTTTAAATGCCAGGTACACCTCCTTCATTTTTTTTTAAGCAAAATACAAGCACAAAACAGAACAGTACTGTAGTTTGGTTACAGTATCATAATCTTCTATCAAGAATTCAATACATCACTTTTGGCATATTGTTGGTAGGCAATCATTGAAAAGCCAGGTAGTCAAGTCAAACAAAACCTTTTTGTAATTATGGAGGGGCAGAGCTATAATGAACATGAGTTACTGAAGCGCAATGAAGTGGTGCAATAATTGGTCAATGAAGGACATATGGTCTTAGTTGTCAAATGCAATGGGTCCGTCCTCCTCATCATACTTCCAGCCATGCTGCACTGTCATTAACTGCTAGTATACCATGATAATAATACATGCACAACACTGGGGGGGTCCACCATGACCATGGTCATTCTGTTTGAGCATGAGCAAGAAAAAGAAAGCCTTCTCAACAAACATGGGTAGAATACCTTGACTGCATACAATCTTCACAGTAGAGTACCTGACCTAAAATGCGTTCTCTGAGTCTTACTGTACCACCACTCTATAAAGGGAAAGCTTACTGACAAAGCAGAAGAAAAAGGAAGCTACAGACTAGAACAGATAGTTTTGAAGTCAAGTACAGAAACTTGAAATATAGAGAAAGTAAGTAATAAATAAGATAATATAGGGATAAGAAGGATTTAGGAAACAGATCAAAGTGGAGTTGGAAAAAAAGCAGAAGGCAGCCAGGCACAGTAAAAAGGAAAACAAATCATTCTAAATGTGGAGCGTTAAAAGAAAACTCAAGTTAGGAAATAAATAATATTAACAGGAAGACTTACTGGGCCCAGCAGAGCCATCTGTACTCATGGAGGCACCTCCAGCCCCCTCACCCTTCTGCGCTGTGGTGGTGGTACTCACAGTATCCCTCCTGCCCCTGGATGCTAATGTAAGAAATAAACAAAATTAAATTAAAAAAAGATTAGTGGTATAGTTAATCTCCCCAAAGCTGTTTTGACTGGGAGAGCCAAATGCAGTAACATTTGATTTGAGATCTCCTCTCCTATTACTATTGTGAACCTATTTCTAAATTTCCTAACCCTATTCCAAATTTCCTAAACTACATTGGAACTACTAATAAATTGCAATAATTGATCTTTGCTTCTCATCTCATTCTCGATCTCTCAACCTTTGACGGGTCACCTCAGTCTGCATTTTATTTTCAATGCATACATGCTGATGCATGCATAGTTACTAGTTACTTACTACACATCACTGGGAGTTGGGACTATATGAGCTACAAAAAATAAAGGCACAGACAAGTGAGACAAGAACGCGCTAGCTCACTAATACCAATAACTACCTCGATCTCAGTGACAGGATGGAGCATTCTCTGCATGACTTCTCAAGTAAACAGTCCAAGCAAGCACCAACGACACGAGTAGGATTAGATAGCACCGCCGAGCACCTGTCTACTCTAGAATGATCATCACATAATATTTGTAACATAAACTTGAATTACCTGAGTGTGAGCAGCATGCTTGCTATTTGGGGAAAAAAATATTAGCATAGTTAGAGCACAATAAATAAATTATTATTAACTACCAAGCCCCGCAACCTCCACAACAAGCAGGTCTAATAGGTCCTTGTCCAAGATGTCCGTCCACCACCGCGTCAGCTATTGTTGGGTTCGCCTGATCCCATAACAGCAGTGAACAGCCTGATGTACCCTCTCCCAGCATTGCTTCCACTCCTGGAGGGTGTAGCCGCTACCAGGCCTGCCGTCTGCTGCCAGGGTGGAGGGGAGGTGGCAATGCAATTAAAAAACTAGTTCTGCCACCTCCACCGCCGTGAATAGTGTGTGGGGCTGCACCCCTTTGCTGCGAGGCCTATCACAAGGGAGGCGGCTGCAGCTGGTGGTTCGGAGGGACCTGGAGCTGCCACTGCCACTCTCCTGCTCTGCCATGGCGCTGGTAGGGGCCGGGGAAGAGAAGAAAGTAGAAGAAGGCAAAAGAAGGAAGGAAGGAAAAAGAAAGTAAAGTGAAAAATAAAGTACAAAAGTCACGCAAAATGCACAAAAATATTAGAAAAAACATAAAATACAAAAACACAAAGACACAGGGTAAAGGTATATTAAAAAATGAGGGGTAGATAGGTTTTAGAGGGGTAGGATTAATAAGATTAAAGAGAGATTGATAAATAGGCTCAGAACCTTAAAACAGAGCAAAGCCAAGATGACTGTGCCCATGAGAACCACGTGGTGCCGTTCGTGTGCAATTTCCAGCGCGAGAACGGACTCCGCGTGACATATGCCGGAAAACATCACCCGAACGGGTGCAGCAAGCAACTCTGCCAGCTCGCAGAACTCCACATAGTGAAACAGAGTTTTTTAACCACTTTGCGGAGTTCCCCGTAGCACGGCTCCGTGAACTCAACTCGGGCCTAATTTGCATTTGACATGATGTCTGGCACAACAGTAAATGATGGTACATTGGTGTACCACTTGACCTTCAGGACATCCTGATGTGTCATGAGTAATAGTTAGATTTGTTTCATTCTTGGCCTTGTGTGAGCATTATGTAAATATCACACTTGGATCCATCCTATTTGGTTACATCTTTTTACAATGGTATACCACAAGTGCCAAATATGAAAGGTGATCTACTATTCTAGCACGGACACGAGGATACAGTGTAGAGTATTCCATCAATGCATTTGGACCTGTCTGGGGTTCTGACATGAGTGGACCCTACTGTTTGCAGGTCATGTAGTATGCATGCATGTGTTCATGCTCAATTAGAAGGCTATAGAGCGAACCATGAAGGTGGTGTGATATGTGGACTTCTTCAACATTTTCTGTCTATTTGTGATGGTCAGGTGTGTAAACGCAGTTGCAATAAACCCATTTTCCATGTCATTTCAGATACTTCCAGGGTAAGCGGAGGAGAAAGAGGCCAACCTCAGTGGGGACACATCTGGTTACAGGGGTTACATACGTGAGTCATCAGACGCAGAGGGACCCAGTGACCAAGAGGATGCGAGGAGTGCCCTAGAGGACATCAGCCAAAGCTCTTCATCTGTGTCATCCTCAAGTGGACACTCCAGAATGGTGGCATACCCAACAGGATCAGTTCCACCCCCATTCTTGTCCGCCACCCCCAGTTCCATCACCACCCTCCCTCTTTTCCCCCCACAAGTTGGCCGTTCCTGCTCCCTTATGACGGGAGTCATCGCCTTCACTGCAGGCACCATGTGCCCAGCCGCCCTGAGTGAAGCGGCTACCAACTAAGCCTGGGCGTAGTTCGCGAAGTAGCGCTACGCGAAGCTACGCAAAGTGCAGTTCGCACTACGCGAGCTACGCGTAGCACTACGCGAACTGCGTAGTGCGCTGTTCGCAATGATTGCACAGTGCCGGATGCTTGTCCGCACTGTGCAATCATTGAAAACGGCATCTTGCACAGTGCGAGCTGTCTTTTACTGCCGCTCGAGTAGATTTTTACTCGAGCGGCAGCTTTCTCAACGCGGACTGGTAGTTTCTCATCGCGAGCGGTCACGAGCATACGCGACCACTCGCAAGGAGAAACCTGACCTCCCCGCGTTGAGAATCTCGCCGGGAGGTTTATTTTTCACGCTCGCGATCGGCAACTTGATGTTGCTGATCGCGAACGAGAAAAAGTCTCGCCGGGATGTCATTTTGCTTGCTCGCGGTCGCCAACTTGACGTTGAGGACCGCGAGCAAGCAAAAAATGACCGCTGCACTACGCTACGCTACGCTATGCGTGTTTGCACTGTGCTATGTGCAATTTGCGTTGTGCGAAGTAGCGCAAACTTCGCAAACTACGCGAGCGTAGCATAGTGCTTTGCCCAGGGTTACTACCAACCTCCTGAGGAGCATCTCTGTGGATCAGACTGAAGTGCTGAATGCCATCCAGGAGCAAAGCAACAAGCTGATCCAGGTGGTTGCCTTCCTGAAAGGCATTCACACTGCCATGTCTGCCCTACAGAGATGTTTTATGGCTCTGGCCTCCTCCCTCATGGCAGACCTCCACTCATACCAACCTTCCACCCAGCCTCCTGCCCCTTCCCCATCCACAATCCCAATTCCCAATCCTAACCCAAGCACACACACACCTAAGCATGCACATACTTCAACAGACACAAGCACCACACACAAACCCAAGACATCAAAGAAACTCAAGCATGCATGCACATAACAGACACTCACCTCCCTCACTTCCCCACCACCCCCAGCATACCCCCAGGCACCACAGCAACACTTATAGAGTTATGTTCAAACCTGCAGACATCACAGCAACACACACTGACCCCTCCACAGGCACAACCATACACACAGACACCACACCAACACATACTGGCCCCTCCACAGACACAACCATACATGCAGACACCCCACCAACACACACTGTCCCCTCCACAGACTCAACCCTACACACAGACACCACACCAGCACACACTGGCCAGTCCACAGACACAACCATACACGTAGACACCACACCAATACACACTGACCCCTTCACAACACCCAGCCCATTCAAAACACTCCCACCAAAACAATGCATACGCTCACAGTCACCCACACAGCAGCCACCAACACAACACACACTGCAGACAGCAGACCAATCTCAGACTTTCACTCCCTCTTCCTCCCAAACCAGACTCCATTCCAAACACCCTACCCGTTTCCCTTTGAACCTGACTTGTTTGCCTTTGCCCCAGTGAAACCTGACCCACCTCCCAAAGTAAAAAAAAACATTCTATAGTCAAACCCATTCCTTCCACTTACCACTCCACCCCTGAAAACAGCCTCCCCACCCACTTGAACCCAGCCCAAAAAAGAAAAAAAGGGGGAAAAACCTCCTAAAACTGAACCCATTCCAAAACACAATACAACCCCTCCCAAGGATAACCCCACCCCACCCTTAACATCTGTCCCCCCCTTCCCAAGTACAATTTTTAAGGTGCCTGCTGTGCCCAATGGATTCCCCTTTTTGAGGTGGTTCCCTGGCAGTGTCAGTAAGGGCAAGTTAAGTCTCACAGCCTTGTGCTGTGGCACAGTTTCATAATATGAACTGGCCATTGGCCTTTGTTTCCCTTGATGGGTTGTTTGAGTTTGAATAAAGCTTATCTTCTTTTGGAAGACATTAATCCTGACATCACATTTCTATTTGATGTTATTGTATAGTTAGTGATGTGTGATTACAGTTCTGTTTGTTTGATTCCTGATTGCTGATCCAGTGGAAGAGGTTATTTTGATGTGCCCTTGGAGACAGTGCTGGAGTTAGACAGGACACGGGGAAATGGTGGATGGATGTCTATGTGGGATGACATCCAAATGGGGCAGACATTGCATTGGGTGACATGTTTATGTGGTAAGTATTTCAGCTTGGCCTCACCACTGTCAACGTCATTTAGGTTGCACTTCTCCTTATGATATAGGTTGGATATGTGTTAGGTGTGTTGAAGTTAGACATTTGTTTAACCACACATGGAGGATGTCAGCTTGTCCTACCTTTGTGTGGGTCTGCATGGACATGTGTCCATTTTGCAGTATGTACCTTACAGCTACTTCATCTAGATGTGTGCCATATGTTGTTAGTGCTGTGTTTGCTGTCCTAAGTTGCACTTACTCATTGTCTACACATGCATGGGAGTTGGTTCTGCTATTCGTTGTCCCTGATATACTTCAGTTCCCTAGTCCAGAGTGTGAGAAGTTGGCCTGGTATATGCTGTCCACTAATTATAGTGGGCACCTTGCACCAGTCCAAACAACCCCTTATTGGAGATAGGTTAAAGACAACCTTATTGAAAGCTATCCTAGTGGTAGCTATGGAGAGCAGCCTTCAGGCTAAGTCTTGAAGGAATGTAAAGCAGCTTGTTTTACCAGTCTATAATCTCTTGAGTGACCAAATGAAAGAGCACCACACCAGGTATATATTCAAAATATATGTATTTATTGCTAAACACACCCCTCTAGTCTCTTTATGAGGCTAGAGTTCAAAGTACATAAGTTAGAAGATATTTAAACACAGTAATAGCACAAATACACGTTTGGGCCCTAGGGGCGTACCAAACCATATACCAATAAAGTGGTATAAGAACCACGACTGAACTAGACACTAGGCCTAGAGCCTCTAGAAGTGCTTGGACCACAAGGAACCACCCAAGGTAGTGACACAGGGGACCCACGGGAGACGCGTGCAGTGTAAATACACAACCGCGATACGCCGTTGACTTCTATGGAGAAAGTCGTGATCGGGAAATTAGAGAAAAGGGACACTTAAAAGAGGACTTGGACCAAACCCTTTGAGATCTAGGACTTTGAAGAGTCTCTACCCACGGGAGCACCGGAGTACTCGTGTTACCTCACCCAGGGAAGCCGGGTGCATAGGTGCCTTTCGGGGTCGGGTTTCGTCGTCGATTCGAATGGCGATCTGCTGCAAAGTGCTGCTGGCGACCAAGAGAAAAGTGTCCGGGTGGATCCAAGAGTGGATCGGAGTTCTGAAGAACCTAAAAGCAGAGGGGACAGAGTCTGGGTCACTAGCCAGTGACCAGGAAGGCGATGGACAGATGCCCACCGATGTCGAGTGCTTCAGGTGCATTGACGGTCGTCTTGACTCTTCAGCCACGAGGTCCAGGAGGTGTTGTCGGTGACCAGGAGCAGGATTCAGGCTGGTACACGATGTTTGTCGAGTGCTGAGGTGTCGGCGACCGGATTGGACCCAACAAGCCTTGGCAACGGCAAGTCTCAATGAAAATGTAGATCGTCGATGGTGCAGACCAGCAAGGTCTGAGGAACTCACCCAGTGAGGATAAGTGAGGGCAGGCCGGGAGCAACCAGGATGCCAAGTTATAAAAAGATTGGCCTTCGTTAAGGGCTACTAGCCAACGGGCTAGCGACTGCGAAGGAGCCTCGTGACGCTGCACGTGGATCTGGCTTACAGGACACTCGTGGAGTGGGGGCCAGTGATCTTTGGTGCAGATGGTGCTGGAGGCTAGGGCTACTGGGAGCCCAAAGCACGACTTCTTGGGAGACCCAGAAGAGGATGCACTTGCAAATGTGCTCGGTGTCCAGGGGTCACGGTCTCAAGTCACCCACAATAGCCACGGGCCTCAGCTTTGCTGGGGACTCAGGGTAGCCTCGGGGAAGTCTGAGAATCTACCTCTGGTGATGCGATGACTTCGGCGTCCAACGGGAGCTTCAGAAATGCGAACTGGACAGATGCTTCTTTGGTGCCTGCCAAGCAGGGGAGTCACTCTTTGACCCCAAGGGAGATTCTTCTGTCCTCTAATCGTGAGTAGAGCGTCGAAGGTCCAGGATTCAGTTTCAGAGTTTCGTCCAGGGATAATCTAAAGTCCTAAGGACTGGGTTCCTATCTTTATACTAAAGATAGGGGTTGGACTACTCTGTGGCCCCACCTACGGGTGGGTCAGGGCAGAGGGTGGCTACACCCCTTTCCCTTTGTCCAGTTCACGCCAAAGCAGGGGCTGCAAGCCCCTGATCCGGTTTGAACTGGGGTATGCACAGGGACACCAAATGTGCCCCCAGTGCAGGACTTCAAAGCACCCGAAAGTGCTCCCGCCCAGCCCCAATACACATTATCCTGTCTGGGGAGGTGGTCACACCTCCCTGGGACAGGAAACCTATTGTCCAGGCCTCCCCTGCCGGAGTTTCGTCCAGCAGCAGGAGGCCAGACTTGTGTCTGTGGCAGTAGCATCCATTTTGTGATGCCAGGCTTTGGAAAGAAGTTACCGGGCTAGCCAGAGTTAACATGTCTTTCCCTCTAGAAGGGTGGAATGCTACCCCCGCCGCCAGAATTGGCGGGGGGTAGTATTCCAAGATGTTTGACACCAAACACGACATGTTTAGGTGCAGCCATTCCAAAGTTAGCATTTAACGCGAGGTTATAATGCGCTTAAGAGTATATGGTCAGGCTGCACTACAAACAGCATCAGAGAAGGGTCTCCGAACGCTGCAGAGGGGCCTGCTCATGCAGGGGCACCCTCTCACATAGGAACCACGCACTCTGCCTTCAGGATTGATAAGGCCTGCCATAGGAGTGACTTATAGGTTTATATGTGTGTATGTATTTAGTGATATAGGTAACCTATATCACAGTAAGAGGTGCATGCACCACCTTACCCAGGCTGCAGTAGCAGACCTGTGGTGTCAGTTTGGATGGCCTTCCAGGGGTGGCATAATACATGCTGCAGCCCCTGGTAGGCCTCTGAGGTACCTAGGCCCTTGGTACATAGTATACCATATACTAGGGACTTATAAGGGCACTCCAGATTCCAATCAGAGATGTGCCTAAGGCACATGGAAACCTTTTACAGAGAAAGCAGATAGACTGGGGCCCTGAATAGCAGGATCCCAGTCCAACTAAGTCATAAACCAGCAAAACACCATAAAAAAAGTGGGGGCAACCATATAGTCAGATTCCACCTTCCTGCATAACCCCCCCCCCCCCCAAACGAAAGGAGATAAGGCTAACCTTGGCCAGTTGAGCCTTCATTGACTAAGTGGTCATATAAGGAAGCACCTGCACTAGCATGGTTGCCCCCTGTCTTATGGCCCACTAAGCAATCCCTCACCCTAAGGGTATGAGAGGGTCTCCACCATGGGGAATCACTACCTGTGGTGTGCTTAGGTAAAGTACAAGGCTGGTGAGGTGTCTGAGTAGGGAAGTGAGGCCCTAGGAATGTTGTCCTCAGCTTCCTCAGATCACTGGTCACTATGTATGCCTGTCTTTCCATGACTGAGTTGCACTTTGCTCTAAGGGTCAACCTTTGGCTGCCTACAGCTGGGGGTTGGGTCCCTTTGGATGGACTACTGGAGGGACAGGGCAGGGTTGGAACCTTCAGGTCCCAGGTTTGCCCTTGCCTACCAGAGTCCTTCTGGGGGAGGTCCCTACATAAAGGCATGGGGGATCCCTTAGTGTGTAGAGGAGTTTTCACCTGGCTAGGGCTACTAGACTGGGTGCCCCTAATCTGCTGATGGGGGGGTTCCTCTGGATAGGGGGCCCTGGGGGGTCCACTGACCTCCCTGACCTCTGCAGCCCTGGGCTGGCTGAGGCAGGGTAGAGAGGGGCAGGTTACCTGCTCCAGACTGGTTACCACCTTGGAAGGGTCCTCTGCCATCAGGGGAGTGGTCAGGCCAGGCCTGACTACCTCTGGGGCAGTTCCTTCACTAGGGGTAGGGTCAGTTCCCTGAGGAGGCTGACCCTTACCTACTGTCTGGAGGGAAGAAGACTTTTCTTCAACCCTTGTGCTCTCTTTTGGGGGAGAGTGGGCCATTCTTTCAGGCTCCATCTCTCCAAATTCTTGGGCTAGGGCTGTGGCCATTACAGCCCCACTAACCTTTACAGGGACGCCCAACATCCTAAGGTGGGTTTGGTGTTCAACTTCAGCCCAGGCTGAAATCTCCAGATCATTGCCCATCAGGCAATCTACAGGTAAGGTGGGGGACACTGCCACTCTCTTTGGGCCTGTGACCCCCTCCCAGCTGAGATTGACTATGGCCATGGGGTGATCTGTTCTGACACCATCAATGTTGGTCACCTGGTATTTAAACTCAGGTAAAAGCTGGTGAGGGGGACTAGTTTCCCTGCCACCATAGTGACACTAGCCCCTGTGTCCCTAAATGCCACAGCTTTCTGACCATTAATCATTGGCTCCAGTCTGTACCTGCCCATCGCTGGGGGACCCATGGTAAAGGTGGCAAATCCTACACCACCATCAGAGTCAGAGGAGTCTGTTGAGGGGTCCCTGTCTGAACCAGGGCCCACCTCTATTCCTGTTGCAAAAGCACCTAACTTTTTGGGTGCACTACTCCCAACTGGAGGATTACTACTGGTAGTACCAGGAGGGGTGGTAGTAGTTGTGGGAGGAACATTTTCTTTATTGCCAATCCTGTAGCAACTGGGATCAGTTTTCCAGTGCCCAGGCTTTTTACAGACATGGCAATATGGTTTCTTTTCAGGAGAGGAAGGAGTTTGGGACCCACCCCCAGAAGAGGAATTTTGGGGCCCTGTAGGGGACTTATCCTTAGATTTATCCCCACCTTTCTCTTGGGACTTAGTAGAATCTTTCTTCTGGTCACCACCCTGATTTCTAGTTTTTACTCTGGTTCTGACCCATTTGTCTGCCTTCTTTCCCAATTCTTGGGGAGAGGTCAGATCAGAGTCCACCAGATACTGGTGCAAAAGCTGGTTTTGACAATTATTAAGGATCTGCTCCCTCATAATCAAATTGTACAATCCTAAAAAGTCATGCACTTTGTTGCCATGTATCCAACCTTCCAGAGCCTTTGTAGCACAATCTACAAAATCAACCCAGTCTTGAGTCTGAGCTTTTTGGGTGTCTCTGAACTTCAACCTATACTGTTCAGTGGTTAGGCCAAACCCATCTATCAGAGCACTCTTCAAGACTGTGTAATTGTCAGCATCCTCTTCTCTTACAGTGAGAAGCTTGTCTCTACCTTTGTCTGCAAAGGAGAGCCACAAGATTGCTGCCCACTGCCTCTGGGGGACCTTCTGAACTTTACAGGCCCTCTCCAGTGCAGTTATCCATTTGTGGATGTCATCCCCATTCTGGTAGGGAGGGACAATCTTGTTTAGGTTTCTATGGTCATAAGACCTTTCCCTATCTCTAGGGATATTGCTGCCACCATGGGACTCTAGTCCCAACTTTCTTCTCTCTCTAAAGAGATCTAGGGACTCCCTGTCTATGGCTAGTTGCTTCTTTTTGAGTTCAAGCTGAGCTTCCTCATATAGTACCAGCCTCTTTCTTCTCTCATGAGAGGATTCCCTCCTATGAGATGAGACAGAGCTCCCTATTGAGGTGCCAGAGTGGTTAGACTCCTGAGAAGAAGATCTAGACCTTCTGGGCACACTCACAATCCTTCCTGGGGGGACAAAGGGGGCATCATTCTGATCCTCCTCTTCATCTTCCTCAGGAGGGGTTGGATTATCCAGGTCAGGGCCATTGTCGCCCTCCTGGCCAGTTTCAGAGGGGGCTGGGGGTACTGGTACCCCTGTTCCCATCCTCATCATCTGCCCCACCCTCAGCTCCTACCCCTTCAGTCCCCAAGGGCTTACTAAGGTCATAAGCCACCAACAACTCCTTGAGGTGTTGGGTGGTGGGGCTTTGGCCTGTCCTTATTTTTCTCAAGTTGCATAAAGCTCTCAATTCCAAGAATGGGAGTGTATCATACTTGGAGGGTGGAAGCTCAATGGCTTCCTGCAAGGATTCTTTAGATCCTGCCCTTAAAGACATTACTAGTGTGGTGTGGTGTATGCACTACCTACTCTAGTGTGGCCTACTAAACTCTCATGAGTTGTAGAAAGGGTTGTGCTATCCCTTAACACACAACTCTAAGTTCAGTAGAACTTACTGTATTCTAAGCTTAAATTATATGTACCTTAGGTACCTTTAGTGGTTTTCAGTTGATCAATTCAATTGAGATTATCTGGTAAAACAATAGCAACCTGGAATCCCACCGCTGCCACCAATGTGAGAAGTTGGCCTGGTATATGCTGTCCACTAATTATAGTGGGCACCTTGCACCAGTCCAAACAACCCCTTATTGGAGATAGGTTAAAGACAACCTTATTGAAAGCTATCCTAGTGGTAGCTATGGAGAGCAGCCTTCAGGCTAAGTCTTGAAGGAATGTAAAGCAGCTTGTTTTACCAGTCTATAATCTCTTGAGTGACCAAATGAAAGAGCACCACACCAGGTATATATTCAAAATATATGTATTTATTACTAAACACACCCCTCTAGTCTCTTTATGAGGCTAGAGTTCGAAAGTACATAAGTTAGAAGATATTTAAACACAGTAATAGCACAAATACACGTTTGGGCCCTAGGGGCGTACCAAACCATATACCAATAAAGTGGTATAAGAACCACGACTGAACTAGACACTAGGCCTAGAGCCTCTAGAAGTGCTTGGACCACAAGGAACCACCCAAGGTAGTGACACAGGGGACCCACGGGAGACGCGTGCAGTGTAAATACACAACCGCGATACGCCGTTGACTTCTATGGAGAAAGTCGTGATCGGGAAATTAGAGAAAAGGGACACTTAAAAGAGGACTTGGACCAACCCTTTGAGATCTAGGACTTTGAAGAGTCTCTACCCACGGGAGCACCGGAGTACTCGTGTTACCTCACCCAGGGAAGCCGGGTGCATAGGTGCCTTTCGGGGTCGGGTTTCGTCGTCGATTCGAATGGCGATCTGCTGCAAAGTGCTGCTGGCGACCAAGAGAAAAGTGTCCGGGTGGAACCAAGAGTGGATCGGAGTTCTGAAGAACCTCAAAGCAGAGGGGACAGAGTCTGGGTCACTAGCCAGTGACCAGGAAGGCGATGGACAGATGCCCACCGATGTCGAGTGCTTCAGGTGCGTTGACGGTCATCTTGACTCTTCAGCCACGAGGTCCAAGAGGCGTTGTCGGTGACCAGGAGCAGGATTCGGGCTGGTACACGATGTCTGTCGAGTGCTGAGGTGTTGGCGACCGGATTGGACCCAACAAGCCTTGGCAACGGCAAGTCTCGGTGAAGATGTAGATCGTCGATGGTGCAGACCAGCAAGGTCTGGGGAACTTACCCAGCGAGGGTAAATGAGGACAGGCCTAGAGCAACCAGGATGCCAAGTTAGAAAAAGATTGGCCTTCGTTAAGGGCTACTAGCCAACGGGCTAGCAACCGCAAAGGAGCCTCGTGATGCCGCACATGGATCTGGCTTACAGGACACTCGTGGAGTGGGGGCCAGTGATCTTCAGTGCAGGTGGTGCTGGAGGCTAGGGCTACTCGGAGCCCAAAGCACGACTTCTTGAGAGACCCAGAAGAGGATGCACTTGCAAATGTGCTCGGTGTCCAGGGGTCATGGTCTCAAGCCACCCATGATAGCCACGGGCCTCAGCTTTACTGGGGACTCAGGGTAGCCTTGGCGAAGTCTGAGAATCCACCTCTGGTGATGCGATGACTTCGGCGTCCGACGGGAGCTTCAGAAATGCGAACCGGAAAGATGCTTCTTTGGTGCCTGCCAAGCAGGGGAGTCACTCCTTGACCCCAAGGGAGATTCTTCTGTCCTCTAATCGTGAGTAGAGCGTCGAAGGTCCAGGATTCAGTTTCAGAGTTTCGTCCAGGGATAATCTAAAGTCCTAAGGACTGGGTTCCTATCTTTATACTAAAGATAGGGGTTGGACTACTCTGTGGCCCCACCTATGGGTGGGTCAGGGCAGAGGGGTGGCTACACCCCTTTCCCTTTGTCCAGTTCGCGCCAAAGCAGGGGCTGCAAGCCCCTGATCCGGTTTGAACTGGGGTATGCACAGGGACACCAAATGTGCCCCCAGTGCAGGACTTCAAAGCACCCGAAAGTGCTCCCGCCCAGCCCCAATACACATTATCCTGTCTGGGGAGGTGGTCACACCTCCCTGGGACAGGAAACCTATTGTCCAGGCCTCCCCTGCCGGAGTTTCGTCCAGCAGCAGGAGGCCAGACTTGTGTCTGTGGCAGTAGCATCCATTTTGTGATGCCAGGCTTTGGAAAGAAGTTACCGGGCTAGCCAGAGTTAACATGTCTTTCCCTCTAGAAGGGTGGAATGCT
Organism: Calotriton arnoldi; assembly: GCA_963921515.1. Classification (NCBI taxonomy): domain Eukaryota; kingdom Metazoa; phylum Chordata; class Amphibia; order Caudata; family Salamandridae; genus Calotriton; species Calotriton arnoldi. The sequence goes on along the minus strand of CAWUFW010008599.1, from coordinate 699,023 downwards.
ACCCCCGCCGCCAGAATTGGCGGGGGGTAGTATTCCAAGATGTTTGACACCAAACACGACATGTTTAGGTGCAGCCATTCCAAAGTTAGCATTTAACGCGAGGTTATAATGCGCTTAAGAGTATATGGTCAGGCTGCACTACAAACAGCATCAGAGAAGGGTCTCCGAATGCTGCAGAGGGGCCCTGCTCATGCAGGGGCACCCTCTCACATAGGAACCACGCACTCTGCCTTCAGGATTGATAAGGCCTGCCATAGGAGTGACTTTTAGGTTTATATGTGTGTATGTATTTAGTGATATAGGTAACCTATATCACAGTAAGGAGTGCATGCACCACCTTACCCAGGCTGCAGTAGCAGACCTGTGGTGTCAGTTTGGATGGCCTTCCAGGGGTGGCATAATACATGCTGCAGCCCCTGGTAGGCCTCTGAGGTACCTAGGCCCTTGGTACATAGTATACCATATACTAGGGACTTATAAGGGCACTCCAGATTCCAATCAGAGATGTGCCTAAGGCACATGGAAACCTTTTACAGAGAAAGCAGATAGACTGGGGCCCTGAATAGCAGGATCCCAGTCCAACTAAGTCATAAACCAGCAAAACACCATAAAAAAAGTGGGGGCAACCATATAGTCAGATTCCACCTTCCTACACAGAGCACATGGGGTTTGGCAGGCATGCACAAAATGTACTATACCCCAGGTCCCCAGCCTTTCAGGGTTCTCCCTGATAGACGCATAGCTATCCTGCAGACAGTGTTTCCATTTTGCCCTTAAAATGATTATCACACTTATTCTATGTACTCCCTTTGACTGACATTGCCTTTTCATGTGGGTGATGTGTGAGAGTCTAATACAGAGTTGTAGCAGGGAAGGTGTGTTTGACTTTACTGACACATCCATACAGATGTTTGTTTGACATCAAAAAAGAACCTGGGATATGTGCAGTCATGTGAGTGTGTCACATTCACTATAGCTTCTTGGTTAGAGTTACAATCACAAGGCCTCATGGTAGTTGTAGTCAGTTCAATGTCACTTTAGCAACACCTGAGTAATGGTAAGCTGTATGACTTGTAAACTTCAGTAGTGACATGGAAGACAAGTGAGAAGGGGCAAAAGTAGTGTAGCATCTTGGTTAGAGTTGGAGTGACAAGGACTCATGGTAGCTGTAGTCACTTCAATGTCAATTTAGCAACACTTGAGAAATGGTAAGCTGTATGACTAGTGAAGATCAGTTAAAAAAATGGCAGACTAGTAAGAAAGGGCAAAAGTCATATGTGACAGAGATTAATAGGTGTGACATTGTTGAGGAGGTGGTGTTGTGGAACACAAAATAATGTACACATCACTATCACTGTACATAATTTGCAAACACATGTTCATTTGTGTACAATGTGCCTGTTCAGTTCCAGTGTTTTAGCCTAGGAGGGCATACTACAGATGTATTTTAGATGATTGTAATGAAACAATCCCAGCAAGGATCCCTGTATATGTGTAGATTACTTGAGGACCCTCCTCCCTTGTTTGGTCAATGGCGGTGCCTCATTTTGCAGAGGAGTCTATGGCAACAGGAAGTTGTATAACTGACCGCCGATTTTGTCCACGACGGACTGGGTTTTGAAGGTGGTGGAGGAGGTAGAGCATCGGCAGGATGGGAACAATGGGTTCCATGAGCTAGAAAACAACTACAGGTGAGTTTCGGCCTTATATTCCTCCCCTTCTGCTGTCTCAGATATGGTGGTAGGACCGCCACAGGCACACCGGCTCTAAAGCAACTCGTAATTCGGTGGGTGGTTTCAGTGTCAGTTCAACTTCCCACAGCCTCACTGTCCCACTCCACTGCCACTGTGCTCGGAGTTGGCTGGCGGTGTCAGCTTTTCAGCAGCGGTCTTCCGAAGGCCAATCTGCACAGCTCTTAATGTGGAGGTTGGACCACCGAGCTCACTGGACTTCGGAATGCATCTGCTGATATGGCGGTCCATGGGATCACCAAACTTGCCACATAACCTACATTAGTATCTGTCAAGAAAGTGGCCCACTGAATCCATCATGGATGTAAGGCTTTAGCGTTAGGATAACTAGCCTTGATGACAGCCTCTAAGGCTGGAATGGGAGAATCCACAATTATGCTTTTCCCCTGGGCCAATGGACGTGCCTTTTGAACAGCTATTTGAACTGCAGTCGGAATTTTTTCTATCGAAGCAAGGCACATTTCTGCTTTGGAATATAAATGCAATTTATATGGAATCAGTACTGTTTCACCTTCATTAAAGATGACCTATGTGTAGCCAGTAGAACCTGTAAGAAGTGTTTGGATTCAAGGTTGTCTGTTTGCAATGTTCTGAGAACTGTAGTAGGTTCTGTAGGCCATGATTGTCTGAAAAATCCAGACAAATTGAATCGTACAATGGTTTAACCCATTGTGCACAATATGGTATGTATCTTCTACCAAAGTTTAGGAAGCCTGACAGTGATTGCACCTTTTTTAGTGTATTTGGAGGTTTTAGTAGAGCACACCTTTCAAGGAAGCGTGGGGAAAGTCTTCTGCCATCATTTGATCATTCGTATCCTAAAAATAGGACACTAAGATAAGCAATTTTAGATTTTTTTAAATGCAATTTATATCTATGTTCTGCAAATCCCGGAATAATGTGATTCAATCTGGCCAAGTGTGTGTTCAAATCATCATCTCTGAGGTATATGTCATCTATGTAAAACAACACTTCTGAGTACATTTCCTGTGAAATGTACCTTATTTGGGCCACAAATAGAACTGGACTGTTCCTATAACCTTGTGGGAGCCTACAACATTTTCTCTGTGTCCCTAAAGTGGCAATCACCATCAAATCTCTACTTTCAGGTGCTATATTTTGACAGAAAAATGCCATTGGAAATGTCCATTGTAGTTTGGTATTTTTTGCGAACAATGTTGGTCACTAAAGCTGTGGTATGTGAAATGTGTATAGTAAAGATGCATGTATGACTGTTTAAATGTCTATAGTCGAAAGCTATGCGATAGGAATGATCCGGTTTGGCTAAAGGAAATAAAGGATTATTCATGGGAGAGAAATAAGTCTCTATGACGCCTTGTTATTCTAACTGTGATAGAATTTCCCTAACAGGGCATTTAGCTTCATGCTTAATAGGATATTGTGTTTCCACTTGAGGGCTAAACCTAATGGGTATAACATGGTAAGGCGAGTCCTTAGCCCAGCCTGCTTGATTGCAATATAATGCAAGGGCTTGTGCCAGAGCCCATTGTGTGGCATACCCTCCTTTATCTTACTCTTGAACAAGAACTGAGAAGGAAAAAAATATGACTTCCTCCCCTTGTGGGGCTTTGATAACAAACTCAGGCAGCCAATATACCTCAGCCAAGAGAATGTCATAAGCATTAGACAACTTCTGCCAGAATATTACATTAATAGTACGTGGTATATCGCCCTCGATATGGATGTCCAAATCATAAAGTCAATCAGGAGGGCTGAGCCGCCGATCTGGAGTTTCAACTTGAATATATTCATTTGTCGGCCTCATCACCAGACACTCTTGAAGAACCTGGCAAACTATTATGACCTCTGCTGCACTGTTGAGCAGTGGTTTCACCTATGTCTTGTTCAGGAGAAGCGCCCTAAGTATTTGTGCATATTTAACAGAAATTACTGCCACCTTCTTTTTTCTGAATTGTGGTTTTTGTTGTGGAAGTTTTTCTTCTTTTTTATAATGACATCAGAGAAGCATCATGGGTCCAATTTTTGGTGTCATGTACTCCGTCTGTCAGTGTTTGCCTCATCCAACTGTATGTGACTTCCTGCCTGAGGAGTCCTAAAAAGAGCGAGAAGGACGTGCATTAGAATACTGATACCTATCAGGCTGTTTAATTGAATAATGGGTTCATAAATTGCAGTGCTTTCAGGGGACTCCTGTTGTGGAGATCCATCCCGTGTTTTCTGTTTTTTTTTATTAGTATTACCCCAGCATTTTTTAGAAGACTCAAGTGTCTGCTTGGTAGTATCTGTATCAGATTTAGTTTTAAGCTGTGGCTAACCAGGCGTTGTTCTCAAATTATCATGACCTATAGATACATAGGTCTCCGATATCATTTTAGGTAGCTCGTATTCCTGATCCACAGCGGAAATCGCTGCAAACCTTTGGTGATGCTGCTTCCACTTTGCCATTACTTAAAATCATTGGGGATACCATGGCAAATTTGCCAATTTATATAATTCCCAGATCCAAGGCAGGGGCTGCCCAATTCATTTTGGATTTGTTTTAGCAGTTGAGGCAAAACAGCAATTGAAGTGGTGCCATGTGTTATCGTATAAATGGCAGAAAAAACAGTACCCGATGGCACACATTCTTCAATTGCGGGTATCATTCCGAGTGGAAGATATATAGTAGGAATACTAAATTTATCTGGAGGTCGCTTATGGGGAAGCACAGCATCAAGCTGATTTGCTTTTTTGTACTAAACAAAATGAAATCTCCTCCCGCTTGGTGGGTACTTTACACATAATTGCATACATAGTAACTGGACTATGGCAGTCACAGCTAACAGTGGCTGTCATTCTTCAAAAGCCATTCCCGGGTCAGTTGTTATACTAAGCATAACTAACTGCATTCAACATCAATACAATCTAACTAAGGACCCGATTCACAAATGTAAAGTTAGGCGAGAAGTCTAACTTTAGACCTAAAGTATAAGTTTAGACATAAAGTCTAACTTGACAGTTGTGGTCTAACTTTACACCTGAAGTCTAACTTTAGACCTGATGTCTGAATCTAGGCCTAAAGTCTAACTTAGACCAAAAGTCTAACTGTACTACTTTTCGGTATTCACAAAGGTTAGTTACTACTAGTAAGTTGGTTTTACCGTAAGCTATTCAAATTCATAACTAATGTTCTACTGATTGGATTTTTTGTCACTTTGGTTTCAAATAATTTCTTAAAATGTACTCTATTTTTGTAAATTTGTGAGGAAGTTTTGTTGCGTGGTGTTTTTACTTTATTACTGTTTGTGTGCAGCATAAATATTTTTCACATTACCTCTACATTACGTCTGACTCCATTTGTGCCAAGCTATCAGTGGTACGCAAACAAATGATGGACGGAATGCTGAATGACTCATATATTCACCCCAAGTTAAGAGATCTGTGGTAAATCAATCGTTTTTCTGCTCACTACGCCACCCCAAATGCAAAAAGAACAATTGATGGACAGAATGCAGAACAATGTCATACATTCATCCCAGTACAGAGCTCTGGGCCTAAATCCATCGTTTTTTTGCTCCCCATGCCATTCCAGTTTGAACCTAGCCATATGCAAATCAGTCTTGACCCTGCACACAGCAGGAACAGTCCAGCCTGAACTGCCAGGCCAGGTCCTCCCTGGGCTGGAAACAAGAATCCTAGGACCGGTTTTGGGGTTTCACCCCTCATCAGCCAGGATAGCTTGACTCCAGTGGCATAGAGAGCACGGGATTCACGCCTGGGCATACCCGTCCCACTCGGGGTGTCAAATGCAAAAAGAACAATTGATGGACAGAATGCAGAACAATGTCATAAATTCACCCCAGTACAGAGTTCTAAGCCTAAATTCATCGTTTTTTTGCTCCCCATGCCATTCCAGTTTGAACCTAGCCAAATGCAAATCAGTCTTGACCCTGCACCCAATGGGAACAGTCCAGCCCGAACTGCCAGGTCATGTCCTCACTGGGATAGAAACAAGCATCCTAGGACCGGTTTCGGGTTTCACCCCTCATCAGCCAGTATAGCTTGACTCCAGAGGCATGGAGAGCACAGGACCCATGTCTGGTCATACCCGTCCCACTCGGTGTGACAAATGCAAAAAGAACAATTGATGAACAGAATGCAGAACAATGTCATACATTCACCCCAGTACAGCGATCTGGGCCTAAATCCATAGTTTTTTTTCTCCCCATGCCATGGCAGTTTGAACCTAGCCATATGCAAATCAGTCTTGACCCTGCACCCAATGGGAACAGTCAGGCCCAAACAGCCAGGCCAGGACCTCCCTGGACCGGAAGCAAGCATCCTGGGAGCGGTTTTGTGGTATTACCCCTCATCAGCCAAGCTAGCTTGAATCCAGTAGCACAGTGAGAAAGAGACCCACGTCGGGGCATACCCATCCCACTTAGGGTGAAAAGTGAAACGCAAACAAATGATAGAAGGAAATTCTGAATTAATCATACATTTTCCCCCAGTCAAGAGATCTGGGTTAAATCCAACTTTCCTCTGCTCACTACACCACCCCAGTTTGGACCCAACCATATGCAAATCAGTCTCGTCCCTGTTCCTAATAGGAACAGTACAGCTCGATCTGCCAAGCCAGGTTCTCCATGGACCGAAAACAAGCATTCTAGGACCGGTTTCAGGTTATTACCCCTTATCAGCCAGTCTAGCTTGAATCAAGTGGCACAGTGAGCAAGGGACCGACGTCTGGGCATACCTATCCCACTTAGGGCAAAAAGTAATACGCAAACAAATGATGGACAGAATGTTGAAGGAATCAGACATTCACCCCCAGTCAAGAGATCTGGGCAAGGGACCCAAGTCTGGACATACCCATCCCACTTAGTGGGAAAAGTAATAGGCAAACAAATGATGGACGGAATGCTGAATGAATAATACATTCACCCGCAGTCAAGAGATCTGGGTTAAATCCATTGTTCTTCTTCTCACTATGCCACCCCAGTTTGGGCCCAGCTAAATGTAAATCAGACTTGAACTTGTTTCTCATGGGAACGGTCTAGCCCGAATAGTCAAGTCAGGTCCTCCCTGGGCTGGAAACAAGCATCCCGGGACCGATTTCGGGGTTTCACCCCTCATCAGCCAGGATAGCTTGGCTCCAGTGGCATGGAGAGCACAGGACCCACTTCTGGGCATACCCTTCCCACTCGGGGTGAAAAATGCAAAAAGAACAATTGATGGACAGAATGCAGGACAATGTCATACATTCACCCCAGTACAGAGATCTGGGCCTAAATCCATCATTTTATTTGCTCCCCATGCCATTCCAGTTTGAACCTAGCCATATGCAACTCAGTCTTGACCCTGCACCCAACTGGAACAGTCCAGCCTGAACTGCCAGGCCAGGTCCTCCCTGGGCTGGAAACAAGAATCCTTGGACCGGTTTCGAGGTTTCACCCCTCATCAGACGGGATAGCTTGACTCCAGTGGCATAGAGAGCACAGGATTCACATCTGGGCATACCCGCCCCACTCGGGGTGTCAAATGCAAAAAGAACAATTGATGGACAGAATGCATAACAATGTCATACATTCACCCCAGTACAGAGATCTAAGCCTAAATCCATCGTTTTTTTACTCCCCATGCCATTGCAGTTTGAACCTAGCCATATGCAAATCAGTCTTGACCCTGCACCCAATGGGAACAGTCCAGCCCGAATTGCCAGGCCAAGTCCTCCCTGGGCTGGAAACAAGCATCCTAGGACTGGTTTCGGGGTTTCACCCCTCATCAGCCAGGATAACTTGAATTCAGTGGCACAATGAGAAAGGGACCACGTCTGGGCATACCCATCCCACTTAGGGTGAAAAGTGAAAAGCAAAAAAAAATGATGGAAGGAAATTCTGTATGAATAATACATTCAACACCAGTGAAGAGATCTGGGTTAAATCCAACTTTCTTCTGCTCACTACACCACCCAATTTTGACCCAGCCATATGCAAATCAGTCTTAACCCTGTTCCTCATAGGAACAGTACAGCCCGCTCTGCCAAGCTAGGTTGTCGATGGACCGGAAACAAGCATTCTGGGACCGGTTTCAGGTTAGTACCCCTCATCAGCCAGTCTTGCTTGAATCAAGTGGCACAGTGAGCAAGGGACCCATGTCTGGGCATACCCATCCGACTTAGGTCAAAATGTAATATGCAAACAAATGATGGACAGAATGTTGAATGAATCGCCAACAAAGTTTTGACCCAGCCATATGCAAATCAGTCTTCACCCTGTTCCTCATGGGAACAGTACAGCCCGATCAGCCAAGCAAGGTCCTCCCTGGACCGGAAACAAGCATCCTGGGACCGGTTTGGGGTATTACCCCTCAACATCCAGGCTAGCTTGAATCCAGTGGCACAGTAAGCAAGGGACCCATGTCTGGGCATACATATTCCACTTAGGGCACAAAGTGAAACGCAAACAAATGATGGACGGAATGCGGAATTAATCAAACATTCACCCCCAGTCAAGAGATCTGGGTTAAATCCAATGTTCTTCTACTCACTACACCACCCCAGTTTGGACAAAGCCATATGTAAATCAATCTTGACCCTGTTCCTCATAGGAACATTCCAGCCTGATCTGCCAAGCCAGGTCCTCCTTGGACCAGAAACAAGCCTCCTAGGACAGGTTTCAGGTTATTACCCCTCATCAGCCAGGCTAGCTTGGATCCAGTGGCACAGTGTGCAAGGAACCCACATCTGGGCATATCCATTCCAATTAGGTCGAAAAGTGATATGCAAACAAATGATGGAGGGAATGCTGAATGAATCATACATTCACCCACAGTCAAGAGATCTGGGTTAAATCCATTGTTCTTCTGCTCATTACACCACCAAAGTTTTAACCCAGCCATATGCAAATCAGTCTTGACCGTGTTCCTCATGGGAACAGTCCAGCCCGAACAGCCAAGCCAGGTCCTCGCTGGACCGGAAACAAGCATCCATGGACCGGTTTCGGGGTATTACCCCTCATCATCCATGCTAACTTGAATCCAGTGGCACAGTGAGCAAGGAACCCACGCCTGGGCATACACATCCCACTTAGGGTGAAAAGTGAAATGCAAATAAATGATGGATGGAATGCGGAATGAATCAAACATTCATCAACAGTCAAGAGATCTAGGTTAAATCTAACGTTCTTCCGCTCACTACACCACCCCAGTTTGGACAAAGCCATATGCGAATCAATCTTGACCCTGTTCCTCATAGGAACATTCCAGCCCAATCTGCCAAGCCAGGTACTCCCTGGACCAGAAACAAGCATCCTGGGACCGGTTTCAGGTTATTACCCCTCATCAGTCAGGCTAGCTTGAATCCAGTGGCACAGTGAGCAAGGGAATCACATCTGGGCATATCCATTCCACTTAGGGTGAAAAGTGATACGCAAACTAATGATGAATGGAATGCTAAATGAATCATACATTCACCCCTAGTCAAGAGATCTGGATTAAATCCATCGTTCTTCTGCTCACTACGCCACCCGAGATTGGACCCAGCCACATGCAAATCAGTCTTGACCCTGTTACTCATGGGAACAGTCCGGACCGAACTGCCAAGAACATCCTCCCTGCACCGGAAACAAGCATCCTTGGACTAGTTTTTGTGTATTACCCAATATCTGCCACGCTAACTTGAATCCAGTGGCACAGTGAGCAAGGGACCCACGTCTGGGCATACCCATCCTACTTAGGGCGAAGTGTGATATGCAAACAAATGATGAACAGAATGTTGAATGAATCATACATTCACACCCAGTTCAAGAGTTCTGGGCAAGGGACCCACGTCTTGGCATACCCATTCCACTTAGGGCGAAAAGTGATATGCAAACAAATGATGAACAGAATGTTGAATGAATCATACATTCACCCCCAGTCAAGAGATCTGGGTTAAATTCATTATTGTTCTGCTCACTACGCCACCTGAATTTCGACCCAGCCATATGCAAATCTGTCTTGACCCTGTTCCTCATGGGAACAGTCCAACCGGATCAGCCAAGTCAGGTCCTCCCTGCACTGGAAACAAGCATCATGGGACCGGTTTCAGGTTATTACCCCTCATCAGCCAGCCTACCTTGAATCCAGTGGCACAGTGAGCAAGCGACCCACATCTGGGCATATCCATCCCACTTAGGGCAAAAAGTAATACACAAAAAAATGATGGATAGAATGTTGGATGAATCATGTATTCAACCCCAGTCAAGCGATCTGGGCAAGGGACCCACGTCTGGACATACCCATCCCACTCATGGGGAAAAGTGATAGGCAAACAAATGATGGACGGAATGTTGAATGAATCATACATTTACCCACAGTCACGAGTTCTGAGTTAAATCCATTGTACAGTATAGCCCAACCAGCCAAGTCAGCTCTTCTCTGGACTGAAAACAAGCATCTTGGGACTGGTTTCAGAATATTACCCTTCATCAGCCATGCTAGCTTGATTCCAGTGGCACAGTGAGCAAAGGACCTACGTCTGGGCATACCCATCCACTTAGGGTGAAAAGTGATACGCAAACAAATGATGTAATGAATGCTGAATGAATCATACATTCATCCCCAGTCAAGAGATCTGGGTTAAATCAAAAGTCACTACGCCACACCAGTTTCGACCCAGCCATATGCAAATCAGTCTTGACCCTGTTCCTCATGGGAACAGTCCAGCCCGAACTGCCAAGTCAGGTCCTCCCTGGACCGGAAACAAGCATCCTGGGACCGGTTTTGGGGTATTATTACCCCTCATCAGCCAGGCTAGCTTGTATCCAGTGGCACAGTGAGCAAGGGACCCACGTCTGGGCATATCCATCCCACTTGCGGCAAAAAGTGATACGCAAACAAATGATGGACAGAATGCTGAGTGAATCATACATTCATCCCAAGTCAAGCGATCTGGGCAAGGGACTCACGTCTGGGCATACCTATCCCACTTAGGGCAAAAAGTGATAGGCAAACAAATGAAGATGGAATGCTGATTGAATCATACATTCACCCCAGTCAAGAGATCTGGGTTAAATCCAACGTTCTTCTGCTCACTACGCCACCCCAGTTTGGAACCAGTCATATGCAAATCAGGCTTGACCCTGTTCTTCATGGGAACAGTCCAGCCCGAACTGCTAAGCCAGGTCCTCCCTGGACCGTAAACAAGCATCCTGGGACTGGTTTCGGGTTATTACCCCTCATCAGGCTAGCTTGTATCCAGTGGCACGGTGAGCAAGGGACCCACGTCTGGGCATACACATCCCACTTAGGGCAAAAAGTAATACACAAACAAATGATGGACAGAATGTTGAATGAACCATACATTCATCCCAAGTCAAGCGATCTGGGCAACGGACCCACGTCTGGGCATACCTATCCCACTTAGGGCAAAAAGTGATAGGCAAACAAATGAAGATGGAATGCTGATTGAATCATACATTCACCCCAGTCAAGAGATGTGGGTTAAATGCATTGTTCTTCTGCTCAGTACGCCACCCAAGTTTGGACCCAGCCATATGCAAATCGGTCTTGACCCTGTTCCTCATGGGAACAGTCCAGCCCGAACAGCCAAGCCAGGTCCTCCCTGGACTGGAAACAAGCATCTTGGGACCGGTTTCAAAATATTACTCCTCATCAGCCAGTCTAGCTTGATTTTAGTGGCATAGTGAGCAAGGGTACCAATTCTGGGTATACCCATCCCACTTAGGACTAAAAGTGATACACAAACAAATGATGGATGGAATGCTGAATGAATCATGCATTGACACCCAGTCAAGAGATCTGGGTTAAATCCATTGCTCTTCTGCTCACTATGCCAACACAGTTTGGACCCAGCTATATGCAAATCAGACTTGAACCTGTTTCTCATGGGAACAGTCCAGCCCGAATAGCCAATTCAGGTGCTCCCTGGACTGGAAACAAGCATCTTGGAACCAGTTTCAGAATATTACCCCTCATCACCCAGGCTGGCTTGAATCCACAGTGAGCAAGGGAACCAATTCTGGGTATGCCCATCCTGCTTAGGGCGAAAAGTGATATGCAAACAAATGATGGACAGAATGCTGAATGAATCACACATTCACCCCCAGTCAAGAGATCTGGGTTAAACCCATCGTTCTTCAACTCACTACACAACCCCAGTTTGGACCCAGCCATATGCAAATCAGTCTAGACCCTGTTCCTCATGGGAACAGTCCAGCCCGAACTGCCATGCCAGGTCCTCCCCGGACCGGAAACAAGCATCCTAGGACTAGTTTCGGGGTACTACCCCTCATCAGCTGGACTGTTCTCATGGGTAACAGGGTCAAGACTGATATGCATTTGGCTGGGTCTAAACTGCAATGGATTGGCATGCAAAAAAAAGGATGGATTTAACCCAGATCTGTGACTGGGGGTGAATGTTTGATTAATTCAGCATTCCTTCCATCAGCTGTTCTTTTTGCATTTGTTGCCCTAAGTGGGGAGGGTAAGCCCAAACGTGGGTCCCATGCTTGCTGTGCCACTAGATTCAAGCTAGCCTGGCCAATGAGGGGTGTTACCCTGAAACCGGTCCCAGGATGCTTGTTTCTGGTCAAGGGAAGACCTAGTCTGGCAGCTCGGGCTGGACTGTTCCAATGGGGAACAGGGTCAAGACTGTTTTGAAAATGGCTTTGTCTAAACTGGAATGGCGTGGCGGGCAAAAAAACAATGGATTTAATCCAGATCTGTGATGGGGGTGAATGTTTGGTTAATTCAACATTCCGTCCATCAGTTGTTCTTTAAGCTACCACTGGGTTAAGCACAAGTTAATATTTTGACTTTTGAAGTTCACCCTGGCCTGGTTGTGGCTGTTGCTTGAGCTGTATTAACACCCCACTCAACCAACAACCCAATTTCTCACACTGTATTCACCATTAGTATAATACACAATGCAGAACAAAACATAATGTCTTCTCTCTTTGTCACTCTTAACATTGAGAGAAATGTCCTCCATTGTTTTACTTGAACTCTCTGGCATCAAAATCTGTTCTCCTGACAATAAAACTGAATGTTTTTTGATGATGCTTTAGTTGAGCCTTGAAGTTCCTTGCCTCATTCTGAGTTTTCTACCCATAGCACTACAACCGCTCCCCATTATTACAGGATGTGCAACAATAGATGAAGCCACCATTGCTAACAGAGCGATGAGTATCCCAGGACATAGATTAGCATTTGCTAGATTACTGCTCCCTATTCATTTGGCGATTGGGTTCATTTCACCCGGCCCGACTGAGGAACCAAAAGCAGCCCTGGTAAAAATACCAAAACAGCTCTGCTCTCTTCATCTCCTTGCACAATCTCTTTTTTTCCATCCTTTATCTCTCTCCTTGTCTCTCTATCATTCTCTTCTCCCTCTGTAATCTCTTTGTTTTTAGCTATCTCATACTTTTCATCTTTTCTCTCTCTTTGAATCCCCTGTGTCTGCTCCAATTAAGCTTGGGGAGTTAGGGAAAGCAAGAGAGGCACCAGGACCCACTCTGAGCTTTCAAAACTGGCCCCCAATCACCTAATCTAAAGTCCAATTTAGACCAAAAGTCTAACTCTACTACTTTTTGGTATTCACAAAGGTAAGTTACTACTTGTAGGTTTACTACTAGTAAACCTATGAGTAGTAAAGTTACCTTTGTGAATATTGAAAAGTAGTAAAGGTAGAGCCATTTCACAAAGGTAAACTTAGACCAAAAGTCTTTTACGATTTTCAGTATTCACAAAGGTAAGGTACGAGTAGTATCTTTATTTCCTCAGTTGGAGCGTAATCTTCACAGTTGAGGCAGTTTCCACACTAAGGGCAGAATCTCCACCTTCGTGGTGGAGATTCTGCAATTGGGGCAGAATCTCCACATTCGGGTCGAGGAAGTTTGCTTTCATCATGACACACCTGTGTCAGTGACTACCATCCCCCCAACCCTGCTCCAGCTAAAAGTCGTTAGCCCAACAGCCAATCCCAGCCTTGCAGCAAACAGAAAAGCAGAGCTGCCACACACAAAACCCTTTCAGGCCTTTCAACATGTCGCTGAATGTGTTTCTTGGTTTTCCCCTTTCCATAGGACAGAATGATTTGAGGATAGCCGAGAGGATTTTTAGACAAAGGATAAACCTTTTTGGGATGTCCAGCCAAGATGTCAGGTACAGATACCGTTTGCCCCCTGATGTCATCTTGGAGATAGTTTATGAATAGGTGCAGGATCTCGAATCTGAGACCTTCCGCTCCGACGCCATCCCTGTTTATGTCAAGATCCTAGCAGCTCTCCAGTTTTTTGCTACAGGGGCATTCCAGTAGGTGTCCAGTGACCTCATGGGCATCTCTCTGGCACGCCAGTCCCACTGATTGTGTCAAGCACTGTGCTGCATCTATAGGAGAGCACATATCCACATACATTTGCCCCATACAATAGAAGTGTACATGTCGGCATAGCGGGGTGAGATTTCGGCTCCTAGCTCACTTACCGAATCTCCGGTGCCGCCATCTTCCTTCCTCTGCTAATCCTTCCCGGTCTACCACAGCTTCTGCTGATTGAGTGGAGGGAGGATTACCAGCCGGATTCCTCACTTCCGGTTCGCCAGACAGCATCCGCCATTTTGGGAGGGAGATGGTCTAGTCTCCTCCCTGTCACACAGCATTTGGGCATTTAACCAGGGCATGCCGCATACGCGCAGCGGATGTATGCAGCAGGCGTGCGGCTGGCACGCCCGTCTGCGCCCGTCAGCGTCCCGGAGGCGTCAGGCGCAGGCCATACTGCACGTGGATCTGGTGAGGCATGTACTAGCATAAGCTATACTCGTGCAGCACTACTGTACTTAGGCAACTTCCACAAATGTAGGAATATTGCTGCAAGCATGAACAACATAAACTCATTTATTTGCCCTTATTGCAACTGGCTTCCGGTCAAGGGGTGGGGGGATGCGCAGTTGGGACCAGCCCAAAGGGTAACAACTACTAGTGCAGGAAGTCAGGGAAAGCAAGTCAAAGCAGCACTTCTCAATACTCGCTCCCTCCAAAAGCACGAAGCACAAGTCCATGACCTTTTATTGGATGAGCTTCCTGACCTCATGTTCCTTACCCAAACATGGATGTAAGACTCGTCCAATCCTACGATTGCATCAGCCATTCCTGTTGGCTACAAAATCCTGAGCATGGACAGGCAGTCGGGGACCGGTGGGGGAGTTGCCGTGGTCTACAAACAGGAACTAGTATGCTCCCCTATTCTACTCGATCAGGTTGAGGGCGCGGAGTGTCTAGGGTTTCGCTGCATGGTCTCACCACACCAATGCATCACTGGGATGCTTATTTATAGAGCACCGGGCACACCAGGGAATTTTATTAATTCTCTACATGAATGCATTACTTCACTTGCCCTAAGATATAAACATCTTCTCATACTGAGGGACCTGAACTTGCAGTTTGATAAGCCCTTGGACCCCCATGTGATGGCTATGTTAGAAATCACAGCAGCCTGCAATCTTATACCTTTCGTTTCGGGTCCTACCCACAAATTTGGACACACCTTAGACCAAATTTTCTGCGACTTACAGGTGGTGGTGGATCCTCCAACACAGCTAACTTAGTCAGACCACTTCCTGGTAAACTTTCAGATACCAGTCATAGGGAAGTTCAACCCACCCGGGGAGGCAGAGTCAGAGCTCACATACAGAGCTCTCCATAAAATAGGTTTACCATCCCTTCAGTATGCGCTTGACACCTCGGCCCCCTCTATGGTGGGCAATCCCGAAATAGATGCCCACTCTCTAGAAGATTGGCTGAGGACAAACATTGAGGCAGTTGCTCCATTGACAAAACCCACCTCTAAGAGAACTGGCCTTTCGGCACCTTGGTTCAATGCATCGCTGAGAATCAGCAAAAGTAAATGCAAAGGATTAGAAAGGAAATGGCGTAGGCAGTATCTTATAGAGGACAGAATTACTTATAAAGCAGCTCTGAAAGCACACTGCAAACTGACAAGGTTGGCCAAAATGAGTTATTTTGAAAGTAGAATTGCAAATACTACCAATAGAGGCAAGGAAATCTTTAAAATTGTTAAATCTATCACAACACCGAAAGCTGAGAAGAAAGAAGTTCCGCCATCAGCCGATTGGGCGAAACAGGTGGCCTGCTCCTTTCATGATAAAATAAAAATGATCCAACAGTCACTTTCCACGGAGGTGGAAGAAGTCACATCCTCCCCTTACTCTCAGTTGGGATGCGACTTTCCACGCTCCTCCGCGGGGGCGCTCTCACAAAGGCTGCCACTGTCTCAAATCCCCGCCGTCAAACTTGAAGACTCACTTACCTATCTCTTGGGTCTCAAGTCTGGATCACCGACAGATGCGTGCCCGGCTAAATTGATACCGGCACTAGCGGCTACCTTAAACGTGCCGGTTAATAGGGTACTCAACTCCTCGCTGGTAATGGGCGTCATGCCACCCATGTGGAAGCAGACGAAAATCCTGCCTCTCCTAAAGAAACCAAGCACGGACCCCAACACTCCCACTAACTATAAACCAATTTCTCTTCTCCCTGCTTTTGCCAAAGTAGTGGAGAAACATGTCAACAAAGTACTTATGGAGTACGTGGAGGCACACAATCTCCTGCACCCCACGCAATCCGGATTCAGGGCAAACTATAGCACAGAGTCTGCCCTGCTGGAAGTGACGGAACACCTTATATATATCAGCTGGTTGGTGGGGGTAGAGAAATGCTTATCTTGCTGGATCTGTCGGCGGCATTCGACACAGTGCCACTTAGGATGCTCTTAGACAGATTAAGCAACATGGGCATTGAAGATAAAGCACTGGCATGGATTACATCCTTTTTGGAAAACAGGGAACAAATTATCTGGACCCCTCCTTTTTCAGCCACAATGCCAAGCATAAAGGTGGGAGTGCCGCAGGGACTCTGTTCAACCTGTACATGTCACCTCTAGCATCATTGGCAGAGGCACATGGCGCAAAAATAGTCTCCTATGCTGATGATACACAGCTGATTTTTACATGCAAGAAAGGAGAGAATTTCAACGGGGATGCAATTAGATCGTGCCTCACCAATGTTTTGAAATGGTTGAAGCAGAACCAGCTCAAGTGCAATCCCGACAAAACCGAGATCGTATTCCTCAGCCAACCAGGGGAGGACAATTGGAGTCGGTGGTGGCCAACAGATCTCTCCACCCCAGCACTGCCCAATCGACAGTGAAAAACCTGGGTATCTACATCGACAACGAGCTCTCGATGCGGTCCCAAGTTCAAGCAATAGTAGAAACCTGTTTTGGAGTTTTGCGGATGCTGAAGAAATTTCTGCCGCTTCTCCCCCTTGATTCCAGGAGGACAGTGGTTGAGGCACTGATCACTTCCAGACTGGACTATGCTAATGTCCTATACCTAGGACTGCCGAACTACCTTCTCCAACACCTCCAGGTGGTGCAAAACTCAGCAGCAAGGGTGATTCTCAGACTGAAACCCAGATCACATATGACCCCCCCATCTGAAATCCCTACACTGGCTCCCTGTATTGGAAAGGATAAAATTTAAGGCCCTGGTTATTTTTTCCAAAGCCTTCCATGGCACATGTGCCGCTTACCTTAGAAAACAAGTTAGCCATTATGTTCCTACCAGGACACTCAGATCGTCATCCGCCGACCTGGCCTGCATCCCCAAAACTCGTCTGGCACGCAGAGGCGCAGATCTTTCGGCTTCCTGGGAGCCCACACCTGGAATAAACTGCCGGCAGCTCTGAGAGCATTAACAGTTCTCTCCCACTTTAAAAAACAGCTGAAAACATGGCTAAAAACTAAACCCTGGCGGGGTATGCACATGTGAACTGTTAGCGCCGGGACACTCCGGACGGAGTAGCTGTGCGCTATACAAATATTGGTCATTCATTCATTCAAGGAAGGCAAAGGGTAACTAGGGATTTTTACCTCTTTTCCTGCCTCCCACTTGTGGTAGGTGTAAATGATAGCACCCATGTGGCTCTTCAGCCACCTCTTCACAATGCACACATCTTTCACAACAGACAATGGTGGCACTCTATTAATGTGCAGCGTGTGTGTGATGCCAGTGGTAGCTTTACTGATGTGCATGCAGTGTTCTTTGGCAGTACACATGACAGCTATGTATTCCGCAGGTCACCTCTTGCCTGTGTATGGCAGCGGGAGATTTTGGAAACATGTAGTGTCTGGGTAAGTACCAAGCACCACAAAAGTTTGATATCTATAATTGTTTGTCTGATATGCACAACCCTTATGAAACATTAATACTTATGCCACATATATGGCCCCAACAGACACAGCATGAACCGTACAGATGCAAGAGTGATGTACAATTATTTCCTCATTTTCCTCCTCAGGTGATGCTGCATATGCACTCTCCCCTCATCTCCTCACATCCTACAGACGTGCAACCACTGTACCTCAGCACAGGTACGATAGGGCACAAATATGTACACAATCCATCATAGAGCACACTTTTGGTCTCCTGAAGCTGTGTATCAGATGTATTGACTATACGAGGTGCAGCTGTACTCCCCTGAAGTTGTGTGCAAGATAATAGTAGCCTGTTGTGTCTTGCACAACAAATAAGTAAATCATGGCTTACACATACCTCTGGACCCTCACCTAGATCTGAATCCGGGCCATTGTACAAAACAGAGGGCAGGGTATGCAGGTGCATGACCAGCTGATTGACACATTTTTTGCCTGAGCAACATATTGTGTTACAGCCTCTAAGTGGTTTGCTGTATGTTGCCAATGATGATTGATGGACATTTAACACTCTGTCCATTAATTCCATCCTGAGACTACTTTGTAAGCCATACATAATGTATGTAAACAACAGCTGTTGTCAAGAGTCAAAAGATTAGCTATGGAATACATTAGGTACACATGTCAGTGATTAGTGTGGACAATGTCTCAAAGGACTCCATTGCCTTATGGTATTAAATGTCAGTGCATGTGTGAGACCTCCCTGGACAGTATAACAATAGTGGCCTGATTCACAACAGGCCTCTACCCTTGTGGGGGAGATCCCACAGTTATGGGCAGCCTCCGCACTTGGGTCAGAATCAACTCATGTGTCAATGTGGACATAAGTCTGTCATATATACACCATGGTTCAAATGGACCTGTGTAATGACATGGCTAGTCTGTGCTCACAGCTGCCATTTATGCCAGCACCATGCCTGATGTGCCTCTCCAGGCCAGGTGGTAATTTTGTGGAAACTGGGCGTTGTGATTTTACTATGGAATGAAAAAGGCTACAAGTCTGAGAATTCCAATTAAAAACATGGACTGGATCAGCACATCATGAATGTGCCTGGGAAACTTGGCTGGGCTGTGTGCTTAGTAGCAGACTCCATCATGCATGCAACTAATAACTACTGGCTAAGCATTTTGTATTGTGTGCAATGCTGAATGCATCACACATGCAGGTCTAATGTTCACGTATGATCACACGTCACTGTCTCATGAGATATTTACAGGTACCTTGTGAAATATATGACACAGAGTAGCTGCCACTGTCTGAGCTGTAAATATTGTACTAACACATCCCTCCGGCACTTATGGCACATCTAGGCCCATTGCAGGTACACAGACACATTGTTCTGCAGCATACTGCAAGGTAACTCCAATATTTGTTGTGCGCTGCATCACTCAGCTGTCTCTCTGGTCCTCAATAAATTAGAGGGTACCTATCAAGCACCCCCTCAGTTAGTATGTTCAAATCCATATCACAGTATGTGTGGTTGACTTGTCCTTAAGTCCCTTGGCCATGTTGGGGGAAGGGGAGTTAAACAATGCAGCAGGATGGCAGGGGATCTTGCTTGGAGGTGAGGAGGACTCAGAAGAACCATGAAATGGCTGCCTACATCTTCCTGTCTTTTTTCCCCCTGTTAGTCACTTTCTATCTTAAATATTTGTTTTCCAGCCCGATCGCATAAGCTCCACCTCAGGTGCAGAGTCTCCATCCCGGATGCTGAAACTCCGCACCCGGGGTGCAGACACTGCTGTCATGCTGGAACCCATAGTTTTCATACAGGAAATGACAAACAGGAAATAAAAACAGAACGTTCATTACAGGAAGTTGTGGGAAGCAATTTTATGCTCATTCTGCATCATCATCACATCCAAGCATGATCCTCTGCCATCCTGCTGCTCTTTGTAACTCACTTGCCCCCAACATGGCTGAAAACTTAACGACAAGGCACCCGTATCAGTGAAGGCGAATTGAGGTCACTAGCTGAGTGGGTGATCGATAAGAACACTCATCTTTATGGGGGGCCAGAGGGCCAGCTGAGCAATTCAGGGTGCACCAGAATCTGGGGAGGCATCACTGGGTGCTGCAGTACAGTGGATATTTACCAACAGTGGGTCAAAACCTGTTGAAAGCGATGGGAGGACCTGCGACGCTAGGAGGACCTGCGATGCTGGGCCCAAATCAAGGGCCAGGACTTAATGGGCCTGTCCTCCCAGGTCCACTTACAGAGGCCCACTTTAGCTCACTGTACAGGAGGGTTCTGAGGGAAACCTGGCCGACCCTCCGTGCTCAGCTGGAGGAGTATAAGCAGCAGAGACCTGGTAAGCGCATTACCTGCATCATGTGTCTGGTACTATGATGTGAGTGGTGAAAGATATGTACCATCATGTATCTTTTGTCAGCTTTCACGTGATCAGAGTAATGGCTGCAGTACTTAGAAGGCCAAAACATCATAGGAACACATTGAATGCAATTTTCAGAGTGCATTCTAGGACTTTTAGTGTACTAAACCCAACTGGGGAAATTACCCTTACAGTTCCATTTAAATGAATAAGTGCACTTAAATCATCATGACAGGTGAACCAAGGGCCTTATAACTGTTGTTATATTCAATGTAGACAGAATGGCACAGACAATGTCTATCGTGGGTATGAGATGATTTTGGGTGTTGGATACTGTATCATGCAAGGCTTTTGTGTGTGTCTTTTGCCACTTTTCACGTGATCAGAGTAATGTACGTAGTACTTATAAGGCCAATGCATCATAGGAGCACATTGAATGCAGTGTCCAGAGTGCATTCTGGGACTCAATCAAGGCCCAGGACTTAATGGGCCTGTCCTTCCAGCCCCATTTACGGAGGCCCCCTTTAGCTCACTGTAGGCCCACTTTACCTCACTGTACAGGAGGGTTCTGAGGAAAACCTGGCTGACCCTCCATGCTCAGCTGGAAGAGTATGAGCAGTAGAGACCTGGTAAGCACATTAACTGCTGCATCATGTGTCTGGTAGTATGATGTGAGTGGTCAAAGATATGCACCATCATGTGTCTTTTGTCGACGTTCACGTGATCGGAGTAATGGCTGCAGTACTAATAAGGCCAATACATCATAGGAACACAGTTGAATGCAGTTTCCAGAGTGCATTTTGGGACTTGTAGTGTGCTACACCCAATTGGGGAAATGACCCTTACAGTTGCATTTAAATGAATAAATGCACTTACACCATCATTACAGGTGTACCGAAAGCCTTATAACTGTTGTATGCAATGGAGACGGAATGGTGCAGACAATTTCTAACATGGGGATGAGAGGGCTTTGGGTGTTGGATGCTGCATAATGCATGTCTTTTGTGTGTAAACCTTTTCTGGTTAAAATACTTTTTTATGTGCCATAAAGCTGTTAGTAAGGAAAGTGAATAGGGGGATCCTGAAAAAGTACCACTGAAGGAGCTCACCTGTTCCCACACAGAGATTTACATGATCAGGCAGCAGTACATGCTAAATGCTTCAAGTTGATGAATTACAGTGGACGAGCTCAGAGAGAGAACAGTTGCAACCTTTGATACATACTGGTGGTAACCAGTAATTAATAAAACAAACAAACCAAAAAATCTCTAGTACAACAAATAAACCATTATTGACAGCTCCTCCAGACCATGATCTAAAAAGAGGAGGACTACAGGGAAGAGATGCACACAGCCATTCAGCTTTGAGGTGAGCTTAATGAGGCTAGATAAGACACAGGGATGATCAAAATACAGTTGCAACAGTAGCATGCATTCTGCTTATGCTGAGGTTTCAGAACTAGGATATGTAGTCAGATTGCACAAAACAAATAACATGTCAGATTGCATAAATAACACATAGTCAGATGATTGCACAAACAAACGGAGGGAGAGAGACTTGACCTTAGTTGTGCAATGTTACTCAAACATGGCATATATGTCTTATGTCGGTCACAAGATTATTATATATGTTTCAGGAAAAATACACTATATAAAGTGCTACCTGCATGTAGCTAATTTGAGAGTTGGGCGGCAATCTAGCGGGGCATATCACTCTTGCTGCCATAGCAAAATAAAACCTTTATACTTTAACACTTACTCTTGATTGTTTATTTACTTCAATTAAGGTTTAACCAACAAATTGGCGAGCCAGCCAGGAGAGTCCCGAAGGTCATCGCCGACGGAAACCTATGGATAGGAGACTGCCCATTGTGAATAGGACTGCGCACTTCTCAGAGAAGGTAATCATATGCCTGTTTGATCAAAAGTCTGTCTATTCTTGTGGGTAAAAAGAACAAATGGTGGACGGAATGCTGAACGAATCAAACATTCAGCCCCCATCACAGATCTGGGTTTAATTGATCGTTTTTTTTGCTCACCAAGACACCCCAGTTTGGACCCAGCCATATGCAAATCAATCTTGACCCTGCCTCCCATGGGAACAGTCAAGCTTTAACTGCCAGGCCAGGTCCTCCCTGGACCGGAAACGAGCATCCTGGGACTGGTTTTGGGGTATCAGCCTTCGTCAGCCAGGCTAACATAAATCCAGTAACAGAGTGAGCACAGAACCCATGTCTGGGCATACCTTTCCCACTTAGGATGACAAAAGCAAAAAGAGAAATTAATGGACGGCATGCTGAACAAATCAAACATTCACCACCAGTTGCAGATCTAGGGTTAATCCATCATTATTTGCTCACCAAGCCACCCCAGTTTGGAAGCAGTCATATGCAAATCAGTCTTGACCCTGCTCCTCATAGGAACGGCCCGGCCCGAACTGCCAGGCCTGGTCCTCCATGGACTGGAAACAAGCATTCTGGGACCGGTTTGGGGGTTATCACCTCTCATCATCCAGGCTAGCTTGAATCCAGTGGCACCGGGTAAAAAAACAAACAAAAAGAACAAATGATGGATGGAATGCTGAACAAATCAAACATTCGCCCCATCATAGATCTGGATTTAATCCATAATTTTTCTGCTCACCAAGCCACCCCAGTTTGTACCCACCCATATGCAAATCAGTCTTGAACCTGCTTTCCATGGTAACAGTCCAGCCCAAACTGCCAGGCCCTCCCTGGACCAGAAACAAGCATCCTTGGACTGGTTTCGGGGTATAACCCCTCATCAGCCAGGCTAGCTTGAATTCAGCGGCACAGTGAGCACGGGACCCACATCTGGGCATACCCTTACCACTTAAGTTGACAAAAGCAAAAAAAAAAAAAAATGATGGATGGAATGCTGGAAAAATTAAACATTCACCGCCTGTCTCAGATCTGGGTTTAATCCATGGTTTTTAGCTCACCAAAACACCCCAGCTATATGCAAATCAGTCTTGACCCTGCTCCTGATGGTAATAGTCCAGCCCTAACTGCCAGGCCAGGCACTCCCTGGACCAGAAAAAAGCATCCTTGGACCACTCTTGGGTTATCACCCCCCATCAGCCAGGCTAGTTTGAATCCAGTAGCACAGTGGGCAAGGGACCCACATCTGGGCATACCCTTACCACTTAAGGTGACAAAAGCAAAAAGATTAAATGATGGACGTAATGCTGAACACATCAAACATTCACTCTCAGTCACAGATCTGGGTTGAGGCCATCATTTCTTTGCACACCAAGCACAGTTTGGATAGCTCTCCCTCTAAGGTGGTCACTGTCATAAGGTGAGGCCAATGCAGACTCCTCAAACTATAACAATTAAAGTAGTGTGGTAAAGTAGAAATGTGTATGGTAAACGTACACAAGGCATCTTGTGTCCATAAGTAATCTTCACACCACAGGCTGGTGAGGAAAGCAGATCTGAGGGAAGGAATAGGTCTAAGGTATAGACCAAGCCCCATTCCAAGGTTAGAGAGTCAACACCAGACTGGGTCTGGAAGTTCTCAAGAGAACATAAATCCAAAAGAGTGGCTCGATTGAGGACCGTAAAACTCATGATACCAGTCTGCAGATATGGTTCAGATCAGATATAGTTGATAAATAAGTAAGTATTTATGTGCAATTACATAATAAATGCTCTGCAGGAATCAAAAAAAGTTATCCAAAAGCCCGTCATCTCTCAGAAAACAAATTGACGCATATAAAATGCACTGCAAGTAGAATGCTGCACACACTAAAGATATGCAAAATAATCAGAAAGAACAGTGACACCTGCCATTCCACTGAAAAGGATATACATTCAGTTATTAAAATGGGATCTCATCTAGAACATATAATGAAGACGTTCCCAAGTGACAAGAAAAGAATAGAGAAACATAATCAAGAGTGGTACATGGGAACAGCAAAAAATACACCCCCATGGCCAAAAGATGGGTCATTTGACAAACATATTGTAGCCCACACACTAACCTTCATTAAGGCCAAATATAAAGGAAAACAATTAAACAAAAGGGAGGCTACTCAACCTATGGTCACTATTTATAAAAAGCCTAGAAAATCTCGACGATGTACTGACTAAAACTCCCCCAAAGGTAATAATAAAGATGCAGAGGCAATACCACCAACAACCCCCTCAGTGACAAAGGCACCTTCCTCATCCCCTGTGTATATAGGGATATATCCAAATTTCTTGCCCTCAGCAGCAGGATACGGAAACCCACCAGATGTACAGAATCCTACAGTGATAAAACAAAGCCCAAAAGAGGTACAGACACAAAAAAAGGAATTATTACAAGAAGATATAGGGACTAGACTCAACATTGGAAGATGGAGAACAGGGAACCGTTTATAGAGAATAAATTAAGAGGGACATGACAGATTAAAAGATGCAGCAAATAATTGGGTACAATATGAGGAATGAACAGATGATGCCCCAGAAGCAGAATGGGACACAGAGGAGGAATGGGAAGAAGCAGAAGAAATAGTACAAACACCATCACGAACAGGGACACACATAACACGTTACATCCCATCCCCATTCCTGAATGCCCATATCTCCACTCAAGTCAGGGAATATAAATAATAATAATAATAATATGCCACCCCCACCACCACCACTGGCACAAATATCATATGCAGATATAGTAGTAGGAGAAAACAGAGACAATACAACACCAAGGATCAGAACTGCTAATTTCAATAAAGTAGCGGACACATTACAGGTGCATTTCGGAGGGCAGTTAAGAAAACAAGGAATGACTACTAGAAGTAAGACAGGAATTGCTGCATTGATTGTACGAGACAAAGATAGAGTGAGAAGTAGAGACCTCATGCCCAAACAGATTATATCTGAAAAGGAAGGGAATATACACTGTAACCCCATCTGCAATGATTTACCTGGATGGGCAGAAGGACAAGCCTCACAGAGGAAACCTTTACCCAGAGGAGGATCATTTGACCCAGAAGACATGGCAATAGCAGAACGATGCATCAGATATGGGGAGGGCGACGCAGACTGGGATTACAATTATATGCAAGAATGTCTACTAGTTTGAGAAAAGTATTCAATACGAAACTCCATAAGCCAAATTCAGCAGGAGATCAGCGGCAGGGGAGGGTATAAAAATACAGACATCTATGTAAAGAATAACACAATAATGCAGTTGTCATTACTTCAGAAAGCCATAGCCAGTTAAATTACATCCCAAGGCCACAAATGGACAAAGAAGCACTAAAAAACAAGGTACCACCCCTGTCAGATGGGGCGAATAAGTAGGTTTGAGGGACCTACTGCAGGGATGACTTTAGCCATAGGAGACATAAAACGTCTATAGAGTGGGCTAATAGGGAGTCAAACCAACAACATTTTTAAGACTGCTAGAATTCCAGGAGTAACACTTATCGAGAATAAGTTTGATAGATCCCAGGTTAACAATTACAGAGCATAAATATGGGAAGCACTGATGAAAACTATCCCAATAAACTAGAAATTGGGGGAATGATGGCAGAAACAAAGAGACCAGATGACAATTTAAATGATAATGTCAATTGAATAAAAAATAGGTGTGGTTAAGAGACAGGGAAAGCATGGGAGAATGAAGGAAATAACACTATATACTTTTATAATATAATAAAAAAGGGACAACTTAGATAATATAGTGGGCTTGGCAACAAAGCCTTGGATGGAAATTTTGGCATAACTTGTATACTTCTACAAAAAGAAAGTTATAGAACAAGAAAGAAAAACAGGTGGAGAAAGAGAGGGCAGCTGCTAGACCAATTCAACATAAGCTAAAAAAAGACAGCAACAGAAGGGGCGGTACTGGCTGCAGCGGCATCCCAAACCTCAATGGTATTCCTTGCCCAAGGTGTGCTGCAACCACAGCAGCAAAACTACAGAAGAAATCTTTAAACGAAAAAGGAGGAAAACAAAGTTCTGGAGGAAATAGGGGCTGCAGAAGGTTGATAGAATGCTGCTACTGTCACAAAATGGGTCAAATACCAAGGGATCGCAGAATGCAGAAAGAAGAAAGTAGACACTCAGGCCCAAGTAATATATGGACTGGGGCAGGGACAACAGATTCAGAGCCCATCCCCTCAAAATAACTTTCAAGGTTATCAGAATCAGGGTCAGCAAATCGAGCAGCAGCAAAATAACACCCTACACCAGCAAAGACAAGAGGGAATGGTAGTGATGCAGGAAATAACCCATTCTATGGGAATATAGGAGACAATGGCCAACAAGCACAATATATACAATGAAAATGGCCACAGAGCATTTCAATGTGTCCAGTTGTATCGGTAATTCACAGATCGGGCGAGGAACCCACTGTGGCAGTTGCTATAAACTAAATCCCATACAACTTACTAGTGGATACAAGGGCAACAAAACCATGCATTAAAGAAGGAAAACTCCCCTTAGCAAATACAGTTTTGGACACACAGGGATTCCCTGGGGCTGTAATAGGGTTCTATTAACAGAAACAGTAGAGGTGGAGGGGCTGCAACTGTGAAGCACTGCTGCTTTTGTTACTGAGGGTCGATATTGCAGCACAGCTGCAAAACCATCCCTCAGTATCAAAACCGGCCCCCACTGCCTCAAAACCAGCCTCCACCCTTCCAGCCTCCCAGGAAAATGCCCAATGCCCGCTATGGCCAGTCTGGCCCTGGCAGAAGTAAATAAACAATACAGAGCCAGACCCACCAATGACAAAGGTTTTTAAAAGCAGTATATGCTATAATAGCAAATACACCACAGTTGAAAATACCAAAAGAATTTCCGTTCAGAAGCCAAGGAAGGCCCCAACCACAGCAGTTACAAGACACACTCTTGATAACCATAGAAGGAGTCAAAATAACTCCTTTACATGGTACACTATTGGCCATTGACAAGCACCAAGCTATGTGGGCAATGGCATGCATAATATTTAAGAACCTCGGACTAAGGTTATGAGACCTGCTTGATTTTATTTGAAGACGATAAGCCAGCCACTTCCAATGTTATGAAAATACCGTAGAGGTTCGGGTATATTAGAAATGGGGGTCTCTAGTTGGCAGTGGTATACACCCTGTCCAAGAATGGACCCTTCCTTCTAGTGAGGATAAGGGGATTACACAATTAAGATAACCCCTGCTCACCCCCTTGGTAACTTGGCATGAGCAGTCAGACTTATCTCAGAGGCAATGTGTAAAGTATTTGTACAAAACACACACAGTAACACAGTGACAACACTGCAAAATTAACACCACACCAGTTTTGAAAAATAGCCAATATTTATCTAATCCAAATAATACCAGAAGGACAAAAATCCAACATACACAAACAAAAATTAGAATTTTCGAGAATATCCCAAAAATACAGATCCTTGAAGTCGATAGCGCCAACTTGGTCTATCACGGTGTCGTGACTAACAAATCCAACAGTTCAGTCCATCCTCGATGGAGTCGATGGCCGACTACGGCTTCGGGGAAGACCCACAAACAGTACCTTGGAAATTGGATAGGCCTCGAAGACCTTGCGGTGAAGTGCGGCGGTGAGGTGTTGCGATGTCCCTGGCATTACAGGCATTGGTGCCGCAGGTCAGTGCAGAAATCGGTGAGCCATCAGAGTCACACGTGTTGCAGATCGAAGTCTGTGAGGTCGAAGTCAGGGGCGCTCACATTGGGGGTGTCATTACGGGTTGTGAGTCGTGCACTTCATGATGCTGTGTCCGTGGCTTCAGTGTAGGCATTGGCATGGCGCCGGTGCAGAGCGCTGGTGTCGGAGTCAATGACGCTGTTGTCGGCAGCCCGAGACTGTGGTGTCATCGAGGGTGGTGCGGCGAGGTCGTGACCACGGCTGTGGTGACAGTGTCGGAAATGCTTTTCTTGCAGTTTACAACTCAGCAGACACCTTCAATGGCACAGATTGGCACCACTTGGCAGGTTCAGGACTCCCAGCAATGGAGTTGAGGCACTGGAGGTGAAGTCTTTATGTCCTTGAGACTTCTTAACAGGAGGAAAGCTCCACTTCAAGCCCTTGGAGAATCTTCTTAAGCAGGATACAGCAAAGTAAAAGGCCAGTCCTTTCCACTGCCCACAGACAGAAGCAGCAACTGCAGGCCAACCCAGCAAAGTAACACACAGCAAAGAGCAGTACTCTTCCTGACAGCTCTTCTTCTTGGCAGGGTCCTTTTAGTCCAGAAATGTTCTAAAGTTCTGGGGTTTTGGGTCCAATATTTATACCCCTTTTGGCCTTTGAAGTAGAGATACCTCAAAGGATTTTCTTTGTAGTGCACAAGTTCTTGCGCTGCCTGGTCTTGGTTCTACACAAACTCTAGTGGGGTGGATACAGCATTGTGAAAGGCCAGGAATAGCCCTATACAGGTGCAGGTGACAGCTCCTCCCACCACTGTAGCTCAGGAAGGCCTAGCAGCCTGGTGATGGTCCATCTGGATATACAGGGCACATCTCAACACCCTTTGTGTGACTGTCTAGAATGCTCAAACAGGCCCCTGTCAGTCTAAACCAGACGTGGATTCCATAGACAGGCAGAGGCACAGAGTGATAAAGCAAGAAAATGCCCACTTTCTAAAAGTGGCATTTTCAAACACACAATTTAAAATCCACCTTCACTAAAAGATTTATTTATAAATCCTGAGCTCGGGGAGCCCAAACTCCAAATCTCTAGCTGTTCTCAATTGAAAGTTATACTTGTAAGTTGTTACAAGGTAGCTTCCAATGATAGCCTATGGGAGAGCTAGTCCTTAACATAGTGAAAAACAAAATTGGCAGTATTTCACTATCAGGACATGCAAAACACACCAGTACTTGTCCTACGTTTCACATACGCTGCACCCTGCCCATGGGGGTACCATGGGCCTACCTTAGGGGTGCCTTAAATGTAGTAAAAGGGAAGATTAGGGCCTGGCAAGTGGGTGCTTTTGCCAGGTCAACAGGGCAGTTTAAGACTGCACTCACAGACGCTGCAATGGAAGGCCTGAGATATGTTTACAGGGCTATCATGTGGGTGGAACAACCAGTGCTGCAGGACCACGAGTAGCGTTTGATTTATAGGCCAAGGGTACACATAGTGCACTTTACTAGGGACTTACAAGTAAATCAAATATGTCAATCATAGATAACCAATCAGAAACACAATTTACACAGGGAGCACTTGCACTTAAGCACTGATCAGCAGTGGTAAAGTGCCCAGAGTACCTAAACCAGCAAAAACGAAGTCTAATACACAGTAAAAAATACAGGAGGTAGAGGTAAAAAGACAGGGAAAATTAAGCCAAGGATGCCAGGTAGTACTATATATAAGAACACCATCACCAAAGTCAGGTCCCATCTCTTTAAAAGACCAATATTTAGCAAAAGTACCCCCAAAGTTGTGAACGACTGGACCATATGATGTAGGCTTGATACAGACAGTAATACCAGTAAAGATTACTATAAAGGCAGGAGCAATCTTACCTAGGGTTAGGCAGTACTCATTGTCAAAAGAAGCAGACGAAGGGACAGCACTCACAATTGCAGCATTGGTGCACCAGGGGGCATTATATCCAGGAACTTTACCCTGTAATACTCCTATATATCTGGTAAAGAAATCAAAGGGTGGCACTTGGAGGATGGTGCAAAATCTCCGCCCACTAAATAACATGGTGGTGCCAGAGTTCCTGGTGCTCCCAGATCCGTCCGTAATATCGACATACATCCCAGCTGACACAACACACTTTTCAGTGATTGATTTGAAGAATGCTTTCTATAGTGTCCCCCTACACACAGAAAGGCAATAACTGACAGCATTCACCTATAGGGTAGTCCAGTATTTGTATACTCACCTGCCACAAGGGTACTGTGAGTCCACAAGTATTTTTATAGAGAGGTAAAAATGTATCTTTCTAACTTCCAGTGTGACAGTATGTTGCTACAATACGTGGATGATATCCTGATAAGTAGCAGGTCAAAAGAACAATACAGAAAAGATACAACTAATTTGTTGACTATTCTAGTGCAGAGAGGATACAAAGTTGAAAAAGATAAAGTACAATATGCGGTTCCAGAAGTGCATTATCTGGGACAAATAATATCTGCCTCAGGCTGAAGAGGGACACGAGAGAGGGCAGAATGCATCAGGAAAAAGACAGAGCCCAAGGTGAAAGAGATGCAGCAATTCTTGGGCCTCTGTAACTACATCAGACAGTGGGTGTTCGAGTACAGTTCACTAATAGCACCATTGTTGCAGGGGATGAAAGAGGCAAAAGAAAAAAAACAAACATACATTGGACAGAGGAGATGACAACAACGTTCAAGAAATTAAAAGAAGATATAAGTGTCGCCCCTGCACTTGGTACACCAGATTACATTAAGGAGTTTGACTATTACTGCCATTGTAATTGTACGACTATGAAAACAGTACTAACACAAAAGTATCCCTTGGGCCATAAGCCAATCGCCTACTACAGTGCATTATTATACCCAGTAATGACAGGACACTTTCCATGTAAGCAAGCGCTTTCAACCGCTGCCTTTGCTATTGAGAAAAGCACGCCTACTGTAATGGACTCCTCCCTTACCCTGTATGTGGAGCATGCAGTTTTTGCCATAATACAGAAAGCAAAAGGCACCTTAATCACACAATAACTTTCAGGTTATGAGGTAATATTATCTTTACCCTCTCTTAAAATAGTAAGGTGTCACGCTGTAAATGCTGCATCATTCAAAGCACACCCAGTACAGGAAGGAGATGAAGTACAAGACTGCTCCACATTTACCCCCAATGAGACTCTAAGGGCAGAAGAAGAACCAATACACGACAGTAAATTATACTTTGTTGATGGTTCTTCCACAATTGACCAAGAAACAGGAATACGACACACTGGTGCAGCGGTGGATGAAGGTAAAATACACAGTGATATGTTCCTGATAACAGAGCAAATAGTGTTGCCTTCCCATTATTCACTTCAAGCACAGAAACATGGATAAGGAGATAATATTACAGTGTATTAAGATTCAGCATATTCCACCACCACAGTGCAGTCTAGCATCTCTCGGTGGAAAAGAAGAGGGTTTCTCAAAAGCGATGGCACCCCAGTAGCACATAGAAATATTTTAGAACTCATCATTGAAGCACTATAATTGGCAACCAGAGTGGCAGTAGTGAAATGTTCAGCACAAACAGGAACACAAGATTTTGTTTCCAGAGGAAATGAGTTAGCAGACCAAGCAGCTAAAGAAGCAGCCAGAAGCACATTGCCAACACAACAAATTTTCTATCCAGGACAAAAAGAGGAAAATAAATAAAATAAGACAGATAAGACAAATATATCCATAACAACACCATATGTTGAAACTTCCCAACTACACCTCAGAGAACTGCTAGAGGTAGCACCTGAGTTTGAGAAAGAAGTCTGGAAACAGAGAGGGTGTAAATGATCTAGCACTGACTGGATGTTCACACAAAGCACAACAGGCAAACCAGTGATGCCCCAACAGCTGTTGATCATTGCTTTAGATCAAATACATCACCCCGCACAAATTGCCATTACCCCAATGTGTAATGAGTTGCAATCAGACTGGTTCATACCAAATTTAAATAAAATGGTGTCTATGTACTTAAGTAAGTACCAAACATGTCGTAAATATTTCCCAAAACCAACTCTAAAGGTGATAACATCAAAAATACCATACCCACAAGGTCCTTTTTGAGCTTTACACATTGACTTTGTAGATATGTTAGATAGGTGCAACAACTACAGGTATCTATTATTCCTAGTTTTCCCTTTTCAAGATGAATATAGGCATCCTATAATTTCCTAGTAAGAGAGTGCATATCCAGATGGGGGTCCCAGAAGCAATAAGATCAGATAACAGAACTCATTTTGTAAATGCCATGTTCAAATATATCATAGAAATGCTAGGAATAAAACATAAACTAACATCATCTTATCACCCCCAAAGCAATGGAATTGTAGAACATCTTAATAACCTCCTAAAAAACAAAATTAGCAAAATTTCAGCAACGTTAAACAAGAAATGGCTACATTGCCTCCCCATTGCATTATTCTCGCTATGAAACACACCAAGTATTGATTATCATCTCACACCCCATCAGATAGTGACATGGAGACCTATTGAATTGTAGCATCCACAATGTAGATGAAAACCAGATGCTGAAGCAAGTAGTGAGGTTCCAGGAAAAGAAATGTATGACTACTTGCCCCAACTAACAAAAGCTGCAGATTTGTTTCCCAAGCAGGTCTTACGGTACCAGCAAAGGAGCTCCAACAATTCTGCAGAACTAGACCCTGTCCCACGGCCAGGAGATGCAGTTTACATCAAGAAGGTTGCTAGAAAGTGGAAGGGCCCTAAGTTTGAAGGGCCTTACACAGTAACTAAAACAGACACAGCGCTAAAAGTCAAAGATAGAACACTATGGATACACCTTTCACACATTCAATGGGCAAACAAAGCTTAACACCAAGAGCCAGAAAGGGAACGAAAGGGGGGAGGCCAAAGAAAGGGGAAGCAACCGGAGACATACTTCCCACCAACGTGGTATTTGGACTTTGTTTCACCTCAAAGAAATATAAGAAATGTATTATTTTGTTATTTCTTCCATTAAGAACGGCTGGGTTATGGATGTATAAATATCATATTGATGCACCAAAAGAATTATTGAGCAACAATAATGGTGATAATAATAGCAATGATAATAATGATAGGATAAGGCGTGCGCGTAGAGAAAGGAACAGCACACACTTAGACACTCACATTCATGATGACAAGATTCATACACGACTAAGGGATAATCCATGGGATGCATATATAAAAGCATTGGAGAACAGAAAACAAATGCATCATGTTATGTTTGCTCATTAATATTCTACTCAACGTCCACCCCAATCCTATATTTACCAAAAGAGGTAGACCCAAACACTGCCCTCTGCTTGATACACCTACTTTTCTGTAGAATTCAAGGCCAGATAAGATAAGTAGCAGTTTAACTAAAATCATAACACGTAATGCTGTTAAATTGATCTATTTATGCACAGGATAAGTGGACACACTGTCTTTGAATTTCTTGCCAAGGTAGAACCTGTGGGAGAAAGGGTTAAACTATACAAACACACACACACACACACCCACACACATGCACACACACACACACACACACACGCACGCACACACACACACACACAAATGTAAGCCCATTTGGAACTCATATGCCTCTAGTTACATCACTATTAGCCCTACTCCCAGTAACATAAAAGTGATCAAGTAACACATTTTTCATTATGTTTTAAAGGCAATGGTACAGTCCCGGTGGGGATCAACAATACCTGCAGCACCACTACAAATCTAGGATGCTTGCAATAAGGCACAACCGGACTAATGGATTACTAATAGCAATGTGGGGAAAAAGTCTATGCACAATTGCCACCAGGATGGAAAGACGACTGTTCCCTGGTTTCCCTGCATACCCCTGAGCTAATAATTTCAGGGGAGGATATTTCAGCATTGCACAAACACCCAATGAGCAACAAAATCACCCTTCCACACCAAAAAAGAACAAGAAGAGAAACAGAGTATTTCAGATGGAGCATATAGAAAAATTTCCCACAAAACTTCAGACTCTTTAGTGAAAGCCAAGTTAATTCTAGAAGTTCAATACCCTTTTTTACTCTGCAAATCACAGAAAATGCAAGATGGCTGTAGATCACTAGGTGGGAACTTTAGAAGAGGATGAATGATACTGAAGCTGGATTTAACTCAATTAGAGAAGAACTGAGAGCTATGGGAATGATGGTAACACAAAACAGATATGTGTTGGACTTGCTCACAGCAATCAATGGTGGAGTTTGTGCAAAAATAGGAACTGCTTGCTGTACATTTATACCAAGAAACTATGCCAAAAATGGCACTCTAACCAAAGCCATATAGACTTTACATGACTTACAACAAACTATGCATGGCGAAGGAGTTACCCAAAATGAATGGTTTTCAGGCTGGTTTAACTGGCTTCTGAATTGGGTATCTAGACTGTTTAAGTCGTTACTTCCAATAATAATGGTGCTGCTTGTTATCTGTTGTATCTTTCAATTAATATATTACATTGCTGTAAAAACGTAGTCACGAAAAGGGGAAGGGGAATCTATTTTAGCAGACAAATTGCCAGCCCTAGGTCCAAGATATGAGAAGATAGACAAACATTTGAGCCAGTTGAAGAATCAGCTAAAGGGCGGAATGTTAGCAAGGAAAGAGAAGAAGAGAATCCTGAAAAAGTGCCACTGATGAATCTCACCTGTACACACACAGAAGCCCAGACCACTGTCTATGTGTCTCCCTGTCCGTCTTTCCTCAGTGTTTCCCCTACTACCCCACGTACCCATCATGTTTGCCGCACATGTGGGTTGTCTGGTCCTACACTGACCAACCAGGATGTGTCCACTGGAGGTGAGGATCTGAACATTGTGGAGAAGAACAGTGAGGATGAGATGAGGATGACCAGTGACTGGGACTATGTTTGGACTGTGGACTTTTTATCTTCCCCCTGTATATAGACTGGTTCCCCTGATGCTTCCTGACGTGTTTAATTTATTTTGCCTAGCCCCCTCCAAGTCCCCTTGCCCATTGTGGCTGAAGACCATTATTTGATTTCCTTTCTCCCTTTCACCTCTATCCTGGTGAACTTCTCCTTCACCCACTTCTTCTCATCCTGCCACTTCTTTTTTTATGTGCAAGATGGACCGGACAGCCTCCCCAAATGCAGTGACTGCAGTCGCCAACTGCTGCCATAGGGCGGCTTTCTGCGTTGCACTGGTGTAGTATGGTGGTAGACTGTGCAACTTTTTGTGGTTCCTCACTACAAATGACACAATTCATTGTGCCTACTCCTCTGTGTAGTTCCTCTTCCTTCACAGCGGTAGCATGGTTTTAGGGTGCAGGGCAGGCAAGTGCAGTGTTAGTGTGGAACAAACAAAGCCTTGAATGTGTGCTACTTTTATATGGTTTGCGGTGCAGGGTTTTCAATTGTCTGCACATGTATGTTATTACTTTCTCCACCCAGAGAGCAGAGATTCCACCCCAAGTCCCGAGATTCCACCCCGAATGCGGAGATTCTGCCCTGAGTGCAGAGATTCTGCCTGACTTCATAGATTCCGCCCTGACTGCGGACATAAAGATACTACTCCTAGCTTACCTTTGTGAATACCGAAAGTTGTAAATTTAGACTTTTGGTCTAAGTTTACCTTTCTGAATTTGGCCTAAGATTTTTGGTCTAAGTTAGACTGCAGGTCTAAACTAAGACTTCAGGTGTAAAGTAAGGGATGTATGACAGAAATACGAAAGCCTTTGCAACGAAGGCTTCTACAAAGGATGCGGAAGGATGACAGTACCATTACAACACCAGTTTATGTAACAAAAGCCATTATCACGCCGCCACATAGGGTATCATAAAAACTACCGCAATCACAAGCACAGATTTCACACATAGTTTTCCTATGCATACTTTAAAACACCAATTCTAAGTAACCCTTATAAGCAGTCCCGAAATTATATTTCCCAAAGTTAATTTGTAGTAAAATGCCAAATACAGCAGCCTAGTTTTGTAAATGCGTTCTGAAGAAATCCGTTAATGGTGTAGTCCTACGTTTTTGTTTACCATTTCTTTTTTGCACTTCCCAATTGTAAATGGCTGTCATTGTTTGTCCTCCTCCTCGTCCATTATTATTCTGGAGGCCCACAAGATCCTCATGCCGATATCGAGTTACATCTTCCTCCTTAAATCACTTCACAATGTTTCCGATGGCGGGCATCAAACAAGTGGAAGCGCGGCTTAAGACTCTCCTACTACACGTTTAAGGTCTAGTGCAGTCTTCGACCCTGCCAGCATGTCTTTAGAGGTAATTCACCCACACTCTGCAGCACCTCCGGCTATCAACAGCTACTTCACTGTCTCACACTTGAATCTCTCTCACCTTAGTGTGAGAGGAAAACCACTCAACACCTCTTCATTAGTTAGGTGTCATACTCGCTCACTTGGCTGCACAAAAGGTCACATTACTGCCAGCACACAAAGATACTTGTCACTTTTATCTTCCTCAATACATGGTGATGTTTGTGGTGAAGTCAGGCATTGTACCCTAAAACAATACATTTCATTGCAGTGACATTGGTAGTGATGCCATTCATTGTAATGGCAGGCTCGTTGTTAAAACTGGCGTTATAATGACTCCCTTGTACTTTCGGAGTGATTTTAAAGGCTTCTCGTACTTAAGCCGTCGTAGTAATGGTTGTTTCCAGTAAAGTTAGACTTCAGGTGTAAATTTAGACTTTAGGTCTAAACTTAGACTTCAGGTGTAAACATAGAAGTTTGGTCTAACTTTACCTTTGTGAATTGGGCCCTAAGTCTGTATATAAAGCACGTAATTCAACATTTAATGGTCCTAATTTTGGATATGGTGCATAGCTGGCTAAGACTGGCCATGATGCCCCCTCATTACTGAGAGGACCCAGTCTGACATGTTGTTGTAGATGTGGGAGGGCTCCCTGAACCAATTATGGCTTTTCTGGTAAATTAATGATATTTCTAGGTATTCATATGGTCTATATGCAGGTGGAGGAGCTGCTGTCTCAGGGTATGTATGAAATGTTTGTGTGCTAGAGTGGACTGCAGGAACATTTACCCAGCAACAGTAAACTTCACTTATCTAAGCTTTGTGTGTCTCAATCACAAAGGTAACTTCACCCCCGCCAGGGACGAGCTCATGTCTAGTTATGTGTGCAGTTACTGAATGTCTACAGTTGACAGGAATAACCACTTGTAGCATCATATTTAATGAATGGTATTCAAAGAAGGGTAACACTATAGTGGGGTGATACTTTTCAAAGGCTTAACATTGAACAACGTACAGAAAAGAAATAGGTGCTTTCTATTAGGCTGAGGAGGATACATCCTTTTCACCATGGACGACTCCATGTAGAGGTGAAAAGGATCCTTAGACACATGCGAGAAAACAACTCAGGAGACATATTAAATAAGTACCTGACCTAAAACGTTGGTGGTGCCATGTTATATGATTCCTAAAAATATAGCAGAACTGTGCATTAGACCAACACAAATGTCACAAAATAGGGACTCAGTCCACATATACTATCAAGACGTGTTGGTAAGTTTACGGCTAGCTCACAGTGCCACGTCCACCTAACCAGGATATAGATGTTGGTAACCTTGAACGTGACACTTTAATTCTCAGGAATTCATGGAAACAGATCTATTCCTTTTGTTTTGTCACTCGGGCATGCCCAAGGTAGACACAAGGAAGATACGATAAAGTATTTTCAAACATTTGTTTAAAAGACTGTATTCCTGCAAATAAAACATGAGCTGCGATTTTTAGAAAGATGAGACTTGTTACTGTAAGCAGCATTATTAGAATGGTAAACAATATGAATAATTCAACCATGTAAATTGTTGCTAATGTTTAATTACTCCTATCTGTATCTAATACTATACTAAAGAGAGCATGGCAGGAGCACCCTGTGCCAGATCTATTGGGATAGTCTAACATTCTTACCTTGATCTTAGATGTCAGAAAGCCAGGCACAGGTTATCTTCCTTAGCAGGATGGAGGTCAGAGTCAGCAGAGCTGCATCCCAGTCACAACTAACAGTAGTTCCATGATAATCCCAGCATGGAAATGCTCCTCTTACTGAGCGTTAGCACGGAAACAATTTATATAATAAAGTACTGCTCTTATCCAACTGTTGCAGAGGAACAGAGCAGCTCATTTGGTTCCAGCTAGCTAAAATGTCTCCTAAAGATCACAGAGAGAATGGAAAATAATAACAGCGTGTTCCACATTACAGCCCTGGAAATAATTGTACAGACTACAGGGCATCAGAAATGCACATACAGCACATTCACGTTTTTGCAGAAAAGTGTGGCAAAAGTCACCATGAGAGATGTCAAATTAAGATGTTGATTCTAAATTGGTGACTACACGTGGGCCACGCTACTCTAGAAGTACCAGAGTAATCACAATGCCACACATGGCCAACACCCTCCCATAGAAAATAATGGAGGAATGATTTTAAAATAAAACTCCATAGGAAATAATATGACATTAAATTAAATGACTAAAACTGTTACGAATATAAATAAATATAATTTAATGTTAAAAATATCCAAAAAGAAAACATTATTGTTTCATAATAAAAAAACTTAACAAGCATTTATGAATTTATAATTTATTGTAACGCTATATTTTTTACTAACATATTACATGTAAAGTACTTTTGATTAATTCTATACATCACTTTTAACAAGAAACATGTACAAATAAAAAGTTTCATTTTTTTTCTTTGGGGAATTTATTTTTAGCTTAAACTTTGGAAAAATATTTTTTATTTAATTTATTTAAAATAATGAACAATTTTATTAAAAATTAAGTTAATAGTGCTGTAGCATTTTTGTATTTGATCTACATTCAAGTCAAGTCAAATTCAGCTTTGTTCGATTGATAATCATAAAAGTATACAAAGTTAAATACATCTTCCAGAATTTAATTTTATAAATAATAAGATCCACTATTAAAAAAACACATAAAAAAAGAAAGTTTGCAAATATAAAATGCAAAGTGATGGCAAAAGGAGAATAAAAACACAATGCAGCATATCTAATCATATTCATACATCAAATTGTCATATAGATTGAGAGTATTCCTTACTCTTATAGCGCCACTAATGTAAAGGGAGACAGCATAGCAAGTATATTCAGTCTCAAATCTACATAAAAAACTTATGAGCATCCTGGTGCATTGTAAAATTCTTTGATAGAAGGACAGGGTGCAGAATACATTTCCTAATTTCACTGTAAAAACCACAGAAAAGTATAAAGTGCATTTAAATAGTACTGACACTCCATCGCAAGGACATCTAGGGAGTCTATTGCACCACATATCTATTTATGGGATGGCTATAAGGCCATGTACAATGCTTAAGTAAAGCCTAGTGAGGTAGAATCTTTACTGAATGTCTGTGACCATCACAAGGTTTCCCTGCAGCCCGGGGTTGTAAGGGCCCTTCCAGGTAATTGATTACCAAGGTTTTCTGCGTTTCTTTTAATTCATGTTCTCCTGCTCGCTTTTAGGTAAGAATAGCTTTTAGTTCTTTTTTGCTAAACTGTAGTATATTTGCTGGAATCTTACATTGGATATTAACGTGTGTCAGCCAAGGGATTTTGTTACAGTGCTCAAGGGAAAAAAAGTCATTGATCATTTCCCTTGAGATTTTCATACCTGGTTATTAGACTTGGCATCTTGTGGCATGTTTCCCCTGTTTTTGACTCTGTTTTTGCTGGTTTAGTGTCTCTGCGCACTTTCTCACTGCTGTTCAGTGTTAAAGTGCAAGTGTTCCTGTTGTAAATTGTTGATATGCATTAGCGATTCCATGATTGGTTATTTGATTTACTAGTCAGTCCCTAGTACAGTGCACTGTGTGTGCCCAGGGCCTGTAAATCAAATGCTGCTAGTGGGCTTGCACCACTGGTTGTGCCACCCACACAAGCAGCCCTTCAAAGGTAACTCAGACCTGCCACTGCAGTGTCTGTGTGCAGTCTAGTACTGCCATGTCGACTTGGCAAGTGCACCCACTTGCCAGGCCCTAACCTTCCCTTTTCTTATCTGTGAGTCACCCCTAAGGTAGGCCCAAGGTGCCCCTGTGGGCAGGGTGCAGTATATGTGAAAGGTAGGACATGCCCTGATATGTGTGGCATGTGCTGATAGTGAAATACTGCCAATTTCGTTTTTCACCATTGAAATGCTATCTGGCCCATAGGAAAGCATGGGAGTTAATTTATAAAATCTTATAAATACAACTTCCCATTGGGACCAGGTAGGAAAATAAAGTTTAGTATGCCTGGACTCAGAATCTAAAGATGCATCTTTTAGTAAAGATGATTTTTACATTCTGTGTTTGAAAATACCACTTTTAGAAAGTAGGTATTTTCTTGCTTAGCCATCCTGTGTGCCTCTGCTAGAATGTGTATTGACTGTCTGGCTTTGGCGTGACTAGGGCTAGGGATGTGCAGTGGCTCCAGAGAGTCTGGATGAGTGTGGGCTGGGCTGAGTAGACCTGGCTGCATTCAGAGCAGTGGGAGGAGCTTTCACTAGCACCTGAATAGGCCCAGTCTGCATTTAGAGTAGTAGGAGGAGATTTCCTTGCACCTGAATGGGCCTGGTCTGCTGTAGACAATGCTGTCTCCGCCTCCTGCTGGGAAGCTGGGCCAGAGAGGACAAAACTGATTTGGACTAAGCACAGACACTCTCTGCCTGAGAGGACAAAGGAATTTGGAGTATAAGTATTGGGGCCCAGACCCCAGAACTTTAGAACTCTTTTGGCACCAAGAAGACTGCCAAGAAGAAGAGCTGGAGAAGCTGTGAGGGGGGACTACCACTTTGCTGTGTGCTTTGCTGTGTTGGCCTGCAGTGGCTGCTTCTGTCTTGGGCAGCGAAAGGACTGGACTGAACTTTCTGCAACATCCTTTTTGTGAGTTTCTCCAAGGGCTTGAGGTAGAGCTTGCCCCCTGTTCAAGAAGTCTCAGGAACAGCAAAGACTTCAAGTTCTTCTGCCATCAGCACTGGGGATTGTGTGTTTCGTGCTGCAACAGAAGAAAAAGCAACCAGACGCCGTCTATGATGCCGCTGCCAACTCCGTGTCCTGAAGGCACCGCAGAGGGCACCACCGCACGCCGCACCGCAACCCTGGTCTCACTGACAACACCACCCGATGCCTTGGCCCACCGACGCTGGTGCCATCAACTCCAGTTTGTCAGCCGACGACAGCGCTTCAGCAACAATGATGCCGCTACTTGCACCGTGACCTGCCAGCACTGCGACGAGCACCGCATCACTTCGGACCGCAGCCCTGGTCTCACCAACGCCACTGGATGACCATCACTGAGCCGCTGCCTGCACTGCAGCCTGAGGGCACCGAATGCCGCTACGCTGTACTTCACACCGCAGCCCCGACACCTGCCTAACGCCGGTGCTCCCTACTTCAACCGCCAGGAGTTCGATCTGCAATGTGTGTGACTTCAAGGGCCTGACGACTCCTGCACCTACCTCTGGAACCAATGCCTGCAGACGCCGGCCCTTCGCGGCTCATCGAGAGGTTGCCGATGCCCTACATTTCTAAAGGTACTGTTTTGCGGGTCTTCCCAACACCGTAGCTGGCCTGTGACGCCATGGCCAACCAGAACTGTTTGGATTTGTTGTTCACAATGCTGTGATAGCCCCAGACAGAGCTATCGACTTCAAGGATCTGTATTTCAAGTCTATTTTGATTACTGAAGATTTCTGAGAACTGTATGGTGGATTTTTACGCTTTTGGTCTTGTTTTGGATATACATAAATATTGGATATTTTTCTAAACTGGTGTGGTGTCCTTTTGTAATGTCTTCACTGTATTACTGTTTGTTATGTGAAAATGCTTTACACACTGCCTCTAAGATAAGCCTGGCTGCTCGTGCCAAGCTACCAAGGGGGTGAGCAGGGGTTATTTTAGGAGTGTAACTCCCTTATCCTGACTAGAAGGAAGGGTCCCCTCTTGGATAAAGGTGCAAACCCTTGCCAACTAGAGACCCCTTTTCTCTAACACTGGTTTACTCCAGATGGTGTGCTAGCCGGTAATCACACTCAGATCAATTGTATCTTTCACATGAATAACACTTAATTCTCTGTGTGTGAGACAAGTGGATGTAGCATCTGGTACAGCAAGTAACATGTCCAAAAATAGATTTTCCTGAGTTTGCAGGATGTTTTGCCCCCTTGCCCCCCAAAGGATTGGACCATAGGTAGCTGAAGGTATGCATTTACTCCTATAGTGTTGCAACATTTCACGGATAGGTTTGTTGCCAAATTTTCTAGCAAACCTAAACAAAGCCTCAGATGATCTAGCAAGTCGTCACTTTGCTAGTTCCAGGTGGGGGTTCCAAGAACTGGAGAATGAGAAGAGTACACCCAAATAGGAAAAATTCTTTACTTCTATTAATTTGTGTTCCCTGACATAGAATGATTTCTTTTTGGGTCTACCTCTTCCGCGCACCATAGTAACAGTTTTAACCAAATTTAGTTTAAGGTCTTTGTGCTCCATATATCGTACAAACTCATCGATCAGTTTTTGTAGACCGTTAGCGGTTCTGGACATCAGGACTGCATCGTCGGCATAATGGAGCACATAAGTGAATTGGGGTCCGATTCTTGGGGCATCAGCTTCGATTTTCTGAAGCTCTTTATCAACCCCATTTACATAGAGGGAGAAGAGATTGGGGGCTATAACACGCTCTTGTCTTATTCCTCTTCTATCACTAAATCTCCCTCCAACCCGTATCTTGCACCTGAGGTCATTGAGGAATAAATCTGAGAGAGATGTGTTACAATATCCATAGGGGCACCCATATCAAGCAGTGTTTTCCAGAGGGTTGATTGATTAACTAAATCAAAAGCACTAGAAAGGTCAGCAAATCAAAGATAAATAAAGCCCTGCTTCGCTAAAGTATACTTGCTAACTATAAGATTGAGATTTATACATTGTTCCATAGTCCCCAAGTCCTTTCTAAAACCATATTGCACATCTATAAGCACATGATTGTCCACCATCCAGTCGTCCAGTTGGTCTAAGACAATCCTCCCCAGAATATTAGTCAAGGAGTCCCAGAGGGATATCGAGCAATAACACCTGGGATCCCCCTGTCTCCTTTTTTACATATGGGGACAATGATAGAGTCTGTCCAGGTTTGAGGGATATTTCCTTGTGTGGCTGAGTTGAACACATTTGCAAGGACTGGGGACCAAAGATCAGTAAAAGCCTTAAAAATAACCACTGGGACCTCATCGATACCAGTGGCCTTCGAAGCAGTAGACTTTTCTATGGCCGTAACCACCTCCTCTACTGTGATAAATTGTAAAGGCGTTAAAATCAAACCAGTCATGCCACTCTGGAGTACTGGTGAATTGTTCATACAGGAGTTAAAAATGCCTTCGAAGTGATCAACACAACTAAATGGCGCAACTACAACTTCTATTTTGGGGACTGCACTGTCTGCCAAAAAAGGAAAATTTGTAATTTTCCAAAAAAGGCCACTGTCCTTTGTGAAGGAAGTGACCCGCTTGGGGCTACCCGGGTCACCTCGGACCACCTCTCAGCCTTCCATACTCTAACATTTGTTTGAGCTGCCTGTTCTAGGCCTGGCTAGGCCTGGGCCAGCAACTCAGTCTTACATCGATTTCTTCTCTGTCCCTCTGGGATTTATGAAGGGCCCTTCTTAATTCGTGGTTGGCCTGTGTGCAATATCGATTGAACCACCCAGTGGGTCGTTCCTGTTTATGAGATTTTTCCTTCAATAAATTGTCTGCTATATTAGATGTGATCCTGCTAAAGGCTAAAACAACTTTGTCCGGTATAGGTTAGATTTCTGTATAGGCAAAGAAATCTGCTAGATTACATTTTACCAACTGTTCTAGGAACACTGATGGATTTATTCCCAACCATTTCAAACTAAACCCATTTTTCTTAACTGTGCCAGCCATGGTGGACATATGGAATACTTTTTGAGGCTGAATCAATCAATCAATCATAGCATTTGTAGAGCGCACTACATACCCGTGAGAGTCTCAAGGCGCTGAGGGGGGGGAGGGGTGCTGCTACTGCTCGAAGAGCCAGGTCTTCAGGAGTCTTCTGAAGGTCAGCAGGTCTTGGGTCTGCCGTAGGCAGGATGGGGAGGGTGTTCCAGGTTTTGGCGGTGAGGTGGGAGAAGTATCTGCCGCCGGAGGTCGCTCTTCGGATGCGGGGTATTGTGGCGAGGGCGAGGTTGGCGGAGCGAAGCTGGCGGGCGGGGGTGTAGAGGCTGAGTCGTCTGTTGAGGTATGCAGGTACGGTGTTGTGCAGTGCCTTGTGTGCGTGGGTGAGGAGCTTGAAGGTTATCCTCTTGTTGATGGGGAGCCAGTGCAGGTTTCTCAGGTGAGGGGTGATGTGGCTGCGGCGAGGGATGTCGAGGATCAGGCATGCAGAGGCGTTCTGGATGCGTTGCAGCCGTTTCAGGAGTTTGGCAGAGGCTCCAGCGTAGAGGGCATTTCCGTAGTCCAGCCTGCTGCTGACGAGGGCCTGGGTGACTGTTCTTCTCGTTTCGGTGGGGATCCACTTGTAGAGCTTGCGGAGCATGCGGAGGGTGTTGAAGCAGGCGGAAGAGACGGCGTTGACCTGCTTAGTCATGGAGAGGGTGGAGTCGAGAATGACTCCTAGGTTGCGTGCGTGGTCGCTGGGTATTGGGGCTACTCCCAGTGCGGTCGGCCACCGGAGTCATCCCAGGCCTAGGGGGTGGATCCGAGGA
This sequence comes from Calotriton arnoldi, assembly GCA_963921515.1. Lineage (NCBI taxonomy): Eukaryota > Metazoa > Chordata > Amphibia > Caudata > Salamandridae > Calotriton > Calotriton arnoldi. Next base: position 654,276 of record CAWUFW010008599.1, on the reverse strand, counting down.
TGTGGACCTCCGTCTTGTCAGAGTTCAGCTTCAGTCGGCTGTTCCTCATCCATTCGGCGACGGCCTTCATTCCTTCGTGGAGGTTTGTTTGGGCAGTGTGGGGGTCTTTGGTGAGGGAGAGAATCAGCTGGGTGTCATCGGCGTAAGAGATGATGTTGAGGTCGTGCAGTCGGGCAACATGGGTGAGTGGTGCCATGTAGATGTTGAACAGCGTTGGGCTGAGGGATGAGCCCTGGGGTACGCCGCAGATGATCTCGGTGGCCTCGATGCAGAAGGGGGGAGGCGGACGCTCTGTGTTCTGCCGGAGAGGAAGGAGGTGGTCCAGTCCAGGGCCTTCTCTTGGATTCCGGCGTTGTGGAGGCGTTTGCGTAGCGTGTGGTGGCATACCGTGTCAAAGGCGGCTGACAGGTCCAGGAGGATGAGGGCCGCGGTCTCTCCGTTGTCTAGCAGGGTCCTGATGTCATCGGTGGCGGCAATGAGGGCAGTTTCGGTGCTGTGGTTGCTGCGAAACCCGGACTGGGACGGGTCCAGGATGCTGTTCTCCTCGAGGTAGCGGGTCAGTTGTTTGTTGATGGTCTTCTCGATGACCTTCGCCGGGAACGGGAGTAGGGAGATGGGCCGGAAGTTCTTGAGGTCCTTGAGGTCCGCCTTGGGTTTCTTGAGTAAGGCGTTGATCTCGGCGTGCTTCCAGCTATCCGGGAAGGTTGCTGTCTCGAAGGAGATGTTGATGGCTTTCCGGAGATGGGGTGCGATGGTGGTGCTGGCTTTGTTGATGATGTGGTGTGGGCATGGGTCTGACGGAGATCCGGAGTGGATGGTGTTCATGATCTTGATGGTGTCGTCGTCGTTTATGTTGGTCCAGGAGAGCAGGCAGTTGGTGCGGATGTTGGTCGTGGGGGCGGGGATCTCAGTGGTTGTCGGGGCGATAGTGGTGTTGAAGCTGTCGTGGATGTCAGCGATCTTGCGATGGAAGAAGGCGGCCAATGAGTTGCATAGGTCTTGCGAAGGTGGGATGTCGTTGGTGTTGTAGCTGGGGTTAGAGAGTTCCTTCACGATGTTGAAGAGCTCTTTGCTGTTGTGTGCGTTGTTGTCTAGGCGGTCTTTGAAGGAGGCCCTTTTGGCGGATCTGATGAGGTGATGGTGTCTGCGGGTGGGGTTCTTGTGGGCTGCATAGCTGTCCGGGTACCAGTTCTTCTCTAACTTTCGGCAGGTTTGCTTGGAGGCCCGGAGGTCTTCAGTGAACCAGCTGGCTTTCTTGCTGGTGTGGCTGTTGGCGGGTTTCTTGAGCGGGGCGAGGGTGATGGCGCAGTCATCGATCCACTGTCTGAGGTTGCGGGCGGCGGTGTCAGGGTCGGTGGGGTCGGCTGGTGGGCACCGGGCTAGGGTGATGGTTAGCTGGTCTTCAGTGACTTTGCTCCAGCAGCGGCGAGGCATCTGTTGGGTGCGGTGGTGCGTGGTGGCTTTCTGGAAGGTGAAGTGGATGCAGCGATGGTCAGTCCAGTGGAGTTCGGTGGTGTGACTGAAGGTGACGTGGGAGCTTGCGGAGAAGATGGGTCAAGCGTGTGGCCGGCGGAGTGGGTGGGAGTTGTGACGAGTTGTCTGAGTCCGAGGTTGGCGAGGTTGTCAATCAGGGTGGTAGAGATGGTGTCGTTGTTGTTCTCGAGGTGGAAGTTCAGGTCCCCGAGGAGGATGTAGTCCATGGAGGCGAGGGCGTGAGGGCTGACGAAGTCGGTGATGGAGTAGCTGAACTGTGGCCGAGGTCCGGGGGGTCTGTAGACGAGGGTTCCTCTGAGGGTGGTGTTGGGGTCGGTGTGGATCTGGAAGTGCAGGTGTTCGGCGGTGCTGAGGGTGTCGTTGTTGTTGGTCGAGACTCTGAGAGTGTTCCTGTGGACGATGGTGATTCCTCCTCCTACTCCGTTGGTGTGGTCCCTGCGGGAGATCTTGTAGCCTTCCGGGATGGCAATGGCGATGTCGGGTGCCGAGGAGGGGTTCAGCCAGGTCTCCGTCAGGAATGCGACGTCAGGGGAGGTTGAGTCGAGTAGGTCCCAGAGTTCGACGGCGTGTTTTCGGGCGGAGCGGGTGTTAAGAAGAATGCAACTGAGGTGGTTGGGTTTGTTCCTGGTCGGCGGGTTGGCGGGCTGGGTGCTGGTGAAATTGCAGTTCCGGCAGGAGAAGGGTCCTTGGGTGCGCTTCGGGGTGGCCAGGAAGCAGGTGCGCGATCGTCGTCCGGTGTTGAGTGCGTGGAGGGTGCTGGACAGGCGCAGACGGGCTTGCCTTAGGCACGCCTTCGGCGCGCTAGCGGCGCGGCCGCGCAGCGGCCGCCATATATGGGGAGGTGGGAGGGAGGAGCAGCTGGGAGGCGGGAGGCAGGGGCAGCGAATGGGCGGTCAGGGGGGCGGGGCCGCAGGGGACGCAGCGGCTGGAGCGGGAGCGGTGAGGGGCAACGAGGGGAACAGAAGGCAAGAATGGGCACAGAAGGCACAGAAATACAGGGGCAACGAGGGGAACAGAAGGCAAAACGGGCTCAAAAACACAGGGGCAACGAGGGGTACAGAAGGCAAAAATGGGCACAGAAATACAGGGGCAACAAGGGGAGCAGAAGGCAAAACGGGCTCAAAAACACGGGGGCAACGAGGGGTACAGAAGGCAAAAATGGGAACAGAAGGCACAGAAATACAGGGGCAACGAGGGGAACAGAAGGCAAAACGGGCTCAAAAACACGGGGGCAACGAGGGGTACAGAAGGCAAAAATGGGAACAGAAGGCACAGAAATACAGGGGCAATGAGGGGAACAGAAGGCAAAACGGGCTCAAAAACACGGGGGCAACGAGGGGAACAGAAGGCAAACAGTAAAGGCAAACAGTAAAGTAAAGGCAAAAAAGGCAAATAAGGATACAGGGATACAATAAGGCAGACAATAACGGCAAGCAAAGAGATACAAACCTACGGCCTACCACTGGCCACCAGGGATGAGGCGCAGGTGGTAAGCCTGCGGGTGGAGGAGGGCCTCGAACTTCCGCAGCAGCTGGGGCAGGGACACACAGGCGGAGCTGTGCGGAGGGGGAGCGACCTACCAAGCAGGGTCAAGGGTCGCTCTCCTCAACGCGCAGCGGGCGCCATATATGGGGAGGTGGGAGGGAGGAGCAGCTGGTCGGCGGGTTGGCGGGCTGGGTGCTGGTGAAACTGCAGTTCCGGCAGGAGAAGGGTCCTTGGGTGCGCTTCGGTGCGGCCAGGAAGCAGGTGCGTGATCGTCGTCCGGTGTTGAGTGCGTGGAGGGTGCTGGAGTTGTAGCGGAGCCGGGCGTCGTGGCAGGCGCCGGGACCAGGGGTTCTGGTGCTGGGCGCGGCCCAGGCGCGGACGGGCGCAGAAGGGCTTGCCTTAAGCACGCCTTCGGCGCACCAGCGGCGCGGCCGCACATCCGCCGCCATATATGGGGAGGTGGGAGGGAGGAGCAGCTGGGAGGCGGGAGGCAGGGGCAGCGAATGGGCGGTCAGGGGGGCGGGGCCGCAGGGGACGCAGCGGCTGGAGCGGGAGCGGTGAGGGGCAACGAGGGGAACAGAAGGCAAGAATGGGCACAGAAGGCACAGAAATACAGGGGCAACGAGGGGAACAGAAGGCAAAACGGGCTCAAAAACACGGGGGCAACGAGGGGTACAGAAGGCAAAAATGGGCACAGAAGGCACAGAAATACAGGGGCAACATGGGGAACAGAAGGCAAAACGGGCTCAAAAACACGGGGGCAACGAGGGGTACAGAAGGCAAAAATGGGAACAGAAGGCACAGAAATACAGGGGCAACGAGGGGAACAGAAGGCAAAACGGGCTCAAGAACACGGGGGCAACGAGGGGTACAGAAGGCAAAAATGGGAACAGAAGGCACAGAAATACAGGGGCAACGAGGGGAACAGAAGGCAAAACGGGCTCAAAAACACAGGGGCAACGAGGGGTACAGAAGGCAAAAATAGGCACAGAAGGCACAGAAATACAGGGGCAATGAGGGGAACAGAAGGCAAAACGGGCTCAAAAACACGGGGGCAACGAGGGGTACAGAAGGCAAAAATGGGCACAGAAATACAGGGGCGACGAGGGGAACAGAAGGCAAAACGGGCTCAAACACACGGGGGCAACGAGAGGTACAGAAGGCAAAAATGGGCACAGAAATTTAGGGTCAACGAGGGGAACAGAAGGCAAAACGGGCTCAAAACACGGGGGCAACGAGGGGTACAGAAGGCAAAAAAGGGCACAGAAATACAGGGGCGACGAGGGGAACAGAAGGCAAAACGGGCTCAAACACACGGGGGCAACGAGGGGAACAGAAGGCAAACAGTAAAGTAAAGGCAAAAAAGGCAAATAAGGATACAGGGATACAATAAGGCAGACAATAACGGCAAGCAAAGAGATACAAACCTACGGCCTACCACTGGCCACCAGGGATGAGGCGCAGGTGGTAGCCTGCGGGTGGAGGAGGGCCTCGAACTTCCTCAGCAGCGGCAGCTGGGGCAGGGACACACAGGCGGAACTGTGCGGAGGGGGAGCGACCTACCAAGCAGGGTCAAGGGTCGCTGAATTGGCACTACTAATGTTAGCGTGAGTGGAAGGTGATCACTAAGGCAGGAGACATTAATGGCTAGTGAGCTAGATAAACTATCTCTATTTGCTGACATTAAGATGTGGTCAATACGTGAGGTGCTGCTATTTCCACAAAAGGTCGGAAAAGAGTTACCTCTGCTGTGAGCCAAGATTTCTAAATTATGCTTACATAACAGCAGGTTTAAACAATCCCCATATGTTTTATGGGGGGTAATGCCTCAGATTTTTACCTTGGGTATCTTTGTGACTGCAAATACCAGTACAGGAATGAACACAAAGTTCAATATTAAGGTCTCCTGCCCAGATAAGAACCCAATCCCCAAAAATACCCTTTGTAAAAACATCCAATTCTTTCTCAAGGGACCTTACAACCTCCCAACGTTTGTTACTAAACACATTGTTATAAACATGTATCAAAACAATGAATAATTTGATATCTGCCCTAAGTAAAACCAATTGAAAGAAAGATGCAGTATTAAAAAACTTTATAACAGTCACCTGAGCCGTAGTTAAAACCAGAACAGACAAACCACCTTTGGCTCACCCGTATACTGATGGTGTTGCAGGGCTTTAAGTTTAAACTTTGGAAACATATTTTTTATTTAATTTCTTTAAAATAATTACCGATTTTTTTAAAGATGAAGTTACTAGTGCTGTAGCATTTTTGTATTTGATCTACATTCAAAATAAATATGTACAATTCATTTACAATAATATGTAACATAAAAAATGTATTAACCATGTGTGGTTTTGGACCTACCACTGTTTGTTTTTTGGCAGTAGTAACTTACACTTGTAAGTTTAACTCCACACCTTTTTCAGGGGGTGGAGATCTTCTCTTTGGATTAACTTTACACTTTGAATTTGTGAATAGCCAACAGTAGTAAACTTACTCAAAAGTGTATGAGTAAATTACAAGTATAAATTATTCACAAGTGTAAGGTACTTTTGTGAATAGTCCCCTCAGTGTTCTGACTTACAGGGGACACAAGATGGATGATAGCATGAGGCCATAAATCTTCCCGGCTGTGGCTATAGTAGAGGCTTTATAGCCAATCAAGTGGTGGATGATGCTGGTACCAAACAGTAATTAGGGCAAAACCAATTTTGGGTTGCTTGTGTTCCAGTTCAGGGAGGACCTGGCGTGGCAGTTCAGGCTGGACTGTTCTGGCTGGAGCAGGGTTAAGACTGATTTGCGTATAGCTGGGTCCAAACTGAGGTGACGGTGTGCAAAATAATGGATTGGGATGCAGCTCGAATAATTACCAGTGGATGAGATTAATTCAAGCATTCCATCCATATCTTTTGTGTATACTTTAGGGTAGCAAAAAGCTGGGAAAGTTGAGACAGGCAGTTGATGATCTGAACATATTTGGCTTATGTGATTATATGTATTTGCAAACAGGTACAAACATGGTTTTCTGGTTGAACAGTGTTTGAGGTGAAAAATGAAAAGTGAGCGTGCCTATTGTTTTGATGCTTAGACACTGATTAGGGAACATGTCAGGTGATTTTTTAGTGAAATGTCTTCTAAGTTTGAAGGCAAAGGCCAACAGGGCCCAATCCACATCTTGTATCCAACTAGCACTCTATCATGGTCAGTCATATTTTTCAACTTTGACCCAGCCTCGTACAACTAGATGTCTGCAATTGGCACTTTGATCTTTTAGGTGCTACGTTTTACCTTAAACTATAAAAAATGTTAACTCTGGTTCTACTGATTGGATTTTTGTCAGGTTGGTGTCAAATAATTTATTAACATGTACTCTATATTTCTAAATTGGTGTGGAATTTTTGTTGTGTGGCACATTTACTTTATTACTGTTTGTGTACTGTATAAATACTTTACACATTGCCTCTACATTCAGGCTGACTGCTTTTGTGCCAAGCTACCAGTGGGTTAAGCACAGGTTAATGTAGTGACCTTTGTAGTTCACCCTGGCTGGGTTGAGGCTTTTGCTTGAGCTGGGTTAACATTCCACTCAACCAACAACCCAATTTTTCACACAGTATTCACCATTAGTATAATATAAAATGCAGAAAAATTCATAAAGCCTGCTCGCTATTTCACTCATAACATTGAGAGAAATCTCCTCCATTGTTGTACTTGAACTCTCTGGCGTCAAAATCTGTTCTCTTGGCAATAGAATTGAATGTTTTCTGCTGATGCTTTAGTTGGGCCTGTAAGTTCCTTGCCTCATTCAGAGATTTCCACTCATAGCACTGCAACCGCTCCCCATCATAACAGTACGTGCAACAGATGAAGCCAGCATTGCTAATAGAACGATGCATCCCTGCCAAGTACCACGCATCAGGCGTTAGACTAACGCATTTCAGTGTGGTGATCTGCATCACCGCACTGAAATGCATTGTCACGCATAATAGGCATAGATAGCACCTCGGCTGTCAAGCCGGAAGGGCTGCTATACTGACTTAACTAAGTTGGAGTGGCTGGCATGCACCGTGGTGAGCGTGCTGCTCACAACACTGGGCTTGGGGGATTGGCTGAGCTAGAAGCTGCTACTCTGGTGCTACTATGTATTAATAGAGACGTTACGATTCCCCACACAGCGCAGCATTACATTTTGACTGACGTCATAGGCGCTGCACGACGTTTGGTCCTACTACCGGGTCCAGCTTCAGTTAAGTTTGTGGGAATATGGGAGGCTGCCCTAGGCTTTGGCAAATCATAGCAGTGCTGCTTGCACCCCACGGGACCGCAGCGCATGTGGAACCCACTATGCAGCAGTGGCACCTTCTGCTGAGTCTCAGTGAGTTTGATGTCAGGGGTTGCGTACCAATCACGTTTCCTGTTTGCCGAGGGAAAGACTAGTGTTGCAGCGGCCAAGAGTCTGAGGAGACAGGTGGGCGGCTGGCCCGTAAACTAAACTGCGTGGCAAGCCTCTCAAGTAAGTGACAGTGTCACTGTGAGACTCGGAGCCAGGCAAGTGTAAATCAACAAATTCGTTTTTTAGTGGCAGCACGATCAGCTGCCCGCAGGTCGGTGTCTGGACTGGGGTCTCTTTTCCTGTTTTACATGCTTCATGTAAAACAGGAAATGCGACTCCACAGTCCAGAAAGGATCTTGTGACTTCCATAAACCGACTTTTCTAGAATGTTTTCCCGTTAATGCTTTACAGCCACAGACAAGCATTTATGCATATCCATTTAAAAAGCTAACTCGTTTCACTTTCTTTGTTCTCAAAATTGTCTGTAATCTACAAAACTATTAAAGTTTCTAATTGAATCAGAATAAAAAGAAAAAGACACGTTTCCACGATAAAAGAAACCAAGGTAAATGCAACCAACCATACGCCAAAACATTTAGAATAATATTTGTTTTTAACTATTTGTTTCAAAAATGTGATATTGTCGGTAAAAATAAATATTTAAAAGCATTCGGTCCTAGTGCTTTTGATGCGTAATTTTCAATAGTTGTATTTTACTTTGGCTCCTTACGACTGCACTCTGTTTACTCAGTAGGGGTAGCTCTGCAGAGGTACAGGAAAGGCCAGGCTATCTCTTCTGTAATAACAAATACACAGTACAAAAACTCGCCTAATGAGGTGACATTTGTGTCAGAAGGTGGCTTTCAGTGTCACATGGTGGGGGGGGATACAGTGTTTGTGACGGCTGGTGCTGGGACTTCTCAGCACAGCTTGATCAGTTCCCGCAGAGGGAGGATGAGACACATGGTTTTGCTTAACTCCACCCATGGGAAATCTATCCTGTTTTTGTGGGGTGCTGTTGGGGACTGTTAGAAATGGGGGTCTCTAGTTGGCAATGGCTGGCCACTGTCCAAGTAGGGACCCTTCTTCCTAAGTCAGAGTGAGAGGGCTACCCTCCTTGATACCCCTGCTCAACCCTGTGGTAACGTAGCACGAGCAGGTAGGCTTATCTCAGAGGCAGTGTGTGAAGCATTTATGACCATACACAGTAACACAGTGAGGCACACTACAAAGGGACACCACACAAGTAGTTATAAAAAATAAGTATCTTTATATATGTATAGACTTATCACAAGACCAATAACTGTAAAAGCCACAATACTGTCAAAAATAGGATTGCTGTTGAAGGACTGTCAAAAAGTAGTTCAAAGGTTGCAAAAATTAGGTTCAAATTCAAAGCAGTGGTCTCTGCGACCCTTTCTCTCATAATACTGTCAAAAATAGGATTGCTGTTGAAGGACTGTCAAAAAATAGTTCAAAGGTTGCAAAAATAAGGTTCAAATTCAAAGCAGTGGTCTCTGCGACCCTTTCTCTCACAAAGTACCTGGGTTTAGTAGCAAAACCAACAAAATGTCGCAAACAAGCTGTAGCGATGATTCTCGGCACGCGAGGCCGGCGATGCGTTGAAATCCTTGCCGCAAGGGAGGATGATGCGCCGATCTGCGTGATGCGTGCGGAGACGATGCGACAAACTTCTGCACGCTGGACCGCCGATGCGATGACTTTCTTGCCGCGAGGGAGAAGTCGATGCGACGATCCTGTTGCGTTGTGCGATAGTGTTGCGATGCGAAGAGAAGACGCTCCGCGAGGGAGCGACGAAACTCGGTGCGATGCGATCAAAATGGCGGACGCACGGCGTCCGCAATGCAATGTCTTGAAGCGATGATTTCTTTAGAAGTTGCGAGTGCGCGGCGACAGCAGCGCAATGATTTTTCCAGCGCGTCTCGGCTGCAGCGGCTCGCAAAGGGGCGTTAGCGATGGTTTCGTGTTGCGAGCACTCAGCGGCAGCAGCGCGATGATTTTCCCAGCGCTCTCGACTGCAGCGGCTCGCAAATGTGCGTTAGCGACTATTTCCAACAGTCTTTTCTCTGAAGCAAACTAGAGGCCCTGGAACTCACAGGAGCCTCATCAGCAGATAGCAGTCCTCGCAGGGAGGAAGCAGGAGGTTGGTGGTGGAGTCTGATGTGCCTGAGACTCCAGCAGGAGGCTAGCTCTTTTCCTAGCCCTTGGGTAATTGCTGTAACAAAAATAAAGGTTCTCTCAAAAGTCCTGTTCTCTCTTCTTCAAGGTCCAGTGGTCACTGCTGCAGGCCAGTGCAAGAAACAACACACAAGCACAAGGACAGTCACTTCCTGCAGATTCCTCCAGTGGCACAGACAGAGTTTCCTCTCCAGATCTATGGGCAATACAAATTGTAGGGGTTTGAGCACAGATATTTATACCCCAAAAGTCTTTGTTCTCAGAAGCTACAAGTCACTGAACCCAGCCAGAACCAGTTCTGCTCAGTCTTGGAGCACTTTGTTTACCAGGCTGCATCCTTCCTTTCAGAAAGAGGGGGTCTGCTATCAGACACACAGTAGGAGGTGGAGCCAGCATTCACCTTGCCAGGCACAGCCCTATTCAGGTCAAGGAACTACCCCTCCCCACACTCTAAATGCAGATCTCTCTATTCAACCCAGGTCTGACTCAGCCTGCCCTGTCCCTCCAAAACCAGACAGCCAATACACATAACAGCAGAGCACACTGGAAGGCATAGGCAAGAAAATACCTACTTTCTAAAAGTGGTATTTTCAAACACAGGATATAAAAATAAACTTCACTAAAAGATGTATTTTAATATTCTGAGCTCAGGCATACTAAATTCGTTTTTCTACCATGTTCCTGGGGTCAGTTAGGACTATAGGATGTAATAGTCAAACTGCCCATTCTAGCCTATGAGGAACAGGTAGCCTTACAGTAGTGAAAAACGAAATTGGGTGTAATTCACTACCAGGACATGCTACACACACCAAGGCATGTCCTACCTTACACATACAATGCACCCTACCATAGGGGTGACTTACATGATGCCAAGGGAAGGTTCAGGGGCTGGGAAGTGGGTGCACTTCACAGCCAAGATGGCAGTTCTGGACTGCACACAGACACTGCAGTGGCAGGTCTGAGACACACTTTACAAGCTGCTTCTGTGGGTGGCACACATCAGTGCTGCAGGCCCACCAGCAGCATTTGGTTTACCAGCCCTGGGCACACACAGGCCACACTACTAGGGACTAACAGATAAACCAAATAAGCCAATCAGGGATATACCAATTCACATAGACATATTTACAAAGGGAGAGCATATGCACTTTAGCACTGAACAGCAGTGGTAAAGTGCCCAGAGTCATAAAATCAACAAAAACAGGTCAGCAAAAATACAGGAGGGAGGCAAAAAGTTTAGGGGTGACCCTGCAAAAAGGGCCATTTCCAACAGGGACGTTATAGAAGATGAGGCTTGTTTGCAGGAAGTATGGCCTCTCACATCCAGTTTGGTACAGTCGGGTCCCACAGTGCCCTTTCATTTCTGTTGCTTTGCTGCAGTTTTAAAATCTTCTTGAAGTTTGTTGATGCTCAAATGGGTGTAATTCCTGGTATTTATATGTTTCCCTCGTCTTCATTGCATGATTTTGCTTGCGAGAAAGTGTCACTCATAGTCATTGAAATGTCACTCGTAATTACACTGAAATTATGAAAATGCCACACATATCAATCTGAAACCTTGGCAGCTGTGACGATGTTTATTCCAGGACAGAGCTTAACATTTGCTAGATTCCTGCTCCCCAATCATCTGTTGATTGTGTTAATTTCACCAAAGCCCGACTGAGGAACAAAAAGTATCCCTAGTAAAAATGACAATCTCTTTCCATCCTTTCTCTCTCTCCTTGTCTCTCTGTCTCTCTTCCCCCTCTGTAATCTCTTTGTTTTCATCTATGTTATACCTTCCCTCTTTTCTCTCTCTTTGAAGCCCCTTGTGTCTGCTGCAATTAAGCTTTGGGAGCTAGGAAAAGCAAGAGAGGCACCAGGACTCACCTTGAACTTTCAATACTGCCCTGCAATTGCACCAGTCCGAGGGAAACATGCTCTGAGGAATAAAAGGCCTGTCTGGCCCAATATTTCACAGACCTTGTCTGAAAGGATGGCTGAGTCTGTCTCACAAAGGCATTAGCTCACTAAATTTAATGTGCCAAGATGCAGAGGGACTAACAGGACTCTATTACAAGATGGCAGCCATGCATTAATTTGTTCTTTATGCTGTGCATACACGGGGGCCATGTTGGAATATTTTGACTTTGCCAAATGTTCTAGCATGCAGCACCTGACTGTGTGTAAAGGCAAAGGGGAAGGGAGAAATGGGGTGGAAGCACGGGTGAGAGCCTCCACTGGATAAATCGAATATGGAGATAAGGCAGCCAGACTTCGTGGTATGCTGGATTGAGGAGTGGTAGTACTTTTTCTATGTACACATCCATAAAATGCTGTGGGCTGACATCAGTGCCAATGACTAGAAAGAACTTGCTAAAAGCAGCCTATTGGACATGTATTTGTATGTTGTGTGTGTGATGTCTGTTGTGTCATAACAATAAGTCTCACCAGACAGCTAATGCTGCCTGTTGACAAGACCTAAAAAGAAGGGTGTCTGCCTAGAATGATTTTGAGCAGGGGCAGGAAGCAGTGCCCTTGATAACTCTCTCTGCTCTCCTGAATCTGCAGACCACCATTCAAAAGGTGGAAGTTTTCCCAAGAAGACAGCTTCCAATTTGTCAATAGCTTAGGACCACGTGTTGTGTTTAAGTAACCTATAAGAGGTTTTGGCATCATAATTGCACTCGCAATAGATTGATATATATGATTGTGATTACCAGTGATGATGGAGACACCACTCATAGTGATATGGATTGAAATTCAAAATTATCTTTATGAGTCAGAATAATTTTATGACTCACAAAGTGAGTTTAGCACATTGTCATATGCACGTTTGAGGTTGCACAACCTCTTGTTTTGGAAATGACAGGCTTTGCGAATCCAAAAGCATCCGTAGTTTGGTTCCATGGTTTCTGAAATATGCAGATTATGCAGTATGTGAGACAGCAAAATGTTGGCAACACAGCGCTCTCTGGAAGTGAACCTCAGTTGTAACCCTGGGCGAAGAACTACGCTACGCTTGCGCAGTTGGCGAAGTTTGCGCTACTTTGCGCTACGCGAATTGCACGTAGCACAGTGCAAACACGCGTAGCATAGCGTAGCGGTCATTTTTTGCTTCCTCGCGGTCCTCAACGTCAAGTTGGCGACCGCGAGCAAGCAAAATTACATCCCGGCGAGACTTTTTCCTCGTTCGCGATCAGCAACATCAAGTTGCCGATCGCGAGCGTGGAAAATAAACCTCCCGGCGAGATTCTCAACGCGGGAGGTCAGGTTTCTCATTGCGAGTGGTCGCGTATGCTCGCGACCGCTCGCGATGAGAAACTACCAGTCCGCGTTGAGAAAGCTGCCGCTCGAGTAGAAATCTACTTGAGCGGCAGAAAACGACCGCTTGCACTGTGCAAGATGCTATTTGCACTGATTGCACAGTGCGGACAAGCATCCGGCACTGTGCAATCAGTGCGAACAGCATTTTGCACAGTGCACTACGCAGTTCGGGTAGCTATGCGTAGCTCGCGTAGTGCGAAGTGCACTTCGCGTAGCTACGCGTAGCGCTACTACGCGAACTACGCCCAGGCCAACTCAGTTGTGATTCTTGTCGAACACAGAACAGTAGTTCCTGCATGTATCCTAGTATACTTTTTCTTCATATGTATCTACTGATCCTTCCATTGGAACTTGATGAACCAGTATTTCTTCACCCCTATGATACTCACCATGTTTTTGAGTTCCTGTTGCCAGTTCTGTTTGACTGTTGCACTGAGCTGAGGGTGTGAGTAGACACTGGTGACACACAGGTGACCAGACCACAATGCCTGCCAACTCCTCTGGGAAGGTATTTACCTCTTCATAGGTATTGCCTCTAAATTGTGAATGTGCCACTGGAACAATATGCTGCTGAAGTGATTGGAAAGAGGCTTTCCTTTATTATGCAATTTATGTGTTTGGGGACAGGTAGGTTCTTCTACATCTTTAGCAACCACCTAGTCCAACTAATTAGAATTCTAGAACTAATACCTTGGGGCTCAGTTGGACCATGGTCATTGACATCCGGGGCATATTTATGACTTTGTGGCGCAGTGCGGTGTAGTGCAGCAAGTCACCTTGCTGCGAGGTCTCAGGGAAAGGGCAGGAATGTGACATACTTATCCCAATATGGTGCATTCCTGTCCTTTCCCCAGTGCTGGCACACAATGGGTTGCCCAGCGCCAAAGCAGGCACTCTTGCAACATAGTGCACGGGTGCCTCCATTGCATGCAGGATTGTTTTTGTGCAGGAAGGGGTACCTTCCTGCATCAAAACAATCCTGAGGCATATTCCTACTTCTATATGTACTGCAGAATGCACCACACATAGAGGAAGTAACAAAGAGAAATAAAGATATTTCTCCCCTGAGAAGAAGTATCTTTTTGGCACATTCCTAGGTCTTCATCACAAAGTTGAGACACGCGAAATTCGTGTCCCAAAAGAGTTGCACAGCTGGATACACATTTGTGAAACAATTTTACACGTACTCCATAGTGTTGCCAAAGTTCATCCAATTTTATTTCCATTTTTTAACCATTTAATCCGTCACGTCAAAGAGAGGAAGTTCAAATTTTTCACGCATTTAAATTACACAGGAATTGCCCATCCGGGCCTATTCACAGGCATGTAAGTGAACTCCATCCTCCAATACATATTAATTCACCCAATGCATTTCGGTCAAATTTCGACCTTCTTCAGGGGTATCTACAATGATTAAAAAATATGCATCAATCACACACAATTTGAATACAATTAAAATTAATAATAACCCCGTGACCTATGTGCATAACATTTCAAAAAATAATTTTTCAAAAAATAAACATACATATCCTAAACCATAGTGCTTGCTGTTTAACTTTTCCTCCAATCAATCCCCACTTTGTGCACCCAAAATCAACCTCCCCAAACCGACAATCGAAATTAAAGAACAAAACTAAATAACCGTGAAACCACTCTTACTCTACTCCGAGCCGCTGGTGATTAACCCCTCAGTTATGTCATCCATCTATGATCTCTCCCATTGCCCCCGTTTATTCTCGTGGTCATTCAGCACTTAGTACAGCCGCTATTCAGTTCAAACATCATTGTAAAACCACCCTCGTAAACTCGTGCCTGTTGTTTTTAAACCAAATGAGTCCCCTCGGTTGTGCCGTTTATCTAAGTCTCTCCCCATCACCCCAGTTTGTACTTTTAATTGTTCAGCAGTTGTTTACAACCGGAAAAATAATTAGCTCAAACAATGTTGTAAAACACGCAATAGTCCTCGTAACTGTTTATAAACCATGCATCTATCTGAATCTCTCCCGAAACCCCAGTTTGTACCTTTAATCTTTTAACGATTCTTTGCCATCGGAAAACCACTCGGCTCAACCTCCGTTATACAACCACCCCAGCTGACTCGTATCTAATTTTTAAACCCCACGTGTCTCCGCCTATTTTCACTGCTATGACGTTGTTCCCTAAACCCACCCACCACAAGTTTTTTGTATGATACCACGTGTAAAATTGTTTCACAAATGTGTATCCAGCTGTGCAACTCTATTGGGACACAAATTTCGCGTGTCTCAACTTTGTGATGAATTCTTACCCATTGCGCATTTGGAACGGAGCGCATAATAGAGTAAATGCACGCTAAACATGACAAATGGATTTAAATTAGAACTTTGGCAAACCAAGGTGTGCTTCAGACTTTTTTCACATTCCTAGGTCTACCAGTTCTGGTAAATGTGGAAATGCATCAAAAAACATCAGAGTTGCGTGGTAACACCCACGCAATGCCCATGGAATGCCTTCCCAGGGCAGAGTAATGCAACACAGAAATTTGTGCTGCGTTGCGTTACTCCTGATTTATGAAGTCACTCAGGGCCACGCAAGGTGGCCTTGCATGGCTTCATAAATTGAATTTGGGTTTGCATTGCACATGTACCACATTGCGTGGTGCAAACGAGACACAACCCCCCTCATAAATATGCCCCCCAGTTTTTGAGACCAATTTGCGTCTGAGAGTCCGATGTACAATATAAATACAAATTTGTATCTTCTGATTCACATGTATTGTAACTGTTAATTCTTATTAAGCTGGTGAGATCCCTTGCATTCAAAATCAGCTGCTGCAGCCTGTTAATGGCAAGGGGCCCAGAGAACCAACTTTAATATGTGTGCACACTCCTCTCCCTGCAACACAAAACAGCTCTTTTAAAAGATAAAAAGGATTATAGTCACTCAATTTATTTGCTTTATCGGGACTTAAACCAATGAGCAGGTGTACACTGCCCATAGCAGAGGGACGCCATTAGTCATGCCACAGGCAGGAGCCTACCTGGGAGTCTACTACTGGTCGCGTCTCATCTCGCAATGGGTGTGATGTCATCCAGGGGTGCCGAAGCAAGCAGAGGGCCTTTAAGAAGGAGGAAAATACCTGCAAAAACTACATAGCAAGGCCTTATGGATAGCAGCAGGTGCTCTTTGCCTCACAAGTACAGCAGACCTCCACAGAGATCCGGGCGATGAGATGTTGGACAACCATCTCTGCAAACTCAACGAGAAATTCTACAAAGGATTTGATCAAAAGGAAAGCCCACTGATCAAGAAACGTGCTCAAATTTCTGCAAACCTGTTTGACTGCTGTCCACAGCCCATCACAGCGCTGACCGTGTGAAACAACTTCACCTGTGACAGTGTCACAAATCAATAAGAAAACCAAAACTGCGACTAAAAAATTCAAAATGAATGTGGAGTAATGAGGCTACCACCTCGGTATCTAAAACACTCCACTGTCAGAAGGAATCTGACAGCCAGAGAAGAAGATGTCCAATGCTCCCTCTTTGTCCCAAGGCCACACAGCCAGTGTTGGCTTTAACACTGGTGGCGCCCTGTGCGACAATGTTTGCTGGCGCTCCCCCCCCCCCAATGACCACCTCTACCATGGATTCCCTCATTAGCACCCTTTAACAGTGCCCCTCAAGTCTCCATAATCACTATCTCTCAGATTAATTTAGTTTTATAGCACCACTGATACCAATGTAAGGTATCAGATCACTTTACATCACACACACATTACACAGAGACAATCATATGTGTGTAAGCCAGTGTATACGAAATGTTACATCAGACAGGGCTACATGGTGTCGGAGTCACATGTTATCAATAGTGGTAGGCAATTTAGTTTAAAAGTCCTTATTCTAGAAAAGCACAAACTCTGAATTTAAAATGTAACACCATTGTTAGGAGTTCTTTTTAATAATAAGAATTGTTTTCCACCCAAATGAACCCTTTTGGCAAGATTAGGATAATGAAAGACTAGGCAAAAACACATATAGCTCCAATATATACCTTGCAGTTTGCATGCAGCTCTTTGATGACAGTTAATAGCTCACTGTTTTTTATTAGGATCTTAACTTATAAACTGCAAGTAACAAAAGGGGCTCTTTGACAAAAGCAGTAATCCACTGACCTATTTACATGATATGCACTTTGTGATCTGCATGGCTCTTAGCAGCAGGCATTTTAAAACTCTGCGCTACCTTACCATGAGTCAAAACTTCCACTAATCAAACCTCCGGTCTCTTTCCAGGAAGACGATTAATCAACGGAGTTATCTTGACATTTAAATTGATGCCTGAAAATTGCTGGAGGCCAGGAATGTCTTAGCAGGTGCTTTTAAAAGGATAATATACTTGCAAAAATGATGCCCCGACCCCAAGTCAGCACCCGGTGCGGTGGCACCGATTGCACCACCCTAGAGCCGGCCCTGCACACAGCGGTCAACATCTCCGGAAGCTCTAGACCGATGGCGGGAGCCGCTTCTATAGCAAAGGTAAGTATGGAGATGTCAGCGAGTGTGTTCGTGGAGCCATGCTCGACATAGAAAAGACTAAAACAAGCATTAGAAATGCAATAGGTCTCACATTGTTTTGAGTTAGAGCTATTGGCATTGTAAATGGCAATGTCTTTTACCCTTGTGTTATGGAGGGGATGTATTTGGTTTAAGTGGAATTATGTGTGTTGGATTGGAATTGTTAGTTGTGTAATTGTGAGGCATGGATTTGTCTAATGTGGAGTGAATTTATATAGTGTATATATGTGGCATGGCGTGCAGTGGAATTATATGTATAGTAATTATTTGATGTGAAGTGTAGTGGTGTAGAGTAAAGTTGTATAGAGTATAGTGGCATAGAGTGGCCTTGCATATATTGCAGTGGAATAGAGTGCAGTGGAGTAGAGTACAGTGGCACAGATTATAAAAGAGTGACTTTGAGTGGTGTAGTATAGAGTGTAGTGGCATATGGTAGATTGCTTTAGAGTAGAGCGAAGTGGCATAGAGTGCAGTGGTAAAGAGTAGAGTGGATTGGCGTAGATTGCAGTTTGGCAGAGTAGTGTAGTATGGAGTAGCATAAAGTGGAGTGGTGCAAACTACAGTGGTGTTGCTTTATCCTGGAGTTGTGTAGAGTGCAGTGGCAAAGAGTGCATTTGTGTATAGTAGCGTGGGGTAGACTGTTTTAGTATACAGTAGAGTGGGGCATAGTATTTTTTTAAAGTCACATGTTTATTTATTATTTTGTGTATGAAATTGAAGTATATAACGCCTAGGTAGGTGGACAAAGAACTAACCTATACAGTGTATTTACCACAGATGTAATAAATACTGCATATGCCAACATAAGATGAAACACAAACCTAGCATTTTTTATGAGCGTAAATGAAACACACAAGCAGGTTTTGTTAGCAAATTGAATAAACAAGGATAGAAGGAAAGAAATGTAATTGTGAGCTTAGTCCCAGTGAATTCCAGGTTTTCAGCATAAAGATAGGCTAAGGCATCAAAACAATTATTGCTAGTTAAGGCCTGGATTATTTGCAAACTGTTGGAAGAGGATGGACCAAGAATTACAGGTATTTCCAGCTTGAAATTTTGGGCTGTGAGACTCAGGTTGGGATACTAATGTGCGGCTTTGGTTGTCGTTCTCGTACTGGGGCTGTGCGTGTCGGGCTATGGATCTCAAGCATTGTGTTTGGGGCTGCAGATCCAATACTTTGTGAGGGGGTAGATGTAACACTGGGCTTAGTCTATGGCTGTGCATCTCCTCATCTGTTTGTGAGTGTGCTGATTTGGCTGTGAATCCCTGTCTAGGGACACCAAGTGAAAGCAGTTTATCTCGGCCTGGCTGTTGCAGCTCTTTGTCCCCACTCCACCACTGCCTCCATTCTCAGACATTAACTTGTTAGACTGAACAGGAACAGAAAAAGCTGAGGGTTCCAGCCTCCAGTGGTTCTTGCTGAGCTTGAGTGGACCATGGAGGGCAATCTGGGCTGCTCCGGGGTAGATGGCAGACCGGAGCCCTGCGATCACAGCTTCATAGCCCGAGCACCACCGAGGCTCACTGGGGCAGCTGCATGCTTGGGCTGCGACTGATTATGCCTGGACAACTACAACAATGAGGCCTGCAGTCCGTGCTTGGAGCGCCAAGTTAATCGATAGTGCCAGCTGTTACGGTAGAAAGAAACTAGGAAGCAGGCTTTGCCACAGCAGATCGTTTCATGTGAAACAAAAAAAAAATGAAACTCAGCCACTCCCACCCAAACACACTGACCTATGCCCAGCAATATTTGGAGAGAGAACTTAATGTAACAACCAAAACTACCAACTTTGGAGCTGGGGAGCCGAGTTCGAGTTTCAGCGTCCCTGCAGAGTAAAAAAAAAAAATATTAAATACATGATGATTATGTGTTAACAAAATAAAACAATGGCAAATCGGAAGACAACTGTAGCATGCTGATACAAGTAAGTGTATTAGCAGTAGGAATGTGTGAAGCTTACAGGAAAAAGCTGGCATTTCAAAAACAGGACAAAAACCAAATAACACCGAAACCTCCAACCGGGCCACCGCGTTGAGCAGGACATAAACTGTACAAGCGTGTGCATGCACGTTTCATCACATTCACTGTCCTCAAGAAGCCAAGCTTGTGGGGTCTCTAATAGCTCTTGACAATGTCATGTAAGGCGGAGAATGCCAAATGGGAGAGCGAGTATGCTCTGTGACATGATGTGACTCGCACAGAATCTATGATGGGACGACCAAGAGAAACAATGAGTGAATACTCCAGGGGAGTGAACAACTTCAAAAAGAGTTGGAACAGGAAGCCCAATTACAAACTGGCGTGGTAGGATTTTTAAACAAGCATTGGCATAGCCAATAGGTCTCGCCTTTGGGACCTTATAAGTGTTTAGCCATGCAACAGTTGATGTTGTTGCACCAAGGATATTGTGCTGCATAACTAAATACTTATAAGGTCCCAAAAGCGAGGCCTATTGGCTATGCCAATGCTTGTTTTTTTTGTAGTTAGAATAAGGTTTTACAAATAGACAGAGGCTAATACATGTTGTGCGCCAGCTCCAGGCGCTTCTATGGCAACTTAGCCAACCACGAGGTTTTAAGCTTTTAGAACGTGGCTGCAGGGAGTCCTAAATGCTGCTTTTTACTTTCAGCGCGAGGCGCGCGCTTATATTTCAAATACATTTCTAATGCTGCAGCAGCAACATACTTTAAAGTGGCTCTGTGTGCACATACATCACTGTCTGGAAAGCGCAAAGGAAACGTGCTGCTGCAGCCTTACAAATGCATTTAAACATCAGCGCGTTCCGTTAGTCACCGGTTTAAATTAAGCCCTAAATGGCTTTAGGGGTGCTGCCAGGAGTGCTGTTTTTTTTTTGTAGTTAGAATAAGGTTTTACAAACAAACGGAGGGTAATACATGTTGTGCGCGAGCTCCAATCGCTTCTATGGCAACTTAGCCAACCACGAGGTTTTAAGCTTTTAGAACGTGGCTGCAAGGAGTCCTAAATGCTGCTTTTTATTACTTTCAGCGCGAGGCGCGCGCTCACATTTCAAATACATTTATAATGCTGATCTGGGTAACACAAAACTAAACCCACCACTCAACTCCTTGTGGTTTCTGCTGTAATGTTTGTAAAGGAATTAGTCACCCACTCAGTTCCCACCAATAGAGCAATTTTGCAAGAATGAAAATCTGTTTCTAAGCGGATGCAAATAGTGTGACTTGATAAAAACCGGATGCATCGCATTAGTGCACTGCCAAACTCACCACACGCAAATAATAGTATGTTAGACTCTCGGTACTTTCATAAACTGCACACACTATGCTGCATAACTCCAAAGCAACAAGACTCAAAAATAACCCCCCAGACACTGAAAGAAGTGCGCCAAGCACAAACATGTTCCACGTGTCCAGATCACTGGTGCCAGCCCTCACTCCTCTACAAATGTGCTGTTACCTCAAGAAAACTACTTCTAAAGGCCGCCTTACATCTAATACAAGTCGCTTTTGTGGCCCTGACATAGGCAGCATTCTTCGTCGTAAGTAGTTCAACCTACGGTATTCGGGGAATTGTGGGTCCACTCTAAGGGACAAAGGGGATGGACTCTGATATCTACTGAGCCTGTATCTATGTTTTAGAAATACGGGGAAAGCAGGAGAAAAGACGGGGAACACAATTGCAGTGTCGCGCACGCTGTAAAAAAAAAAAAACAAACAGAACAGCCGCGGGTTTACAAAGTGGGAGGGTTGAGGGGAGTGCGGTCGAGAGCACACAAAGCGTTTCCCTTGCGGGAGCGAGCCAGGGGCACCATGTGTTTGCAAGTTAATTACAAACATATGGTGTCAAAGCTCGCTCCCGCAAGGGAATCGCCAAACGTGCACGCGTTGCCATTGAAAGCAATGCAACGCGTGCACGTTTTTGGGACAAAAACCGAAGCGATTGCTAAAGGTCTTTTTCCTAAGCAGCGCATGCGCGCTGCTTAGGCGAGACCTAAAAAGAAAACCGAATAGACAAATACAAACCCATAGGAGGAGTTAGACCCCACAAAGTACATACAACAGATCACCCGCGCTGTCTAGGCTAGACCTAAAAATGGGTAACAAGAAAGAAATTGAGTAAGCATGGTTTCAGTATTGATTCTGACTTTTCTGTGTCAGTTGCTGTTACTTAAACAAGTTCACAAGGTGTGCTTGGCTCACAAGAATTGTTGGTGAGTGTATGCCTGGAAGCCCCTTGACTTTGGTTGTACTTTACACCTCGCAGTTAACATTTAATAGTCCATTCAATTCAATGGCCGTGCATCGCTATCTTCTTCGGCCCTTCTATATTGTAAATAAAGCTGTGTGGCTAAGGGGTGACCGAGGCATTAAACGACTACTTTAAATGGAATGTGGAGAACACGTGTGAGCTTAGTTGCCACCTCGTGGGAAAAAGAGAACATTAAAGTCTTATCATTAACTCAGGGTAAAAGTAAAGGCAGCTTAAAAAACGGTGTCCCGGGTGAACAGAACTGCCTCGTTGCACAAAGGTGCACAAAATCCCCCGCCTCCTGTTTATGTTATGGTCTTGCACGAGACTGCGGGGGAACAGAAGTATCATAATGGCCAGTAACATCCTGTTACAGTTGCAGGGCTTCTACATAGCGCATAGTGACACGAGTGGTTTGCGGGGGCCTGGATGCTCTGTTGGAGAGCATTGCAATCCAGGGAGCACATCGAGGTTGTTTAAAAATTCATATAGCGTGCCCCTAAGAGAGCATGGTTAAATGCCTAAACACATTGTTTAATGCCTCTGTAAAGCAGGCTAATGGAGCAATACGGTTGCCAGTCAGCAGAGGGGGATGGGGCCTGCATATAAGGAATGATGTACTAAAGTGGTCCTGTGTGGTGTCTCCTACTTATTTATTTTATTTATGCATTTTTATATAGTGCAAACTTTACCCAGAGGTGTGAGAGTGCTTTACAATAGAACAAAGTAAATTACATAAGGAAAGAGAGTAACATAGAAATAGGTAAAACTACTTATAGGTACTCGTGGTGGAATTTACATATTAACAAGTTACAGATACATTGAAGATTATAAAATACAAAAAGGTGGCACGATAAGGGTAATACAAGTACAGAATACATATTCACAAAATTGACCTCTCGTGAGTGTCATGTGGCAATCAGGGTCATGACCTGGGTTGAGGCGAATTATTCATAGAAATGTCTTTGGAAGAGAAGAGTTTAAAGATCTGTTTTGAAAATCCGGAAAGAGGCGGTTGTCTGAAGGATTAAAGGTAGGGAGTTCAAAATTCTAGTCACATTACCTGTGGAGGATTGCGCCATAAGTCTTTCCCTTTTGAAAGTAGGAAGTTCGAGCAATACATTCTCAGTTTTGCGTGTAGGTCTGGAGCCGCCTGATATTTTTAGTTTTTTGGCCAGGTTGCGAGGGGTGGAAGTGTGTATGGCTTTTATGGGTGATGCAGGCAGCCTTGTAAATTGACCTGGCTTCAATGGGAAGCCAGTGAAGAGAAATCAGTATGGGTGTAATATGGTCATTTCTTTTGGCCCCATAGATGAAATGTGCCGATGAATAAAGGATGTATTTTAGAGGGAATAGGTGGGTTTTGGAGAGGCCAGCAGGGAGAGAGTTGCAGTAGTCCAATCTGGAGAGAACCAATGATTGGGCCAACATTTTCAGGTCTTGCTCAGGAATAAATGCCAAATCCCAAAGAGAAGAAGCAGTTGGTAGCGTGCTTTCTTGGCCATGGTGTTGATATGGGACTATAAATTGAGTGTTTTGTCCAAGATTACACCTAGGGATTCGGCGCTGTCAACAATGGTAGGTTTGCTGTTAAGAATGTTTAGATTATCCATCCATGATTGAACAAGAGCAGGAGAGTTTGAGGTTGAGAGAAGAAGGAATTCAGTTTTAGTGGGATTCAGAATTAGATGATGAGATGACATCCAATCTTGGATGGAGTTGAGGGTGGTGTCGAGGATTGAAATGTCGTGTGCGGAGGACACCTTTAGAGAGAGTTGGGTGTCATCAGCATAGAGGTGATAATGGATCCCGGACATTTTTAGGAGGTTTCCCAGTGGTTCCATGAAAAGATTGAAAAGGGTATGCACGAGGATCAAGCCTTGAGGGGCGCCTTGATCCACAGCCTTTGATGTAGAGAGACAGTTTGCTATTTTGATCATCTGAGATCTGCCTGAGGAATATGGGTCAAGCCATTTGAGCCTTGTGCCATCAAAACTAACTCTTTGTTTTAATGTCTTCAGACAAGTGTTATGATTAACATTGTCAAAGGCTGCAGATAGGTCCAGAAGGATCAGGAGAAAGGACTTACCTGAGGAAGAGGTTAACCAGACTAGTCCAGTAGGGGAGCATGTAGGTGTAAAAGTCCAATGCAATGTCACTAGGGATGGGGTCGATAGAATGGTTTGAAGGTTTTGTTTCCAGGATGCTCTTGAGGAGGGCATCTTTGGTGATGACATCAAAGCTATGCCAGGACACTGGATCTCAGGCCTCAAGGAGGGTAGGATGAGTGACATGGTCAACAAGCGATTTCACTTTTTCATCAAAAAATTGGGCAAATTCTGCTGCTTTTTTAGGTCTGTTCTTGGCAGAGTCGAGGAGGGTTCTGAAGTGATTCACTTTTATACTAAAGATGTGTTTGTGATAGCGCAAATTTGCGTAATGGAGATTAGAGAGATTAATGGTGGAAGGGGATTGTCTCCATTGTTTCTCCAGGTACCTCAGGTTCTTTCTTTCTTCATAGAGGGATATATTGAACAGTGGTGCAGTAGTTGTGGGCCTTTTCTTTTTGCTTTGTAGTGGAGCAACACTGTCAATCATGATGGAAAGACTGGTGGAATACTGGGGGTCTAATTTATGAGACTCCTTGCGTCGCCGTCGGAACGTCACTTTTTGTGACGCTCCGTGGCGCAGGAGCCTGCTCCATATTTATGAGGCAGCACTAAGCCACTTTTTTTGGCTTAATGCTACCTCCTAAATATTGTCCCCTTTAACTCAGTTTTCTGCACTAAAGGGGACTGCAATGGGTGTACCTGGGGGCGTTCCCAGCAACATCTATGGCATTTTGACACTGCCCCAGATTTACGAGAAATTGTAAATCTGAGGTAGCACCAAAAACGTACACCTCCCCGGGGAGGTGTAAGGGAGGCACAACGAGGAGAAATATATTTATTTCTCCTTGTTTTTCCTTTTTCTATGTGTGCTGCATTCTGCAGTACACATAGAAAAAGGAAAAAGCCTCTTGTGATTGTTTTTGTACAGGAAGGTTTCCCTTCCTGCACAAAAACAATCATTCCCTCAATGCAGGCACCCTTACACCATGGTGCAAAGGTGCCTGCATTGGCGCACCGCAGCCCATTGTGTGCCGGCGCAGGGGAAAAAGACAGGAATGCGCCATATCTCATAGATGCGGCACATTCCTGCCCTTTTCTTTTATCATAGATCAGCGGAGCAGGGAGGTCTGTGGCACTGCCCTACGGTAAAACCTCATAAATGAGGCCATACGTGGTTAAATCATTGATAACAGAGTTGGGGCTGAAGACTGGAAGTGCCTTCATGACTGTGTTGCAGAGAGTGTCATGGTTGATGATTTTGGTGTTGTTAAACCAGGTAGTAGCCCTTTTAGGTTGGCCAAGTGTTACAGAATGAGATAGGTGCAATGAGAAGGGGGTGAGGAAGTGGTCAGACCAGTCTACTGGTATAGGCTCAAGAGCTGTCAGCATATCTTCTTTGGAAAATATAAGGTCCAGCGTGGAGCCCTTGAAATGTGTTTGTTTTGCGCTGTGTTATAAGAGATCATTTCCTGAGAGCAAAGTGGCAAGCTGGTTGGCAGCTGAATCTTCCATAATTCCCCAGTGAAGATTAAGGTCTCCAAGAAAGATCAATTTGCCGCTTTGTGAGTATTGGTCACTAGCAAAGTCAGTGAATTCCTCCGTGAAGGCAGAGCAATAAACTGGCGGGTGATAAATTGCATGAAACATGAAAGGGAAGCTGTGCTGTACTTGAAGTTTCAGAGAAAGGCATTCGAAAAAATAACTACTGGAAAATTCCTTGAATTGAAGGGAGTTTCTCAAGACAACTGAAATGCTTTCCCCGACTTTACCCTCTCTATCATTCATGATAATGGAATAGTCTGGGGGGAGCAGAAGATCGAAAGTAGCGTGAGAGGTGTCATTGAACCAGGTCTTAGTGCGGAAAAGTACATCAAGACTGTATTGATTGATGGTGTCTGAGATTTCCAGCTTATGTTTAGTTGCAGATCTACAGTTGTGAAACAAACAGAGGAGCTCTGATATGACTGTTTTGGTGATGGGAGTGTCAGGGCATTTATAAGCGATACGAGTGATGTTCCTGTATGTTGGTGCCTGGGTTGTAAATGGCTGGTGTTTGGTTTCGACGAGGGAGATGGTCGGTATAGTGCAATGATTTGTGTTGTCTGGAGAAGAGAAGGTGGGGGAGTTAGAGATATTGTAGCTACCCATTAAATTGTAAATTCCTGTTGGAGACAGATTGTGTGCAGCTTTTTTGGGGCATAGGAGAAGAGTACTTCTCAGGATAAGGAGTTTGGGGTATTGTGTACTCGCCAGGCGGGTAGGGAGTTGGGTAAAGTGGACAGTTTAGACCTTAGGTGGGTGATGGTAGATTCAAGCTAGGAAATCTAGGAGATGAGGTGGCCTAGTGTATTTTCTAAGGGGATCAGAGCTGAGCATGGAATGTTATGTTGCTCGAAAGGGGTGACATGTTCTGAGGGGAGCTCAACTTGATAGGTAGAGCGGGGACAAGATATGCTGGGGTATTGGATTATTATGTGGAGGGTGTATAGTCAAGTGGTGTTGGTAGAAATAAGTGTGGGTGCAGCTGTGGTGAAGAAAAAATCTCAGGACATTCATTGAAAGAGATATATGTATTGTGTATTAAATGAGTTGGAGAAGGGTGGAGGCTGTGGTGGGATGACGGAATGTGGGGAGGGGAGAGATGTGAGGTGAAGAAAGGCAGGGGGTCGGGGGAGGTAAAGAGAGGAGGGAGGGGAGATGGCACGTGAGCTAGGGAGAGTGAGTGTGTGGGGGCCGGTGACATGAATGATGAAGAGAATTGTCCAGGAGGGTAGATGTAGAATGTGGATGGTTCTTCTTGGCTAGAGAAAAGTACAGGGGAAAGGTAGAGGTTGCCATAGATGGGTAATGGGTCGAGCGGCAGTACAGAAATGATGGTGGGGTGTAGAGAGATATATGGGGTTTAAGAAGGATTCAGGTTAATGGCAGAGGAGGCAGGGCAAGAAGGGTGGGGGGTATAAGAAGGAAAAGTGTACTGTGGAGAGGTCGCTATGTGAGCTGGGTAGTCTGGCTCTTGGAAAAATGGACTGGATAAGGGAGTGAATGACTTAGTTGGGGGAGGGTTTCTTCGGAGTCCCGAGATGGTATGTGGGGGCAAATGAGAGTGCTGGCCATTGGCTGGGATGGGTGTTGAGTATAACGTCGCGGCTGGAGAGATTGGGAAGGAGGGAAGGAGGGAACCGGGTGGGCCAAAGAGGAATCATGTTCTTCTTGGGGGAGCTGCCATCCGGTGTCCAGGTGGATAGGGAAAGGGGAGAGTGAAGTGAGGGAGGAGTCCATTGGAGAGTCAGTAGAGATCGAAGTGCCATGTATGGTGAGCAGGGATGGAAATAGTTGGTCGAAAAGAGAGAGGCAAGTGTCTTTAGCTTGAATCATGACCTTGCTGTAAAGGGAAATAGTGAGTGATCCATTGAAGCAAGCTGAAGGGGAAATTTTTAGTTGGTGACCGTGTAGGATTGAGGATCAGGAAGTAACGTTAAATGAGTTGTTGAAGACAGGTGGTCCAAGATGAGATGTTGTTGGTGATAAAAATGAGGTCAGTTTTAATCCTCCCATATTGGCAGTTGTGGTATTGGTTGACGAAAAGGGAATCAGGAAATTGTTCAAGGGTGTTATGTTTGAACCTTGTTTATGATGCTTTTGATAGATTGGGAGGGTTAATGATAATGAAGCAGTTGGCTCCAACTTTCACTCGTTTGGTCAACATTGTAGTGTGGTAGAGAGGGTGTGGTGCGGATGATGGTTGGGAAGGGGAGAGCACGACGAATGTAGTGGCAACTTAGAGATGCAAAAGGACATAACTCAGGGGTGCCTAGGTAAAAAAGGTGAAAGGGGAGGACAGAGTGAAGGTTTGTATACCAGTTGAAGCTAGTGGCCCATTGACGCCGCTGACCTCCGGCAGTGTAGGAAGGATCTGGTGGGGAAACAGGGAGAGTCACCACACAGGCATCTTTTACTGGTTCACCGAAGCCAGTGAAAATAAACCTAATTTAAAGCAGACCCGGACTGCAAACAGGGCAGTTGGGTGGGAAGTCTTGGATGTGGGATCTGTTTGGCGAGACTCTCAGGCATCATGCAAATCAAGATTGGTTCTCACGCATCAGAAGAGTTACTACCAGCCCATATGTCAGAACCTTGTCAAGACCTGATTTGTCTCCAGGTGTATTTTAGTAAGCAAATAGACAATACATGAAGCGCTAATAAATTGTTTTGGTGTCGTATATAACCACATCGGCTATTGTTTCTTGTTTTCAGCATGACACACAGGGCCTCATTTATGAGGTTTTGTGCAGGGCAGCATTACAAGGAATCTTGCGGCTCTGCCCTGCGACAAAAGAAAAGGACAGATAACGCTGTATCTATGAGATACGGTGTATTCTGTCCTTTTTCCCTGCGCTGCCGCACAATGGACTGCCATACGCCAACGCAGGCCCCCTTGCACCATGGTGCAAGCATGTCTGCATTGTTGGGGTGATTGTTTTTGTGCAGGAAGGGACACCTTCCTTCACAAAAACAATCATTAGATGTGTTTTCCTCTTTCTTTGTGTGCTGCATTCTGCAGCACACAGAAAAAGGAAAAAACTAGGCAAAATAAGTATATTTTTCCTAGTTGTGCCTCCCTAACGCCACAACCTCGGGTGACGTTAGAATTTGACACATTCCCATGTTTACGATCCCGCATAAATCTGGGAATGCTTCAGATTTCATGGGTGTTGCATGGGAACGTCCACAGCAACACCCATGGAACGCCCCTTTCACTCAATGTTCTGCATGAAAGTGGCACATATTTACAAGGCCATGAGAAGCCATGCAACGTGGCTTTGTGTCAACTTGTAAATATGCTGTGGCACATTGAGCCACCTGAGCGTCAAAAGAGTGCCACTTCGGGGGAGCAAAAGTGCTGCTAGGGGCCTTGTAAATGAGCCCCACAGTCTGGGTTCCCGAGAATCGCCCAGTATGATCAGCATGTACAATGGGTGAGAACTGTGGGGACTAAGACAATCACCAGCAGCGCCGGCCAGCATGTCTGACATGCCGGAGTCATCAAAGGTGTTGGGGGTATGAGGAAGGAAATTGCAGTGCAGTAGGTCACAGTTGCCAAGTCAGTTATTCAGGTAGTGCTCGCAGGTCCTTTTACAAGCACAGTGGTTGCCTCAGGCAAACACCTTTCATCCTCATACATTCAGAATTGTTGAAGTCAGGACGAAAAACAGATTTGGTGACAAATTTTCAGATAGAGGTTTAGAACTAGGGGCCTCATGTACAGCAAAATGATGCAGCGCGGCGCCACAAGCCATTTTGCTGCACCGAGCGGCGTCATTTTAAAAGCACAGGGATGCGTCATATTTAAAATAATATGATGCATCCATGGGCTTTCCCCTGCGCTGGTGCACAATTGGTTGCCATGCACCAACGCAGACATCCTTGCACCATGTTGCAGGGAGCCTGCGCTGCAGGGATAATTGTTTTTGTGCAGGAAGGGACATCTTCCTGATGCTTCCTGATGGTGTTTTCCTCTTGCTATGTGTGCTGCAGAATGCAGCATGCATAGAAAGAGGAAAAAACGAGGCGAAATAAAGGTATTTCTCCTCATTGCACCTCCTTGCGTCTCCCCTGGTGAGGCATAGGACTCTGATGTATTCCCAGGTTTACAAAATATTGTAAATCTGTGAATGCGCCGGAATCCATGGGTGTTGCATGGGTACACCCACAACAACACCCATGGCACGCCCTTTTCACGCAAAGTGATGCATGAAAAGGGGTTGTATTTACGAGGCCATTAAAAGCCATGCAGGGTGGGTTTGTGTGTCCTTGTAAATATGGGTCAGAACACTGTGCCACTGATGCGTGTAAACAAGTGACGCACCAACAGCGCAAGGGGTTTGTAAATAAGTCCCTAGTTGTTGAAATGTGGACATGCACCGGAAAATAGAAAGTGTGTGCTTTTATAGCGCTCAACGCAAATCTAACTCAGCTTTTATAGTGTGCCTGGTAGAAATGTGGTTAATCAATCAAAAATATGGTGTCAAGGCGCTGGAGTGAGGGCCTTGCAAGTTGAGAAGGAAGGACGAAAACACCAAAGTATGGGAAAATACAAAAGAAGGAGGGAAAAGATTGTCTCTGAACGGCATTTACCACTAGCCTTTTAAACGTACCTTCCGCAGGCAAAGACTAACGTCTGCAGTTAAATTATTTCTGACAAAAATCATGCACCCTGTGGTCTAAGCACCATGGTCCTCAAGCAGTCGCGGTCCGTGTAGGAGTGCCGGCCGGGTGGTGACGTGGGGCGGGTGAGGGGCAGGGTGGGGGGTAGCAAAGTATGGATTACGGACCAATACAGGTAAGTAAACATTTAAATCAATAGAACGAATTTCGTTGCGCGCACTGCATCGCATTTGGCAATGCAGCGCTCACAACGAAATTCGTTTTATTGATTTAAATGTTTACTTACCTGTATTGGTCCGTAATCCATACTTTGCTACCCCCCGCCCCACGTCACCGCCCGGCCGGCACTCCTACACGGACCGCGACTGTCCTCAAGAGTGCTTCAGGGACGCTCACATGCACTTAGGAGGATGCAGATCTACCTCAAACATATGAACACAGGCAGATACGTTATTGGGAAATTAGGTTATAGGTGTTTATAGAATGTTTGAACAGCAGATATTGCACTGATAAAATCATATTTTATTTATTTTATTTTATTTAATGCGATTTTATATAGCGCGAACATTACCCGAAGGTGTCAGAGCGCTTTACAAAAGAACCAGTTGCGTTACATAAGGATTTTGGATTACATGATTTACATAAGAGATACAAACAGAAAAAAAATTGCAAATGTACAAGGTGTAAAGTCACTCAAGGAAGAGATATAAACAGGAAAAAATTGCACATGTACAAGTTGTAAAGTCACTCAAGGAAGAGATACAAACAAGATAAACTCTAAAATCACATAGGAATGGTAGTAAGTACAAAGATCTACTACATATACTAGTGGTTAGAGTTCTATATATACAAATAGTAAATTCACACAGGATTCCATTTTAACAGCAATTGGGCTTGGGCAATTATATAATACATATTTACATATATATATATATTTAAGGCAGTCCAGCAAAAAAGAGAAAAACGATCGAGGGTCATCAGGAGGAGTCGGGAGGGAAGAAGGAACGGAACAAAGGTCAGACAAAATGGCGGGTCCGGGTTGTGGGTATAGACAGAGACCATCTCCAAAAATGGCGGGTTGCACAAAAGTCACCAAAGTCAAGAATCCAGAAGAAGAACCCAGAGAGCAGGATTCCATTGAGTAGAGTCAGAGGGGGGACGCAGCATAGGAAAGGATTCCCTGGTGGTGGATAGTCTGGAATCATCTCGTTCAGAGGAGTATTTTGCATGTAGTGGGACGGAGCGCGGATGCTGCCAAAGTCTATGTACCTTCCAGTTCCGGGCTCGGTCCCCGGGGACACCGCAGGTCGGACCTGCGGGCCCCTCCCCCTCCAGCCGCATCCGTGCCTCACAAGCGTTGCAGGTAAATGAAATCCACAATGCGGAGTTTTTCTCCCCAGTAGGGCCAGCCGGCAACGTTTCGAGATGCGGGCGGGCGGGGGGCGCTGTCTGAAGGTGATATGGAGGTCGGTGGCATCGCAGAGCCTATTCTTACGGCCGGGCATGGACTCACAGCTCCCTGGGCCTCATCTTGGCATGTTCACTGGCGGGGACGTCTCGGCTCATTTCTCTGCGATGGACGGACGGAGAAGGGCGATGTTAAGACTCCGGTGATCCGCCTGTATTCCGGTTACGGAATTATTGGATTGGGTGGGAATTAAAGCGCGGTGGAGCACCGCTCTGGAAGCTGAAGTGAGGGTTCGATACGGAGCTACAGCTCCGAGCGGCCATCATGGTCGCATCAGGGTAGTAATCATAGTTTAAAGCGGGAGATTTAATAGCAGAACCTTTGTTGGTAATCTTATTACTGGTAACAGGGTGCCCAGGGGCAGTAATTGGCAACCTCTTATAGCAAGCTGCTGTGTCAGGAGGTGGAATCTGAGTGGCAAATCTTAATACAAAGAACTCCAGGGTTTACAGATTACACAGCCGGGGAGTAGCAATTGCAGGACCGATTATTCCTTTTTCCTACAACAGCAAGACATAATCACGAGAAAGTACAACGTGATTTGTAGAAGTCTTGATTATTTGGCAGCAGAAAGGGGAAAGTGGAGTCTAGCCTGTGTCCTAGTCACTCCTACAGAAGTTGCAAAGGGTAATTTGCATGGTGCTTGTTTGGCTGCTTTTGTAAAGGTCTGGAGGTACTGTTTTTTAGGTCTAGCCTAAGTCAGCACATGTGTTGTTTGATGCAAGACATTGTTAGCTTGCAGAGGACTTAGAGACTGCCCTTTATTAACCATTGGTGGACTTTATTGTAACTCTCATTTGTTTCCCTCTTATACATCAGCTTATGTGGCTTTACTTGCTCTTCTGGTGTCTATACCTCCTGTGGGGCTTGCATCCATTACCTGTGTCCTTCCACTGCTTGGCTAAAAACTCAATGAGAGTGCATGTGTTTTTGATTCGTCTCCCAAAAGACACTGCTGCCATGGTAAGGAAGATCTAGGTTTTATAAAGCACAGGTTTGGGCACCAGTGTCCTTAAAGGGTGCCTGGTCTTAGGGGGAGGGTAGTCTGTGCTTTTCAGGGTGTACCCCTCTTTTCCTGTGGGACCCCAGAGCAAGGTTACTGCAGTGGATAGGCTACAGCAATGATCCTCAGAGGATCGGCCTGGACTAGACTTTATGGAATTAGCTTGTGAGGTTTGGTTTTCATTGGAAGGGATCTGCAGTGCAGTATCCATGACTGAGTAATGAGCCGGTAAAGGTCCGGAGCTATTGCTGAAGGGGTTTCTCGATGGGACTGGAATATGCAACATAGCAGATCTGGTTCAGTGTGATGCAAGGGATCCTGTTTTTTGGATGCACTGGTAAGGTGCCTATGACTGACATCAGCCGGTAATGATCTTGGTGGGCACAGGGCTTGCTGGAGGGGGGGTGGACCCGTGGATGGTCCTGGACCTTTCGGCCTTATCCGTTGGTTGCCTGGTGTTGATTATGGCTGGGGGCTGCCTGTGGGTTGGTCAGTAAACAGGCTCCCCAGCAGGGATGGTGTGTTCTGCAGTTCCCTGGTGATCAAATTGGGTGCATCCGGTGCAGATTTGGAGCAGACATCACTTTAAATCCACTCTCCCTCCCCATGGCTGGTGATGGGATACCCAAGAATATGGATTCTGGGACAAGATTGACCCTGGACGGAGTGTTATTTATGTGGGCCCAGGGCTGGCGAAAGGGGGGGGGGTGACCTGCTGGTGGTCCTGAACTCACCGGCCCTACCCTGTGATTCCTGAATTGGAACTTTGGGGGCTGTGCCTGTGTTCAAGGACCCCGGCAGGGTTGGTGCACTATGCGGTACCCTGGATTAGAGTTTTGTGGCACCCCTCTGGGATAGAGGGGATGTGAAGTAGTTAGGCAGTGTTGCTAGCAGCTACATAAAGGGGGATACCCAAGAATTTGTATTCTGGGACTGGACTGACCCCTAGGTGGGGTCTTCTTCATGTGGGCACTTGGCTGGCGGAAGTGGAGACTGACCTGCCGGTGGCCCTGGACTCTCCTTCCCTAACCAGCGATGCCTGGTTTGAAACTTTGGGGGCTGCGCCTGTGTTCAGATTCCCTGGCAGGGCTGGTGCACTATGCGGTGCTCTGGATTTGAGTTTTGTGGTACCCTTCGGGGATGGAGGATATGTGGAGAAGTTGCTACCAATGTTTGCCTGTCAAATGCCTTCTGGTAATTGTGCATCGTTGCCCTGGGTAGAACATGGGTGGAGGTTACAAGTTGGGGCCTTTTAGCACAGTGTGCACAGCAGATAGCACGACAACTTGTTCTCGATGTTTCTTGAAATGTGAAATATGTAATTTGTCTAGTTTATCTTCCTTCCTCGTTACGGTTTGGTATCTGCTAAATGAATGTCTGCAAGGGGGGAGGATGTGGCCTAACGGCTAAGGCGGTCGACCTCAAATCTGGGGAACCGGGTTCGAGTCTTAGCAGCAAAGGTCAACATCCTGTGATTCTGGGCAAATCACTTAATCTCCCCATGCCTAACAAAAATGAATGTATCCTTAAGTAACACAACTGGTGCTCATGTAACGCGCACTGATACCTGATACCTTCAGGTCAAGTTCGAGCTATATACAACTCCCCAAAAAAAAAAGAGTATCTGTTTTTCTGGATGAACTCTATCATGGAACAAGTTTAGGTGTTGATGTGAGTAAAAGGCTACCACTGGGTGCAGTTGGCTGGACAGTGTTCAGGAGTCCGCAGTGGGGGAGGTTAAAAAAGGACGTGAGCCAAGTGAAGCCCTTCATTTTGTCATAGGGTCGGTAAGCAGTTCCGCGGATCTTTGTTGAAGTGCGAGCGAGTGGCTCGTGAATTAAATATCTATGGTTGGGCATTGGGGGGCCTGCAATTTGTGCTCCACCATGGTCACCTGGATTATCGATTCCCTGGATATCCCAGTAATGCAAGCGGTGGGTGCCACAAAGTCCTCTGTAGTGAGTCAGGTACTTCTTCATTTATATTTCATGTCACTCTCAATAGTCAAAAGGGGCTCCCCCTGGAACATCAATATTTTGGTAAGACATCATGCCACAGTTGGTTGGCCAAGCAGCTCACCGCCTAGGGATATTAGTTAATCAAATAACAGGTCAATCACTCTGTTCTAAAGACACTGTCAGGGTACTCAGTAGGTGCTATCAGGCATGTTGCTCCAATTTAGGAGGAGGGAGCTGTTACATAGCGACGGGGGGCACCTATTTATTTCAGGGTCAGTAAGTCTGCAGGCGAACAATCTTGGGGTGCTGTGTATCCCTGAAATTCAGGTGTGGACAGGGGGATGGTGAGTTCCCCAGTGGCCTCATGGCATTGTAGTGGAAATTTGAGTAGAAGAGAACTGTTCTACATTAGAAATTGGACTGATTGGCTGGCATTGACCCCTTGATGGGGTAGTGATCTTGTTGGGCACGGGGCTGCTGGAGGGGGGACTGACCTTGTGTTGGCTGGAGTGGTTTATGAATGGGGGCTCCGCTTTGAGGCCTGTCAGACAAATGGTCACCTGTCAGGGCCAGTGCGTTATGCGGTACCCTGGAGTTGTAAGCTATGACGATGTATGATATATAGCTAACTCTGTGTACTTTATTTCCTCACCTAGTCTGAGATGAAAGCTTGTATAAAGGAAGGTTGATGACAATTGCCCAAGAACCCCTGGGGGTAATGAGAATTGTGGGCGCCCAGTACCTGCCCCTGCAGGGGAGGCATGTGGAAAGAAGCTGCTGGCTTCAATACATGTGTGAACTGTTTATCACTGGACTGAGGAATCTTGGATGAATGTATTTTGGTTTATTTATCTCAAGTCAATTGCTGTACCATCTGTCTGTGGTCTTCCTTGTTTCCTTGTATTTATATCTAGCAGTTTATGACTGCCTCTTCATTTCACTCCTGCGACTTGCAAGTTGTGTGCGCACTATGAGCGGGCATACCCTGCTCATAGCAGAGGGACACCATTGGTCGTGCCACGGGCAGGAGCCTACCAAGAGGTCTTTTTCCAGTTGCTTCTCATCTCACAATGGGTGTGATGTCATCCAGGGGCATCCAGCAAGCAGCGGGGCCTTTAGTAAGGAGGCAGTCCCAGAGTGCTCACTCTTTGTCCCACGGTGGTCAACATCTCCGGAAGCTCTTGACCTATGATGGAAGATGCTTCCTAAGCAAACAAACACCTGGACCATAAGACGGATATTTGAGCAGAAGAGAATGGTACTACCATAAGAAAATTGGACTGATTAGCAGGCATTGTCCCCTTGATGGGGTAGTGGTCTTGTTGGGCACGGGACAGGCAGGAGGGGGGGCTGACCTGCTGGTGGTCCTGAAACTTTCAGCCCTAACCTGGGTTGCCTGGAATGGTTTATGAATGGGTCTTCGCTTGGTGGCCTGGCAGGGCACCGGTACCCCGGGAGGGCCGGTGTGTTATGCAGTGCCCTTGAGTTGTATGTTATGGCTATGTAGCTAACTCTGTGTAATTTACTGCCTTGCCCAGTTAGAGGCGAAAGCTTGTATAAAGGAAGGTTGAAGATAATTGCCCAAGAACCCCTGGGAGGGAATGAGAACTGTGGGGTCCCGGTGTAGGAAGCTGGCTCTGTAAATGCTATACCAAAGTAAGGTATAGTGTGCACAGAGTCCTGTGGATCCCCAAAGGTTATATGAAAATTAAAGTTGTGCTGTTCCTGAATGATCTAGAATTTAGCAATGTACAAAGGACAGTAGGCTACAGAGTCAAAAAGAGATGGGAATCCATTTCTTTGGAATGTAATGCCCTCACACACCCAGTTGGGTGTCATGCTTCATCATCGGGCTGCTCCTCGTCTGGCCGGCGCTGCAATGCCTGATGGGCTCCCGATGAGGGCACTTTGGCGGAGATCTTTTTCCAAATAGCCGTTTGGTGCCGTGGGGTGAGAGATTTAGTGAGTGTAGATGAATAAGTGGTGTGTGATGGTTCTGTGAGTTAAAACAGGGTTGGGAGTACCAGCAAAAATAACTTTAATTGTGGGGTCTCCTACCCTGATTAAAATAAAGAGGAAAGGCGCAATGCTAAGATAATGTCTTAGGTGTGGCGCTCTTCCGTGTGGTTGGTCAACATGTTTCTTCGCAATTCTACAAGTCTAGAGGCGATTCGTCAGGACCTACAGTTAAAATACTATCTACACTAAGGTGGACTGGAAAACAATAATGAATTAATGTTAGGGATTTAAGCCACCATGACTTACTCTGTCTAAATGCTGGTAGTTCTGGTTCTACCTATTATGGAGAGAAAATCGCATATTAATGTATGATGTCAAACAAATATCACAAATATCAAACACTACTGTCCTATTCCCTGTGTGTCTAAATCACAGCACACAGTGGTGAGGTGTTACAGGCATATAAACACCAGGTGCCAAATATTGAAGTGGTCACATTATTGCTCATGTGTGTAGTGACCAAATCCGTGTATTAAAAACCGAAAACTGCAGAAAGAGCACAAGACTCACCCTAATTGGGATATACTACTGCTTCATCAATCCCCGGCAGGTCAAGATTTGAGGAACTTCCCCATATACTACAGGGGTATGCAGATAAAAAGGAACAGTTAAAAGCTGCCAGCTTGCGAAGTTCATAGCGTTTTAATTGAATGAACTAGAGGATTGGATATGTGGGCCTCCTTAGAACATATAGTGACATGCTCCTACATCACGCTATCTGGCACATAGAGAAGTGCACATCATTCAGGGGTAGTTCATTAACATTGCCCACAGCATTAAAAAGTGATCCCAGTTATGGTGGAACAACACAGGTTTCATATTTGTTACTGAAGTTGGGCAAAAGAAACAAAAGAAACAAAACGTGAGTACTATGTTAACCTTTATGATCTGTTGATGTTCCGCACTCCCAACCCCTGTTAATGGGTTTCCCAGCCAGTTTAAAACATTCAACTAGGTAGATGCACTTTCCCTATCTCCTCCCCCCTTTTTTTGTTTCTTTTGTTTCTTTAGCCCAACTTCAGTAACAAATATGAAACCTCTGTTGTTCCACCATAACTGGGATCACTTTTTAATGCTGTGGGCAATGTTAATGAACTACCCCTGAATGATGTGCACTTCTCTATGTGCCAGATAGCGTGATGTAGGAGCATGTCACTATATGTTCTAAGGAGGCCCACATATCCAATCCTCTAGTTTATTCAATTAAAACGCTATTAACTTCGCAAGCTGGCAGCTTTTAACTGTTCCTTTTTATCTGCATACCCCTGTAGTATATGGGGAAGTTCCTCATATCTTGACCTGCCGGGGATTGATGAAGCAGTAGTATATCCCAATTAGGGTGAGTCTTGTGCTCTTTCTGCAGTTTTCGGTTTTTAATACACGGATTTGGTCACTACACACATGAGCAATAATGTGACCACTTCAATATTTGGCACCTGGTGTTTATATGCCTGTAACACCTCACCACTGTGTGCTGTGATTTAGACACACAGGGACTAGTACAGTAGTGTTTGATATTTGTGATATTTGTTTGACATCATACATTAATATGCGATTTTCTCTCCATAATAGGTAGAACCAGAACTACCAGCCATTAGACAGAGTAAGTCATGGTGGCTTAAATCCCTAACATTAATTCATTATTGTTTTCCAGTCCACCTTAGTGTAGATAGTTTTTTAACTGTAGGTCCTGACGAATCGCCTCTAGACTTGTAGAATTGCGAAGAAACATGTTGACCAACCACACGGAAGAGCGCCACACCTAAGACATTATCTTAGCATTGCGCCTTTCCTCTTTATTTTAATCAGGGTAGGAGACCCCACAATTAAAGTTATTTTTGCTGGTACTCCCAACCCTGTTTTAACTCACAGAATCATCACACACCACTTATTCATCTACACTCACTAAATCTCTCACCCCCACGGCACCAAACGGCTATTTGGAAAAAGATCTCCGCCAAAGTGCCCCTCATCGGGAGCCCGTCAGGCATTGCAGCGCCGGCCAGACGAGGAGCAGCCCGATGATGAAGCATGACACCCAACTGGGTGTGTGAGGGCATTACATTCCAAAGAAATGGATTCCCATCTCTTTTTGACTCTGTAGCCTACTGTCCTTTGTACATTGCTAAATTCTAGATCATTCAGGAACAGCACAACTTTAATTTTCATATTGCATTTGGGCAACTGTGCTGGACCTCATGTATAAAAGCCCTTTGTCCCTCTATTTGTGAATATTGATCCCCAAAGGTAGGCAGGTTAAAGTAGACAGTACCTTACTCTCTATTTGTGGTAGTGTGGGCGAGCAGTAAGGCCTTATCAAAAGGTAGTGCTAAGCATTTATTGTACAACTCAGGAAAGACATGATTTCACAGACTCAAGGACTGAACTCTGACCAATTGGTTTGTATAAAAATATTATTTAGTTACATTTATTTTCTAGAAGCAAGCCAGGCCTGGTCCAGGTAAGTATAGGAATACGATGCAAGCATATGCAGTTTAAATACAGTTTGGATGCAGTGACTTAGTTACAGTAGATTCACTTTTCTATTTGCAGATAGCCAGAATTACTTTGCAATTACTTACCTTACACAGCCAGGTATCTCTAGATACAAGGCTGGTGCATTTCCTGAGGGAAAGAAAAAGGAGACAATGTGTTTTGCAAACTTAATACCGGTTTACGGTACTACTCACGAGCCACATTTAGTCCTGAGCTGGCAGAACTGAGTTTTACAGGTCCGTGGGCGAGATTCGGTCAAATGGGCATTCAAGTCGCACCGCTAGCGCCACAGAGGTGGCTGGGTGAGTGCAGGGACCACACATTAGCCAATGGGCTAACCCTGAAGGTGGGCTTGGGGACTGCGATGAGCAGGCCACCAGATTGGGGAACAAAAGTTCCTGGGGTCAAGGTCAGCACTGTGGGGCCCAATGGCCAACACAAGAACTACACCACCAGCGGCACAGAGGCAGCCTGGTGTAGGATGCGGTGTTGGCTGATGCTGCAGATTCGGTCACGGTTCCCTCGGAGTCAGTCAGCTGCTGTAGAGGTGATTGGGGTCTTTGGGAGTCATCATCCTGTGACCGCATGCGTTCGGTGAAGGAGTCAGTCGGACGGTCGCCGTTGCTCTTTCTTGACCGCTTTGGTTACAAAGTCGGTCAGGGTGTTGCCTTTGGTCACGGTTAAGGATTGCTGGGAGGACCTCCTAAGGTTGATCGTTCACTCGGGCTCTAGGCACCGGGAGCGGAGTGGGGGAGACTCATGGAGTCGGCCAGAGTCAGAGTTGGTTGGTTTTGAGTAAGTCTGGTGCTCATGGGAGACAAAGTCCTTTTTAGTCGCCGAGGCAGGGCAGGATCTCCGGGTTTTTGAGGACTGCTGGCTGCAGGACACACTGAGGTTCTGTTGGAGGAGTCTGAGGTCTGGACAGGCTGGGAGGACTGGGGCCGAGTCAGTTGGTGTCATCTTCTTCTCTCTGCACTGCTGTTTGGTCCTTCTTCTTCCTGCTTCTTCTTTTCGGCTCTGGTCTGAGGAGGCAGGGTTCAGGGTTGCCTCTAATTACTAATTTAGGGGCGTTACAGGTAGGTACAGGTCGCCGATTCTCCAGCCCAAAGTAGGGGTCAGAACCTGTGGGGGCCAATTTCTAGGAGCTGCAAATGGCTGGGGTAGCTCAGAAAGGCAGCAGGCCTTCAAAGCTTCCCCTTCATGGACCCTGTCCTTCCTGGGGGGGGGGGGGGGAGGCTTGGCACCTCGTTCCAGGATGTGCTTTGTTTCAGGCCCCCAAGAGCGGCAGGCTCTCAACCTAGGGGTCCAGAAACACATCTGGTGGTGGCAGCTGGAGAAGCAGCCACTCAGCCAGGCCACTAGAGTTAGGTCGTTTTTAAGGGGGCATCTCTAAATGCCATGTCAGTGCATTTTTCATTAAACCGCACACTAGCATCAGTGTGGGTTTAATGTGCTTCTCAGTTTTCAGTAAAGCCATTATGGTGCTGTGATGTTCGTAATGACAAACTCCCTTACCATATACTCTTTATGGCATTACTGCACTTAGAATTTCTAGGAATTGACTTAGACACTGTAGGGGTACAGGGCTCATGCACCTGTACCCTCACCACTGGTATAGTGCACCCATCCAGAGGGGTGGCTTACTTATGCCAGGGCAGTGGTTTGTAGGCAAGGCACACAGGGATGGATGCCAT
Source organism: Calotriton arnoldi (assembly GCA_963921515.1). Taxonomy (NCBI): domain Eukaryota; kingdom Metazoa; phylum Chordata; class Amphibia; order Caudata; family Salamandridae; genus Calotriton; species Calotriton arnoldi. The sequence goes on along the minus strand of CAWUFW010008599.1, from coordinate 613,755 downwards.
GTCGACTCTTCACTTTGTTCTGCACCAAAACACGCAGCCTGCAAGGGCAGTGTGTGTGTGTAAAGATACATGGCCTCTAAGGGTGGCACAATAAGTGCTGCAGCCCTTAGAGGCCTTCCCTGGTCACAGTGCCCTTGGTATACCTAGGGTACCTTTTACAACGGGCTTACATGTGGCCAGAGAGTTGCCAATTGGGTTTTGCAATGGTACAGTGAAATAACGAAGAACAACGCTGTGTAGTTCTAAGCTGTGGATTTATTGGGGAGTACAGAGAGCCGTCCCTAGTACATCTCAGACACAGATAGCAACTGCCAGAGCGTCCAGGGAATGTTGGGCACAACACTCCAGGTGACATCACGGAATGCTCACAGGCCTCTGACATAATCACATCACCACACCTCCCCCCTTTTGACAAAATAACATAAAGTGAGGGCAGGAAAAGGGGAGGGGTTACAGAAAGGAAAGGAGGGAGCAGGTGGAAGACTGGAACAAGCTAAAAGGAAAACAAGCAATAAAACTTAGGCACAGTTCTGTACAAACAATAGAACTTAGGCATAGTCTTGTAGTTTTCGTGGTCTAACACAGACTCTGGTACTTTTCCTAACACCATCCCCCCTTGAAACATTTTGGTTGACTTTAACAGATTCAGAAGGAATGGAAGGATCCTTGGCGACACGAGAGGTGCTCCACCAGTTTCCATTAGACAACTTAACAGCGTTTTTTCTCATTTCTACAATTTGTTGTGAATCGAGAAATTTAGAAAAACCTTTTCTTACTGAGACAGGATTTTTGACCCTGACCCAGTCTCCAACACGGAGTCTATGAGTTCCTTTCGTGGTGGAGAATTGGTAAGGTTTGGAACAAACTTCATTTGAAGTTTTCCTTGCAGATTCCCACATGCACCTCATGTCGCAACCAAGATGGAATGCCCACATGAGGTGAAGTGCGATATGACCAGACAAGGTCTTTCACAGCTTGGAAAACGCAGGACTTAGACCTGAAAGCTGCTTGCACACATTCCACCACTACCCTGTTAAACCTCTCAGTTTTACCATTACTTTGTGGATGGTAGAGTGGAGTCCTAGTATGTTTGATGCTGCAGGAATGTAGAAATGAGGTCATTTCATGTGAAACGAATTGGACACCGTTGTCTGTGAGAATTTCCTCAGGATAACCTTCCCTGCGAAAAATGGCGTTCAAACAGTTAATGACACTCTTCGAATCGGGTGTGGAAATGGGTTCGACCTCCACCCACCTGGACAAGTGGTCGATGAGTACTAAAAAGTATTTGGAGCTAGAGGGGAGGACATGGAATGGTCCGAGAAAATCCATACCAAGCTTTTGCCATGCTCTGCCAGGAGGTGGTACGGGAGATTCAACTGTACCTTCAAGTACTAAGACTTTGCCGCTGGCGTTACAACGTGAGCATTGCCTCACCAAGTCATCAATTTGCATATCCATTCTGGGCCACCAAAAGTCATTCCTGACTTTCCTCTTTGTAATGGTTGCTCCAAGATGACCAGAATGTGCAGCTAGAATGATTTTCTCTCGATAGCAAGAAGGAGGAACGAGCTTATCGCCTCTGACGACCTTTCCACCTTCCACTGAAAGTTTGTCACTAACTTTCCAGAACATCTGAAGATCGGGTGAGAGACACCTCTCCTTTGGCCAGCCTTTCTTAATCAAAGATGCAACCTCCTTGAGAATAGAATCCTTATCAATTTGCGTAATCCAGTCATCTTCTGCAAAAGATAAGTTGTCTTGACCAATAAGTGCCACGAAGCATTCTTCAACCTCAGTTTCCCAGTCTTACTCATCAGTGTCAGGGATGGGAAGTCTTGATAAGCAGTCTGCTCTACAGTTCTTTCCTCCAGGAATGTATTCTACAGTGAAGGTATATTCCAAGAGTTTTGTTGATAAACGTGCTAGACGAGCCGTAGTGCGCTTGATGTTTTTACCTGAAAGAATGTCGACCAAAGGACGATGGTCGGTCTTGAGAGTAAAAGATCTGCCCCACACATATTGTTTGAATTTTTCAATGCTCCATACGCAGGCCAAAAGTTCTTTTTCAATGACGGAATATTTCCGTTCAACAGGGCGAAGAGTCCTGGAAGCGAATCCAACAGTGTCTTCTTTTCCATTAGCGTGTTGTGAGAGAACAGCTCCCAGACCATACTCGGAGGCATCCACAGTGATGATGGTTTGCTTCCCTTCTACGAATGCTTGCAGAGCAGGAGCTTGCACTATGTGATCTTTGATGGACTGAAATCCTTTTTGGCACTCCTCAGACCATATATAGGTTGATCCTTTCTTTAGTAGTGCCCTGAAACATTCCGTGGTTTTGGCGAAGTCCCTCATAAATTTCGAATAGAATTCACAGAGTCCTAGGAAGGACATGAGTTGTTCTTTGTTTTGAGGAGGAGGTGCATCAACTATACTTTTTATGAGACCTGGTCTGGGTTTGATACCTTGTTCGGAGATGACATGGCCTAGATACTCAATTTCCTTGACCTTGAAGGTACACTTGTTTTTTTGTAGGGTGATCCCCCTGTTCGCTAGGACATTGAATACTTGATCAAGGACAGAATCATGCTCAGCTTCAGTTTTGGAGAAAATGAGAATGTCGTCTTGGAAAACAACAACATGTGGATTGTGATGGAACATTTCAGTCATCAACCTTTGAAATACGGCGGCAGCCGAAGCAAGACCAAAGGGAAGGCGACAAAATTGAAATACACCATCTGGGGTGACAAAGGCTGTGAGATGTCGGGACTGAGGATGTAGTTCGACTTGATGATAGGCAGCCTTTAGATCGAGTTTGGTATACCATGAAGAGGAACCTACTTTGGCGATAAGGTCTTCAATGCGCGGCAGGGGAAAACCGTCAACCCAAATGGCTTCGTTAAGGCTCCTCAAGTCGACACACATCCTCAAGTCCCCAGACCTCTTCTTGGCTAAAACAATGGGTGAAAGCCAAAGGGTGGACTCAACTTTTTCGATTATGCCTTGGTCACATAACGATTGTAAATGTTTAGAAAGATCGCCTCTGATGCTTAAGGGAACATTTCGCAGCCTATGCTTGATGGGTACAGCATCTTCCTTGACTTTGATGAAATGTTGGAAGTTTGTGATCTTGCCTAGACGGTCTTCAAAAATGTTTCTGTACTTTTGTTCCCACAGAGTAATCGATTGTGTACCAGAGAGAGAGTTAATGTTTTTAGTGGCGGTGGAGTGATTAATGTTAGCTTGATGATCAATAAAAACTGGGTTTGGTAAACCAGGTTTGATAGTGAGACCAAACTCAGCCTGATGGATAAGACCGAGAACATTGATCCCACGTCTAGCTACATACACTTTTCCATTGATAACTACCCCAAAGACACTTATTTTAGCCCAGAAGTAGCCTAGTAAATCAATCCTACTACCTTCAAAAGCTACAGTGAGTATGTCAGGAGGTAGTAAGCTCTTGGTAGACCAAAATTTCAGATACCTATCATGAGACACAATAGTAATGCGCGCTCCTGTATCAACAAGGAGTTGAATATGGTTGGTTTCAATAGTAACTTCGTCTTCGGGATCAGGAATGTGTTGCGTAATACATTTCCCTGAATAATTTTGGACTACAACAACATACTCCTGATTAGTGACATCATCACCAAATTGTTCATTAAATTGATCATCGTAATCATTAAGTACACATCTTACTCCTCTTCTTTTTCCCCCATACAAACTTTTTCAAAATGACCCATTTTTCCACATTGACCACACTGTTGATTAATAGCGGGACAGTTTCTGAAAGAAGAAACATGCATAGAAGATCCACACCTATAACAACTTATTCTATAGTTAAACTGTCTAGTAGGTGTAAATGTTTTTCCACCTCTATACGGTCTGAAGTTTCTTCCACCCCTAGGTATAGTAAACCCTCTGGAGGTATTAGGGAGAGAAGGAGTAGAAAAAGGAGACTTAGCAGTAACAGCACCGGAAATGGTAGAATTGGATAAAGCAGACTCAAGTTGTTTTGCATCATCCATGGAGCTTTCAATGCTCTTAGCAATGTCGACAGCTTCGTCCAGAGTGGGATTTTTGCAGGTAAGTAATCTCTCCTGGACTTTTTGCAATAGCATCGTGCAACAAGTTGATCCCTTACAAGTTGGGATGTAAAGTTATCAAATTCACATTTTGCAGCAAGTACTTTTAGCGCGGTGATGAAGGTGTTTATGCTTTCATTCGGTTTCTGTGTTCTAGTAAAAAATTTGTATCTGTGTACTACAATGTTTTTTGTTTTGGTAAAATACTTATCTAACTGTATAACAGCTGTATCGAACTCGTCGGGCTCTTCACCTTCGGGTGGTTCATAAGGAGGTAGGTGATCAAAGACATTTTGTCCCTCAACTCCCAGATGATAATACATCAAGTTTTTCTTTCTCTCAGGTCTGTATCTTTGACCCTCTATTGCACCCAAATATGCTTTAAAGGATCTGATCCATAACTTCCATTCAAGTTGTGGCTCTCCAGGTTCCTGTAGAAAAGGTACAGGAGGTGTGACACTGCATGTTTGTAAATGATGAGGTAAAATAGGTAAAAAGAGAAAGAGAGAGAAAGAAGAAGAAAAGGAAAGAAAGAAAAAAAAAAATAGGAAGAGCAAAAGAATGTATAAGAATGATAAGTGATAAAGCAAGAAAAACCAGAATATGATATAACCCGTGGGATACTATAATGATAAGTGTACTGAAGCAAAATAAATAGTGATGCAGTTCATAATTTAGCCACAGGATGGCAGTAGAAAGCTACCATTGTACACCTTCAAAATGCTGTGTGTATCAGCGAAATGGTGCAAATTTCTTTTTAATTACCCACTGACACACCAATGCTGTGTGTATCAGCGTGAAATGTTGATATTCAGAAGAAGCTGTGCGTGTCAGCGCAGTGAAAATAACAATAGTTACTGGTTGGTATGCTTCAGCTTGGTACTATTCACTTGCGCGCATTCATCCTCCTCTTCCAACATTTGCGCATGAAAAAGGAAACTGCTCGTGCTCCACTCCTTGTTTGTTTATTCCAGGAGTGAGTGGATAGTAGTGTTGAGGGAGTTTCCCAAACTTGGCTTCGTTGTAGGAAACGGGTAGTTTCCTGTTGTTCCGTAATGCGTTACCACGGAAACCGCAATGCTGAAGGAACGGAGCTCCAAAATGGCTTCCTGATGTGACGTTTTGCGTTTCTTTACGTTGCGTGAAGATGCGCTGTGGGCTTTACTTCGGCCAGACGCTAGTATCTGGGCAACAGGGGAAATTTGCTGACGTGTGGCGTGACACCAAGCTGCCAGAAGGAACGCGCTGCTTCCCCGCTAGGGCATACAGAGATTCCACGACGTCATCAGTGTGGAAAAGGCAGCGCCGGCGAAGGATCACTCTGCACCCCAACGGTAAGGTAGGTGTGAAAGATACTTAACGCGCGTGACAGGCAGCGGAGGCTAGCAATAAGGCGGAAATGTCACTTGGCATCAGACAGTTAACCCCTTTTTAAAGAGTTTTCCTTGGTGCTCCCTCTTACGCACAAAGACAGCAGGTAGAAACGCGGTATACTGGTATAGACACAGTATAATTCAAAAGGGCACGGCTCTCTGTCCCAATTTCTCTGTCCCAATTTTTCGTGTGGTGTGCCTTGGAGAAGAGATTAAAAAGAAAAATGTACTCACTGTTGAGCCACTAAGATACACGCTGAAAGTACCTCTGGTCACGTGGCAGTTGGCAGTGAAAGTCCATATGTGCAATCCTTGGTCAAGCAGGGCAGAGTGAGTCGCATCCCATCTTCTGTCGCCAGTGAAATAACGAAGAACAACGCTGTGTAGTTCTAAGCTGTGGATTTATTGGGGAGTACAGAGAGCCGTCCCTAGTACATCTCAGGCACAGATAGCAACTGCCAGAGCGTCCAGGGAATGTTGGGCACAACACTCCAGGTGACATCACGGAATGCTCACAGGCCTCTGACATAATCACATCACCACATACAGTTTTAGTGAAAGAACATAGACCCTGGGTACCTGGTTGGCAGGAACCCAGGGCACACTTAATCAGAGTGCATCAACATTAGACAAAAAGTGGGGGCGACCATGCAAAAAAAAGGGCACTTTTCTGCACCCAGTGCCTGCCCCTGCAGAGGAGGCTTGTGGAAAGAAGCTGCTGGCTACAATACATGTGTGAACTGTTTATTACTGGACTATGGAATCTTGGATAACTGTATTTTGGTTAAGTTTATCTCAAGTGAGTTGCTGTACCATCAGCGTGTGGTCTTCCTTGTTTCCCTGTGTTTATAGCTAGCACTTTATGACTGCCACTTCATTTGCCACTTCATTTGCTAATGTTGTTTTGTTGTATTCAACTGGTACGTCATGGTGATACCAGACAATTAGAGTATGTCTCTTATTTGGCTTGGGTATGGGATGGTTATGTGGGCGGCCTGCTAGAGGCGTAGCTAGGGAGGGGCGGTCCGCCCCGGGCAGCACGATTTTTGGGGGCGGCGGCGGCCTCCCCCGCTATCACCTGCCGTCTCGGGGCGGCAATGACCCCCGTTCCTTATTGCGGTTGACTTAAGGTAAACATGTAACAGTACAGCTAATGGTAGCTACAATGTACATGTTTATATTCTGCAGTGTCACCACATTCATGCCTTTCATGTGATGCGACCAACCAAAGTAGCTCTGACTGTCTATCTCCAAGACAAGACAAGCTGGGTTGACGCGTAGCGTAACTGCATTATACAGATGTAATTTCCGTGTATAGAGCAAGAACACGGAAAAAGTCACGAGATATAGCAGCAGGGCCTGCCTGAAAGAAAATAAACAAAAAAAACCACAAAGCAATCATGACTCATGAAAGGCGGAACGAGGAATCACGAAAAGCATTTATTTTGTTCTTCAAAACTGCATTTTGCTCATCAAGGCATCGTATGCACAACCTATCAACAATTCTAAAGTCAGAACATGGAGTCCAGTTTAACATGGACCGATTTCTACCAGAAATACTACGATGCAGAGAAGGTTTTGGCAAAATACGTTAGTCCTCAGTCTGACTTCGTAAGTGATTCAGTGGTTCAGCCTATGACTCGATTCTCCAACTTCTTTGCTTCTGGTATGTAAGTTCCTGCCTTTCGTACTCTTTTCACTTGGATTGATTCTTTGTAGAAAAAAGAGCTATGCAAAATCTTTCTCTCTTGAGCTTCCTGTATTTCAATAAAAAATGTAGAAAAACAACAGGAATTCTATGCAATTTTGACCTTTGTGTGAAAACTGTGGCTTTTGTAATTCTTTTGTTATTGAGTACAATTTGACATATCAATCCCTTGTAAGTGTAGAGTGAATTCATGTGTTGAAAATGTATGCAAAATATGCAGTTGTTTACAAAATGCTTGTGATTTAGCAGTGCAAGAAGAATTTACTATTAACAATAATTTTGAAGTCAAATTAAATTTGATGGACCTGTCACTTGCGTGTGTTATGTTATGGGAAAATGCTATCTAAGGAAGAGACTTAGGGACACACGTTCAACTTTGCTATTATTTTATGCAACAGTTCACTGTGTGAAAGGTAGAGAGCAGAACAGCAGCATGTCTGCAAAATATGGCACAGCTGCTCTCTTCCCAAGTACTGGTGTTCAATTAGGCTGTTTTGCACCTAGCAGACACATTTGCTCCATAGTCCAAAGGTGTGTGCATGAATTCTAGCTTTAGTACTTGAAGGGCAGCCGTGGTCTGTGCAGGTAACATTGGTGGGGCAGTGCGGCCGTGTAAGGGGGGATTTCAAGGGATGATGCCGAGGGAAAATAATTATTTATTTAATTTTCCCTCAGCATCGTCCCTCGAAATCCCCCCTTACACGGCCCCACTGCTTTTACCCGCACTGACCGCGGCTGTTGAAGGGTACCCTTCTAGTACACAAATCTATGCTCAGGCAAACTTCAAAACGTTTCCCACTTTGCATGTGTTTTGTACGGTCCAACATGCATACAAAGCTGGAAACCTTTGGAGAAAAAAAAACTTTAATCCTAGTGTGCGCGGGCCATAAGAAGTTATATTTTCTGATACAAATCCCTGTCCATAAATGTTAGTGGATAGGGCTTTGTGTCAAAACCATGGTTTGTACTGTGGGAACATTGCTCTACCACCAAAGGGATACCCCATTGATGCAAAGTAACGCAAAGCAGTGCAAAGTGCTACTTTGTATTACTTTTAAGTAACTTTCAGCGTGGATAATAAATAGCAAAACAGCACTTGTCCAGTATATATAAATGCTCTGCTATAAGGCAGGACTGAACTGGCCATAGAGGTCAGATGGAAAACTCCAGTTGGACATAGGGCTCAATTCATGAGTGGATGGGCTTTGCATTTCTAAGACATAAACACCAGACTATAGTGTTTGGAGCATAATGTGCAATTTTCTGGCATTTACTAATATTGGTAATCCACCTCAGTGCCTTTGTGGCACGTGGTTCAAGCTTGGCAAAATGGTGGTCTTCTAAGCCTTGATTGCCACTGTCCTTGTAACAGTCACCAATCGTAGTGGGTCACTATTGGTGAACTACCTCATGACTATTAATGAGATAGGTCATACTTGTGACCCACTCCAAAATTTCAGTTTGCAAAATTCCACTCTGTTCACAAAATATTGGTCACAAATTGTTACCAATGTTTGCATCCAGTGTATTAGTACATCTGGTCCTAGGTGGGGAACCGAGGAATTCCACAAAAGACACAATTGCTGGGGAACTTTAAAGTGAGGAAAAAGTGTTGAGGCAGGACTTAATAAGATACCGGGAAACACAAGATTTTAAGAAGATAACCCTTGGTTTTATGTGATTGAGCTACAAAAAAATATAGGGTGTAAGAAAGTTGATTACTATAGTTAAAAAAAATTTATTGAAGGAAAGGTTTCAAACACATATGCCCATCTACAACCAACGGCTGGTGGGGATGAGGGATACAGCTTAGAAGGAAGGGCAAACAGGAATGGGGGAAGAAGAAGAAGGAGGGAATCAAAGGGGAAGCAGAGAACTAAAATAGAAGCAGAAGAACTGGGGAGACCCATACCGTTCCTGCCCAGATCTTTAGATAGGGGAATTATAAATGTGTTTATGGAAAACATGTTTTCCTAGATAGAAGGTAAGGGAATGAGCCCTTGTTATGGCTAAAGCCTGTAGAATAAATATTCATCCATATTGCAAATGAGATGGTTGTATGTGTTAGATGTAATGGGTAAGCAGGAAAATAAGCACTGAAGTAGGACTTTGTCTTTTCTGTTGTTGGGGCTGACTGTGTGCCTTTTGGAAATGTTGCTCTGGTGTGAAATGCGATGGACAATTAATGTCAGTGTTGAAGTCGAGCTGTTCATTTCTCAAGAGTGCTACAGAAATGGTTGTAGAATACCTGACCAACAGCAAATGATGATAATATCACTGTTGGGCTATCCTGGAGTATGGGCATGGTGTAATTTCTTCAGGTCCTGGTGCCACACCACCCCTGGATGAATTTGGATTTAAACCAAGCAAGTACCTTATTCCAAAGTGCCTCCTATGGTTATTCTCAGGCAATATTTGACATTATTCTGGGGATAAAGTTTGGTCCATCATGCATTACACCCTCTAAACTTGGATGTAAGGTCTTGACACATTATATTTTGGCCTTTCTCTGTACCCCCAGATATGTCCTTAGCTTTGGATGAAATGCTGGTGCTTTTGTGTCAAGCTATTTTATTACGAGTCAGTTCTTTAAGAGTCAAATTGTACTTTTAGTGGGAAAGAGAGTTTTGGATGTTTCAGGAGTTACTGTCTCAGAGAAATTTGTGGAAAATACGTCATCGAAATTGGTCTGCTTAGCAGGATTTGTATAACTGAATTGTTCCCAGAGGCTTTCTATCATTTAATTTTGCAGTTCAATCAGTTTGACCAACTCTTCCTATGTTGGAAAGATGTAAGAGTGATTAGATTGGCTGGGAATGAGCCTGAGTTAGTCATTATAAGCAAGGGTACTAGGGTATGCCACCACTTTCCCCAGATGGGTGCCTGGTTGTTGTCCACAACTAATTGGTAAACCAAATCATCTAATACCTCATGTACTCAGACTTGTAGGGCCTTGCATCGTCCTGCTTGTTGTCCTTCCAAATCATGTGTAAGCTCTGCATGCTCAATAACCGTGCTGCCGCAGTCAAGAGGGGTATCTTACAGCTTCTTTTACCCTCTACTCAAGATCTTTATTGCCTTCTTTTACTCCTCTTAAAAATGGATTGGTTCAACGGTGGCAGGCTTTCCTCACAGAGAAACTCCATTCAACTGGGCTTCTCTTCCCTTCAAACGATGTGTTGGGCTCTATGTCTTGTGACACTCTTTGAAATAAGAGTAGCAGCAGAGATTGTTTCATTGTCTGTGTAACTGGGGTCTGGTATAAAAACATTATTATATGCAAGAGAGACCCTATGGCAAATAAAGTAAATAAGTGAGTTAACATCATGAAGATGTTAAATAACATGAGAGTAGAGATCTAACCATTCATCACCCCATGTCATAGAGGGAATGAATGATTTAATTTGAGCAAATGGGCTGCAATTGTGAAGGTTCACTTTAAGCCAAGATTTAAAGCGGAACGTGACCACTCAAATCTACACTCTTAGATTAGTGGAGAGAACTGTCTATCGGTCATCCATGTTAAAAATTTGAGGGAGATTGTGAAGCAAAACCAGATGACTCCCACATTAAGTACATTCTATTACTAGCTGAAAGAGGCATGTTCTAGTGCACTAAATTCAGGTGTCTAAAAGATTGCTAGAAGAGGTGAAGTTAATGGGGCATATTTATGAGCCCCTTGCGCTGCTGTAGCATCACTTTTGAGAAGCTCTGGCATTGCATATCACAAATTCATATTTATGAGGACATGCAAAGCCACTTTGCCTGGCTTTGAACGACCTCATAGATATGGAGTAAGGCAAGGCAGCGCAAATCACTTCATTGCCTTACTCTGCATTAGGCTGGCATTTCATTTTTTTACATTTTTTTAAATCATTTTTCCAAAAAGGGAGCAATTATGAAATTCATACAAAGATTAATTTGGTCACTTATAGTAAATCATTACACACAGTCCATTATAGTACATCAATCATAGACCAAGCAACGAGAGAGGCTAAAACACCTGGCATTAATACAATAATTGATCCAGCCATACATTCATCACAAAGATTATACAAGTATTGCAGAACAGCAGTGCAATGAGGGACATATAATAATACCCAGACCACCCCGGTTTAATCATCCATGGTTAAACAATCAGATCCGGTAAATTCCATACGCCTCTAGGGAGGCATTTTATGGGTGTTGTGGTGGGTGTTCTCATGAATTTTGCAGTTTCCCCAGATTTACAAAAGTATGTAAACCTGGAGATGCACCAAAACATTACTCCTCCCCAGGGGAGAAACAACAAGGAGAAATAACTTTATTTCTCCTGGTTTTTTCCTACTTTCATGCATGCTGCATTCTGCAGCACACATAGAAAGAGGAAAAAGCCCCCCAGGATTGCGTTTCCTGCCAACAATCCTGCCGACAACACAGGCACCTTTGCACCATGGTGCAGGGGTGGCAGCATTGGCGCTAGGCTGCCGAAACTGCGTCAGAACTGAGGGAAAGGACAGGAATGTATCATATTAGATAAATATGGTGGATTCCTGCCCCTTCACTTTGACGTAGGGCAGCGTGGCAGGATGACTTGCTGAGCTGCCCTACGCCAAATCCCCATAAATGAGGTCCAATTTCTTTAAGAATTAAAGGAACATTTTTTGAGCTGTAGTTGTAATGACCATAGTTTTTTAAGAGAAAGAAGAGAGATTACATTATCTAATGGAATCCAACCAATAAAATAATTATAAAGATCACTTTTTCCTGATTTGTAGGGTTGCATTGTTTCAAATATTTCCTCTTAAGGTAATAGTCCCAAAAAGACAAATGGGTTTGGACATTTTAGGCCACTTCTATCAAGAAAAATAAATCCCACATTTTCTTTGTTGGGATCATTGGAATACCACGACATACTCAACCAATTATTACCACATCTCTGGGTGGTCGTGAGGAGGGTCATTTTAGAATTAGGAGCAACCTCTCATATGCTTTTGCGGAATTACTGGTATATCGCTCCCCTGGGCCGTGAATACAGTTTATTGAAAACTGGAATTAGGTATCGGAACCCTTTATTTCCTGCTCCAAATTTACCATCTTGGGTGTTATATGGCCATTAGCGTCATTCTCGACATTGCTAAGTTAGCATGAGCTTTGCTGCCATGATGCTACTTTTGCGCACGTTACTACACAACCTTATTTTTGCAACACTCTGTTTATGCCTTTCATATGAGAACTGTCTGCTTTTCGCGTTCTCTGCTAAGTTCCTGGAGTTTAATCTGAACACGATGTACAAGGTCAATAAACAATGCCCCTTGTTATTTTGTTCTGGTCAGTCCCTAGCACCTAGACATAACATGCTAAACACAGCTGCACTGCTGGAGACTCGTGCTTTGATATTACGGGGATGCATGTTGTTTTAAAACACACTTGGAGGTTGAGGAGATCAAGATCCTCAAACCTCTAGAGCTGCGTTTATTTTCCATGTAATTCTTGAGTGTCACCCCATCCCACCACTTAGAAAATTCTGATTTTTTCAATCTTTCTAATCTTACAAATTTACTTTTTAAACTATCCTTAGCAGGATTCTTATTGCTATCTCTTGAAAAGTTTTTAATTTGTTTGAATAAGTCAGCCGCCTCTTTTTCACGATCATCCTCCATATTGTTGGTAAATTTACTGTACAAGTTCAAAAATATATTAAACAGATATACTGTGCTAAGCCTGCCCCAACTTATGCATAAGAGTTCTGCAATTAGTAGTGTACGCAATATGGGCTGCACCAGTATAATTATCCTCTAAATATAAAAAATAATCAAATAGTCCTCAAACTTGACAATACCCCACTACTCAGAAGTCACCTATAAGAGAAAACCAAATTCTCTCTCAATAAGAACGATAGTGTCAAGGAGCACCAGGATCCATACAGTTCAATTGTACAGTACAATGAAATTCTTTCAAATGCATAAAATTCCAGCAACTTATGAAGACGGGAGTCTCGAGAGTTCATGTATTCAATTTTATCATTTATTTTCACAATCAGGTGCACGAATACATGCGTCAGCCCAGCCAACGCGTTTCGTCCTGTTCGTCCTGTTCGTCCTGTTCGGTTTGGCAGGTCCCACTGTTTCAGAACATCCAGGTCTTCAACTGTTTTAAAAAGGTGGTCAAAAAGTGATGCTTCTCAGCTACCTTCAGTCTATCAAACATTGGGGAACATGCATATAGTGAGTTTAAATGTATTACTCGAATACAACAAGCACTGTGAAGGCACAATCAATTGGGGGGGGCAATTTTACTATTGTAACTCCGATCTACCAAACATTGGGGAAAGTGCATACATTGTGGAGAGGCGTTTCAGATTTAATACCCTAATTGCAATCTAACAAACATTGGGAAAGTGCATATATTGGGAGAGGGCAGATTTACTGTAATAACTCATCTGACAAACATTTGTGTAAGTGCATACATTGGAGTGTTAAGTGCAACTACGAATAAAACAATAAACGTTAAAAAGAATTCATAAAAGAAAAAGAATAATCAGAAAATTGTAAATGTATTGAAAATTAAAAGACATCTTTAAAATAACAGAACTGCACAAAATTATTTGTATCTTAATAAATAATTAATAATTAAATTAAACCGATTATATAGAAAAAAGTATATTTATAATGCACCTATTTTTTAATACAAGTACTATCCAAGCATTCACCCAAAAACCCATGTACAAAATATCGCCATAATAAAAAACTATAGGAAACCTTAAAATATCAAACAAGTAATAATAAGTAATATACACTTTAAAAATACTTATACTCGCTCAAACCCCAATACTCAAAACTATCCATAAAAATACATACAATAATAGTGTACAAAAACATATACAATCTATTTTATAAATCAAAATATATACAAACATAGAGAAAAAAATCTATTAACAATATGCATATTTAATACATTAATCAATTATTTTCTCAATTTAAATTTATTTTACTTGAACGCTACCCGCCAAATCACCTTATAAACCCCACATCCTAAAATTAAAATTCACTCTAAAAGTGCTTTCCCCTTAGCTCTTTGTCTTCTGCAGGCATTATCTATTGCTCTGTTGATTTATGTCATTAATTTTGTAATATGTGTATCAAACTACATTGGCTAGAATTGCTCACTTCAGAACTAATAGATTGACTAGTTGATTGTTTATCGATCCTAAGACTGTGAATGCAGTTAATGGATTGAAAAGACTCCATAACAAGTAAACTTGAGCCCAGATTAATCAAACTCACATGCAACGTAATGCAGCAAGACACCTTGCTACGCTGCGTTGTGTGAAAGGTGAGAGGGCGGTAATCTGCCATATTTAACATTACATGGCACACTCCTACCCTCTCCTTGCTCTGGTGCACAATGTGCTGCCTTGCGCCAACACAGGCACCCTTATGCTGCAGTGCAGGGGTGCCTTCTTTATAAGCAGGAACGTGTTTTTGCAGGAAGGGACATCTTTTTGCACAAAAACAATCCTCTGGGGCTATTTCTTCTTTCTACGTGTGCTGCATATTTCTCCTTGTTACATCTCCCCTGGGAAGCCGTAGTTTTTTGACACAGTCCCTGGTCTACCACTCATGGTAAATCTGCAAATGCACCAAATTCCATGGGTGGATGTGTGGGAACGCCACACTCCACCCACGCAATGCCTTCCTATTGCAGAGTAACACAAGGCAACGACTTGCGCTGCCTTACGTTACTCCACATTTACCAAGAACTACAGGGCCACACAAGGTGGTCTTGCGATGCTTGTTAAACCTGAAATTAATGTTGCATTGCTTCTGCGTGCCTTGCGTGATGCGAAGGCAATGCAACACTATGATAAATCTGGCCCTTGGATTTTAAGCAGGAAGACAGTCTTCTACAAACAAAGAGCCTCATTTACTAGGTTTTGGCGCAAGGCAGTGCCTCACGGAATCTTGCTGCGCTGCCCTATGTCAAAAGAAAAAGGCACAAATCTATGAGATATGCCACATTCCTGTCCTTTTCCCCTGCCCTGGCACTCAATCGTCAGCTATGCACCAACGCAGGCAGCCTTGCGCTATGGTGCAATGGTACCTGCATTATAAGGGAGATTGTTTTTGAAAAGGAAGGGGCACCTTAGAAAGAGGAAAATACGAGGAGAAAAAAGGATATTTCTCCTCATATCGCTTTCTTAGCACTACCCATGGGGTGGCATTAGAATCTGATGCATTCCCAGGTTTATGATTCCTCATAAATCTGGGAATGCTTCAGATTCCATGGGTATTGCGTGGGAACACCCACAGCAACAGCCATGGAGCGCCCCTTTCACGCAGTGTTCTGTGTGAAAGGGGAAACACAAACAGAATTCCCTTTAACTTGTGTTCTAAAAAAAGAACATCTAGATCCTATTCATTTCATTAGTCAAGGCCATACACAGAAATCACATAAACCAAAGCAATTTTTTCCAGGTTGCTAAATATTACAGTCATGTGCAAAAAAAATCTATAATGAAAATTCAAACATAAAAATGAATATTCGAAGGAATGTATTTTCAATTATCTTTTATTCAAATAGTTGTATAGTTTATGTTATCAAATGTTTATGCAAAATAAATAAAACAATTTATATTTAAAAACATACATTCATCATTTAAAAAAAAATACAATGTGTACAATGAAAAGAACAACTGTCGACGCGGCGTTTCGGTGTAAAGGTGGATCATCACCTTCTTCAGGACAATAATTCAATGTTTAAAATCTGTTAGGTTAGATGTCAACTCCTATTTATCTTCAAGGAGGTGTTGAGTCAATTTTTCATCAGGTTCTCGCTCAGGTAATGAGGTGAAATTATACACTATATGAGTGTTTTGAACAGGGCTTTCTGATTACTTAGTCTCTCGCTTGTTTCTGTCCATATACATTCAAGTCGAATTGGCAGACCAGCAAGACCAGCAAGACGGATGCTTGCTTTCCAGCTACAAATCCGAAATACTTCTGGACCAGAATTGTATTAACTGGAACCAGTAACCCTAAAGAAAAAGAGGTGTTGGATTCAATCTACAAGGTTTTGCCTTAAAGGTAAATAGCCGAAACCAAGAGGGATCTTATGATATAAAAATCATTGGTGAATAGTCCTATGGAAGGGTGATTGATGAATCCCTGTGTATATGGACAGAAACAAGCGAGAGACTAAGTAATGAGAAAGCCCTGTTCAAAACACTCATATAGTGTATAATTTCACCTCATTACCTGAGCGAGAACCTGATGAAAAATTGACTCAACACCTCCTTGAAGATAAATAGGAGTTGACATCTAACCTGACAGATTTTAAACATTGAATTATTGTCCTGAAGAAGGTGATGATCCACCTTTACACCGAAACGCCGCGTCGACAGTTGTTCTTTTCATTGTACACATTGTATTTTTTTTTTAAATGATGAATGTATGTTTTTAAATATAAATGGTTTTATTTATTTTGCATAAACATTTGATAACATAAACTATACAACTATTTGAATAAAAGATAATTGAAAATACATTCCTTCGAATATTCATTTTTATGTTTGAATTTTCATTATAGATTTTTTTGCACATGTCTGTAATATTTAGCAACCTGGAAAAATTGCTTTGGTTTATGTGATTTCTGTGTATGGCCTTGACTAATGAAATGAATAGGATCTAGATGTTCTTTTTAGAACAAGAGGAAAAGGGAATTCTGTTTGTGTTTCTACATATATACCCATCCCTTTTCTAAGTACTAGGGTATCTCCCAAAAACCTTTGTGATTCTGTGTGAAAGGGGCACATATTTACAAGACCTTGAATAGTCACATAAATATGCTGCGGCACCAGAGTGTAAAAAATGATGCTCCGGCAGCACAAAAGTGCCACGAGGGGCCTTATAAATGAGGCCCTTAATGTAAAATTATTTGAAGTATACAACATATTGTGTGAGCAACTGACTTTCAATTCCTTACCTATTTCTTATCAAGTCTCCATATATGACATTCTCTATCCAAATCAGGGGTCCTATTTATGAAGATTGTGGAGCAAGACAGCGCAGCAAGTCACCTAGCTGTGCTGTCCTGTTTCACAGGGAAATGGCAGGAATGCACCTTATTTAAGGCATACGGTGCATTCCTATCCTTTCCCCCATGCCGGCACCGTTTTGGCACCCTAGTGCCAATGCAGGCACCCATGTACCATGAAGCAAGGATGCCTGCGTTGCATGCAGGATTGTTTTTGTGCAGGAAGAGGCACCATCCTGCACAAAAGCAATCCATAGAGGCAAATTCCTCTATCTCTGTGTGCTGCAGAATACAGCACACATAGGAAGAGGAAGTAACAAGGAAAAACACATTTATTTCTCCTCGTTCCGCCTCTCCTGGGGAGGCATATCTTTTTGGCGCATTCCCAGGTTTACCAGCTTTGGTAAATCTGGAAATGCATCAAAAGCCATGGGAGTTGCGTGGGAACACCCAAGCAACGTACTTGAAATGAATCCCTTATGCAGAGTAATGCAACACAGCGATTTGCACTGCATTGCATTACTCCAGATTTATGAAGCCATTCAAAATCATGCAGAGTGGCTTTGCGTAGCTTCATACATCTGACTTAGAGGTTTGCATGATACATGTACCATGTTACGTGGTGTAAGCATGATGTAAACCTCCTAAATATGCCCCCAGGTCTTCGTTTCTTGGCTGGCCCTTCCTCTTTGTGGCTACAGATGCTGCCTGCTATAGGATAAATCCCTCCTCTCAAATTCCATTTTTTCTTGTAACTATTTCAGTATTCCCCGAGTGCTGATTAAAAAACTCCAAGCTCACATGAGGCATTAATATTTTTTGTTTTGCAGAAATAAACTTAAGTATGGCAAATTGTGTTTTTAAAACAAAAAAAATGTGAACGACCTGTCATGCTGCCATGACATGGTGGTCTGTCCGACATTGATGTTTTCACACAAACTGTGCTCACACTTTTCTAGCAACAGCAGTTTCAGTAAAAAATGCCCTCCCAACAGGACAGGAAACTAACTTTTACAAGGAGACTGCCACAAAGCTACATACGTGGGCGTTTTCCCTCCCTATAAGTTGAGCCCTATTGTGCCAAAGTCTAAATGAGCCCCAGAATTCCTTTTGAACAAAGATTATGGCAAGGACTTCACCACTTAAATCCATAATAATTATATGTATTTGCTAATAGAGGAAAGAGGAAAGCAGAAACTCTTGCAACATAAGTACAGACATATTTATTAACAACTAATCCTTAGCGTGTATATGGATGTTATGTAAACAGGAGGCCAGAATACAGTCATACGTAGACCCTGCAGTAATTACACATTATTAAATCATCTGTACCTTGTTCCACAACAGATCTGTGTGATGGTATCTGAAAAGATTATACAAATCAGAGAAATTTGGGCTAAATTGCTACCTGATTGATAACCTACATGACCTTTTCTCGCTGTCCTACTCCTGGAGATCGGTATTATATATGCTCAAAGTTCTCAGATTTCCCCATCCCATGTATAAATAACCTTGAATTCTACTGCTATTTGTAGTCATGGTTACCACGTCATAAAATCAAGACTACAACCATACAAGTGCAAATATCCAAAGAAATTCCTGGTTTGGGGGAGTTTCTCATGCATTGACATGGAAAATGTGAGAGCTCTGCTAGGCTGGTACTGGTAGAAAGAACTAAAGCCCTCTTCACCCAGCTATTAATGTGTTTTTAAATGATAGGAAACGTGAATGTAAAGCTATACAATGGACACTAAACAAAGTCTTGAAAATATTTCTTATTTTTCAACCAGGGTCTCTGAAAGGGGATATTCTCATCGTCTACGGTGGAGTCATCAATCTTCATTTGCTTTGCTCAGCTTGTGATCACTTCAAGGAAATCATTTTAATGGATGTTTTAGATACCAATCTGCAATACGTAAAGAAATGGAAGAACAATCACCCACAGTCATTTAACTGGAAAGACACCTTTAAGATTCTTCAGGAAAGTGAAGAGAGGTATGAAATGTGTAACCTAATCATCTTGAACCACTCACTGACACATATATTCATCGATTTTGTCACAAATGTAGAGGTTTAATCTGAGGGATATTTTCTCTGCAACATTGTGGTACTTGACTTGGTCATGGTTCAAGCTCCTATAATATGTACACTGCTTACGTGCAAGATAATATTTACCATGCATACGGTTTATCTCTTGACACGTAACCGCTGCAGTTTTGACTCATTCAAAAGTGTATTTTTTCTATTTATATTTTTATTAGTTATCAATCAAATATGTATTCTCTGCAAATTTATTTTACAATTCCAGCTCATAAATAATGAAGTAGCATACATTTTGAATGTATAAATCCACTTCTGTTAATTGATGTCATTTTATATTCATCAAATAAAACGCATCATCGGCAACGCACTCTACGTCGGCATCTCGAACCATCTCACTCAAAGACTCCAGACCACCCAAGACACAGTGACAGACTCATATGTCCCCAGAGGCACTCACCTCACTCTCTAACTAACTGAATTACACTGGCCACCCATCCAGAAAGCTTGCGATTTCAAGCTGCTTAACCACATCCACAAATCCCTCCACAACACCGGACCAGCATACCTCAACGACTGACTTCAACTCTACCACCCTTACAGACAACTACACTCCACCTCTCTTTCCCTCGTATGAGTCCCCCGCATCCACAGAAACAAGTCAAGAGGGTGAGTCTTCTCCTTCATTGCCACCAAGAACTGGAACAAACTTCCTCAACAAATCAGGAGTGCTACTCCATTTCTCAATTTTAGCAAGAAACTGAAGACCTGGCTGTTCAACTAGGGGCACGTCTGGCCTACTTTCCTGCTCCAACATCTGGATACCTTCATGGGTGATAAGCTGCACCATACAAATCAACATAACATAATATAACATAACATAACATTACTGTTGGAAAATGGACCTCTCTGAAGGTTCACCCCAAACGTTTTGACTTACTCCTCTTTATCTGATTTAGTTTTTGCTCGTTTTAGGATTCTGTACACTTTACCACTGCTAACCAGTGCTAAAGTGTTTGTGTTCTCTCACCTAAACATTGTAAAATTGGTTCATACCCAATTGGCATATTTGATTTACTTAAGTCCCTAGTAAAGTGCACGACATGTGCCAGGGCCTGTCAATTAAATGCTACTAGTGGACCTGCAGCACTGATTGTGCCACACACAAAAGTAGCCCCTTAACCATGTTTCAGGCCTGTCATTGCATGGCCTGTGTGTGCAGTTTACTGTCACTTCGACTCTGCATTTAAAACTACCTGCCAAGCCTTAAACTCCCCTTTTATTACAGATAAGTCACCCCTAAGGAAAAACCCTTGGTAACCGAAGGACAGGGTGCTATGTAAGTAAAAGGTAGGACATGTACTTTTATGTTTTAACTGTCCTGTAGTGACAAACAGCTAAATTCATGTTTCACTGATGTGAGGCCTACTCCTCTCATAGGCTAGCATTAGAGATTCCTAAAATATCTTTAAGTTGTAATTCCTGATCAGATAGGAGTCGTTTTTTCATGTCTTTGGAATGCTACTTATAAATCATCTTTACTGGTAAAGTCTGATTTGCCATTAGTATTTTAGAAAGGCCATTTTAAAAAGGGGACATTTTTCTGCTCTTACTGCTCTCTGTGCCTTACAGCCTGTCTCTAATACACGTCTGGACCAGGTGACAGTTTCCCTATGTGCATTGCTTCTAGACAGCCACAAAAACATAAAGGGCTGGGTGTAACTGAGTACCAATCTGCATTCATTTGCATTCTGATGGGTTCTCTGGGCGGATGGGAGAAAGGGGCTCACACTCACATTTCAAAGGGTAGTGGCCTGACCTCACACAAAGGACTGATTACCACCCACTGGTAGTCTGGAGCAAGGGCTGGGTTGAATGGGATATTAGTGTACTTCAAAACCATTCTTTGAAGTTTCCCCCACATAAAAGCACATTTGGGTATAAGGACTGGGTCTGTGAACATGAGGCTTGAGTTTGTACTAAGCTGTTCAAGATTTGAAAAACCAATAAAAATAGATTAAAAGAAAAGTACTGGGTCTGTGACCCTATCAAATCGGACACTTCTGGACCTACACCGAATCTCTGTCAGAAGAACTTGCTGCTCAAAGGACTCAACTAAACTGCTTTTCTGGAGGGACCACTGTTCTGCTGTTGCCTCCTGCCTGCCTCTCTCTGACTCTGCTGAAGGAGAGCTTCTCTCTGCCTTCACTCTAAATGATCTCCAAGGGCTTGTTAGCTTGCCTCCTGTGTCGGAAGTCTCATGGAAACAAAAGATTTCCTGTAATTCTGCTGGTGCTGCTGGACTCTGCCTTCTCTGAGTCCTACCATTGCCTGAGGTGTCCTCTCCTGGGCTTTAGAAGTGGATTCTGCAGCTGATTTCTGAAAAAAATGATGTGAAGTCCCGCAAAGGCTTGCTGCCCAGCTAAAAGCTCCTTAAAACTACCACGCAACAACGGGAAGTCTCACATAGCCTCGCTGCACAGCTCCTCAGCGCTGATGCCGGATGATGGGAAGTCTCTCCACAGAGCCTCTCGGAACCGATGCCGGATGACGCTAAGCCTCGCAAAGCCACCCTGCACAGCCTCTCGGAACTGACACCGGACAACTCGAAGCCTCGCAAAGCCCCACAGACTGCACCCCAGGATCCAAGGTACTGTGTTCAGCGGGCCCAAGTGGGTCCCTGTAGCTGGCACGTGCTGACCTTTGGTTTGCGCAGGTACCTCAAGACCTGAAGTAACCTTTTTAGCGCTACCTGCTTCTAAGGGCTTTATTGAATTTATTTCTTCAAAATTCGATATCTACTTGTTGGATTTTGGTAGAGTTGGTCTTGTTTTGGTCAGAATATAATAATCTATCTTTCTAACCTGGTGTGGAGTATTTTTGTGATGTATTTGCTGTGTTGTTGTTTGAGTTATTGCACAAATATTTTACACATTGCCTTCTAGTTTAAGCCTGCCTGCTCTGTGCCAGGCTTCAAGAGGGTGATAACAGTATAATTTAGGTTGTGTTGTGATTTACCCTGACAAGAATTGTGGTCCCTACTTTGCCAGGGTGCATATCTCTACCAACTAGAGACTCAATTCCAAACAATAACATAGCATCAAGCTCTAAAACAACTTCTCCGTTGTGGGTGTAAATACATGTGGATGGTTTTTCTTTCATAGTGACCCAAAAATGTCTCAACTTCTTACTGGAAATCATCTACCACTGGTAGAAACCTTGAATAAAGAGAGTTATAGAAGGGACTGTGCTTTTAATCTATAACCATGGGAATGTGGCTGGTACAATTGTTAACTTCAGGTTGCCATTGTAGTAATTTGTGGCAAAGTATTCAATAGGCTAACACTCGGTTTTTCCTTATATTATTAAGAACATGTAAAGGCTTTCAACAACGTACAGAAAAATATGATGAAATGTTTAGTAAGGTTATCAACAAAAGTATTCGACTTTTTTCTAAATCAAGGGGCTAAAACTGGTGGTGGTGACTTTGTTGTCACTTAAGAAGTGTATTCTATTAACTTAGTAGTGGACTTGAATGAGGCAATGTAGACCCTTTTCAGTTGTTAAAGATGTTTTAAAGCCACTGTGCTAGTGTGAGAAAAAAAATACTGTCATTATGTAAGAATTCCTATATGTATTGTACACTGCACAGGCAAGTACATATTAATTTATTTTAGGAACAAAGGAAAAATCAAAGTAATGCTTTCTGTTTTTTGTTTCTCAGGGAACAGTGGACTAAAAAAGAAGAGATATTAAAACAATCCATTAAACAGATTGAAAAAGTAGACCTTGATGAGAACAGCCAAGAAGTGCTAAAGATCTTCCCTCAGGCTGACTGCCTGTTTAGCCCTTACCATTTGACCACAACTCCTTCATCAGCAGTGTGAAAAATATGTCTTCTTTATTAAAAGTTGGGGGGCACTTGATAATATCTGTGTTTATTCAGTGCACATATTCGTACATAGAAACACTTAAATTCCCAATACTATACATTGATGAGGATTTTGTGAGGAAAGTTTTGAGCGACGAAGGATTTGTTATTAAGGAAGCAGGGATGAACCCGAGAACCAACCAAACAACATTTTCAGTCATGGATCATGAAAGTATTTTGTTTGTTTTAGCTCAGAAGATAAAGAATGTGCAATAGTCTGAAATGGCACTAGTGAAAAAATTCAAGCTATTCACAGAGTTTATATGCTCCTCAACAAAGAATACCTTCTGTATCTAAAATGCATCAACTGTGCTTTCAGTGTGGTTTGATTTCTACTATGTGTCTCACTCATTAACCCCTTTGTTGTGTATTACTTCCATTAGAAGCAGTGATGCATAACATCAGATTCTAAAAGTTTTTTCACTTTTGTAGGAGAAAGGGCAGCTCATTACCCCCGGTCCCTCCTGTCCTCGTCCCATTCCTATACAAAGTGGAGATGACCATCTCCGCGACAGAAAAAAAGAACAGGAGCATGCTGGGATACCTAACCCACCCCCTCCCACTGGGGGTACATAAGCGGTACCAGCCCAGCATGCAGCTTGTTCTTTTTTTCTGTCTTCCGACAGAATAGGACATGGTTTGCTGGTTCTTACCTGATGGATTCTTCGGTGGATGTCTCGTCGGGCTGCTGGGCTGTCCTCGACGTCCTATTCCGCGTTCTCCTGGCTTGCCGGGCTTGCCAAGAACCGTGTTGCTTGGCGGCCGGCCCTTTGGGGCTGGGGCGCCGTTCCTCCCGGTTTCTTCTGGGTTCCTGGGCGAGTCTTCCTGTGGCTTAGCCGGTCTGGAAGACGTGCTGCTGCTGCTGTTTGGTGGATCCAGGGGCTGCGCCTGGCGGTGCTCCTAGACTCCCTGCCTGGCATTTGGAGTCCTGCTTGCCTTCTTTACTCCCTGCCGCCCCTGCTGTTCGTGGTGTCGGTGCAGGGCCGGGCCTTGTGTGGCTTCGGTGGCCGATTGCTGCAGTCTCCTCCGCCCTGCGCTGGTGTCCTGGAGGGAGCCTGGGCTGGCTCTTGGGGGCGGTGAGCTTGTGGTGCGCTCTTCCTGCCCCTGTGGTGAGTACCGCATAGCGGTTCAGTTTTCTTCTTCCTTGCCACGTTGGTTCCCTGGGTTTGTTGCTGGTGCTCGGGGTCCCGGCGTCCACGGGTCTCTCCCTGGGCTGGTTGGTTCTTTTCTGTGCTTGCTCATGGCGCTTCCTGTCCCTGCGTGCTGGGTTGGGGGCGTTGCGTGGTTTTCTGCGCTATGTCTCTGCCTTGTTTTCCGGTGCTGCGGGGGGATCCTTCGGGGGCTTCCTCCACAGGTTATGGGTTCCCGGGCCTCCTGGCTTTCCGCTTGCTCGACGCTTGTTGATGGATGGCGCCTGGGCTGGGAGTTGGGGGACGGTCTCTGTGTGGTGGTGTTGGGCCTGTCCCCCTGGTAAGTACCGCTTAGCGGTTTCTTTCTTCCCTGTGCTGTGCTCTGCTGCTGTGCTAGCCTGCGGCCTTTCTCCCTGTTTCCCCCTGCTGGGGGTGTTCTGGGGCTGGGTGGGTGCTGTGGGCTTGCGCCCATGCCCCGGTGCACGCGTCTGCTCTTGTGGGCTCTTCTTTTTGGGCGAGTCTGGCCTGGTTCGTTGCCTCTGGGCCTCCGGCCGTCCTGCCCTGCGTGCTTCTGTTCTCCCTGATCGGGCCTGGTTGGTGCCTGGTTGGGTGTCCGCCTGGGTTTGCCTGTTGCTCTGCCTTTCTCTTTCCTTCGGACACCTGCTGCCTGTCCGCCCTGTTTGGTTCCTGCCCTCTCTTGTGGGTTCGGGCCTGGTGCTTGCCTGCGGCTTCTGGTGTTGGGTGCTCCTTGCGTCCTTCCGGGGGTGTTTGCTTGGCCTCTGCTCGGGTGCCTTGTTTCTTCCTGCCACCCTGTGCTTGTCGGGTGCTGTGGGCTTCGCAGTATGTGTTTTCCTGGCCTGCGGCCTTTCCTCCCTCCTGGCGCCTGGTCGTGTCTGCTCTCGCTCCTTGGGCGGGTTCTGGCCTGTCTGGTTGCCTGCCTGGGGCTTCCGGTTGCTGTGCGCTCCTTGGTTCCTTCCGGGGCTGTTTGCTTGGTCCCTGCTTGGCTGTGGCTGGGTCGCTTCTTGCGTCCTGCGTCAGGGCCCTTGGGGTTTCCGGCCTCCCTGTTTCTTGGGTTCCATTGTTTTCCGGGGGGGGGGCTGTTGTGCCCTTCCCCTGTCCTGGCGGGCCCTTGGCTTGGGTTGGCTGTTGGCTCCGGGGCTGTGCTGGTGGTGCCCCTGGTGGGCTTTCTGGCTGGCATTGCTGTTACCTCTTGCCTGGTGCTGGGTTGTGTTGCGCTTGGTTGGCTGGTGGGGTTTGGTTTCCTGTTGTGGTTTCCTTCTCCCCTCTTGTTTTTCTTTTTGTGGCTTGGTGCGCTTTTTGGGGTCCTTTGACTCTCGCCTGCCGCTCCCTTTGCCGACTGTCGTGGCTGGGTGTCGTGGGTCTTCCTTGGCTTCTGCCTTGGGTGGCTCCTTGTTCCTCGGGTGCGCGGCTCCTGTGCCCCGCCCTGTCTGCTGGTTTGGTCTGCCCTGCGTGCTTTCCCTGCTCTCTGGGTGCCGGTCTGGGTGTCCTCCTCACCGTGCCTGGTCTTGGTCATGGCCGGTGGGTGTGCTGGTGGGGCTGCCGGTTCTGTCTGCCCTGCGGTCTTTTCCCTGCCTGTTCTGGTTCCCCGCTGCTCTCGGTGCCTGTCTGTGTGTCCACCTCACCATGCCTGGTCTTGTCCGTGGCCGGTGGGTGTGTTGGTGGGGCGGCCGGTTTTGGGTCTGGTGTCAGCCTCCCCTGGTGTGTGGGCCGCGTTGGGGCTTTCCCGCTCCTCCTTGTCAGCCGTGTGGTTCCGGCTGGCTTTGCCTCTGCTCTGGGGCTGTGCCTTTTCCCCTTGGGGCCTGTCTTTTGAGCTTGGGCCTTTTTTTCGCTCCGGTGCGGGGCTGGTTTTTGGCCTGTGGTGTCTGTGGTCCTTGCTCTTTTGTTGGCTCTGCGGTGCTTGGGTCGGCCGGTGTTCGGTCTTCCTTTTTCTTTCTGCTACCGTGCTCCTCGGTGGGTTGTGCTCCTTTGGATTCTCCGGGTGCCTCTCCTTTGGTTTTCGTGGTGCCTGGGGTGTTCCGGTGTGCTGTTGGGGCCTGGGCTTTGCCTCTGTTGGGTTTTGGCCTTGCTGTCCCTGTGTTTGGCCGCTCGTTTGCCTGTGCAGATGAGTAGTTGGTGCCTTCTCTGCTTGGGTGTGTCCGGCTTTTGGCTATGGGGCCCTTGGTTGCTTCGGGGTCCCCTTTGGGTCTCCTTTGGGTCCTTTCCTGGCCATTCTTTCCCTGGTGCCTTGGCTCCTTGTTCGGTGGGGCTCTTTTCGGCCTCTTGGTGTCCAGTGGTTCTGGGCCTGGTGTTCCTGGGTCCTGGGCTGGTGGTCTGTCGTTTTTCTGTGCCGCTCCTGTACGCCTGGCTGTTGCGCTGGGTCCACTGTGTGGGTTGGCTGGTGTGGGCTGCCGGGCTCCCTCTCTGTCTTCCTGCTGCTTCTCCTCTCTGGGTGACCTGGCTATGGCTGGCTCCTGTGCCTATACCTGTGCCCCTTCTTGGTTGGGGGTTTTTGGGGTTGGGTCGGTTGGCCCTTGCCTCTCCTTCCGGCCCCTGGGGGCGCCGTGTTGGGGGCCTCCTGGCTGGCTGGCCTGTCAGTTTGGCCTGCTGGCTTCTTGGGTGTTTGTGGGGCCGCCTGCGGGGTTGGGCTGTTGGCCTCCCTGTTTGTCTCTCCTGTTTGGCCCTTCTGCGGCTTCTCTTGGGGTTCGCCTTGGGTGGTTCCTTGGTGCCCTCCTTTGTCGTCCTGGCCGGTGGGTCGGCTCATGGTTGGTGGGGGGGTCCTCCTTCCCGGTTCTGGGTTTGGTCTTCCCCGGTTCCGTGTTCGGCCCTCTGTTGTTGTCTCTCTTGTTTGTGCCCTGGTCTTGTATGGGGTCTGCTGTGCGTTGCGCTTCAGGGCTCTCCCTGACCTCCGTTGGGCGGGTTGCTGGGTTAGTGTCCCGGTGTCTCCTGCTTTCGGGGTGTGTGCCTCGGGCCTGGTCGGTTGGCCGGTCCCTGTGCCCCGGGTTCTTCTCCGGGTGTGGCGGCCTTTCTGCGGCTCTCCGATATCTCTGCTGGGGTTGGCCGCTGGGCATTCCTGCCCTGTGGCCTGGGCCTCCTGTGGGGTTTCTATGCCTCTGGGTTCTCTGTTGCTGATGTTGTCAGCTGTGGGGGGGGCCTTGCTTGTGTTCGCTGCCCCCTTTCTTCCTGGTTGTTCCTCTGGGTCGATGCCTGCGTTCTTGTCGGGTTCCGTCCTCTTTTGTCTTTGCGGCTCTGCTGGTGGCTTCCCCTGGTATGTTTGGGTTGGTCCTGTGGTTAGTCGTGTTTTTCCTTGGTCTCTTGCTTGGGCGTGCCACTTCGGTCTCGTCTTCCTTCCCCTCGACTTTTGGTGTGGTCGTTTGTGGGTTTGTGCGGCTGTGGGTCGCCTTCTTCCCTGTTCTGGGTGGTTCGTTCTCTGTCTTTGCCCCTGATGTGTTCCTGTTGGTGTTTTTGGGCCTTCAGCCGTGCCTCCCTGCTCAGCCTGCTCTCGTCTGCTCTCCGGCATTCGGTCGGGTTGGCTTGGTTTGTCCCTGGTTGGGCGGCTGCCTGGTGGTGCCTTGTGCTGTGGGCTTCGCCCTTGGTGGTTTTCTCCCTGGTCGGTTGCCCTTCCTGGCTTGTTTGCACCGTGGGGGCGCTTCCGCTTCTCCTGGGCCCCCTTCCCCTGGTCGTTTGGGGGCAAGGGAGGGCATTTGTTTTGGCCCCTCTGGGTGTTCCCTTGGGGCTTGGTTCTGGGTGCCAGGCCTCCTTCTGGCTTGCCCGGGGGTTCTTGTACTCTTTCGCGGTCTTTCCTGTCATCCCCTGCTGGTTTTGAGGTTTCGGCTCTGTTGGCTTGATTGGGGGCGTGGCTGGTTGTGTGCTCCTACCTGCGTTTTCTTCTTTCTTGTGGGCTCCCTTTTGCTTCTGTAGGGTGCCGCTTTCGGTGTGGTGCTCCTGGCATTGGTGGGGGTCCGGAAGGCAGGGTTGTTTGCTTTGGTATTCTCCACTTTGTATAGGAATGGGACGAGGACAGGAGGGACCGGGGGTTAATGCCCTATTACTTACTGGTAATCTTCATTACTCCTGGTCCCGTTGTCCTCGTCCCATTCCTTACGCCCCTCCCTCCCTCCCTCCCGAGCGGCCGGCCATCCGGTTGTTGGCTTGGTGTTTTCAGGCTGCATGCTGGGCTGGTACCGCCTATGTACCCCCAGTGGGAGGGGGTGGGTTAGGTATCCCAGCATGCTCCTGTTCTTTTTTTCTGTCGCGGAGATGGTCATCTCCACTTTGTATAGGAATGGGACGAGGACAACGGGACCAGGAGTAATGAAGATTACCGGTAAGTAATAGGGCAATATATAGCATGGAAAAGGAGGCATAAACGTTACTCACATTACATAATAAAACTAATAAAATATGTCTTGAAGGTTTGCATTTCCAGTGTTTGAATAGACAACAGTGCAGGCGGCAAAAGCATCGTATGGTTCCCAAATAGAAAAAATAAAAAAATATTTGATTTCATAAGAAAAAAAAACAGTAAACTCCAAGGTTTGACGGGGTGAATGGAGAAGTATTGATCTGACTCATTTAACCATGCCACCTCACACAGAAGGTGTCTGTAGAATATCTATCCTCCTGTCCCTGACTTTCTTTGGATCTCTGCAGACCTGAGTGAGGTATTGTGAAGGGGTGCCATTCACCACTGCTGGCTCTCAAACCTCTGGAGGGGCAGTGCTGATCTGTAGCCTTAGGGAAATAGTGTCTTTGCTGGTGGGGGGTTCAACAGTCACAGGCAACACAGGACCTTCTCTCTGCTCTCTCACTGAGAGTGACAAGCAAGACCTTCAGGAAAGGACAGGAGTCACAGAAAGAGGGTGAAGAGGGTAATAGGTACTTTTATTTTTAAATTCTTGTTGATAGGGTATCAGTGAAGGAAAGGTGGCAAGTCATCAGGTTTACCTATTTTTCAAATACTGCACTCAGCACTCACCGAAGGCTATTCCCGTTTAGAGAAGACTTGGGAAGTCCCACACATTTAAACAACATTTTGCTGAATCCTGCGTTGAGCACATTGCCGGGTGCCCTCACAGTCTGAGCTGTGCTATTCGTTTGTAATCACGATCACCTGGAGTTATAGTAAGAGTCACTCTTCCCTCAAGCAGTCAGGAAAAAGACTTAATTGACCTTCATCCCATCAAGTACTTGACAGATTATCGGACAGATGGAGGGATTGCCAGGGGAGGCCTTGAAGGGTGGCAGGGCACAAGGATTTTTTGGGGCAATATTTTGGGTAGAATGCTTGCAGAGGTGAGGGTTGAGGACAGTGGTTCTGTTTGTGGATTGTCATAAGTTCCTCATTGTTGGAAGGTAGTTTATTAGTAGGTGTATGTAGGTACCTACCACTAGTAATAAGTCCACAACCAAAATGTAAGGTCCTGTCAAGGATCCCATAAATTATTACTTTGCTCAACCCTTGGTAGTTGGCTGCGAGCAGGCTGACTTAACTTAGTGACAGCTGTGTAAAGCATTTAAAAACACCAATACACTAAATAAGTAAGACGCAATACCCAATAAAAATTCTGCACTAATTTATAAACATAGGTTATAATTTTATGAGTAATTTGACACCAAAACAAACACAATCCAATGTAGGGAACCAGAGATATAATTTTATAAAGATTAAAAGTAAAACTAGCGCTTAGAAGCAAATAGCGCTTAAAGGGCTAAAAATGGTCATACTGGGCTGAGACAAAGTCAAGAGTCAACACTTTTACACTTACTTGCAGAAGTGTTTTTTGATACAGGGAAGAGGCTCACAGCAGAAGCCAAGTGTTCAGAAACTCTGGTTTGCCTCTTGAGGTCCGGGAATACAACTCCCACAATGCACCTGGTCAATCCAAGTAAAATCCAGGTGAATCTTCTCAGCTGAATTTGTCCTCATTTTTGATGTTGCAGGTTGCCCTTCCAGCACTTTTCTACCAGTGGCTGATCATGGAGTTCACTCCTTAACCTTTAAGACAGGCAAAGTTCTTTTGTTGCAAAGCCTTGTGAGTGCAGCAGGTGCAGTCCATATGAGTGCAGTCCTCTCTTGTGAAATCCAACGGTCCAGCAGGCAGTCCTTC
Source organism: Calotriton arnoldi (assembly GCA_963921515.1). Classification (NCBI taxonomy): domain Eukaryota; kingdom Metazoa; phylum Chordata; class Amphibia; order Caudata; family Salamandridae; genus Calotriton; species Calotriton arnoldi. The sequence continues at coordinate 583,361 of CAWUFW010008599.1, read as the reverse complement.
TTCTCCAGATGTTTCTTTTGAGTCTATGAGGGTCCACAACACCAACTCAAGGTTCCAGAATCTCAAATTTGCTCCTTGAGACGTTGGGACTACAAGACTAACAATGCACCTGGACAAATACTTAAAAGTCCCCTGAACGCTGTCCAGCTGGGCTCTTCTTGGTGGCGATGATGCATGTGGAGCTCTTTTAATCTGTTGCTTTCAGGGAGTCCACTCCTTCAACTTTCTTGGGCTGAAGACCAAAGTGTGCAGTCCTCTCTTGTGCAGTCAAAGGGTCCAGCAGGGCAGTCCTTGTTCTTCTTGTAGTTTCAAGGCTGGCATCTGAGTAGCTGGGCAGCTCACCCATATTTATCCATGCTTCTGGGGTGCCAAGCAGGCGGGCACTGCTGACCAATAGGGTGCAGGGTGCCACTCTCAGGTATAACAGCTTTTTCCAAAGAGTGGCATATTCTAGTTCCAGGAAACAGTGTTTGGTAAAATCCGAAATGGAGAAACATTCTCCTGGAGGTTAAGATTTGGCTAAGCCAACCCACTGGTGTGGCTACATTTCCCTAACACTCCCCTTTCAGCTCCTCTGCTAATTCAATTGATGGGACTCCTGTCTGGCTGGGGGTCTAGGGTGAGGGAGTGAGTCTCTGTCCTGTCCTTACTGTCATTCTCTCTTTGAAGATCAATTTGGCTACTCCACCCCCATCCTGCCTTTTACAGCTACAGATCTCATCCCACCATATGTCCTTTGTCTTTATGCAGGCCACTTCACACCTCATCAGAGCGGTTTGGCTCAGCCTGTCTAAGGCAAGCCAATGAGGAGAGGCTACTGGAAGGCTGGATTTTAGCACATCAGAAAAGCAAGTTCTATAACATATTTGCTGTAATAGTTATAATAAATTTAACCTTGGCAAGTTGTTGGTTTTATTCTATCATTCTAATACTTTGAAGTATATTTTTAGCTCACTCCTATCATAGTTATACTTTATTAAAGTATTCCAGTGATAGCCTATGAAGCTGATGTGCTACAATGGGACAAAAACAAAAATTCCAGCTTTTTCCCTCACCAGGACACATAAAACATATTTTATAATGTCCCTGCTTATAGTTACAAGGCACCCCACCCGTGGGGCACCTAGGGGAGACCTTAGGGGTGTCTTATTTGTAACAATAAGGTAGTTTAATACTTTGGAAGTACCTTTACTTCCAAAGTCGAGTTTGCATACAATTTACTTTTTAAAAGCAGTCCGCAAAGCAGGGCTGCCTTTAAAATGTCAGCAGGCAACACAGCAGTGCACACTTAAGTGCATTAAATGCACACTTAAGTGCATTAAATCTACTGGACCTCTAAACCTACATGCCCTACCATATACTAGGGAGTTACAGGTATGTTGCCAGTACCAATTTTAATTATACCAAATTACCATGTACTTTTAATCAGAACACAGACCCTGGTTCTGGTTAGCAGATCCCAGGGCACAATTGCAGTCAGAAAACCAGCATCTAGTAGTAACAATGGGGGCAAAAAGTGGTGGGACAGTGCAAAAACCCTGGTTTCTCACACTCACCTTCTACATTTGAGTCAGTTGAACAGCTTGCATACTGTGTTCACTAGCACATACTCAACATAAACTAGTCGAAGGGGTAGCTATAAATTTGAGACATTCATTTTTGAGTTCCAAGTTACATCTTAGACAAGTCAAGCCTTGCTCTTGTCTACAATGTCTTTTGGAACCACTTGGTAGCACACAGTCCTATTATAAATATATACCATTCTATAATTCTGTAAATTCGAGATAAACTTCATAGGAAGCTATTCTAGAAAACACAGTTTAGTCAAATACCATTACTTTTCTGAAACTGGCAAACATTGTCCACTGCAGGGACATCCCAGTGCCTGCTGGTGTGTCCAAGGCATCCCAACGTACTTTACTAAGGGGGTTATTTAGTTTTTTTCACCTTTTACTTTACTTGTCAAACAAGACAACTGTGGATCGGTGTTGGGGATTGAGACTATGGGAGAGGGACACCTACAACATGAAATTGTATATATATTTCATGTATATATATATATATATATATATATATATATATTCACTGAAAAAACCATAGGTTTTAGGTACAGTTATAGTTACTTGGACATTGCACTCGTACAAAACCCGTGAAATTCCCCGTTATAGTTAGTTCAGCTAACTATAACTCGCGCCCCGCAATGCACTGCTGATGACGTCACATATTACATCACTCATGACATGGTCAGTGACATCACTGATGACATCACTGATGACATCTCAAATGACATCACTGATGACATCATCCAGTGACTGTGTGTTTCTGTAAAGTTTAAATATTTTTAATATATATAGGAAAAGACGTATTGAAGAATGAGTGGGTGTGTAAGTGTCTGTATGGATGATTTAGTAGGTGCGTGACTGACTGTATAAGTGAGTGATTTAACGTATCTTACTGACTGCATGGGTTAGTGACTAAACTGGGTGAATGTCTGTATCCGTCTGTCTGTTGCTGTGTAAGTGGCTGCATGTGTTTGTGAATAGCTAAATGAGTGTCTATATGAGTTATTGAATGCTTGTCTGAGTATCTGTATGGGTGCCTGAGTGTTTGTGTGGGAGGGGTGTGTGCAACTCTGTGCATAGATGTGTGAGTGGGTGATTCACTGGGTGGATGGTTTCAAGAGTGCATCTGTGATAGACTGTATGGGTGGGTAAGTGTGTGTAAGAGTGTGTTAGTGAGTGAATGTATGTCCCAGTGGTACATGTGTGAGTAACTACATATGTGAAAGGCAGTATATATGTGTGTTGGAGTATATAAATAGCTATAAGCAAGAGTGAGTGATTGTGATAGTGGCTGTATGGATGAGTGTGTGCTTGTATCAGTGATTGTATAAGAGCGTAACAATGTGCTACTATTTGTATGAGTAAGTGAGCTGGTGTGTGTATAACTGTATAGGTGAGTAAATGGCAGTGTGTTTAATTATTTGCATGACTGACTAGGCGTGTGAGTATCTCTATGGATGAGTGGCGTTGTTTGAGTGTCTATATAGGAGTAAGAGTGCATATGATAGTCCTGTACTGAGTGACCGTAAGTATGAGTGACTGTACGGGTGAGTGAGTGGATGTGTGTGTGTAGACCTAAGAATCAGTGAGTGGGTATGTAGTTATTGGTGTTGGAGTGTCTATGGTTTTGCGAATGGCAGTCTGTAATTTAGAGTGGGTGTATCAAAGGTTATATTAGGGTGTGAGGAGGTGCATCAGATTATCACGTGGATGATGTCATCAGTGATGTCATCAGTGATGTCACTGACCATGTCATGAGTGATGTAATATGTGACGTCATCAGCAGTGCATTATGGGCGCGAGTTATAGTTAGCTGAACTAACTATAACGGGGGAATTTCACGGGTTTTGTACGAGTGCAATGTCCAAGTAACTATAACTGTACCTAAAACCTATGGTTTTTTCAGTGAATTTCAAAGGTTTTTTAAATGCTAATTTATAACTATAACGTGTCTGAAACCTATGGTTTTTTCAGTGAATTTCAAAGGTTTTTTAAATGCTAATTTCTAACTATAACGTGCCTGAAACCTACGTTTTTTTAGTGAATTTCAAAGGTTTTGTAAATGAAAATTTTTAAATGTATTAATTGTTATATTAATTTTTTTCATACTGATTTACTACATTTTTAGAAACAATTTTTTTTTACATATTTTATTTTTTAAATTACATTGTAATTACATTATACATTACATTACAAAAAATACTTTCTCAGAATGAATTACTTTAGTTTAAATACTTTGCAGATAGGCAATAGACTTTTAAGTACAGTAGTTACAGTTGTTGCAATGGGCAACACATTTTCAAACACAATGCAACATTCAGCTCAATGTGAATTTCTAGTTAAATGCAATTAGTTACTTTATGGATTACTTTTCTAACCACAGGACTGGATCCTAGATTCAGTCCTGGTACATCTCCTGTAAACAGTTGAGTAAAAGCGTTTTGGTTACAGTCGTGATTTTTAAGGAATATTATTGTATTTTAAAAGTTGACACTTAGAAACTTTTTCTCATAGAATCACCAATGTTATCCTATGGAAGGAAATTCACTTAGCAGGTAAAAACTGTTATCGTTACTTTTTCTTACTCAGTGTTGGATCCTGGATCCAGCACTGGTGCATCTCCTGTAAACAGTTGAAAGAATGCGTTTAAGTCATACAGGCGATTTTTAAGGAATATTTGTAGTTTGTGAAAATCAACACTTTGAAACTTTTTTGCTGAAAACCAGTCAATGTTAGCCTATGAAGGAAATTCAAGTTACCGGTAAGTACGGTTAAAATTACTTTTGAGGATCAGTACTGGGCTGAAAGATGCAGCACTGAGGTCTCTCCTGATAACAGGTGAGTAAATCGGAATTCGTATTTCGGCTGATTTTAGAGGAATATTTTAAAGTTCCAAAACTCCACACTTAGAAGAATTTCCAAGTGAAACCAGTCAATGTTAGCCTATGGAAGGAAATTCAAGTTACTGGTAAGTACGGTTAAAATTACTTTTCAGGACCTGTACTGGGCTGAAAGATGCAGCACTGAGGTCTCTCCTGATAACAGGTGAGTAAATCAGAATTCGGATTTCGGCTGATTTTAGAGGAATATTTGTATGTTTCAAAAATCAACACTTAGAAACTTTTTCAGCAAAAAGCAGGCAATGATGTCCTATGGAAGGAAATTCAAGTTACTGGTAAGTACGGTTAAAATTACTTTTGAGGACCAGTACTGGGCTGAAAGATACAGCACTGAGGTCTCTCCTTATAACAGGTGAGTAAATCGGAATTCGTATTTCGGCTGATTTTAGAGGAATATTTGCACAATGGTGAAGGGAGGGGGCGGGGCCTGAGGTGACATCTGTGCAAACGCGCCCGTGGCGCGTTTTAAGTTGGGGGATTAAGTCCCCTTGAATGCTGAGGGTCACTAGGGGCCAACTAGCCCACCAGGAACCTCCAATATGCGCCAGGGGCTGCGTTGCAGAGACGTGTAGAGAGGCCACACCCCTTTACACCTCTCTGCAACGCAGCTCTGTGGCGCTTTCTGGATGTACCTGTTGGGCTAGTTGGCCCCAGGGACCCTCAGGATTGAAGGGGATTTAATTCCCCATCTTAAAACGCGCCACGGGGCCTGTTTGCACACATGTCCCCTGAAGCCCCGCCCCTCCCTTCACCACTGTGCAAACGCGCCCGTGGCGCGTTTTAAGTTGGGGATTAAGTCCCCTTGAATCCTGAGGGTCCTCGGAGTCCAACTAGCCCACCATATACCTCCAAAAGCGCCACAGAGCTGCGTTGCAGAGAGGTGTAAAAGGGGTGTGGCCTCTCTACACGTCTCTGCAACACAGCCCCTGGCGCATATTGGAGGTTCCTGGTGGGCTAGTTGGCCCCCAGGGACCCCCAGTATTCAAGGGGAATTGTTCCTCTCTGCAAACGCGCCAGGGGCGCGTTTGCAGAGTGGTGAAGGAAGGGGCGGGGCCTGCGGGCCCGATCGTTTTTTTTTTTTTTTTTTGTCCCCTGAAGGGGGGCTGTGTGGCCCCCCTTCCTTTTTCCTGTTTTTATGCCCTGGGGACCCCATCCCCCAGGGCCTTACCCCTTTTTAAAATTTTTAATTAAAAAAACGGGAAGGGGGCCGCGTGGCCCCCTTCCCTGGGCCTGTATTGGCCCCGGGGACCCCATCCCCGGGGCATGGCCTTTATTTTTATTCTTTGGAGGGGGCTGCGTGGCCCCCTCCTCTGGCCATTTAAGGCCCCGGGGACCCCATCCCCGGGGCCGGCCTTTCCATTTTTTTTCTTTTTTTCTTTTTGGGGAGGGGGCCGCGTGGCTCCCTCCTGGGCCACTACTTGCCCCGGGGACCCCATCCCCTGGGGCTGGCCCTCTCCGTTGGGGACTGTGGGGGTCCCCAATCCCCCACAGTCCCGCCGGCTCCCCACGTCCCTTGGGAGCCGGCATTGCTATTCCACATGGGGAGCAGCTGACATGCTGCTCCCCATGTGGAAAGCAAGTGCTTTGGATATTGGAAGAAGAGCAGGTTTCCCTGCTCTCTCTTCCAATATCCAAAGCAGTTTGCTATGGCAGGACGGGAGCCGCGAGGCTCCCGTCCTGCCATAGCAAACTACAGTGTCCCGGGGTAGGCACCCCGGGACACTGCGAGGAGCCGGCCCTGGGGGTGGCGGTCCCCAGGGCCATCAAGGGCTCCAGGAGGGGGCCGCGCGGCCCCTCCCTACATGAGCACAGCCCCGGGAGGTGGTGGTTCCCGGGCGTGTGGGGGCTGGAGCCCCCCACACAGGTTGTTAAATTAATTTTAAAAAAGCCCCGGGGAGGTGGTGGTCCCGGGGCTGCGGGAGGGCTCAGAGCCCTCCCGCACCATTTTTAAAAAAGCCCCGGGGGTGGCGGTCCCCGGGGCTTGGGGGCCCTTTGAGGCCCCCACACATAAAATTAAACCCCCACCATGCCCCCGGGACTTGTCCCACCCGGGGGCAAAATACAATCGAAGCGTGGGAGACCGCTCTTCGATTTTATTTTTTTTCGGCAGGATTCGCGCACCCTGAGCGCATCCTGCCGATTTTTAAAAAAACATATTTTTATTTTTTTGCCCAGGGGTCCTTGTGGGACCCCCTGAGCAAACCTAGGGGGTCAGGGTGTTTCTACCCTGCCCCCTTTTGCGCTTTGCGCACTTGTTTCTGTCCCTCGGTTCTACCGAGGGACAAAATGGCTGCCAACACTTCTTGGATTTGGAGTAGTTGACAGCCAATTAGCATGCAGCTCGTGATCGGGAGTGGTACGCGGATCCGACGCGCCCATAGATATATATGTGATTTTAATTGTGAATTTCTCAGGAACTACTGAACGGATTTACACCATTTTAGCAAAAGGCACCAGTCTGAACCAAGGGCTACCTCTTTGCCAAATTTGGAGTAATTCCGTTCAGCAGTTCGGGCTGTAGCTGCGACTAAAGGTTCCTATGGAAAAATGAATGGGGAAAACGCGTTTTGGGACCCCCTTTTTCTCGGCCCCCGCTTCACGTATCACCCCGAGACTTTCAGGGTAGGAGCGGAGCGGAGCGCCCCAAAAGTTGGAAACTTTCACGAAGATTCGTCAACCGGCGCCAACGTTATTTCAAATAGAATGTCGTGGATTTCCTATGGATAATAGGTTGTAACTATAACTATCTACTGGCGACCGCCAGTAGATAATATATATATATATATATATATATTCACTGAAAAAACCATAGGTTTCAGACACGTTATAGTTACAAATTAGCATTTAAAAACCTTTGAAATTCACTGAAAAACCATAGGTTTTAGGGACAGTTTTAGTTACTTGGACATTGCACTCGTACAAAACCCGTGAAATTCCCCCGTTATAGTTAGTTCAGCTAACTATAACTCGCGCCCCGCAATGCACTGCTGATGACGTCACATATTACATCACTCATGACATGGTCAGTGACATCACTGATGACATCACTGATGACATCTCAAATGACATCACTGATGACATCATCCAGTGACTGTGTGTTTCTGTAAAGTTTAAATATTTTTAATATATATAGGAAAAGACGTATTGAAGAATGAGTGGGTGTGTAAGTGTCTGTATGGATGATTTAGTAGGTGCGTGACTGACTCTATAAGTGAGTGATTTAACGTATCTTACTGAATGCATGGGTTAGTGACTAAACTGGGTGAATGTCTGTATCCGTCTGTCTGTTGCTGTGTAAGTGGCTGCATGTGTTTGTGAATAGCTAAATGAGTGTCTATATGAGTTATTGAATGCTTGTCTGAGTATCTGTATGGGTGCCTGAGTGTTTGTGTGGGAGGGGTGTGTGCAACTCTGTGCATAGATGTGTGAGTGGGTGATTCACTGGGTGGATGGTTTCAAGAGTGCATCTGTGATAGACTGTATGGGTGGGTAAGTGTGTGTAAGAGTGTGTTAGTGAGTGAATGTATGTCCCAGTGGTACATGTGTGAGTAACTACATATGTGAAAGGCAGTATATATGTGTGTTGGAGTATATAAATAGCTATAAGCAAGAGTGAGTGATTGTGATAGTGGCTGTATGGATGAGTGTGTGCTTGTATCTGTGATTGTATAAGAGCGTAACAATGTGCTACTATTTGTATGAGTAAGTGAGCTGGTGTGTGTATAACTGTATAGGTGAGTAAATGGCAGTGTGTTTAATTATTTGCATGACTGACTAGGTGTGTGAGTATCTCTATGGATGAGTGGCGTTGTTTGAGTGTCTATATAGGAGTAAGAGTGCATATGATAGTCCTAGTACTGAGTGACCGTAAGTATGAGTGACTGTACGGGTGAGTGAGTGGATGTGTGTGTGTAGACCTAAGAATCAGTGAGTGGGTATGTAGTTATTGGTGTTGGAGTGTCTATGGTTTTGCGAATGGCAGTCTGTAATTTAGAGTGGGTGAATCAAAGGTTATATTAGGGTGTGAGGAGGTGCATCAGATTATCACGTGGATGATGTCATCAGTGATGTCATTTGAGATGTCATCAGTGATGTCATCAGTGATGTCACTGACCATGTCATGAGTGATGTAATATGTGACGTCATCAGCAGTGCATTGTGGGCGCGAGTTATAGTTAGCTGAACTAACTATAACGGGGGAATTTCACGGGTTTTGTACGAGTGCAATGTCCAAGTAACTAAAACTGTCCCTAAAACCTATGGGTTTTTCAGTGAATTTCAAAGGTTTTTTAAATGCTAATTTGTAACTATAACGTGTCTGAAACCTATGGTTTTTTCAGTGAATTTCAAAGGTTTTTTAAATGCTAATTTGTAACTATAACGTGTCTGAAACCTATGGTTTTTTCAGTGAATTTCAAAGGTTTTTTAAATGCTAATTTCTAACTATAACGTGCCTGAAACCTACGGTTTTTTCAGTGAATTTCAAAGGTTTTGTAAATGACAATTTTTAAATGTATTAATTGTTATATTAATTTTTTTCATACTGATTTACTACATTTTTAGAAACAATTTTTTTTTACATATTTTATTTTTTAAATTACATTGTAATTACATTATACATTACATTACAAAAATACTTTCTCAGAATGAATTACTTTAGTTTAAATACTTTGCAGATAGGCAATAGACTTTTAAGTACAGTAGTTACAGTTGTTGCAATGGGCAACACATTTTCAAACACAATGCAACATTCAGCTCAATGTGAATTTCTAGTTAAATGCAATTAGTTACTTTATGGATTACTTTTGTAACCACAGGACTGGATCCTAGATTCAGTCCTGGTACATCTCCTGTAAACAGTTGAGTAAAAGCGTTTTGGTTACAGTCGTGATTTTTAAGGAATATTATTGTATTTTAAAAGTTGACACTTAGAAACTTTTTCTCATAGAATCACCAATGTTATCCTATGGAAGGAAATTCACTTAGCAGGTAAAAACTGTTATCGTTACTTTATCTTACTCAGTGTTGGATCCTGGATCCAGCACTGGTGCATCTCCTGTAAACAGTTGAATGAATGCGTTTAAGTCATACAGGCGATTTTTAAGGAATATTTGTAGTTTGTGAAAATCGACACTTTGAAAGTTTTCTGCTGAAAACCAGACAATGGATTCCTATGTTAGAAAATATAAGTTACTGGTAAGTACGGTTAAAATTACTTTTCAGGGTCAGTGCTGGGCTAAAAGATGCAGCACTGGGTTCTCTCCTGATAACAGGTGAGTAAATTGGAATTCGTACTTTGGTTGATTTTAGAGCAATATTATAAAGTTCCAAAACTCCACACTTAGAAGAATTTCCAAGTGAAACCAGTCAATGTTAGCCTATGAAGGAAATTCAAGTTACCGGTAAGTACGGTTAAAATTAATTTTGAGGATCAGTACTTGGCTGAAAGATGCAGCACTGAGGTCTCTCCTGATAACAGGTGAGTAAATCAGAATTCGGATTTCGGCTGATTTTAGAGGAATATTTTAAAGTTCCAAAAATCAACACTTAGAAACTTTTTCAGCAAAAAGCAGGCAATGATATCCTATGCAAGGAAATTCAAGTTACTGGTAAGTACGGCTAAAATTACTTTTGAGGATTAGTACTGGGCTGAAAGATGCAGCACTGAGGTCTCTCCTGATAACAGGTGAGTAAATCGGAATTCGTATTTCGGCTGATTTTAGAGGAATATTTTAAAGTTCCAAAACTCCACACTTAGAAGAATTTCCAAGTGAAACCAGTCAATGTTAGCCTATGAAGGAAATTCAAGTTACCGGTAAGTACGGTTAAAATTACTTTTCAGGACCAGTACTGGGCTGAAAGATGCAGCACTGAGGTCTCTCCTGATAACAGGTGAGTAAATCGGAATTCATATTTCGGCTGATTTTAGAGGAATATTTGCACAATGGTGAAGGGAGGGGGCGGGGCCTCAGGTGACATCTGTGCAAACGCGCCCCGTTGCGCGTTTTAAGTTGGGGGATTAAGTCCCTTGAATCCTGAGGGTCCCTAGGGGCCAACTAGCCCACCAGGAACCTCCAATATGCGCCAGGGGCTGCGTTGCAGAGACGTGTAGAGAGGCCACACCCTTTTACACCTCTCTGCAACGCAGCTCTGTGGCGCTTTCTGGATGTACCTGTTGGGCTAGTTGGCCCCAGGGACCCTCAGGATTGAAGGGGATTTAATTCCCCATCTTAAAACGCGCCACGAGGCCTGTTTGCACACATGTCACCTGAAGCCCCGCCCCTCCCTTCACCACTGTGCAAACGCGCCCCGTGGCGCGTTTTAAGTTGGGGGATTAAGTCCCCTTGAATCCTGAGGGTCCCCGGAGTCCAACTAGCCCACCATATACCTCCAAAAGCGCCACAGAGCTGCGTTGCAGAGAGGTGTAAAAGGGGCGTGGCCTCTGTACACCTCTCTGCAAGGCAGCCCCTGGCGCATACTGGAGGTACCTGGTGGGCTAGTTGGCCCCCAGGGACCCCCAGTATTCAAGGGGAATTGTTCTCTCTCTGCAAACGCGCCAGGGGCGCGTTTGCAGAGTGGTGAAGGAAGGGGCGGGGCCTGCGGGCCCGATCGCTTAAAAAAAAATAAAATTCTCTCCTGAAGGGGGCTGTGTGGCCCCCTTCCTTTTTCTTTTTTGGGCCCTGGGGACCCCATCCCCCAGGGCCTTACCCCTTTTTTAAATTACCTTTAAAAAAAAACGGGAAGGGGCCGCGTGGCCCCCTTCCCTTGGCCTGTATTGGCCCCGGGACCCCATCCCCCGGGGCATGGCCTCTATATTTATTTTTTTGAGGGGGCAGCGTGGCCCCCTCCTCTGGCCATTTTAAGGCCCCGGGGACCCCATCCCCCGGAGCCGGCCTTTCCTTTTTTTTAAAAATTTGTTTTGCTCTTTTTGGGGAGGGGGCCGCGTGGCCCCCTCCCGGGCCACTACTTGCCCCGGGGACCCCATCCCCCGGGCTGGCCCTCTCCGTTGGGGACTGTGGGGGTCCCCAAACCCCCACAGTCCCGCCGGCTCCCCACGTCCCTTGGGAGCCGGCATTGCTATTCCACATGGGGAGCAGCTGACATGCTGCTCCCCATGTGGAAAGCAATCGCTTTGGATATTGGAAGAGAGAGCAGGTTTCCTGCTCTCTCTTCCAATATCCAAAGCAGTTTGCTATGACAGGACGGGAGCCGCGAGGCTCCCGTCCTGCCATAGCAAACTACAGTGTCCCGGGGTAGGCACCCCGGGACACTGCAGGAGCCGGCCCTGGGGGTGGTGGTCCCCAGGGCCATCAAGGGCTCCAGGAGGGGGCCGCGCGGCCCCCTCCCATTCAGTACACAGCCCCGGGAGGTGGTGGTCCCTGGGCTCTGGGGTCCGTAACGGACCCCCATATTAATTTGTTAGTGCCCCGGGAGGTGGCGGTCTCGGGCGTGTGGGGGCTGGAGCCCCCACACAGGTTGTTTAATTTAAAAAAAAGCCCCGGGAGGTGGTGGTCTCGGGCTGCGGGAGGGCTCAGAGCCCTCCCGCACCATTTTAAAAGAAAGCCCCGGGGGTGGCGGTCCCCGGGCTTGGGGGCCCTTTGAGGCCCCCACACATAAAATTAAACCCCCACCATGCCCCCGGGACTTGGGCCACCCGGGGCAAATACAATCGAAGCGCGGGAGACCGCGCTCGATTTGTGCTCGGCAGGATTCGCGCACCCTGAGCGCATCCTGCCGATTTTTTTTTTTAAAATGCTTTTTTGCCCAGGGGTCCTTGTGGCACCCCTGAGCAGGCCTAGGGGTTAGGGTGTTTCTACCCTGCCCCTTTGTGCGTTTTGCACACTTGTTTCTTTTTTTCTCGGCGGGATACGCGCACCCTAAGCGCATCCCGCCGATTTAAAAATAAATAAATCTTTTTCTGCCCAGGGGTCCTTGTGGGACCCCTGAGCAGACCTAGGGGGTCAGGGTGTTTCTACCCTGCCCCTTTTGCGCTTTGCGCACTTAGTTTCTGTCCCTCGGTTCTACCGAGGGACAAAATGGCTGCCAACACTTCCTGAATCGGAATGTTGACAGCCAGCTGACAGCCAATTAGCATGCAGCTCGTGATCGGGACGGTGCGCGCAGGGTGCGCTGAGGGTACGCGTATCCGACGCGCCCATAGATATATATGTACTTTTACTTTTGATTTTCTCAGGAACTACTGAACGGATTTACACCATTTAAGCAAAAGGCACCAGTCTGAACCAAGGACTACCTCTTTGCCAAATTTGGTGTAATTCCGTTCAGCAGTTCGGGCTGTAGCTGCGACTAAAGGTTCCTATGGAAAAATGAATGGGGAAAACGCGTTTTGGGACCCCCTTTTTCTCGGCCCCCGCTTCACGTATCACCCCGAGACTTTCAGGGTAGGAGCGGAGCGGAGCGCCCAACAAGTTGGAAACTTTCACGAAGATTCGTCAACCGGCGACAACGTTATTTCAAATAGAATGTCGCGGATTTCCTATGGATAATAGGTTGTAACTATAACTATCTACTGGCGACCGCCAGTAGATGATAATATATATATATATATATATATATATATATATATATATATACATATTATTCACTGAAAAAACCATAGGTTTTAGGGACAGTTATAGTTAGTTGGACATTGCACTCGTACAAAACCCGTAAAATTCCCCCGTTATAGTTAGTTCAGCTAACTATAACTCGCGCCCCGCAATGCACTGCTGATGACGTCACATATTACATCACTCATGACATGGTCAGTGACATCACTGATGACATCACTGATGACATCTCAAATGACATCACTGATGACATCACTGATGACATCATCCAGTGACTGTGTGTTTCTGTAAAGTTTGAATATGTTTAATATATATAGGGAAAGGCATATTGAAGAATGAGTGGGTGTATAAGTGTCTGAATGGATGATTTAGTACGTGAGTGACTGACTCTACAAGTGAGTGATTAAATGTATCTTACTGAATGCATGGGTTAGTGACTAAACTGTGTGAATGTCTGTATCCGTCTGTCTGTTGGTTTGTAAGCGGCTGCATGGCTTTCTGAATAGCTACATGAGTGTCTACATGGGTTATTGATTGGTTGTCTGAGTATCTGTATGGGTGCCTGAGTGTTTGTGTGGGTGGGGTGTGTGTGGCTGTGCATAGATGTGTGAGTTGGTGATTCACTGGGTGCATGGTTTCAAGAGTGCATCTGTGATGGACTGTATGGGTGGCTGAGTGTGTGTATGGGTGTGTTAGTGATTGAATGTATATCTCAGTGGTACATGTGTGAGTAACTACATATGTGAAAGGCAGTATATATGTGTGTTGGAGTATATAAATGGCTATAAGTGAGAGTGTGTGATTGTGAGAGTGGCTGTATGGATGAGTGTGTACTTGTATCAGTGATTGTATAAGAGCGTAAGAATGTGCTAGTATTTGTATGAGTAAGTGAGCTGGTGTGTGTATAACTGTATAGGTGAGTAAATGGGTGATTGATTAAGTTTTTGCATGACTGACTAGGTGTGTGAGTACCTCTATGGATGAGTGGCGGTGTGTGAGTGTTTATATAGGTGTATGAGTGCATATGATAGTCCTGTACTGAGTGACTAAGTATGAGTGACTGTACGGGTGAGTGAGTGGATGTGTGTGTAGACCTAAGAATCAGTGAGTGGGTATGTAGTTTTTGGTGTTGGAGTGTCTATGGTGTTGAGAATGGCAGTCTGTAATTTAGAGTGGGTGTATCAAAAGTTATATTAGGGTGTGAGAAGATGCATGAAATTATCACATGGATGATGTCATCAGTGATGTCATTTGAGATGTCATCAGTGATGTCATCAGTGATGTCACTGACCATGTCATGAGTGATGTAATATGTGACGTCATCAGCAGTGCATTGCGAGGCGCGAGTTATAGTTAGCTGAACTAACTATAACGGGGGAATTTTACGGGTTTTGTACGAGTGCAATGTCCAACTAACTATAACTGTCCCTAAAACCTATGGTTTTTTCAGTGAATTTCAAAGGTTTTTTAAATGCTAATTTGTAACTATAACGTCCCTGAAACCTATGGTTTTTTCAGTGAATTTCAAAGGTTTTTTAAATGCTAATTTGTAACTATAACATGTCTGAAACCTACAGTTTTTTCAGTGAATTTCAAAGGTTTTGTAAATGACAATTTTTAAATGTATTAATTGTTATATAAAATTTTTTCATACTGATTTCCAAATTTTTAGAAACAATTTTTTTACATATTTTGTTTTTTAAATTACATTGTAATTACATTATACATTACATTACAAAAATACTTTCTCAGAATGAATTACTTTAGTTTAAATACTTTGCACATAGGCAATAGACTTTTAAGTACAGTAGTTACAGTTGTTGCAATGGGCAACACATTTTCAAACACAATGCAACATTCAGCTCAATGTGAATTTCTAGTTAAATGCAATTAGTTACTTTATGGATTACTTTTCTAACCACAGGACTGGATCCTAGATTCAGTCCTGGGACATCTCCTGTAAACAGTTGAGTAAAAGCGTTTTGGTTACAGTAGTGATTTTTAAGGAATATTATTGTATTTTAAAAGTTGACACTTAGAAACTTTTTCTCATAGAATCACCAATGTTATCCTATGGAAGGAAATTCACTTAGCAGGTAAAAACTGTTATCGTTACTTTTTCTTACTCAGTGTTGGATCCTGGATCCAGCACTGGTGCATCTCCTGTAAACAGTTGAAAGAATGCGTTTAAGTCATACAGGCGATTTTTAAGGAATATTTGTAGTTTGTGAAAATCGACACAAAGTTTTCTGCTGAAAACCAGACAATGGATTCCTATGGAAGAAAATATAAGTTACTGGTAAGTACGGTTAAAATTACTTTTCAGGGTCAGTGCTGGGCTAAAAGATGCAGCACTGGGTTCTCTCCTGATAACAGGTGAGTAAAGTGGAATTCGTACTTTGGTTGATTTTAGAGGAATATTATAAAGTTCCAAAACTCCACACTTAGAAGAATTTCCAAGTGAAACCAGTCAATGTTAGCCTATGAAGGAAATTCAAGTTACTGGTAAGTACGGTTAAAATTACTTTTGAGGATCAGTACTGGGCTGAAAGATGCAGCACTGAGGTCTCTCCTGATAGCAGGTGAGTAAATCGGAATTCGTATTTCGGCTGATTTTAGAGGAATATTTTAAATTTCCAAAACTCCACACTTAGAAGAATTTCCAAGTGAAACCAGTCAATGTTAGCCTATGGAAGGAAATTCAAGTTACTGGTAAGTACGGTTAAAATTACTTTTCAGGACCAGTACTGGGCTGAAAGATGCAGCACTGAGGTCTCTCCTGATAACAGGTGAGTAAATCAGAATTCGGATTTCGGCTGATTTTAGAGGAATATTTGTATGTTTCAAAAATCAACACTTAGAAACTTTTTCAGCAAAAAGCAGGCAATGATATCCTATGGAAGGAAATTCAAGTTACCGGTAAGTACGGTTAAAATTACTTTTGAGGATCAGTACTGGGCTGAAAGATGCAGCACTGAGGTCTCTCCTGATAACAGGTGAGTAAATCGGAATTCGTATTTCGGCTGATTTTAGAGGAATATTTTAAAGTTCCAAAACTCCACACTTGTTTGCGCACATGTCACCTGAGGCCCCGCCCCTCCTTTCACCACTGTGCAAACGCGCCCGTGGCGCGTTTTAAGTTGGGGGATTAGGTCACCTTGAATCCTGAGGGTCCCTGGGGCCCAACTAGCCCACCAGGTACTTCCAGTAAGCACCACAGGCCTGCGTTGCAATGCCTGTAACAAATTGTGCAGTTGTGTTTAGATAGTGTAGGGGGTCGTGCTGGGGTAGTGTTTTAGGGTTTAGGGTAGTGCAGTGGTGTTTGTGTAGTGTAGGGGGTCATGCTGGGGGTAGTGTTTTAGGGTTTAGGGTAGTGCAGTGGTGTTTGGGTAGTGTAGGGGGTACTGCTGGGGGTAGTGTTTTAGGGTTTAGGGTAGTGCAATGGTGTTTGGATAGTGTAGGGGGTACTGCTGGGGGTAGTGTTTTAGGGTTTAGGGTAGTGCAGTGGTGTTTGGGTAGTGTAGGGGGTACTGCTGGGGGTATTGTTTTAGGGTTTAGGGTAGTGCAGTGGTGTTTGTGTAGTGTAGGGGGTAGTGTTTTAGGGTTTAGGGTAGTGCAGTGGTGTTTGTGTAGTGTAGGGGGTCATGCTGGGGGTAGTGTTTTAGGGTTTAGGGTAGTGCAGTGGTGTTTGTGTAGTGTAGGAGGTCGTGTTTTAGGGTTTAGGGTAGTGCAGTGGTGTTCGGGCAGTGTAGGGGGTCATGCTGGGGATGGTGTTTCAGGGTTTAGGGCAGTGCAGTGGTGTTCGGGCAGTGTAGGGGTCTTGCTGGGGGTGGTGTTTCAGGGTTTAGGGCAGTGGTGTTCGGGTAGTGAAGGGGGTCATCCGGGGGTAGTGTTTCAGGGTTTAGGGCAGTGCAGTAGTGTTTGGGTAGTGTAGGGGGTCATGCTGGGGGAGTGTTTGAGGGTTTAGGGCAGTGCAGTTGTGTTCGGGTAGTGTAGGGGGTCGTGCTGGGGGAGTATTTTAGGGTTTAGGGTAGTGCAGTGGTGTTCGGGTAGTGTAGGGGGTCGTGCTGGGGGTTGAGTTTCAGGGTTTAGGGCAGTGCAGTGGTGTTCGGGCAGTGTAGGGGGTCATGCTGGGGCTGGTGTTTCAAGGTTTAGGGCAGTGCAGTGGTTTTCAGGCAGTGTAGGCGGTCGTGCTGGGGGTGGTGTTTCAGGGTTTAGGGCAGTGCAGTGGTGTTTGGGCAGTGTAGGGGGTCTTGCTGGGGGTAGTGTTTCAGGGTTTAGGGCAGTGCAGTGGTGTTCGTGCAATGTAGGGGGTCGTGCTGGGGATGGTGTTTCAGGGTTTAGGGCAGTGTAGTAGTTTCGGGCAGTGTAGGGGGTTGTGCAGGGGTGGTGTTTCAGGGTTTAGGGCAGTGCAGTGGTGTTCGGGCAGTGTAGGGTGTCGTGCTGGGGGTGGTGTTTCAGGGTTTAGGGCAGTGCAGTGGTGTTCGGGCAGTGTAGGGGTCATGCTGGGGCTGGTGTTTCAGGGTTTAGGGCAGTGCAGTGGTTTTCAGGCAGTGTAGGGGTCTTGCTGGGGGTGAAGTTTCAGGGTTTAGGGCAGTGCAGTGGTGTTTGGGCAGTGTAGGGGGTCTTGCTGGGGGTAGTGTTTCAGGGTTTAGGGCAGTGCAGTGGTGTTCGTGCAATGTAGGGGGTCATGCTGGGGATGGTGTTTCAGGGTTTAGGGCAGTGCAGTAGTTTGGGGCAGTGTTGGGGGTCGTGCAGGGGTGGTGTTTCAGGGTTTAGGGCAGTGCAGTGGTGTTCGGGCAGTGTAGGGTGTCGTGCTGGGGGTGGTGTTTCAGGGTTTAGGGCAGTGCAGGCGTGTTCGGGCAGTGTAGGGGGTTGTGCACAGGGTGGTGTTTCAGGGTTTAGGGCAGTGCAGTGGTGTTCAGGCAGTGTAGTGGGTCGTGCTGGGGCTGGTGTTTCAGGGTTTAGGGCAGTGCAGTTGTGTTCGGGCAGTGTAGGGGGTCGTGCTGGGGCTGGTGTTTCATGGTTTAGGGCAGTGCAGTGGTGTTCGGGCAGTGTAGGGGGTCGTGCTGGGGCTGGTGTTTCAGGGTTTAGGGCAGTGCAGTGGTGTTCGGGCAGTGTAGGTGGTCGTGCTGGGGCTGGTGTTTCAGGGTTTAGGGCAGTGCAGTGGTGTTCGGGCATTGTAGGGGGTCGTGCTGGGGCTGGTGTTTCAGGGTTTAGGGCAGTGCAGTGGTGCTCGGGCAGTGTAGGGGTCGTGCTGGGGTGGTGTTTCTGGGTTTAGGGTAGTGCAGTGGTGTTCGGGCAGTGTAGGGGGTCATGCTGGGGCTGGTGTTTCAGGGTTTAGGGCAGTGCAGTGGTGCTCGGGCAGTGTAGGGGGTCGTGCTGGGGGTGGTGTTTCAGGGTTTAGGGCAGTGGTGTTCGGGCAGTGTAGGGGGTCTTGCTGGGGGTGATGTTTCAGGGTTTAGGGCAGTGCAGTGGTGTTCGGGCAGTGTAGGGGGTCGTGCTGGGGGTGGCGTTTCAGGGTTTAGGGCACTGCAGTGGTGTTCGAACAGTGTAGGGGGTCGTGCAGGGGCTGGTGTTTCAAGGTTTAGGGCAGTGCAGTGGTGTTCGGGCAGTGTAGGGGGTTGTGCTGGGGTAGTGTTTTAGGGTTTAGGGTAGTGCATTGGTGCTTGTGTAGTGTAGGGGGTCGTGCTGGGGGTAGTGTTTTAGGGTTTAGGGTAGTGCAGTGGTGTTTGTGCAGTGTAGGGGGTCATGTTTTAGGTTAGTGCAGTGGTGTTTGGGTAGTGTAGGGGGTTGTGCTGGGGTAGTGTTTTAGGGTTTAGGGTAGTGCATTGGTGCTTGTGTAGTGTAGGGGGTCGTGCTGGGGGTAGTGTTTTAGGGTTTAGGGTAGTGCAGTGGTGCTTGTGTAGTGTAGGGGGTCGTGCTGGGGGTAGTGTTTTAGGGTTTAGGGTAGTGCAGTGGTGTTTGTGTAGTGTAGTGGGTCATGTTTTAGGGTAGTGCAGTGATGTTTGGGTAATGTAGGGGGTCGTGCTGGGGGTAGTGTTTTAGGATTTAGGTTAGTGCAGTGGTGTTTGGGTAGTGTAGGGGGTCGTGCTGGGGGTAGTGTTTTAGGGTTTAGG
The DNA here is from genome assembly GCA_963921515.1 of Calotriton arnoldi. NCBI lineage: Eukaryota > Metazoa > Chordata > Amphibia > Caudata > Salamandridae > Calotriton > Calotriton arnoldi. Next base: position 564,210 of record CAWUFW010008599.1, on the reverse strand, counting down.
GTAGTGCAGTGGTGTTTGTGTAGTGTAGGGGTCATGCTGGGGGTAGTGTTTTAGTGTTTAGGATAGTGCAGTGGTGCTTGTGTAGTGTAGGGGGTCGTGCTGGGGGTAGTGTTTTAGCGTTTAGGGTAGTGCAGTGGTGTTTTTGTAGTGTAGGAGGTCATGTTTTAAGATGCAACACTCCAATACCTGACCAGTCTGCACTACATAAAACTGCAAAAACTAAAAATAAAAAGTGTTTTGCACACTTTTGTCATTGGGCTATATGTGGGCTACATCTGGGTAATATTTGTGCTACATTTGGGCTCTTTTTTCTCTGGTGGCCATCTTGGAAGACCTTTGTTATGAAGTTTCCTAATTTCCTCATTTACTGCAGTCTCCTCAGTAGGAAATGCTTTCAGTTTTTTACTTTGATTCCATCAAGAAGGCATTCAGATGTGTCTCACATTTGCCATAAATTCAGAATGTTAGCACTCTAGTTGCTCATTAGATCACTGTAGTAAAGCTACTGCTCACTAGGGAGTTAACTGGAAGTCTGCTGCTGGTATTGAAAGTGATTGTTTCAGTCTGCATGTCAGAATTTTCTAATGAAGTAGAAGAGGATTTGAGATCTCACTTAAAACATGCCCTCATTTTTCTTTCTGCAGCACTAACCATAATTTCTATTTCAAAAAGAACCCCCTCATTTTGTTCCTTTTTAAATTAAATGTTTTAAGTATTAACGGTTTATTCCAATCAAGATGGCTTCAGGTGTGCCATACTTTTGTCATAAGTAAGGCTGTTAGCACTCTAGTTGTTCTTTAGAACACTCTGGGAAGCTGCAGTAGAACACAAAGGCATCAACTGACAGGCTGCTCCTGTTGAAATATAACAGGAAGATATTTGAGATCTCACTTGAAACATGTCCTAATTTTTCTTTCTATAGCACTAACCATAATTTCTATGACAAAATGAACCCCATCATTTTGTTCCTTTTAAATTAAATGTTTTAAGTGTTACCAGTTTATTCCAATCAAGATGGCTTCAGGTGTGCCATACTTTTGTCATAAGTAAGGCTGTTAGCACTCTAGTTGTTCTTTAGAACACTCTGGGAAGCTGCAGTAGAACACAAAGGCATCAACTGGCAGGCTGCTCCTGTTGAAATATAACAGGAAGATATTTGAGATCACACTTGAAATCCTAATTTTTCTTTCTACAGCACTAACCATAATTTCTATGACAAAATGAACCCCATCATTTTGTTCCTTTTTAAATTAAATGTTTTAAGTGTTACCAGTTTATTCCAATCAAGATGGCTTCAGGTGTGCCATACTTTTGTCATAAGTAAGGCTGTTAGCACTCTAGTTGTTCTTTAGAACACTCTGGGAAGCTGCAGTAGAACACAAAGGAATCAACTGACAGTCTCTGCCCTTGTTGGATGTACATGTTTTACTGAGAATGTCAGACTTCATTCTCACATGACTGAGAAAGATAATGTGAATTTACAGAAAATATGCTCTCATTTTACCTTCTGGAGCACCTTCCAAAACTCTATGGGACAAGCATGTGAAAATAGTTTTCTCTCAAACATGATTCATGATATCCCAGCAGAAGGTTTTTCACAGGGTAAAATCACCTTAGAACACACCACAATTCCTGAAATTAGTATGGTACCATCAACAAATGAATTCTAATGTAACTAGAGTCTGTTATCACCCTTTATAGTTCTCCTTTTGGTAACCCTCAAAATCTTTGATTCACTACAATGCATTTCAATGGAGTACTATCATTTATATTGGTCCCAAGATGGCTGCCAGCAATTCCAGGATGAAGTGCTGACAGCCAATCAGATCTCACGATGACATGTGTGGTTAGGCTCCGCCCAGATATATCTATCTTTTTACTTTTGATTTTCTCAGCAACTACTGAACGGATTTACACCATTTAACAAAAGGGTTCTTTCTGAACCAAGAACTACCTCTTTGCCAAATTTGGTGTAATTCCGTTCAGCAGTTCGGGCTGTAGCCGTGTCTAAAGTTTCCTATGGAAAATTGCATGGGGAAAACGCGTTTTGGGACCCCCTTTTTCTCGGCCCCGCTTGACGAATCCCCCGAGACTTTCAGGGTAGGAGCGGACCGGAGCGCCCCACAAAGTTTGAAAATTTTGCGAAGATACGTCAACCGGCAAGAGAGTTATTTCAAATAGAATGTCGCGGATTTCCTATGGATAATAGGTTGTAACTATAACTATCTACTGGCGACCGCCAGTAGATAATATATATATATCTACTGGCGGTCGCCAGTAGATAGTTATAGTTAAAACCTATTATCCATAGGAAATCCGCGACATTCTATTTGAAATAACGTTGGCGCCGGTTGACGAATCTTCGCGAAAGTTTCCAACTTGTTGGGGCGCTCCGGTCCGCTCCTATCCTGAAAGTCTCGGGGTGATACGTTAGCGGGGGCCGAGAAAAAAGGGGGTCCCATAACGCGTTTTCCCCATTCATTTTTCCATAGGAACCTTTAGTCGCAGCTACAGCCCGAACTGCTGAACGGAATTACACCAAATTTGGCAAAGAGGTAGCCCTTGGTTCAGTGTCGTGCCTTTTGCTTAAATGGTGTAAATCCGTTCAGTAGTTCCTGAGAAAATCAAAAGTAAAGTCACATATATATCTGGGCGGAGCCTAACCACACATGTCATCGTGAGATCTGATTGGCTGTCAGCACTTCATCCTGGAATTGCTGGCAGCCATCTTGGGACCAATATAAATGATAGTACCTCATTGAAATGCATTGTAGTGAATAGAAGATTTTGAGGGTCACCAAAAGGAGAACTATAAAGGGTGATAACAGGCTTTAGTTACATTAGAATTTATTTGTTGATGGTACCATACTAATTTTAGGAATTGTGGTGTATTCTAAGGTGATTTTACCATGTGAAAAACCTTCTGCTGGGATATCATGAATCATGTTTGAGAGAACACTATTTTCTCATGCTTGTCCCATGGAGGTTTGGAAGGTGCTCCAGAAGCTAAAATGAGAGCATATTTTCTGTAAATTCACATTATCTTTCTCACTCATGTGAGAATGAAGTCTGACATTCTCAGTAAAACATGTACATCCAACAAGGGCAGAGACTGTCAGTTGATTCCTTTGTGTTCTACTGCAGCTTCCCAGAGTGTTCTAAAGAACAACTAGAGTGCTAACAGCCTTACTTATGACAAAAGTATGGCACACCTGAAGCCATCTTGATTGGAATAAACTAGTAACACTTAAAACAATTTAATTTAAAAAGGAACAAAATGATGGGGTTCATTTTGTCATAGAAATTATGGTTAGTGCTGTAGAAAGAAAAATTAGGACATGTTTCAAGTGTGATCTCAAATATCTTCCTGTTATATTTCAACAGGAGCAGCCTGCCAGTTGATGCCTTTGTGTTCTACTGCAGCTTCCCAGAGTGTTCTAAAGAACAACTAGAGCGCTAACAGCCTTACTTATGACAAAAGTATGGCACACTTGAAGCCATCTTGATTGGAATAAACCAGTAACACTTAAAACATTTAATTTAAAAAGGAACAAAATGATGGGGTTCATTTTGAAATAGAAATTATGGTTAGTGCTGTAGAAAGAAAAATTAGGACATATTTCAAGTGAGATCTCAAATCTCTTCTATTTCATTAGAAAATTCTGACATGCAGACTGAACAATCACTTTCAATACCAGCAGCAGACTGCCAGTTGATGCCTTTGTGTTCTACTGCAGCTTCCCAGAGTGTTCTAAAGAACAACTAGAGCGCTAACAGCCTTACTTATGACAAAAGTATGGCACACCTGAAGCCATCTTGATTGGAATAAACCAGTAACACTTAAAACATTTAATTTAAAAAGGAACAAAATGAGGGGTTCTTTTTGAAATAGAAATTATGGTTAGTGCTGCAGAAAGAAAAATTAGGGCATGTTTTAAGTGAGATCTCAAATCCTCTTCTATTTCATTAGAAAATTCTGACATGCAGACTGAAACAATCACTTTCAATACCAGCAGCAGACTGCCAGTTGATGCCTTTGTGTTCTACTGCAGCTTCCCAGAGTGTTCTAAAGAACAACTAGAGCGCTAACAGCCTTACTTATGACAAAAGTATGGCACACCTGAAGCCATCTTGATTGGAATAAACCAGTAACACTTAAAACATTTAATTTAAAAAGGAACAAAATGAGGGGTTCTTTTTAAAATAGAAATTATGGTTAGTGCTGCAGAAAGAAAAATTAGGGCATGTTTTAAGTGAGATCTCAAATCCTCTTCTATTTCATTAGAAAATTCTGACATGCAGACTGAAACAATCACTTTCAATACCAGCAGCAGACTGCCAGTTGATGCCTTTGTGTTCTACTGCAGCTTCCCAGAGTGTTCTAAAGAACAACTAGAGCGCTAACAGCCTTACTTATGACAAAAGTATGGCACACCTGAAGCCATCTTGATTGGAATAAACCAGTAACACTTAAAACATTTAATTTAAAAAGGAACAAAATGAGGGGTTCTTTTTGAAATAGAAATTATGGTTAGTGCTGCAGAAAGAAAAATTAGGGCATGTTTTAAGTGAGATCTCAAATCCTCTTCTATTTCATTAGAAAATTCTGACATGCAGACTGAAACAATCACTTTCAATACCAGCAGCAGACTACCAGTTAACTCCCTGGTGAGCAGTAGCTTTACTCCAGTGATCTAATGAGCAACTAGAGTGCTAACATTCTGAATTTATGGCAGATGTGAGACATCTGAATGCCTTCTTGATGGAATCAAAGTAACAAACTGAAAGCATTTCCTACTGAGGAGACTGCAGTAAATGAAGAAATTAGGAAACTTCATAACAAAGAAGTCTTCCAAGATGGCCACCAGTGAAAAAGAGCCCAAATGTAGCACAAATATTACCCAGATGTAGCCCACATATAGCCCAATGACAAAAGTGTGCAAAACACTTTTTATTTTTAGTTTTTTGCAGTTTTATGTAGTGCAGACTGGTCAGGTATTGGAGCATTGCATCTTAAAACATGACCCACCTACACTACAAAAACACCACTGCACTACCTTAAACCCTAAAACACTACCCCCAGCACGACCCCCTACACTACACAAGCACCACTGCACTATCCTAAACCCTAAAACACTACCCCCAGCACGACCCCCTACACTACCCAAACACCACTGCACTAACCTAAATCCTAAAACACTACCACCAGCACGACCCCCTACACTACCCAAACACCACTGCACTACCCTAAAACATGACCCCCTACACTACACAAACACCACTGCACTACCCTAAACCCTAAAACACTACCCCCAGCACGACCTCCTACACTACACAAGCACCACTGCACTACCCTAAACCCTAAAACACTACCCCCAGCACGACCCCTACACTACACAAACACCACTGCACTACCCTAAACCCTAAAACACTACCCCCAGCACGACCCCCTACACTACCCAAACACCACTGCACTAACCTAAATCCTAAAACACTACCCCAGCACGACCCCCTACACTACCCAAACACCACTGCCCTAAAACATGACCCCCTACACTACACAAACACCACTGCACTACCCTAAACCCTAAAACACTACCCCCAGCACGACCCCTACACTACACAAGCACCACTGCACTACCCTAAACCCTAAAACACTACCCCCAGCACGACCCCCTACACTGCCCGAACACCACTGCACTGCCCTAAACCCTGAAACACCAGCCCCTGCATGACCCCCTACACTGCCCGAACACCACTGCACTGCCCTAAACCCTGAAACACCACCCCTAGCACGACCCCCTACACTGCCCGAACACCACTGCACTGCCCTAAACCCTGAAACACCACCCCCTTCTCGACCCCCTACACTGCCCGAACACCACTGCACTGCCCTAAACCCTGAAACACCACCCCCAGCATGACCCCCTACACTGCCCGAACACCACTGCACTGCCCTAAACCCTGAAACACTACCCCAGAAAGACCCCCTACACTGCCCGAACACCACTGCACTGCCCTAAACCCTGAAACATCACCCCCAGCAAGACCCCCTACACTGCCCGAACACCACTGACCTAAACCCTGAAACACCACCCCCAGCACGACCCCCTACACTGCCCGAACACCACTGCACTGCCCTAAACCCTGAAACACTACCCCCAGCATGACCCCCTACACTGCCCGAACACCACTGCTCTGCCCAAAACCCTGAAACACCAGCCCCAGCACGACACCCTACACTGCCCGAACACCACTGCACTGCCCTAAACCTTGAAACACCAGCCCCTGCACGACCCCCTACACTGCCCGAACACCACTGCACTACCCTAAACCCTGAAACATCACCCCCAGCACGACCCCCTACACTGCCCGAGCACCACTGCACTGCCCTAGACCCTGAAACACCAGCCCCAGCATGACCCCCTACCCTGCCCGAACACCACGGCACTGCCCTAAACCCTAAAACATCAGCCCCAGCACGACCGCCTACACTGCCCGAACACCACTGCACTGCCCTAAACCCTGAAACACCAGCCCCAGCACGACCCCCTACACTGCCCGAACACCACTGCACTGCCCTAAACCGTGAAACACCAGCCTCAGCACGACCCCCTACACTGCCTGAACACCACTGCACTGCCCTGAACCCTGAAACACCAGCCCCAGCACAACACCCTACACTGCCCGAACACCACTGCACTAAACCCTGAAACACCACCCCGTGCATGACCCCCTACACTGCCCGAACACCACTGCACTGCCCTAAACCCTGAAACACCACCCCCAGCGTGACCCCCTACACTGCCCGAACACCACTGCACTAAACCCTGAAACACCAGCCCCCTGCACAACCCCCTACACTGCTCGAACACTACTGCACTGCCCTAAACCCAGAAACACCATCCCCAGCACGACCCCTATACTGCACGAACACCACTGCACTGCCCTAAACCCTGAAACACTACCCCCAGCAAGACCCCCTATACTGCCCGAACACCACTGCACTGCCCTAAACCCTGAAACATCACCCAGAGCAAGATCCCTACACTGCCCGAACACCACTGCCCTAAACCCTAAAACACCACCCCCAGCAAGACCCCCTACACTGCCCGAACACCACTGCAGTGCCCTAAACCCTGAAACACCAGCCCCAGACCGACCACCTACACTGCCCGAACACCACTGCACTGCCCTAAACCCTGAAACACCACCCCCTGCACGACCCCCTACACTGCCCGAACACCACTGTACTGCCCTAAACCCTGAAACCCCACCCCCAGCATGACCCCCTACACTGCCAGAACACCACTGCACTGCCCTAAACCCTGAAACACCACCCCTGCATGACCCCCTACACTGCCCGAACACTACTGCACTGCCCTAAACCCTGAAACACCACCCCCAGCATGACCCCCTACACTGCACGAACACCACTGCACTGCCCTAAACCCTGAAACACTACCCCCAGCAAGACCCCCTACACTGCCCGAACACCACTGCACTGCCCTAAACCCTGAAACATCACCCCCAGCAAGACCCCTACACTGCCCGAACACCACTGCCCTAAACCCTGAAACACCACCCCCAGCAAGACCCCTACACTGCCCGAACACCACTGCACTGCCCTAAACCCTGAAACACCACCCCCAGCAAGACCCCCTACACTGCCCGAACACCACTGCACTGCCCTAAACCCTGAAACACCACCCCCAGCATGACCCCCTACACTGCCCGAACACCACTGCTCTGCCCAAAACCCTGAAACACCAGCCCCAGCACGACCCCCTACACTGCCCGAACACCACTGCTCTGCCCTAAACCCTGAAACACCAGCCCCAGCACGACCCCCTACACTGCCCGAACACCACTGCACTGCCCTAAACCCTGAAACACCAGCCCCAGCCCAACCCCGTACACTGCCCGCACACCACTGCACTGCCCAAAACCCTGAAACACCAGCCCCAGCACAACCCCGTACACTGCCCGAACACCACTGCACTGCCCTAAACCCTGAAACACCAGCCCCAGCACGACCGCCTACACTGCCCGAAACGACTGCACTGCCCTAAACCCTGAAACACCACCCCCAGCAAGACTACCTACACTGGCCGAACACCACTGCACTGCCCTAAACCCTGAAACACCACCCCCTGCACGACCCCCTACACTGCCCAAACACTACTGCACTGCCCTAAACCCTGAAACACCACCCCTCAGCACGACACCCTACACTGCCCGAACACCACTGCACTGCCCTAAACCCTGAAACACCACCCCAGCACGACCCCCTACACTGCCCGAACACCACTGCACTAAACCCTGAAACACCACCCCCAGCACGACCCCCTACACTGCCCTAACACCACTGCACTGCCCTAAACCCTGAAACATCACCCCCAGCACAACCCCTACACTGCCTGAGCACCATTGCTCTGCCCTAAACCCTGAAACACTAGCCCCAGCACGACCCCTACACTGCCCGAACACCACTGCACTGCCCTAAACCCTGAAACACCACCCCCAGCACGACCCCATACACAGCCCGAACACCACTGCACTGCCCTAAACCCTGAAACACCAGCCCCAGCAAGACCACCTACACTGCCCGAACACCACTGCATTGCCCTAGACTCTGAAACACCAGCCCCAGCAAGACCCCCTACACTGCCCGAACACCACTGCACTGCCCTAAACCCTGAAACACCAGCCCCAGCACGACCCCCTACACTGCCCGAACACCACTGCACTGCCCTAAACCCTGAAACACCAGCCCCAGCACCACCCCCTACAATGCCCGAACACCACTGTACTGCCCTAAACCCTGAAACACCACCCCCTGCACTGCCCCTACACTGACCGAACACCACTGCACAGCCCTAAACCCTGAAACACCACCCCCTGCACGACCCCCTACACTGCCCGAACACCACTGCACTGCCCTAAACCCTGAAACACCACCCCTGCACCACCCCTACACTGCCCGAACACCACTGCACTGCCCTAAACCCTGAAACACCACCCCCAGCATGACCCCTTTACTGCTCGAACACCACTGCACTGCCCCAAACGCTGAAACACCACCCCCAGCATGACCCCTACACTGCCCAAACACCACTGCCCTAAACCCTGAAACACCACCCCTGCACGACCCCCTACACTGCCCGAACACCACTGCACTGCCCTAAACCCTAAAACACTCCCCCCAGCATGACCCCCTACACTACCTAAACACCACTGCACTGCCCTAAACCCTAAAACACTACCCCCCGCATGACCCCCTACACTACCCAAATACCAATGCACTACCCTAATCCCTAAAACACTACCGCCGCACAACCCCCTACACTACCCAAAGACCACTGCACTACCCTAAACCCTAAAACACTACCCCCCGCACAACCCCCTACACTACCCAAAGACCACTGCACTACCCTAAACCATAAAACACTACCCCCAGCAGTACCCCCTACGCTACCCAAACACCACTGCACTACCCTAAACCCTAAAACACTACCCCCAGCAGTACCCCTACACTACCCAAACACCATTGCACTACCCTAAACCCTAAAACACTACCCCCAGCAGTATCCCCTACACTACCCAAACACCACTGCACTACCCTAAATCCTAAAACCCTAAAACACTAACCCCAGCACGACCCCCTACACTACCCAAACACCTCTGTACTACCCTAAACCCTAAAACACTCCCCCAGCACGACTCCCTACACTACCCAAACACCACTGCACTACCCTAAACCCTAAATCTACCCCCAGCATGACCCCCTATACTACACAAACACCACTGCACTACCCTAAGCCCTAAAACACTACCCCCAGCACGACCCTCTTCACTACCTAAACACAACTGCACAATTTGTTACAGGCATTGCAACGCAGGCCTGTGGTGCTTACTGGAAGTACCTGGTGGGCTGGTTGGGCCCCAGGGACTCTCAGGATTCAAGGTGACCTAATCCCCCAACTTAAAACGTGCCACGGGCGCGTTTGCACAGTGGTGAAGGGAGGGGCGGGGCCTCAGGTGACATGTGCGCAAACACGCCCTGTGGTGCGTTTTAAGTTGGGGAGTTAATTCCCTTTGAATCCTGGGGCCAACTAGCCCACCAGGTACCTTCAGTAAGCACAACAGAGGTGCGTTGCAGAGAGGTGAAAAAAGGTGCGTGGCCTCGGAACGCCTCTCTGCAACTCAGCTCTGTGGTCCTAACTGTAGGTACCTGGGGGGCTAGTTGGGCCCCAGGGACCCTCAGGATTCAAGGGGACTTAATCCCGCAACTTAAAACGCGCCACGGGGCGCGTTTGCACACATGTCACCTCAGGCCCCCCTCCCTTCACCACTGTGCAAACGCGCACTGGCTCTGGTTAGTCAGAGTCAGTTACCACCATTACCCGTCTGAAAAAGTTGTGGGCACAGGATGATTTTGCAACAAGGCCTCTTTCTGCTCCTCTGTTGGTTCTTTCTGCACATCTTTTGCTTCTTTCTGTGCGTTTTTCTTCTTTCTTCACATGTCCTACCTCTGTTGGCATAGTTAGAAACTAGCATTTAAAAACCTTTGAAATTCACTTAAAAATCATAGTTTTCAGGCACGTTATAGTTAGAAATTAGCATTTAAAAACCTTTGAAATTCACTGAAAAACCATAGGTTTTAGGCACGTTATAGTTAGAAATTAGCATTTAAAAAACCTTTGAAATTCACTGAAAAAACCATAGGTTTCAGGCACGTTATAGTTAGAAATTATCATTTAAAAACCTTTGAAATTCACTGAAAAAACCATAGGTTTCAGACACGTTATAGTTAGAAATTAGCATTTAAAAACCTTTGAAATTCACTGAAAAAACCATAGGTGTTAGGGACAGTTATAGTTAGTTGGACATTGCACTCGTACAAAACCCGTGAAATTCCCTGTTATAGTTAGTTCAGCTAACTATAACTCGCGCCCGCAATGCACTGCTGATGACGTCACATATTACATCACTCATGACATGGTCAGTGACATCACTGATGACATCTCAAATGACATCACTGATGACATCATCCATGTGATAATTTCATGCATCTTCTCACACCCTAATATAACTTTTGATACACCCACTCTAAATTACAGACTGCCATTCTCAAAACCATAGACACTCCAACACCAAAAACTACATACCCACTCACTGATTCTTAGGTCTACACACACATCCACTCACTCACCTGTACAGTCACTCATACTTACAGTCACTCAGTACAGGACTATCATATGCACTCATACACCTATATAAACACTCACACACCGCCACTCATCCATAGAGGTACTCACACACCTAGTCAGTCATGCAAAAAATTAATCACACACCCATTTACTCACCTATACAGTTATACACACACCAGCTCACTTACTCATACAAATACTAGCACATTCTTACGCTCTTATACAATAACTGATACAAGCACACACGCATCCATACAGCCACTCTCACAATAACACACTCTCACTTATAGCCATTTAAATACTCTAACACACATATATACTGCCTTTTACATATGTAGTTACTCGCACATGTACCTCTGAGATATACATTCACTCACTAACACACCCATACACACACTCACCCACCCAAGCAGTCCATCACAGATGCACTCTTGAAATCATGCACCCAGTGAATCACCCACTCACACATCTATGTATAGAGTCACACACACCCCACCCACACAAACACTCAGGCAGCCATACAGATACTCAGAGAACCAATCAATAACCCATATAGACACTCATGTAGCTATTCGCAAATCCATGCATCCACTTACACACCAACAAACAGACGGATACAGACATTCACACAGTTTAGTCACTAACCCATGCATTCAGTAAGATACGTTTAATCACTCACTTGTAGAGTCAGTCACTCACATACTAAATCATCCATTCAGACACTTATACACCCACTCATTCTTCAATACGCCTTTCCCTATATATATTAAACATATTTAAACTTTACAGAAACACACAGTCACTGGATGATGTCATCAGTGATGTCATCAGTGATGTCATTTGAGATGTCATCAGTGATGTCATCCGTGATGTCACTGACCATGTCATGAGTGATGTAATATGTGACGTCATCAGCAGTGCATTGCGGGGCGCGAGTTATAGTTAGCTGAACTAACTATAACAGGGGAATTTCACGGGTTTTGTACGAGTGCAATGTCCAACTAACTATAACTGTCCCTAAAACCTATGGTTTTTTCAGTGAATATATATATATATATATAAATAAAATGAAAGGTTTTCCTTTTTAAAATTCATGTAAGTTTACTGACAACTTAAGTGCCACTCGTATTGTCTATAATACAACTCGAAGCACAGCAGCAGAAATAATCCCATTATTGATACTTACCCATGAACAATTTAGTACATTTAGTCCCTTCTAAGAATATTCATATTAATGCTGTGATTTGTACACATCTACCAGTCATCATTGCATAAGAAAGCCATTTCCTGCAGAATTGTAGGAAAGATAAAGGGCCTCATTAAGCCATTGGCATGATTATCACAGGATCTTTATTCTGTGACATTTATTTTACTTTCCAAACAGGATGTCAAACAGATGATAAAATAGGATAAATTTAGAAGAGTAGCTGAAAATTCCTTCCATATGTGTACTTGCAAAATTGGAAAATATCACTCTATGGGATTTTACTCCTTTCTGAGTGTTCTAAAAGAAGAGATTTTTTCTTCTCAGTTTTTTTCCCAAACGGATTGCTGTACTTATTCAGACGATACAAATTGATAAATAAAGTCCTTTCTATTATTTAAATTATTGTTTATCCTTCTGCTTCCGATAAAAACAAACTAAAACATAAAACAGTCTTGCTGGTTTATCGATAGATTACCCATGATGCTCTCTCCATTATCCCCTGCATCTCTTCTGCTTGTATTGCTGTTTCCTGTAGACAATGATATAAACAACAGTGAAAGGACGTGCAGACATTATAATGAACATATAGAATTCAAAACATACTCAGCATATAACAAAAGAAAGTGAAATTGACTAATTCACACCACAAATATCAGTTTTGCGCATTACTGTAAACATAATGTTCTGACACTCAACTGATTTCATCTGTCACTACCTGTTGCTCGAGGGTTGGAAGAACGTCTGCTGCCATGAAGAGTTCCGGCTCTATCCACAGGTATTATGTGACATCATTCTATCAGAGTCCAAGCTCGAAATAAACAATGTTAATAAAATAATAAACATGGATTGATGTTCTTGATGTTACTTCTTATGAGGGGGACCGGTTAAAACTTAAACCTTTCATATAATCCTTGCTAATGGTTATATCATGCAAGAAATCAATATTTGATCAGACTCTCTAATTGTAATCAATCAATCGCCTTTCTCAGTTTCCAATTATTATTTTCCGAATGCCTAATAAACTTCTTTTGCCATTACCTTTTTTGCGTTTATTGGTTCAACAGGAGAAATACAAAGTTCACATGCCAATCAAGCAGAGGATAACATAGCTGTGCACATCATAAGAAATCAGCGGACGTTATTCTTCTGTAGAATGTGTTAGTACAGCTCTAAGTCATGTGAAAAACCCTGTCGAGCAGCATGATGAACTCTAAAAGTTGAAACAAGAAGGAAATGACAAAGGAAAAAGAGCAGAGAGAGATGGAGATCATGCACTAACCCCACAGTTACCCGAGCCCATAGGAGCTAAGCCGCAGAGGTCTTCAAACTTTTGTAGGTTGAGCCCCCCCAACTGAATTTTTTAAAATGTCGGGCCCCCCCACCACCTGACAGAATTTTTTGGAAGCTGGTACACTACATAATCGACTGCCACCCGCATATCCCGGGCCATATCCGGCAAATAATGTTCAACACAATAAGAGTGTTTAGTTAACTGCAGGTTTGTGAGTGGGTGTGGTTAAATGACAGAGGCTTATTACACAGCTCAAAACACAATTTTCCAAGATAAAATGTGCACAAATTGTTTTTACTAGGATGCTTTGTTTTACACGACATAGAATAATAATAATAATAACACCACCAACATTAATGTGACGGGTGTGCCTGTTTTTCGCCACAGAGACGGTCAATCTGTGGATGGATTTTCGCTACTGCCATCCTCAGGTTCTGCTCCACATCAGGTCTTGAACAGTACTTAGTCTTTAAAACCGCAAGTGCTGAGAACCCAATCTCCCATAAATAGGACGAGCTGAAAGGCAAGAGAGTTTTGATAGCAGTTTCTCTCAAAGCTGAATATTCTGCAGACATTTTCAGCCAAAACTCTCCCAGTGAGACTTTGCTGAAATGCATCTGCAGAGTGCGGTCACTTTGGAGATCAATCAGTTCTTCCTGCATACGAATCGGGAGATGGCTTGCCACCTCTGCCAGAAATGGTTGAAAGACCCAGTCAGTGAAGTGATCGTTGTCCTCAGGAAAATACTTTTGCAAACTGTCCCTGAGATATGTCAGGTGATTTTTTATTATCTCAGCAACACTTGAATGTTCATATTCAGTTTCCTGAAGAGCATCTACTAAACATGGAAACTGCTCAAACAGGCCATCTTCAACTAGTCTTCTCCATAATTCAAGCTTCTTCTTGAATGCAGTTATTCTTTTATTCATGGTAAAAGAAGTGATGTCAGCTCCTTGTAGAAATAATGTGTCAGGCTTGATTAATATTAACAAACAAACATATTTGCACAAAAGTTTCTTGGGGTTTTGCCATCAACACCAGAGGCTCAGGTTTAAAAGGAAAATACTTTAATCAATTGTATACACTATTGCGTAGGACCCAGCAACTGTTCACTCGAGATTGATATTCAATTCTCAAAAGGGTTGTTTTCCTTGGGGTTATTTAAGAATCTGCAGAGAGTCACATTGAAGTGAAGGTGCTCAGAATCTGGTACACGAGGAACACTTCTTCGCTAGAAATCATTAACAAACTTTCTAGGCAGCATTATAATGGGATAATTGCCCACCAACAAGTTATGGATCAGAAGACAAAGGTGAAAGTTCACAGAGGGCGCTGAACGAACACCTTGTTGAGAATTCCTTAGTGGTATGGTAAGGTACTTACATAAAGCAGTCGGGGTTTAGGACACAAGTCCGGCTTATGTTTAAAAAATAGAACTAATAAAAACTGAATGATGTTGCCTATTTTACTTCAGAACAATGTTGTCTGACAGACTTTGTGGCGATCAAAAGGATCTGGGTCCACCTGCACAATGAACTAGCAGCATTGCAGTGCATGTAAATGTGCACTTTTGTAATTTAGGAAGAAAACCGCGATGGGGCACGGCATGTCCATGCTTTTTTGTTTACCTTTATAGCACGGTCATCGAAACGCATTTGCAATGCAATCGGTCTCGCATTTGCGAGAGTTTAAGCTATTGGCATTGTAAATGACAATGCCTTTTTCTATTTTAAAAGCACATAAATAAAAGTCATTGTCATTTACAATGCCAATAATGCAAACTCTCGTAAACGCAAGACCTATTTCATTGCAAATGCTTGTATTTTTTCTGCACATGTTTGTTTATTCTTCTTACTCAGAACATTAAGGACAGGCATGGACATTCACATTAATGAGGAATGGGCTTCTGGTGATTTATCAAGGCAATGCCTCATCTGGGGCAGTAAACGCTAAATAAACGCAAGGCTTCTGGCCAATAATTCGTGAGCTATGCATCACGGAAAGGAGTCACTGAACAAACCGCTGATAATGTTCACAAACATGTCCGCAAGTGCGCTGCGCTTGTGAGTGCACAACATGGGGCAGTGAGCAGCTGTTGTAAAACGTCGAATGATTATTCAAAGGACAAACAACCCACCTACCTCCACTGGCCCCGCCCTTTACTTGTGCTTTTCCGTGAGTCGTGCCCTGCCGATTGCACAATTGTTTTTGACAAATGATAAAGGTTTCCAGAATTATACAAAACCTGTGCAATGTGGCTCTCTATTCTTTGGAAAGTTGCTCTGTGTAAGTGATTAATAACTCAGTATTAAAATACATTGAAAATAGTTGGTCAGTTTTGTTTTGGTTCTCTAACAAAAAGTAAATTCCTGGATATGTGATCTAGAAAAAATACGGACTGGTTACGAAATGCCACTGCAGCTGAAAGACTGCTGGGCTGGGGCAGAGGCAGTCACATGTCAGGCCCGTCCTGAAAGAGTGAACGGTCGGTAAAGTCAGCCATGTCAGGTTAGTACCTCTGAAATACAGGTGGTCAGCATAGTCAGTCACATGTCTGCCCAGTGATTCTGAAAGACTGCTGGGCTGGGGCAGAACCAGTCACAAGTCAGGGTAGTGCCTCTGATGTCACTTCTTGTGATGCCACTTCCTGTAAAGTCGTGGCTTGTCGTGTGCTGTCGTGCGCCGTGATGTCGCGCGCCATGATGTCACTTGCATACTGCCTAACTAGGTTAGTCCCCCCACTTCTTTTTTTAGGACTTGTGCCCTGACCAGGTGCAGTCAATATGTTACTTGGATATGAATGTACTCCTGTGTTGCTCGGATTCCACAAGTTTCCATTTTCCTCCTTACTTGAGGTTTCCCACACTGATAGGTCACTGATCCCCCCCCCTAACAGAATAATCGTGTCAGCTGGGTGTTGTGGGGGGGGGGTTGTCACACCTTGGTGGCTGAACATGCATTACATCAGTTTGCAAGCTCACTGTATGACACTTTTTAATCTCAGACCAGAACATGCTTAGATCATGAATGCAGAGGTGCAAAGAATGCAGAGTCCAGTATTCTCACTGTCACAGACCTCACTCTGTTAGACAAGTATTTTCTGAGGCACTCAACTCTTCCACTAAAATTCAAACTCTGCGAGACATAGGTTCCTGTTGCCCGCAGGCCACAGCTTTTGAGCCTTTCATGTCTCTGGCACAGTCATTTGAAACACTTTCAAAGTTTCACCATGCCATTTTCAACACTTTCAAAGTCTTCACAGTCACTGGTGCAGGTGGGAGTTGTGTTGCTTCCCATGTGAGAAGTTCTTGCTATTGCCAATACCAATGGCGCTATTTGCACTAGCGCTATTCACACTGCTGCAGTGGTGTCCTTTTTAAACAATAGTTTTGCTGTTTGTGTAATTTAATTGACAGACCATCGGTAAAATTCAAATAGCCTAAGTCGTAAATAATATCTGCCTCATTCCTAGAAAGCACAATTCTTAAAACTCTGCCTGCCTAGGAGCATGATAAAGGTATGAGTCAGTCTTTATTCAGGAAAACACTAGATGGCAGCATTCTGTTGTTTAATGTTAACTGAACTTGCACCGCTTTCACAGGAGAAAAAATTTGTAATTAAATTATAAAAGTATGCACGTCGTGCCCCATCAGTTTCCCCTCCTTCCCCCTCCAAACTCCCCCCGGAGGACTTCGAGAACTGGGAAACACTGAATGTGTGCTCGAAGGCTGTAAATAACAGGGCAACATTCTAGTAAAAAGCCCTTTTCACTTACCTGTTGACGATGTAAAATGTTCCGAGGTGAAATCCTTCCCAGTGAGGCTGTAAAACACAGGATAACGTAGACAGCAACCAGAGAAGAAAAGTCAGCAAACGGCAGGAGTGAAAAGCGCCACACTACCAAAAGGTAGTAGTATTCAGGAGCTTTATGCTCGCAAATTTCGCGGCACTTCCTGCCATCGACGATGCTGTCCCCTCATTGGTGGAACGTCAGTGGTGACGTACCTATGTGCTCATTGGATGCTGTGCTCCAATGGAAAAGCCCCATTTGAAAATGTAGAAGAAATGCAGGAAGCAAACGTACCTGCAACGTAGAAGTGGACAACAATGAAGGTGAGGTTTTAGGGTGGAGTGCGCGCCCCCCCTAAGATGGTGTCGCGCCCCCCCAGGGGGGCGCGCCCCACAGATTGAAGAACTCTGAAGGTAATGAGGAGACACACAGCACAGCGCGCAGTCTCAGTCTAGTCCGCAGCGTCAGCAGTCGATTCACGCTGGCCCATATGGGCCAGGAATGATTCCCAGATATCCCCGAGGCGAGAGGGGGCTGGCATCAAATCCCAGTAGGTCGCCAGTTGATTTTGGGAGTGTAAGGCATCCCTTAGCCAGACCTCGACTCGCGGGCTCAATCTATGACCCCAGCACATTGCCACTCTCCTCTTACCCATGTGCAGTTATTGAGCAACTTTTGTGCATAATTCCTGCGTTACTTCATCAATATATCCCTGCAGGGCTTGGTTTTGTGGTGTGCAAGTTTTCCCTAGCCCTGTCATCTCATCAATTGTATCGATAATAGTTACCAATTATCCCTGAACTGCTCGGCAGTCCCAGGCCAAATGCAAGAAATTAGCACAGGGGTTTGAGCATCTAGAACAGCGTGTCTCATGCAGTAGCCCTCTTCTACATAGCCACTCCGGTGTGCGTTAAAGCCTGTGTAAGAACTTAAAATGCCGCTGTTGCAGCCTTAGTTGGGCAAAAGGGCCCTTGACTGTGCGCAGCAGAAGATGCATATGTCCTCTGAGATAGGCACCTCCAATAAGACCTCCCATCCCAAATGGGCGGCAGGTACTCGAATGGGAGCAGCCCTCTGCATATCGAAATATAGTCTGGTTATCAACTTTTGCGGGGAAGGGTTTCCCAGTAGTCCCTCTAGTGCAGGCAGCGTGGAGGGAGCAACAGGAAAGGAAGCATAGGTGGCACTCATGGCCTCTCTAAGCTGATAATAGGTCAAGCGGTCGAGCAGTTTCGCCACATCATCCCCAAACACCCAGGGCTACCGGGCGTTTTGTTGTGCTGCCGAGCTGGGGGCTGATTTCGTTGATGGGGACCTGCATGTGCTTAAAAACATTTGTTTTGCTTTGTTTATTTCGAAGCTCACGCAGGTCCCCATCAACGAAATAAGCCCCCACCGCAGTGAAATCAGCCCCCAGCTCGGCAGCACAACAAAACGCCCGGTAGCCAGTCCGGCCCTGCAAACACCAGCTGTGGCATAATGAACTCCCCCTCAGGGAACACAGCTACCATCGTAGGGAGTCGGAGACGCCTAAGTCTTTCACCCACCCCTGTGTCATGTGTGAAGGGAAAGCTTGGGCGCCCGATCACTGTCGCTGAATGAGCAAAAAGCTCCTCCAATCCAGCCCTGCGGCAGAACTCACGCTATGCCCAAACTGCATAAAATCGTATCCATCCCCGCCCATGGCCGAGACTGAGGTACCATAGCAAGTGACTGCCATGCAGCAAGATCATGTTCTGGTGCTGTGTGTGCCATAAACTGTGTGAGGTATACCCAATAAAACACAAACTGCGCCTGTGTGCAGTAATAATATAGATCTATATCAGGTGCTCCCAATCCCCCTTGTTCGAACAGCAAAGTTTACCAGCCCATGCTAATGTCATAAGGCTCAACCTCAGCCTATGTCTAAAGCTTGCTAGTTAGTAGCAAGGGGAGGTTAATGAACAAGTAGAGGAATTTGGGCAGTATGATCATTTTGTCAATGGCCAAACGCCCCACCATAGATAGAGGAAGGGGAGCCCATGCAGCCACTGGATCCTCCTGCACGTCAATAATTAGATTTCCATGGGACATCCACCTCACGACTCAGCCATATTCCCAAATACTTTGTCATGACCTTCAAGGAAGATCCTGCCTTTTCAATTATTTCTTTGAGTTATTCCATACCATACCCTTCTAAACCATGGAACCGTCTGCTGTGCTTTTGGATCCGCACTTGACATGATACATATAAGAATGATTAGAAATTCAGAGCGACCTTAACCATTTTTAAAGGTATACAGTTCAAATGTTTATTGTTTATTCAAGTTCAAATAGGGCAGTATGTGTAGTATCTAGAAGAGTGAATAAGTCAATGACGAATTAAATCTGTTATGTATGGGACTGAAATCAGATGAGAGACTTTTGACTGCTGCATGATCCTGCATAGGAATTTCTACAGATGGTTACACCTTGACTTCATTGTGTAACACAGTCATGCACTCAGGCTACCAGGTGCACTTCAGTAAAAAAATGAGTGTTAGATAATTACATTTGTAATATTTCACAAGTATACAAAGTGCATAGTTGCCACCTTCCTCACCGGCAACATAAAGTTCAATATATTTTGGGATGTTAGCTTGGTCTCTTTTGTCCTACTGTGCATCCCAATGGACCTATCGAAAATTAGGGAATTTCACTAAGTCACCATCAGTACTGAAGAAAAACATCCTGGAGGCATGTTTTTTTTATTTGCAATTGTCATGTCGGTCGAACTTTACCCCAAGGGATTCGAGTGCTTTAAATGAGCACCAGTTAAATAACACAAAGACATTGTTATTTTTGGGATGAGGAAAATAATATATTTTTTATTTCCCAGAATCACAGGTTGCTGAGCCACACCAAGACTCCCTGTTTCCCCCGCTACAAAGCCGGCAGTGCTGGCCGTTGGGTCCCATTCTCTCCTACCCCTCACATTGCTTGTCCTCAATTCCCAGTTACTCTTTCCTGGTGATACAGCAAAGAGATTGTGCGCAAGAGGATAAGGGGGTCATTTACATGCCCCTTGCTGCACATTTGCGCCACCGGAGCATCATTTTTGTGAGGCTCCGGAGGCGCAGATTGCAGACCCATATCTACAAGGCCACACAAAGCCACTTTGTGTGGCTTTTCATGGCCTCATAGATATGGTGTGAAGCAACTCAGTGCAAGTCGCTGTATTGCCTTACACTGCATCAGGGAGGCGTTCCACGGGTATTGTAGTGGGTGTTCCCATGCAGCCCTATAGATTTTGACGCTACCCCAGATTTACAAAGTCAGATAAACCTGGTCCAGCGCCATAACCTTACACCTCCCCATTTCTCCTAGTTTTATCTCTTTCCATTATGCAGCACACATAGAACAAGGAAAAAGCCTCCATGGATTGGTTTTGTGCAGGAAGGTGTCTCCATTCCTGCACAAAAACAATCATGCCAACAACGCAGACACCTGGTGCCTACATTAGCGCTTGGCTGCAAAATGTGCAGCAGTACTAGCTAAATGGACAAGAATACACTGCATCTTGTAAATACGGTGCATTCCTGGACTTTCGAACTGGCGTAGGGTTGCACAGCAAAAAGACTTGCAGCGCTGCACTAAGCCAATTCTTTGTAAAGGAGGCCCTAAGTTCTCTGATCTACACAGTTAGAAGATTTTGTGACTACTTCTATCTCAATGCTTTAGGAGTGGTGTTTCATTAAAGGGAGGTGAAATAAGCTACATTCATTGCTCCACAATAAACCTTCATAAAGCAGATCTAAAGTGTTTATGCTTGCTCACTGGAGGCATTCTAATCACTAATTCTCCTTCCATCCTTCAATTCTACGAGCCTGATGTACAAGATTTTGAATTGGAAAGTAGTCATTATTTTTGCACAATGCCTCAATAAGGCTCAATGGGCCAGATGTATCATCATTGTATTTTGCGAGTACTTAATAGCGAATTTTACCGATTCGCTATTAAGGACTCGCAAAATGCAATGTATGTAGGTTTTGCAATAATAATTGCGATTCCTACATATTCCTTAATTGCGAATCGCAAATTGTGATTCGCAATTATGGAATACCTTCCCATTCATTTCTACAGGCCTAGAGGCCCATAGGAATGAATGGGAAGACGTTCGCAATTTGCGATTACCCAATAGGTACTCGCAAATTGCGAATGTAATTTCAAGGGTGCAAGGGTGCCAAAAGGACACCCTGTTGCACCCCTGAAATATGCATGTGTGCACGTGTGGCGCACATACATGCCCTAATGGCACATGGCACTTTGAAAAGTGCAAAAAAGTGCATTTTTCTAGGAAATAGCAAATCACCACCAATTTGAAGTTGGTGGTAATTTGCGATTCCTTAAGGCCAAATCGCAACTTTTGGGTGCTTCCAGAAATCACTATTTGCGATTCCTTAAATGCATCTGCAAAATAGGGAATCGCAAATTTTGCGATTCCCTATTTTGCGATGGCCTTTTGGGATGATACATCCCAAAAGGCTTTTTCCCGTTCGCTAACGGGCCGATTCTGAGAAGGCTTGATACATCTGGCCCAATAACCTTTTAAATTTCGCATGTTCCAAACGGCCATTTGCACAGATTAGCTTAAATTCAACTTCATGTATTCATGTATATTAATGAGGCAGTACTTCCTCTGTGAATCCTTCGATGGCCGTAAATGCAAAAACGGGGGCCTTTGAGGGACCATAAAACCCGTTCCCTTTTTTAATATTTGCAAAATGCCACAATTGCAGCTATGGAAGGATGCAAAGAAACACTGTGGAGTCACATTTGACACCACATTTTCCTGGCGTTTTGGAAGGACTCGCAGTGCAAAGTACAAAGCCATTTGCAACTCACAGTGTCTCTTTGGTATACTGCTATTGTGTTTTTGCAGTTGCAAAGCCTGAAAGTGTATGCAGGGCAGGCTTTCCAAGGATAGGTAGCTTTTATACTTTTGATCACAGATAACTGCACACATTTGGAGCAAAATTGTGTTCTAGGTAAGGGCTGTGATTTTAGTAAGCAGTGATGCTAGTTTCACTACTCTTTCTTGTCACTGTCCAAGCCTTATATAGAAAAGGATACAAGTTTGCCAGAGATGTGTGTGGGTGCGCTCAGCTAGAGTGCTAGCTAAAACACATGGGGGCAGATTTACAAGCCCCTTGCGCCACTTTTGCGTCACTTTTCCCATGTTAAAAGTGACGCAAAAGTGGCGCAAGGGACTTGTAAATCTGCCCCATGGTGCTCAAATAACAAAAGGCATTTTGGAGTACGTAAAGTAGCGCCATTTTACGTACTCAAAAATGCAATTCACAACCTCCTGCCGGAGACTTCCACCTCCATCTCTTCTATTATTTTCTGTACAGAGATTTCCTTTTTGGTGGGAGACACCTAAACACACAGAGGCAAGTGTTTCCGTATATATGCGAGTGAGAGAAGTGGGAGTGGTGGGAAAAAGGGATGTCATTTCGACAAATGAGTAAGGCATTTTTCATTCACCAAATACAGACCTACATCTGCTTTTGCACAACTTCTAACAAAACAGCTAAGCCTTAGAGTAAGTCAAGCACCACATATGGCCAAACATTGGTAGCGCAACACACACTCACAGGACACAGTGGAGGCAGGGACTAACACTACCACCATCACCACATAATATTATATAAATTAAAATACATGAAAAATTATTTTACATTTATTTCAAAATATAAAAAAATATATATATATTTTAAATGTTTTATTGTGATTTATATTAATTATGTTAACCATCAAATACATTTTAATGTAATATATTTTAAATTAAATGATAAAGTAAATGAAATGAAAATTCGTTAAAAGATAATATCAACTGAAAACATAACTTGCAACCAACCTTGTAATACATACAATACAACTAGAACTGGAAGCGGTGGAGGGATCACATGTATATTTACTGAGTTTATTTTAAAAAATAAACTATAATATTCATTTAAATTATAATTAAATGGTATGCTAGGTTTTTGAGCTGTTGTGTTGTATTCTTGCTAGTTGCCATGGTCCACCATCCAACATTTCCAAGGCTTTATACCTACCACTTTGGGCTTTGCCTCTGTTATGAGACAAAATGTTATATGGAGTTTCCAAAAAGGAACTCATCAGCATATTGCCAACGAAAAACTGAGTACATACTGCTTTGCAGGGAAAGAAAGAAAACATTTTCCTGTATCGTGAGGGAATAAAAAAAGTCATGAGTGGGACTGGTGCGCAGAAGAACAAATTAGCACATAAAATCATAGTTTGTTTTCTTCCAAAACACTAACCTTCAGGAGGACTGCCAGCTGCTGACATCAGGATAGACAATAGGAGATGAGTGAATAATTCTCTCAGCCCTCCCTTTGCTGCCACTACCTTTCCCAACTCTTAGTTTCTTAGATTGAAGGACAGGCGCACTCTTCTCTGTCACGATGACTCTCAGGACACCGCCAACCACCATGCCCTTTCCAGGTCACCCAAGTTGCTCACATGTGCCTATTCCTCTTTCTAAGAGAACCAATTGTGGAAGAACAGCTCAGCCATTTAAGGGAGAACAGAGGCAGCATGAGCACTGGAGATTCAGTATGGCAGCAGAAGTTAATTACAAAAAAGTTTCATTGTGTTTTGTGTGTGTATGTGTGCATCTATGTGAATGTATTTGTATGTTCCCATGTGTATGCCTATATGTGTGCAAATGTAAGGAGTGTGTAATATTGTTATGCTCACCACCCACTTTATTAAAAGGTTGACCCTGGCACAATAGTTGTAATTCTTGGCAATTTAGTAGTATCTATAGATTATTAACCTTTGCCACCTGTGGTAAAGTGCAGGCCCTCTCATAATGGTGGTATTTCTTGGAAATGTGTAGGCATCTGTGACATGATGCCATCACCCAAAAAAATTCTCGCTCTGGCACAACACTGATAGTTCTTGGAAACTTGATATCATAAATACCAATTAGACTTCCCCTGTAATATGCTGTCAGTGGCATAATGGTGGTAATTCATGCCCTATTGTGGTCATGCACTGTATTATTGTGCATATATATCTCATAATCTAACAACAGTTTATATTTTGGCATAATGTGCACATACATGACAACTTACTGGCCCCTGCATAGCTGGGGTACTAACAGTATGTTTGTGATTCTTGGTATACAAAAGGCATCAATTCCATACAGTGTCTGATCCTACTGATCCTAGTGGAATGTTCACACTGGCAAAATGGTGGTTTCTGGCATATTGTGACCACCAATTGCACAGTGATGTTCTGGGAATAAAGTGGTACTTCCTGATGTTTTGTGGGAATTCATTGAACAATAGTGGTACTTCTTAAGCTATTGTGGGTTTCCTTGACACCTGCTTTCGCTATAATATGGACTCCTGACTTATGGTCATGATTCTTTGTACATTGTGAGTATGCGTGTCATAATGGTGACCATACTAGCTTAATGCCAGGCCTGCCTTAAGTGGCTGAAACATTGTTGTTAGAAATGGCCCTTTCTGCAGGGTCACCTCCAAACATTTTGGCATCCTCCTCCCCTTTTTGCTGAATTCCTTTTTGTTAGCCTTCATTTGTGTAAGCTTTGGGACTCTTTACTTTATGTTACTTTGCTTTACTACTGATAACCAGTGATAAATTGCATGTCCTCTTTACCATAAACATGGTTTGATTGGATTATACAAATTTGGCATATTTAACTTACCTATAAGTCCTGGTAAATCGCACTACCTTTGCACAGGCCTGTAAATTAGTTGCTCCTAGTAGGCCTGCGGCACTGATTGTGCCACCCAATTAAGTAGCCCTTTAGACATGTCCTTCTGGTGTTAATATGAATGTAGGACTGGTTTAATTTCAGGCTGGCACACATGAGCTATTGATGTTTTTCTTGTGATTATTGATTTGTTGTTATTATTTGTTTGCAAAAACGTTCCATATATTATTATTTTTATCCCCAAATTTTTTTTTGCACTTTGTAAATGTTGTATATAGTTCTATTTCAAACGTTTTTGAATTGTGCGATTTACTAATGTGGTGTTTCTTTGAAAAGACATGCTCTATTGATTTATGAATGTCTTTGTTGAAATATCAAAAATAAGCGAAATAAAGCTTGAAAACTTTGGAATTGATGATCCAAGGTTTATCACAACTCTAATCAAAATAACCCCCCCAGACATCCTGTTTGCTTATTTCAGACACTGGGTTGGCGCTCCTGTGCACCAGCCCATGCCGTTTGGTCGCGCCCCGCCCATTCACTGCCGGCAACTGGGAGTATAACTGAGCCATGAGCGTGATGGCCAGTACCTCCCGGTCCCGGCAGCGTTCGGGTAGGTCCACTGATGGTCTCGCGGTGATAGCACATAAGTACTGACTCGTTGCTCCGCATGGAGTGCCCGCATTTCGATTCCCTTACTTTCACTTGGGAGGTGAGTTTGCGCCTGTTGGATTACAAGGCAACGGACACATCTGGGACCGCCAGTAATGGGCTGACAATACAGAGACCCGGGATTTTGATAACACGGCTGCCTTGGCCCTACCGTGCATAGATACCGGTTGCTCAAAATTTTAAGCACAATACCTTGTGACTCTGGGAGTGGGCCACCCTGTATCATATGGGCTTTGCGGCATACCTGTGGCTGACTCATGGGGTCCCACGGTGTCCTCCGTATTGGCTCGTTTTTAATTTTAACTTGCCTACTACCTTGATATGATTGTTGGTTGTTTGTGAATCTTCAACTACCATTTGAGGCGCTTACACCACACCATTAGGTGTAATCTGCCTCACTGTGAATAATATGCACTTCATTGCCCCCACTTTCTTTAGGACACTGGAATTACCAGGTGTCTCTACCTGCCGGGAGTCGATGGTGTGAGTCGCCAACCTAACTAGGGTGAGTTCACCAGTTTTCAGCTGCCATATAAGTACGGGCCTAACATACCCGTTGTGTTTTTATTCATTTTTATTGATTCGCCACTTTCTGCACGAGCATGTCATGACTGCGTGACGCATGTTATTTGACACCATGATTATATCACTAATGCTGCATCATGTGCACAGTATATGGCGAACCATGCAGGGGACGCAATATATTATTAAATGAACTGCTTCTATTCATGTTATCTAATCATCTTGATTTGTTCCATTAGGGTGGCCCACCAACTTACAGGTACCACATTTAGGGTGCTGCTTGTGGTCTATCACTGTTATTCAACTAGACAACCACAACTAGTGTATATAGCCTGTTTTTAGGTCCTGGTGAATTGCCGTCAAATTGTATGACATTAAGGCAAGAAACATGTCGACCACAATGTAGAGCGCGGTATCCTGACACATCATATCAGGGGTGTGCCACATCTATATTTTTTAATCAGGTTAGAAGCCATATTCATTAAAATTGTTTTGGTTGGACTTCCAATTCCTGTTTTAATCCTTGCACGGTCTAGTTACCAACACTTCACACATCTACACCTTTAGGTCCCTCACACCCACTGCACCAAACGGCGTGGAATAAAAGATCTCCGCCAAAGAGCCCCTCATAGGGTGCCCGTCAGGTATTGCAGAGCCAACCTAACGAGGAGCAAGCCCTATGATGAAGCAGACACCCAGCTGGCAGGGTGTGTGAGGGCCCTAATTCCGAAAGGAGGAATCCCCTGTTCCTCCAGCCATTAAGTGAGGGCGTTTTCACACTTAGCCAACCGCATTCCCTTGCCTTTCAGGAACTGCATACCTATTCTGTTTGAGCCCACCTTGCAAAACCATATCATTTTGCGATAGATAATACCACAATATGTTTTGGGCCCTTCCCTGTCACGGGCACTAGGCCTACCCACACAAGTGAGGTAACATTTTGATAGGGAGACTTTGGGGAATGCTGAGTGGATAGAAGTTAATGGCTCCCCCCATATTCCAGAACTTTCCATCACAGAAATGTGAGGAAAATTAGTTTTTTAAGCAAAGTTTTAGGTTTGTAAAGGATTCTGTATAAAAAACATGGTGAGAGCCTAGCAAGTGAGCCCACCATGGATACCCCTAGGTATTTAGTTTTCAAAAATGTACAGGTTGGCAAGGTTTCCCTAAGTGCCGGCTGAGCTAGGGTCCAAAATCTAGAGCTACCCACATTGGAATAAAAGGCTCAGTTTTGGGTTGAAATATGCAATGAGTCCATGCTGCATTTTGAGACGTTTCATATCGCCGGCACTAGGCCTAACCACACAAGTGAGGTATCATTTTTATCAGAAGACTTGTGGGAGCATAGAATAGTAGAACATTTTTAGCACCAATTTGATTTCACTGCATTGTGGCTTTCAAATGTAAGCCAATGTACAAAAAACATGACATTTAGAAAATACCCTCTAAATCCTACGCTAGTATGGGTTCCACAAATTTAGAGATGTACAAATAACCACTGCTCTTAAACTCCATATCTTGCACCCATTTCAGAAATATATAGGTTTCCTAGATGCCCATTTTTCACTCTGCCTATTTTGCTATATGAATTGGTCTATACTTGGTACTCAATGAAAAAACATTATACGGTGCAGCTCAATTGTTGACTCTGGGTTCCTTGAGTTCTTGGAGATCCTACAAACCCTATATATCCCAGCAACCAGAAGGGTCTAGTGGATCTAATGGCATATTGGTTTTGTAAATCGGCCCTTGTGACAAAAACTTCACCATGAAAATGTTGTCACAGATGCCCGGTTTTTGCTACTCATTTTCAATATTTCAATACTTATTTTCCTTAAGAAGACCTTGAGGGATCTACACATACGACACCATGCTGGATTTGGAATATTGTCTACTTTTCAGAAATCTATAGCTTTCTTCGATCACCTATGGGCTTCACACTGGTTTCCACCACTAACTGGAAGAACACAAATGAGGGAAAATAGGCTACAGCATGGAAAAATGCCAAAACTGTGGTACAAAATTTGGTTTTCGGATTCGGCTCTGCATGTTCCTGAAAGCTAGGAAGATGGTGACTTTAGTACAGTAAACCATACATGGATGCCATTTTTAGGAGAAAAAAACAGACACTGTACCTGGAGCACTTTTTCCCTATTTTTAAAAAAAACCTCAAAATGTTGCTATATTTTGCCTATTTTCTTGGTCCCTTCCAGGGGAATCCACAAACCCTGGGCACCTTTAGAATAAACAGGATGTTGGAAAAAAGTATGCAAATTTGGCATGCATACCTTATGTGGAAAAAAGTTATGGAGCCCTAAGTGCGAACTACCCCAAATAGCCAAAAAAAAGGCTCAGCGCCGAGAAGAAAAAGGCCCAGCAGTTAAGGGGTTAAAGAGGATTTTAAATTACAATTCATCTGAGTCTAAACATGCTATTCCTACCTGCTCCCAATCAAAAGTTCGCATTTTCTAAATGTATTAAGGACCCAATGATATCCAATTGGAGAGATGGGCCTTACAGTAGTGAAAAATCAATTTAAGAGTTTTTCACTACTAGGACACATCTCCTACTTTTTAAATACAATGCACTCAGTCCTATGGGCCTTTAGTGCCTACCCTAGGGGGGACTTATATGCATTGCATAAAAAAGGAAGGTTTAAGATGGGCAAAAAGGATTCTTTTGCCAGGTCAAAACAGAATTCAAAACTGCACTACTGGCTGCAGTGGCAGGATTGATAAATGTTTTGAGGCGCTTGTTAAGAGAGAGGCACAATGAGTGCTGCAGGCCCACTAGCAGCATTTAATTTACAGGTCCTAGGTGCCTTTAGTCCCATATACTAGAGTTATAAGTAAATTAAATGTGCCAGTCAGGCGAAGGCTAATTTTACCATGTTTTAGGGTGAGAGCATAATCACTTTAGCACTGGTTAGTATTGGTAAAGTGCACAGAATCCTAATGCTAACGAAAACAAATTAAGAAAACAGGAGGGGTGAAGGCAGAAACTTTGGGGGAAGACCACATCAAGGATGTCAGATCTAACGTGTCCCTGCAGCTGAAAGTATGGTGAACTACCAACCCTCAAGGAAGTGCTCATCGCTAAGGTTGAAGAACCTTGAAAGACCATCAGCATTGGAGTAGTCATTCTATGGATGGTTTTCCACAATATAGTCCATTCCCTGTTCAGAGATGGACCACCTCAACTGTTTGTGATTCCCACCTCTCATCTACATTAACCATCCAAGAGGCCTGTGGTC
Organism: Calotriton arnoldi; assembly: GCA_963921515.1. Taxonomy (NCBI): domain Eukaryota; kingdom Metazoa; phylum Chordata; class Amphibia; order Caudata; family Salamandridae; genus Calotriton; species Calotriton arnoldi. Next base: position 534,530 of record CAWUFW010008599.1, on the reverse strand, counting down.
TCTATGAACCCGGAAGTGATTCCCAAACAAATATGGGCTCAACTTCTTCAGTCGCTTTCAATTGCATTCCACCTGTTCCCTGGGAACTAGCCTCCTTCTAATAAAGGCTACAAGCTGGTCTAGGCCCTCTTCATTTAGCTGTGAGAGCACAGCCACTAAGCCATACTTGCTCTGATGCATATGTGTGGACAATATATTTTGAAGTCAGCTCAGTCAAGGGGGCAACAGTGATGATTATCTCTTGACAAACCTCCTGAAGTATCCAGTAGGCCTAGGAAGGTTTGAGTCTGGGGTTTAGGGGTTCCCAAGTCAAGATTATCTGAATTTTGGCTTGGGGACTCTGCACCTTTCCCCGCGCACTTGATGTCGGAAGTAGACTACAGATCATTGCCCTATTTGGCACTTGCTGGTCTTGATAAGCCTTCCTGTTGCAGGGCCTAAAACACCTCCTGGAGGTGAAACAGGTGGTCCTACCAGATAGAACTGAAGTCTGAAATGCCATCCAGGTAGACAGCACCAAAGCCTTCATTCCAGGCAGGGCCCTGTTAACCAATCTCGGGAAGGTGGCAGGGACATTTTTAAGCCAAAGGACATCATCCCAAACTGTAAGTTGCCCTAAGAGGTGTAGAATGCAGACCAATCCTTCTCCCCCTCAGTTAGGGCAATCTGCCAGTATCCAGAGATCAAATCAAAGGTACTTGTGAACTTGACAGCACCCAACCTATCTGTGAGCTCATCAGCTCAGACGATGGAATGTGCATCAGTGTTGATGACTGAGTTGAGTCCCCTATAGTCCACATAGAACCAGAGTTCTGGGGAAGTACCTGGTGGAGCGGCTTTAGGTACCAGCAATACTGGGCTGGACCAGGGACTGTTGGAGGGCTCAATTACCCCTAGTTCCAGCATCGTGGACACCTCCACCTTGATGCTGGCTCTCATCTTGTCAGATAACCTGTAACATTTATTTTTCACAGGCATACTGTTCCCTGTATCAATATCATGGGTACACAGATGTGTGAGCCCAGGGTCAGTGAAAATAGAGAGGCAAACTGCCCCAGCAAGTGGTGACAGCCCCTCTGATGTTCTGGGGTCAGGGTAGGGGAGATCTTCACACCTTCCACTGACCCATTCTGCTCCTTGGCAGATAGGAGGTCAGAGTAAGGTTTGCTCTCCTCTTCCAGCCCATCATCTGTGACCAGGAGCACGGTAACCTCAGACCTCTCATAGTGGGGTTTCCTTGGGGTCCCAGGTAGGTGACCTCCCCCCCTCTCTCCTTCACTTCATAAGACCCTGACTGCCAGTCTTGTGTGGCCTTGGGCTCCACTGGATCCATCACCTACACTTTTTAGACAGGCTGAAACTCAACCAGAGTGGCCTTCTGGTCATGCCAGAGGTTCATTACCTCCTGGCTGACTTCCAGGTTCTCAGTAACCTTCTACCAGTAGTGCTTCATCTGAGACCTGAGAGGCAACATGTAGCTGACTACATCCTGGGGTGGGGTTCCTGGGAGATTGCTGCAACCTGTCCTTCACCAGGCTGAGAGGCCCTCTAACAGGGTGGCCAGACAGGAGTTCAAAGGGACTAAACTCAACTCCTTTCTTTGGCACCTCTCTGTAAGCAAAAAGAAGACATGGCAAGAGGAATCCCACTTCCATCTCATGGACTCTGACAGATCCATAATCATACCACTAAGGGTCTTGTCAAACCTCTCAACAAGCCCATTAATCTGAGGGTGATCCGGTGTAGAGAACTCGTGAGTTATTGCACACTCATCCCACATGGACATTATGTAGGATGACATGAAGTTGGTGCCTCTGTTGGACACCACTTCTTTGGGGAACCCCACTCTGGTAAAAAATCCCCATCAGGGCCTGGCCACTGCAGGTGCATTCACAGTCCTCAGAGGCATGGTACCAGCCAACGATGTCAATGCCCACCCTTTCAAAGTGGGTGCCAATGGCAAATAGGGGCATATGGGGAGCTTTTTGCCCTGTGCCTGCCTTTCCACTGGACTTGAGGTGGGACAGGACCTGCAGAATGCATCTGAGGTCACTCTCATCTGGAGTCATTGAAAGTGGTTGACAAGCCAGGCAAAGGTCTTCTCTTGCCCTAGATGTACTACCAGGGGTACAGCATGATCCTGACCGAGCAGGAAGACTCTGTGGCACTTGGGGACCACCAACACACAGGTTGGCCCAGGTTCAGGTACCTTAAGCTCACGATAAAGGAGGTCATTCTCCAGGTATGTCAGGTGATCTCCAGAGGTGTCACAAGCTTCCTGGGCTTTGGCCTGTCACCCGAGGCCCTCAGGAGTAAAACACTCCTTCTGAGTTTTGCAGAATGTCTCGATGGTAGGGTCTCCCTCAGCGTGCCTGTAGGAGAGTAGGATCTGCTTCACATGGGTACCCCCACTTTTTACTGATGCTTCACTGTTTTTCGACTCTAGTCTGGCTGGGGCCCTGCTAATCAGAACCCCAGCCTAGCTGCTTCCTCTCTAAAATGGTTTCCATGTGCCTTAGGCACATCTCTGATTGGAATCTGGAGTGCCCTTATAAGTCCCTAGTATATGGTATACTATGTACCCAGAGCATAGGTACCTCAGAGGCCTACCAGGGGCTGCAGCATGTATTGTGCCACCCCTGGAAGGCCATCCAAAATGACACCACAGGTCTGCTACTGCAGCCTGGGTAAGGTGGTGCATGCACCCCTTACTGTGATATAGGTTACCTATATCACTGCATATACACACATATAAACCTATAAGTCACTCCTATGGCAGGCCTTATCAATCCTGAAGGCAGAGTGCTTGGTTCTTATGTGAGAGGGTGCCCCTGCATGAGCAGAGCCCCTCTGCAGCGATCGGAGACCCTTCTCTGATGCTGTTTGTAGTGCAGCCTGACCATATACTCTTAAGTGCATTATATCCTCGCGGTACAATGCTAACTTTGGACTGGCTGCACCAAAACATGTCGTGTTTGGTGTCAAACATCTTGGAATACTACCCCCCCGCCAGGTCTGGCGGCGGGGGTAGCATTCCACCCTTCTAGAGGGAGAGACATGTACCCACCGGCATACCCGGTAACTTCTTTCCAGAGCCCTGGCATCACAAAATGGATGCCGCTGCCACAGACACGGGTCTGGCCTCCTGCTGCTGACTGGAACTCCGGCAGGGGAGGCCTGCACAATAGGTTTCCTGTCCCAAGGAGGTGTAACCACCTCCCCAGACAGGATAATGTGTATTGGGGCTGGGCGGGAGCACTCTCTGGTGCTTTGAAGTCCTGCACTGGGGGCACATTTGGTGTCCCTGTGCATACCCCAGTTCAAACCGGCTCAGGGGCTTCCAGCCCCTGCTCTGGCGTGAAACTGGACAAAGGGAAAGGGGTGTAACCACCCCTCTGCCCTGACCCTCCCATAGGTGGGTCCCCAGAGTATGTCCAACCCCCTAACTTGGTATAAGTATGGGACCCCAGTCCTTAGGACTTTAGATTTACCTGGACGAAACTCTGATACAGAATCCTGGACCTTCGACGCTCTACTTCAAGATTAGAGGACTGAAGAATCTCCCTTGGGGTCAAGGAGTGACTCCCCTGCTTGGCAGGCACCTAAGAAGCAATTGTCCGGTCTGCATCGCTGAAGCTCCCGCTGGACGCCGAAGTCTTTGCATCACCAGAGGTGGATTTCCAGTCTTCCCCGAGGCTGCCCTGAGTCCCTAGTGAAGCTGAGGCCCGTAGCTGTCGTGGGTAACGTGGAACAGTGACCCCTGGACACCAAGCACATTTGCAAGTGCATCCTCTTCCTGGTCTCCCACGAAGGTGTGCTTTGGGCTCCGAGTAGCCCCTACCTCCAGCACCGACTGCACTGAAGATCACTGGCTTCCACTCCACGAGTGTCCTGCGAGCCAGCTCCAAGTGCGTCCACTCGAGGCTCCTTCGTGGTCGCTAGTCCGTTGGCTAGTGGGCCCTCCCGAAGGCAACTCTTCTTCTGCTTGGGCTTTCCTGGTTGCTCCAGACGTGCCCTGACTTACCCTCGCTGGGTGAGTCCCTCAGACCTTGCTGGTCTGCACCACCGTCCTTCTTCTATTTCCACGGGACTTGCCGTTGCCAAGGCTTGTTGGGTCCAATCCGGTCGCCGACACCCCTGCAATCGACAGACGTCGTGGGACAGCTCAAAACCAGCTCCTGGTTGTCGTCGACACCTCCTGGACCTCGTGGCTGAAGAGTCAAGACAACTGTCAACCTACCTGAAGCACCCGACATCGGTGGGCATCTGCTCATCATCTTCCTGGTCACTGGCTAGTGACCCAGACTCTGTCCCCTCTGCTTTCAGGTTCTTCAGATCTTCGATCCACCTTTGGATCCACCCGAACACTTTCGACTTGGTCGCCAGCAGCACTTTGCAGCAGATCGCCATTGAAAACGACGACGAAACCCGACCCCGAAAGACACCTATGCACCCGGCTTCCCTGGGTGAGGTAACTCGAGTACTCCGGTGCTCCAGTGGGTATAGACTCTAGAACGACCTAGTTCTAAAGGGGTTTGCTCCAAGTCCGCCTCTAAGTGTCCCTTTTCTTTAAAATTCCAACCGCGACTTTCCCCATAGAAGTCAACGGCGATTCACGGCTGTGTTCTCACACTGCACGCGTCCCCCGTGGGTCCCCTGTGTCACTACCTTGGGTGGTTCCTTGTGGTCCAAGCACTTCTACAGGCTCTAGGCCTTGTGTCTAGCTCAGTCGTGGTTCTTATACCACTTTATTGGTATATGGTTTGGTACGACCCTAGGGCTCAAACGTGTATTTGTGCTATTACTGTTGATAACTAACTTATAACTTATGTACTTCGAACTTTAGCCTCATAAAGAGACTAGAGGGGTGTGTTTAGCAATAAATACATATAGTTTGAATATATACCTGGTGTGGTCCTCTTTCATTTGGTCACTCAAGAGATTATAGACTGGTAAAACAAGCTGCTTTACATTCCTTCAAGACTTAGCCTGAAGGCTGCTCTCCATAGCTACCACTAGGATAGCTTTCAATAAAGGTTGTCTTTAACCTATCTCCAATAAGGGGTTGTTTGGACTGGTGCAAGGTGCCCACTATAATTAGTGGACAGCATATACCAGGCCAACTTCTCACATTGGTGTGCAGCGTGTGGGATTCCAGCTTGCTATTGTTTTACCAGATAATCTCAATTGAATTGATCAACTGAAAACCACTAAGGATACCTTAGGTACATATAAATCAAGCTTAGGATACAGTAAGTTCTACTGAACTTAGAGTTGTGTGTTGAGGGATAGCACACCCTTTCTACAACTCAAGAGAGTTTAGTAGGCCACACTAGAGTAGGTAGTGCATACACCACACCTCACTAGTAATGTCTTCAAAGCCAGGACCCAGTGAGTCCTTGCCAGAAGCCAGTGGGCTTCTTCCCTCGAAGTATGATAATCTCCCATTCTTGGAATTGAGAGCATTATGCAATACTAGGAAGCTGAAGGCAGGCAAAAGTGCCAGCACCCAACACCTCAGGGAGGTGCTACTGTCAGATGATCTCCGCAGACCCCTAGGGTCTGAAGGGGTAGGCAGACAGGATGGGGCAGAAGATGAGGAAGGGGCCAGGGGTAAAAACACTCAGGACCCCCTCTGAAACTGGCCAGGAAGGTGAAAATGACCTTGACCTGGAAATCCCAATTCCTCCTGTGGATGAGGAGGAGGATCAGAATGACCTCCCTTTGTCCCCCCAGGAAGAATTGTGAGTGTGCCCAGAAGGCCTAGATCTCCTTCTCAGGAGTCTAACCACTCTGACACCTCAATAGGGACCTCTGTTTCCTCTCATAGGAGGGAAGCCTCTCATGAAAGGAAAGAGAGACTGCTCAGACATGGAGAAGCTCAGTTGAGACTCAGAAGAGAGCAGTTGGCTATAGACAGGGAGTCGCTAGAGCTTGAAAAGCAAAGAAAAATAGATGGGACTAGAGTCCCATGGTGGCAGCTAATTCCCCAGAGATAGGGAAAGGTCTTATGACCATAGAAACCTGAGCAAGATTGTCCCTCCCTACCAGAGTGGGGATGACATCCACAAATGGATAACTGCACTGGAGAGGGCCTGTAAAGTACAGAGGGTCCCTCAGAAGCAGTGGGCAGCAATCTTGTGGCTCTCCTTTGCAGACAAAGGTAGAGACAAGCTCCTCACTGTTAGAGAAGATGATGCTGACAATTACAAAGTCTTGAAGAGTGCTCTGATTGATGGGTTTGGCCTAACAACTGAACAATACAGGTTAAAGTTCAGAGATACCCAAAAGCACAGACTCAAGACTGGGTGGACTATGTGGATTGTTCTGCTAAGGCTCTGGAAGGTTGGTTATTGGGCAGTAAGGTATGTGACTTCACAGGATTGTACAATCTTATCATGAGGGAGCAGATTCTTAATAACTGTCAAAATCAGCTGTTGCATCAGTACCTGGTGGACTCTGATCTGACTTCTCCCCAAGAATTGGGAAAGAAGGCAGACAAATGGGTCAGAACCAGGGTGAGGCAGAAGGTACAGAACCAAGGTGGTGACCCAAAGAAGCAAGATTCTAAGAACTCTGATAAGGGTGGGGAGAAGGGTAAAGACCAGAAGCCTTCACAAGGCCCCCCAAAATCTTCTTCAGGTGGGGATTCACAGTCTAACAAGGGAAAAGGCCAAAAGAAACCATGGTGCAAAGTCTGTAAGCAAAAGACACACTGGACCAGTGATTGCACCAAGTCCAAAGACTCTATTCCAGCCCCCACCAATGCCCCTAAGGCACCTGTTCCCCCTAGTGCAGTTACAGTTGGTGGTGGGAATACACAGGCCAAGGGTTTAGTAGGGTTGACCCTGGGTAAGGAGATGAGCTCTGACCTAGTCAGAGAACTCACTCAGGCTGTCCTAGTCTGTGATGGAGGCATGGATGTGACCTCCTCTGTGAGTCCCAGTAATCTGGGCAAGTACAGGCAACAGCCCTTAATCAATGGAAAAGAGGCTTTGGCATTTGGGGACACAGGGGCAAGTGTCACCATGGTGAAACAAGACCTTGTGGATCCTGGGCAGATTATCCTTGGTGAAATGTACCAAGTGACCAATGCTAGCAGTATCAGAACAGACCATACTCTGGCAGTTGTTAACTTCTCCTGGGGAGGGGTAACTGGCCTTAAGAAGGTTGTGGTGAGTGCAAACCTACCAGTGGAATGCTTGCTTGGCAATGATCTTGAAACTTCAGCTTGGGCAGAAGTGGAGCTCAGGACCCATGCAGAAATGCTGGGGATCCCTGCAGATGTGTTTGCTGTGACCAGGTCACAGAGCAAAATGTCTAACACTGAACAGGCCTTGGACTCTGGAATAATGGACCAAGTGCCATCCAAGAGGAGGAGTAGTAGGGTAAAGGCAGTGCCTTCCCCCTTGGCTCAGAAGGAAGATCAGTTTCTTGAGGGGGATGATCTCAGTCCTGAGGAAGGAACAGTCCCAGAGGAGCTTGAACCTGACCAGGTTGAGTTCTTGGGGACAGGGGGCCCTTCCAGGGCAGATCTGAGCCAGGAGCAGCAGAGCTGCCCCTCTCTTGAACCCCTCAGACAGCAAGCTGCTGCTGAGGCTGCTGGTAAACTAGTGGTCCCCATACAGTGTATTGGGATGATGGACTCTTGTACTCAGAGTGTAGAGACCCCAAGCCTGGTGCCACCAGGAGGTTGGTTATACCTCTGAAGTTCAGGGGCTTCCTATTGACCCTAGCCCATGACATTCCCTTAGCAGGTCACCTGGGCCAGAACAAGACTTGGGACAGAATTGTCCCTCGCTTTCACTGGCCCCACATGTCTGAAGACACTAAGGAGTTTTGTCGCTCCTGTGTAACCTGCCAGGCCAGTAGCAAGGCAGGAGGCACTACAAAGGCCCCCCTGATACCACTACCTGTGGTGGGGGTTCCCTTTGAAAGGGTGGGGATTGACATTGTTGGTCCCATGGATCCCCAAACAGCATCTGGGCACAGGTTTATCCTGGTGGTAGTGGATCATGCCACCAGGTTCCCAGAGGCTATTCCCCTTAGGACCACTACAGCACCTGTGGTGGCAAGGGCCCTCCTGGGAATTTTCTCAAGAGTGGGCTTCCCTAAGGAGGTTGTATCAGACAGGGGTGCCAACTTTATGTCTGGATACTTGAAAGCAATGTGGAAGGAGTGTGGAGTGACTTACAAGTTCACCACACCCTATCACCCACAATGCAATGGTTTAGTTGAGAGATTCAACAAAACCTTGAAGGGCTTGATTAAAGGGCTCCCAGAGAAGCTTAGGCGAAGATGGGACATACTCTTGCCCTGCCTTTTATTTGCATACAGGGAGGTGCCTCAAAAGGGAGTTGGCTACAGCCCTTTTGAACTTTTGTTTGGTCACCCTGTCAGGGGTCCATTATGCTTGGTAAAGGAAGGATGGGAGTTACCTCTCAAGCCCCCAAAGCATGACATAGTGGACTATGTACTTGGTCTCCGCTCCAGGATGGCTGAATACATGAAAAAGGCAACTAAATACCTTGAGGCTAGCCAGGAACTGCAAAAAGCCTGGCATGACCAAAAGGCTGTACTGACTGTTTACCAGCCAGGACAGAAGGTGTGGGTGTTGGAGCCAGTGGCCCCAGCAGCTCTCCAAGACAAATGGAGTGGACCCCATACCATTGTTGAACAGAAGGGTGAGGTTACCTATTTAGTAGACCTAGGAACACCCAGGAGTCCCCACAGGGTTCTCCATGTCAACAGACTGAAGCCATATGTGGACAGGGCAGACATGGGCTTGCTCATGGCTACTGATGAGGGACAGGAGGAAGAGAGTGACCCACTCCCTGACCTGCTCTCACAGAACCCTGATGATGGGTCAGTGGATGGTGTAGCCTTGGCTGGCAGCCTCACTGCTCAGCAGCAAACTGATTGTAGACAAGTGCTCAATCAGTACAGACATATGTTCTCTCTGACTCCAAGTCAGACCACCTGGTGCACTCATGAAGTGGACGCTGGGGACAGTCTGCCTATTAAAAATAAGATTTATAGGCAACCTGACTGTGAGAAGTTGGCCTGGCATATGCTGTCCACTAATTATAGTGGGCACCTTGCACCAGTCCAAACAACCCCTTATTGGAGATAGGTTAAAGACAACCTTATTGAAAGCTATCCTAGTGGTAGCTATGGAGAGCAGCCTTCAGGCTAAGTCTTGAAGGAATGTAAAGCAGCTTGTTTTACCAGTCTATAATCTCTTGAGTGATCAAATGAAAGAGCACCACACCAGGTATATATTCAAAATATATGTATTTATTGCTAAACACACCCCTCTAGTCTCTTTATGAGGCTAGAGTTCGAAGTACATAAGTTAGAAGTTATTAAATCACAGTAATAGCACAAATACACGTTTGGGCCCTAGGGGCGTACCAAACCATATACCAATAAAGTGGTATGCGAACCACGACTGAACTAGACACTAGGCCTAGAGCCTCTAGAAGTGCTTGGACCACAAGGAACCACCCAAGGTAGTGACACAGGGGACCCACGGGAGACGCGTGCAGTGTAAATACACAACCGCGATACGCCGTTAACTTCTATGGAGAAAGTCGGGATCGGGAAATTAGAGAAAAGGGACACTTAAAAGAGGACTAGGACAAAACCCTTTGAGATCTAGGACTTTGAAGAGTCTCTACCCACGGGAGCACCGGAGTACTCGTGTTACCTCACCCAGGGAAGCCGGGTGCATAGGTGCCTTTCGGGGTCGGGTTTCTTCGTCGTTTCGAATGGCGATCTGCTGAAAAGTGCTGCTGGCGACCAAGAGAAAAGTGTCCGGGTGGATCCAAAAGTGGATCGGAGTTCTGAAGAACCTGAAAGCAGAGGGGACAGAGTCTGGGTCACTAGCCAGTGACCAGGAAGGCGATGGACAGATGCCCACCGATGTCGAGTGCTTCAGGTGTGTTGACAGTCGTCTTGACTCTTCAGCCACGAGGTCCAGGAGGCGTTGTCGGTGACCAGGAGCAGGATTCTGGCTGGCACATGATGTCTGTCGAGTGCTGAGGTGTCGGCAACCGGATTGGACCCAACAAGCCTTGGCAACGGCAAGTCTTGGTGAAGATGTAGATCGTCGATAGTGCAGACCAGCAAGGTCTGTGGAACTCACCCAGCGAGGGTAAGTGAGGGCAGGCCTGGAGCAACCAAGATGCCAAGATAGAAAAGGATTGGCCTTCGTTAAGGGCTACTAGCCAATGGGCTAGCGACCGCGAAGGAGCCTCGTGATGCCGCACGTGGATCTGGCTTACAGGACACTCGTGGAGTGGGGGCCAGTGATCTTCGGTGCAGGTGGTGCTGGAGGCTAGGGCTCCTCGGAGCCCAAAGCACGACTTCTTGGGAGACCCAGAAGAGGATGCACTTGCAAATGTGCTTGGTGTCCAGGGGTCACGGTCTCAAGTCACCCATGATAGCCACGGGCCTCAGCTTTGCTGGAGACTCAGGGTAGCCTTGGAGAAGTCTGAGAATCCACCTCTGGTGATGCGATGACTTCGGCGTCCGACGGGAGCTTCAGAAATGCGAACCGGACAGATGCTTCTTTGGTGCCTGCCAAGCAGGGGAGTCACTCCTTGACCCCAAGGGAGATTCTTCTGTCCTCTAATCGTGAGTAGAGCATCGAAGGTCCAGGATTCAGTTTCAGAGTTTCTGTCCAGGGATAATCTAAAGTCCTAAGGACTGGGTTCCTACCTTTATACTAAAGATAGGGGTTGGACTACTCTGTGGCCCCACCTATGGGTGGGTCAGGGCAGAGGGGTGGCTACACCCCTTTCCCTTTGTCCAGTTCGTGCCAAAGCAGGGGCTGCAAGCCCCTGATCCGGTTTGAACTGGGGTATGCACAGGAACACCAAATGTGCCCCCAGTGCAGGACTTCAAAGCACCAGAAAGTGCTCCCGCCCAGCCCCAATACACATTATCCTGTCTGGGGAGGTGGTCACACCTCCCTGGGACAGGAAACCTATTGTCCAGGCCTCCCCTGCTGGAGTTTCGTCCAGCAGCAGGAGGCCAGACTTCTGTCTGTGGCAGCAGCATCCATTTTGTGATGCCAGGGCTCTGGAAAGAAGTTACCGGACTAGTCAGAGTTAACATGTCTTTCCCTCTAGAAGGGTGGAATGCTACCCCCGCCGCCAGGATTGGCGGGGGTAGTATTCCAAGATGTTTGACACCAAACACGACATGTTTAGGTGCAGCCATTCCATAGTTAGCATTTTACCGCGAGGATATAATGCGTTTAAGAGTATATGGTCAGGCTGCACTACAAACAGCATCAGAGATGGTCTCCGAACGCTGCAGAGGGGCCCTGCTCATGCAGGGGCACCCTCTCACATAGGAACCATGCACTCTGCCTTTAGGATTGATAAGGCCTGCCTTAGGAGTGACTTATAGGTTTATATGTGTGTATGCATTTAGTGATATAGGTAACCTATACCACAGTAAGGGGTGCATGCACCACCTTACCCAGGCTGCAGTAGCAGACCTGTGGTGTCAGTTTGGATGGCCTTCCAGGGTTGGCATAATACATGCTGCAGCCCCTGGCAGGCCTCTGAGGTACCTATGCCCTTGGTACATAGTATACCATATACTAGGGCTTATAAGGGCACTCCAGATCCCAATCAGTGATGTGCCTAAGGCACATGGAAACCTTTTTACAGAGAAAGCAGATAGACTGGGGCCCTGAATAGCAGGATCCCAGTCCAACTAAGTCATAAACCAGCAAAACACCATAAAAAAAGTGGGGGCAACCATATAGTCAGATTCCACCTTCCTACATAACCCCCCCCCCAAACGAAAGGAGATAAGGCTAACCTTGGCCAGTTGAGCCTTTATTGACTAAGTGGTCATATAAGGAAGCACCTGCACTAGCATGGTTGCCCCCTGTCTTATGGTCCACTAAGCAATCCCTCACCCTAAGGGTATGAGAGGGTCTCCACCATGGGGAATCACTACCTGTGGTGTGCTTAGGTAAAGTACAAGGCTGGTGAGGTGTCTGAGTAGGGAAGTGAGGCCCTAGGAATGTTGGCCTCAGCTTCCTCAGATCACTGGTCACCATGTATGCCTGTCTTTCCATGACTGAGTTGCACTTTGCTCTAAGGGTCAACCTTTGGCTGCCTACAGCTGGGGGTTGGGTCCCTTTGGATGGACTACTGGAGGGACATGGCAGGTTTGGAACCTTCAGGTCCCAGGTTTGCCCTTGCCTACCAGAGTCCTTCTGGGGGAGGTCCCTACATAAAGGTATGGGGGATCCCTCAGTGTGTAGAGGAATTTTCACCTGGCCAGGGCTACTAGCCTGGGTGCCCCTAATCGGCTGATGGGGGCTTCCTCTGGACAGGGGGCCCTGGGGGTCCACTGACCTCCCTGACCTCTGCAGCCCTGGGCTGACTGAGGCAGGGTAGAGAGGGGCAGGTTACCTGCTCCAGACTGGGTACCACCTTGGAAGGGTCCTCTGCCATCAGGGGTGTGGCCAGGCCAGGCCTGACTACCTCTGTGGCAGTTTCTTCACTAGGGGTAGGGTCAGTTCCCTGAGGAGGCTGACCCTTACCTACTGTCTGGGGGGAAGAAGACTTTTCTTCAACCCTTGTGCTCTCTTTTGGGGGAGAGTGGGCCATTCTTTCAGGCTCCATCTCTCCAAATTCTTGGGCTGGGGCTGTGGCCATCACAGCCCCACTAACCTTTACAGGGATGCCCAACATCCTAAGATGAGTTTGGTGTTCAACTTCAGCCCAGGCTGAAATTTCCAAATCATTGCCCATCAGGCAATCTACAGGTAAGGTGGCGGACACTGCCACTCTCTTTGGGCCTGTGACCCCCTCCCAGCTGAGATTGACTATGGCCATGGGGTGATCTGTTCTGACACCATCAATGTTGGTCACCTGGTACTTAAACTCAGGTAAAAACTGGTGAGGGGGACTAGTTTCCCTGCCACCATGGTGACACTAGCCCCTGTGTCCCTAAATGCCACAGCGTTCTGACCATTAATTATTGGCTCCAATCTGTACCTGCCCAACGTGGTGGGACCCATGGTAAAGGTGGCAAATCCTATACCACCATCAGAGTCAGAGGAGTCTGTTGAGGGGTCCCTGTCTAAACTAGGGCTCACCTCTGTTCCTCTTGCAAAAGCACCCAACTTTTTGGGTGCACTACTCCCAACTGGAGGATTACTACTGGTAGTACCAGGAGGGGTGGTAGTAGTTGTGGGAGGAACATTTTCTTTATTGCCAATCCTGGGGCAACTGGGATCAGTTTTCCAGTGCCCAGGCTTTTTACAGACATGGCAATATGGTTTCTTTTCAGGAGAGGAAGGAGTTTGGGACCCACCCCCAGAAGAGGAATTTTGGGGCCCTGTAGGGGACTTATCCTTAGATTTATCCCCACCTTTCTCTTGGGACTTAGTAGAATCTTTCTTCTGGTCACCACCCTGATTTCTAGTCTTTACTCTGGTTCTGACCCATTTGTCTGCCTTCTTTCCCAATTCTAAGGGAGAGGTCAGATCAGAGTCCACCAGATACTGGTGCAAAAGCTGGTTTTGACAATTATTAAGGATCTGCTCCCTCATAATCAAATTGTACAATCCTAAAAAGTCATGCACTTTGTTGCCATGTATCCAACCTTCCAGAGCCTTTGTAGCACAATCTACAAAATCAACCGGGTCTTGAGTCTGTGCTTTTTGGGTGTCTCTGAACTTCAACCTATACTGTTCAGTGGTTAGGCCAAACCCATCTATCAGAGCACTCTTCAAGACTGTGTAATTGTCAGCATCCTCTTCTCTTACAGTGAGGAGCTTGTCTCTACCTTTGTCTGCAAAGGAGAGCCACAAGATTGCTGCCCACTGCCTCTGGGGGACCTTCTGAACTTTACAGGCCCTCTCCAGTGCAGTTATCCATTTGTGGATGTCATCCCCACTCTGGTAGGGAGGGACAATCTTGTTTAGGTTTCTATGGTCATAAGACCTATCCCTATCTCTAGGGATATTGCTGCCACCATGGGACTCTAGTCCCAACTTTCTTCTCTCTCTAAGGAGATCTAGGGATTCCCTATCTAAAGCCAATTGCTTTTTTCTGATCTCCAGCTGAGTTTCCTCATACTGGACCAGTCTGTCTCTTCTCTCATGAGAGGATTCCCTCCTGTGAGAGGAGATAGAGCTCCCTATGGAGGTGCCAGAGTGGTTAGACTCCTGAGAAGGAGATCTAGACTTCCTGGGCACACTCTTAATCCTTCCTGGGGGGACAAAGAGGGCATCATTCTGATCATCCTCATCATCTTCCACAGGAGGGATTGGGTTATCCAGGTCAGGGTCATTGTCACCCTCCTGGCCAGTTTCAGAGGGGGGGCTGGGGGTATTGGTACCCCTGGCCTCCTCCTCTTCTCCTGCCCCACCCTCAGCTCCTACCCCTTCAGTCCCCAAGGGCTTACTAAGGTCATAAGCCACCAACAACTCCTTGAGGTGTTGGGTGGTGGGGCTTTGGCCTGTCCTTATTTTTCTCAAGTTACATAAAGCTCTCAATTCCAAGAATGGGAGTGTATCATACTTGGAGGGTGGAAGCTCAATGGCTTCCTGCAAGGATTCTTTGGATCCTGCCCTTAAAGACATTACTAGTGTGGTGTGGTGTATGCACTACCTACTCCTGTGTGGCCTACTAAACTCTCTTGAGTTGTAGAAAGGGTTGTGCTATCCCTTAACACACAACTCTAAGTTCAGTAGAACTTACTGTATTCTTAAGCTTAAATTATATGTACCTTAGGTACCTTTAGTGGTTTTCAGTTGATCAATTCAATTGAGATTATCTGGTAAAACAATAGCAAGCTGGAATCCCACACGCTGCACACCAATGTGAGAAGTTGGCCTGGCATATGCTGTCCACTAATTATAGTGGGCACCTTGCACCAGTCCAAACAACCCCTTATTGGAGATAGGTTAAAGACAACCTTATTGAAAGCTATCCTAGTGGTAGCTATGGAGAGCAGCCTTCAGGCTAAGTCTTGAAGGAATGTAAAGCAGCTTGTTTTACCAGTCTATAATCTCTTGAGTGATCAAATGAAAGAGCACCACACCAGGTATATATTCAAAATATATGTATTTATTGCTAAACACACCCCTCTAGTCTCTTTATGAGGCTAGAGTTCGAAGTACATAAGTTAGAAGTTATTAAATCACAGTAATAGCACAAATACACGTTTGGGCCCTAGGGGCGTACCAAACCATATACCAATAAAGTGGTATGCGAACCACGACTGAACTAGACACTAGGCCTAGAGCCTCTAGAAGTGCTTGGACCACAAGGAACCACCCAAGGTAGTGACACAGGGGACCCACGGGAGACGCGTGCAGTGTAAATACACAACCGCGATACGCCGTTAACTTCTATGGAGAAAGTCGGGATCGGGAAATTAGAGAAAAGGGACACTTAAAAGAGGACTAGGACAAAACCCTTTGAGATCTAGGACTTTGAAGAGTCTCTACCCACGGGAGCACCGGAGTACTCGTGTTACCTCACCCAGGGAAGCCGGGTGCATAGGTGCCTTTCGGGGTCGGGTTTCGTCGTCGTTTCGAATGCCGATCTTCTGCAAAGTGCTGCTGGCGACCAAGAGAAAAGTGTCCGGGTGGATACAAGAGTGGATCGGAGTTCTGAAGAACCTGAAAGCAGAGGGGACAGAGTCTGGGTCACTAGCCAGTGACCAGGAAGGCGATGGACAGATGCCCACCGATGTCGAGTGCTTCAGGTGTGTTGACGGTCATCTTGACTCTTCAGCCACGAAGTCCAGGAGGCGTTGTCGGCAACCAGGAGCAGGATTCGTGCTGGTACACGATGTCTGTCGAGTGCTGAGGTGTTGGCGACCGGATTGGACCCAACAAGCCTTGGCAACGGCAAGTCTCAGTGAAGATGTAGATCGTCGATGGTGCAGACCAGCAAGGTCTGTGGAACTCACCCAGCGAGGGTAAGTGAGGGCAGGCCTAGAGCAACCAGGATGCCAAGTTAAAAAAGGATTGGCCTTCGTTAAGCGCTACTAGCCAATGGGCTAGCGACCGCGAAGGAGCCTCGTGACGCCGCACGTGGATCTGGTTTACAGGACACTCGTGGAGTGGGGGCCAGTGATCTTCGGTGCAGGTGGTGCTGGAGGATAGGGCTACTGGGAGCCCAAAGCACGACTTCTTGGGAGACCCAGAAGAGGATGCACTTGCAAATGTGCTTGGTGTCCAGGGGTCACGGTCTCAAGTCACCCACGATAGCCACGGGCCTTAGCTTTGCTGGGGACTCAGGGTAGCCTCGAGGAAGTCTGAGAATCTACCTCTGGTGATGCGATGACTTCGGCGTCTGACGGGAGCTTCAGAAATGCGAACCGGACAGATGCTTCTTTGGTGCCTGCCAAGCAGGGGAGTCACTCCTTGACCCCAAGGGAGATTCTTCTGTCCTCTAATCGTGAGTAGAGCGTCGAAGGTCCAGGATTCAGTTTCAGAGTTTCGTCCAGGGATAATCTAAAGTCCTAAGGACTGGGTTCCTACCTTTATACTAAAGATAGGGGTTGGACTACTCTGTGGCCCCACCTATGGGTGGGTCAGGGCAGAGGGGTGGCTACACCCCTTTCCCTTTGTCCAGTTCGCGCCAAAGCAGGGGCTGCAAGCCCCTGATCCGGTTTGAACTGGGGTATGCACAGGGACACCAAATGTGCCCCCAGTGCAGGACTTCAAAGCACCAGAAAGTGCTCCCGCCCAGCCCCAATACACATTATCCTGTCTGGGGAGGTGGTCACACCTCCCTGGGACAGGAAACCTATTGTCCAGGCCTCCCCTGCCGGAGTTTCGTCCAGCAGCAGGAGGCCAGACTCGTATCTGTGGCAGCAGCATCCATTTTGTGATGCCAGGGCTCTGGAAAGAAGTTACCGGACTAGTCAGAGTTAACATGTCTTTCCCTCTAGAAGGGTGGAATGCTACCCCCGCCACCAGGATTGGCGGGGGGTAGTATTCCAAGATGTTTGACACCAAACACGACATGTTTAGGTGCAGCCATTCCATAGTTAGCATTTTACCGCGAGGATATAATGCGTTTAAGAGTATATGGTCAGGCTGCACTACAAACAGCATCAGAGATGGTCTCCGAACGCTGCAGAGGGTCCCTGCTCATGCAGGGGCACCCTCTCACATAGGAACCATGCACTCTGCCTTTAGGATTGATAAGGCCTGCCTTAGGAGTGACTTATAGGTTTATATGTGTGTATGCATTTAGTGATATAGGTAACCTATACCACAGTAAGGGGTGCATGCACCACCTTACCCAGGCTGCAGTAGCAGACCTGTGGTGTCAGTTTGGATGGCCTTCCAGGGGTGGCATAATACATGCTGCAGCCCCTGGCAGGCCTCTGAGGTACCTATGCCCTTGGTACATAGTATACCATATACTAGGGCTTATAAGGGCACTCCAGATCCCAATCAGTGATGTGCCTAAGGCACATGGAAACCTTTTTACAGAGAAAGCAGATAGACTGGGGCCCTGAATAGCAGGATCCCAGTCCAACTAAGTCATAAACCAGCAAAACACCATAAAAAAAGTGGGGACAACCATATAGTCAGATTCCACCTTCCTACACTGACCATGTCAGGGACTGTATCAGGACAGAAGTCCAGAAAATGTTGGATTTGGGAGTTATTGAACCCTCAGATAGCCCTTGGGCTAGTCCAGTGGTCCTTGTGCCAAAACCTCACACCAGTGGTGGGAAAAGAGAGATGAGGTTTTGTGTGGCCTACAGGGGTCTCAATGCAGTCACTAGGACTGATGCCCATCCAATACCTAGGGCAGATGAGCTAATAGACACTTTGGCCTCAGCCAAATATCTAAGCACATTTGACCTCACAGCTGGCTACTGGCAGATCAGACTAGCTGATGATGCAAAGCCAAAGACAGCATTCTCAACCCCTAGTGGGCATTATCAATTTGTGGTAATGCCCTTTGGTCTGAAGAATGCACCTGCCACTTTTCAGAGGTTGGTGAATACAGTCCTTACAGGTCTGGAAGCCTATAGTGCAGCATATCTAGATGATATTGCTGTCTTTAGCTCCACCTGGGAGGATCACCTGGTCCACCTCAGAAATGTTTTGCAGGCCCTGCAGAAAGCAGGCCTCACTATCAAGGCCACAAAGTGCCAGATAGGGCAGAGTCAGGTTGTGTACCTGGGCCACCTTGTGGGTGGAGGCCAGGTTCAACCACTGCAGAGCAAGATCCAGACCATCATGGACTGGACTGCTCCAACTACCCAGACTCAGGTGAGAGCCTTTTTAGGCCTGACTGGGTACTATAGGAGATTTGTCAAGGGGTATGGATCAATAGTGACACCCCTGAATGACTTAACTTCCAAGAAAATGCCCAAAAAGGTTCAGTGGACAGTTAGCTGTCAAAAGGCATTTGATGACCTGAAGCAGGCCATGTGCACTGCTCCCATTCTGCAGAGTCCTGATTACTCCAAGAAGTTCATTGTCCAAACAGATGCATCTGAATTGGGGGTAGGGGCTGTACTGTCACAATTGAATGATGAAGGTCAGGATCAGCCAGTAGCTTTTATTAGCAGAAGGCTGACCCCTAGAGAGAAACGTTGGTCAGCCATAGAGAGGGAGGCCTTTGCTGTGGTTTGGGCTCTGAAGAAGTTGAGACCATACTTGTTTGGTACTCACTTCCTTGTTCAAACAGACCACAAGCCCTTCCTATGGCTAAAACAAATGAAGGGTGAAAACCCCAAACTGCTTAGGTGGTCCATTTCCCTACAGGGGATGGACTTTACAGTGGAACATAGACCTGGGAGTAACCATGCCAATGCAGATGGACTCTCTAGGTACTTCCACTTAGAACATGAAGACTCAACTGATCAAGGTTAGTTTAATGTCCCTACGTTTGGGGGGGGGGTTGTGTAGGAGAGTAGGATCTGCTTCACATGGGTACCCCCACTTTTTGCTGATGCTTCACTGTTTTTCGACTCTAGTCTGGCTGGGGCCCTGCTAATCAGAACCCCAGCCTAGCTGCTTCCTCTCTAAAATGGTTTCCATGTGCCTTAGGCACATCTCTGATTGGAATCTGGAGTGCCCTTATAAGTCCCTAGTATATGGTATACTATGTACCCAGGGCATAGGTACCTCAGAGGCCTACCAGGGGCTGCAGCATGTATTGTGCCACCCCTGGAAGGCCATCCAAAATGACACCACAGGTCTGCTACTGCAGCCTGGGTAAGGTGGTGCGTGCACCCCTTACTGTGATATAGGTTACCTATATCACTGCATATACACACATATAAACCTATAAGTCACTCCTATGGCAGGCCTTATCAATCCTGAAGGCAGAGTGCTTGGTCCTTATGTGAGAGGGTGCCCCTGCATGAGCAGAGCCCCTCTGCAGCGATCGGAGACCCTTCCCTGATGCTGTTTGTAGTACAGCCTGACCATATACTCTTAAGTGCATTATATCCTCGCGGTACAATGCTAACTTTGGACTGGCTGCACCAAAACATGTCGTGTTTGGTGTCAAACATCTTGGAATACTACCCCCCGCCAGTTCTGGCGGTGGGGGTAGCATTCCACCCTTCTAGAGGGAGAGACATGTACCCACCGGCCTACCCGGTAACTTCTTTCCAGAGCCCTGGCATCACAAAATGGATGCCGCTGCCACAGACATAGGTCTGGCCTCCTGCTGCTGACTGAAACTCCAGCAGGGGAGGCCTGGACAATAGGTTTCCTGTCCCAAGGAGGTGTCACCACCTCCCCAGACAGGATAATGTGTATTGGGGCTGGGCGGGAGCACTCTCTGGTGCTTTGAAGTCCTGCACTGGGGGCACATTTGGTGTCCCTGTGCATACCCCAGTTCAAACCGGCTCAGGGGATTCCAGCCCCTGCTCTGGCGTGAAACTGGACAAAGGGAAAGGGGTGTAACCACCCCTCTGCCCTGACCCTCCCCTAGGTGGGTCCCCAGAGTATGTCCAACCCCCTAACTTGGTATAAGTATGGGACCCCAGTCCTTAGGACTTTAGATTTACCTGGACGAAACTTTGATACAGAATCCTGGACCTTCAACGCTCTACTTCAAGATTAGAGGACTGAAGAATCTCCCTTGGGGTCAAGGAGTGACTCCCCTGCTTGGCAGGCACCTAAGAAGCAATTGTCCGGTCTGCATCACTGAGGCTCCTGCTGGCGCCGAAGTCTTTGCATCACCAGAGGTGGATTTCCAGACTTCCCCGAGGCTGCCCTGAGTTCCCAGCAAAGCTGAGGCCCGTAGCTGTTGTGGGTAACGTGGAACCATGACCGCTGGACACCAAGCACATTTGCAAGTGCATCCTCTTCCTGGTCTCCCTCGAAGTTGTGCTTTGGGCTCCGAGTAGCCCCCGCCTCCAGCACCGACTGCACCGAAGATCACTGGCCTCCACTCCACGAGTGTCCTGTGAGCCAGCTCCAAGTGCGTCCATTCGAGGCTCCTTTGCGGTCGCTAGTCTGTTGGCTAGTGGGCCCTCCCGAAGGCAACTCTTCTTCTGCTTAGGCTTTTCTGGTTGCTCCAGTTGTGCCCTGACTTACCCTCGCTGGGTGAGTCCCTCAGACCTTGCTGGTCTGCACCACCGTCCTTCTTCTATTTCCATGAGACTTGCCGTTGCCAAGGCTTGTTGGGTCCAATCCGGTCGCCGACACCCCTGCAATCGACAGACATCGTGGGACAGCTCGAATCCAGCTCCTGGTTGTCGTCGACGCCTCCTGGACCTCGTGGCTGAAGAGTCAAGTTGCCTGTCAACCTACCTGAAGCACCCGACATCGGTGGGCATCTGCTCATCGCCTTCCTGGTCACTGGCTAGTGACCCAGACTCTGTCCCCTCTGCTTTCAGGTTCTTCAGATCTTCGATCCACCTTTGGATCCACCCGAACACTTTCGACTTGGTCGCCAGCAGCACTTTGCAGCAGATCGCCATTGAAAACGACGACGAAACCCGACCCCGTAAGACACCTATGCACCCGGCTTCCCTGGGTGAGGTAACTCGAGTACTCCGGTGCTCCAGTGGGTATAGACTCTAGAACGACCTAGTTCTAAAGGGGTTTGCTCCAAGTCCTCCTCTAAGTGTCCCTTTTCTTTAAAATTCCAACCACGACTTTCCCCATAGAAGTCAACGGCGATTCGCGGCTGTGTTCTCACACTGCACGCGTCCCCCGTGGGTCCCCTGTGTCACTACCTTGGGTGGTTCCTTGTGGTCCAAGCACTTCTACAGGCTCTAGGCCTTGTGTCTAGCTCAGTCGTGGTTCTTATACCACTTTATTGGTATATGGTTTGGTACGCCCCTAGGGCTCAGACGTGTATTTGTGCTATTACTGTTGATAACTAACTTATAACTTATGTACTTCGAACTCTAGCCTCATAAAGAGACTAGAGGGGTGTGTTTAGCAATAAATACATATATTTTGAATATATACCTGGTGTGGTCCTCTTTCATTTGGTCACTCAAGAGATTATAGACTGGTAAAACAAGCTGCTTTACATTCCTTCAAGACTTAGCCTGAAGGCTGCTCTCCATAGCTACCACTAGGATAGCTTTCAATAAAGGTTGTCTTTAACCTATCTCCAATAAGGGGTTGTTTGGACTGATGCAAGGTGCCCACTATAATTAGTGGACAGCATATACCAGGCCAACTTCTCACAGTGCCAACCAGCCAGCTCAGACAGTTCCCCCAGGGCAGCAATGTTCTACCCTGTAGATTACGGGGTGTCACCCTAAGGCTCAACCTACTTCTGGACATTGGAAGTTTCAGGGGCACATTTCCAATGCCCTTTGACATTCTCTTTTTGGCAGAGACCTGGCCTATTCTTCCAGGCCCCCTTGACTTTCCTCTTGGGCTGCCATGGCCCTTGTGGTCAGGTACACTCACTCAGGCAACCCTAATATCCACTCAAAGGAACCAGAGCCACAGGATAGTGACTCTCATGGTTGTTGCCACAACAAACTGGGAGAATACATTAGGGATTACCTGCTCTCAGGACAGCAGATGACACCATACAGCTGTGTCCCTCAGAGCCTCCATCTGATTTCCACTGACGATGATGATCCGCTGTCTATATTTTGAAGCATTGGTAGACATATAGACATTTGACACAATTTCCTTGTCACCCAAGGACACTAGGGTACCCTCTGCACTACCCCACACTAACCGGGATAACCTTCTCCCCAAGTGCTGCACTGGCTCTGGGGTCATTGAGCTCACTATACACTAGGTGTGAGTGCAGCTCTGAAAACCGATTATTGAACATGTGTTCTCTGGCAATCAGGTTGAATAGCCCTTTGTAATCATTCACATCAGTGCCCTTCACCCAACCATCCAGTCCCTTGCAAACTTAATTGACATAATCCACCCATGAATGGTGGGGCAGCTTCTGACTGTCCCTCAACCTCTGCCTATACTTTTCAGGGGTGATACCATACTTTCTGACAAGGGCTTCCATCATGAGGGGATACCTCACCCTGCCCCCCTTCCCTAGGACTAGTAATGCACCCCTCTCTTTATCTCCTATAGCTGCAATATGGCTGCTGCTGCTTGGGTTCCTTCTGAGCATTCCTGTTCTCAAGCTCCTCAGGTGACAGGTTGTTGCAGGACACACTGATCCCTGATTTGACAAGGGAGCTCATTCTTGTGAGAAAGTGGCCCTCCCACTTCTGCTGCTGCAGCTCAGGGCTTGTGGCCAGGCCATTTTCCTCCTCCTCATCGTCTAAGTCCATCTGCCCATCCTCAGGATTATCCTTCTCTTGCTCCTCTGGAGTGACTTGCATTCTCCTGACCTACTCAAAGGCTCTGAGGGCTATCTGGAGATTCGTTTGGTGGCCTTTCTCCCCACATAGTGCCCCATCTCCTTGCGGAGCTTCTGCAGCTCCACCTTGCTGAGACTGTCAATATTGCTGAGCTCCAACTCCATTGTAGAAAAAAGGATGTGAGGTAAAACTTAAATTGGAAACAAGGAAAAAAATACCCAAATCAAAAACTAAGGAGAATTTAGAAAGAAATTAACTTTAATGTCAAATTATTTTAAGGATTTTAGATTTACACAAAATCACTGAGTGACACTGCACAAACACAAGTACTGGATCCCTTCTTTAATCACCAATGTAGGAAATTGGGTTATTGATTGAGATGAAAACCCTTCTCAAGCAACAACTGCAAACCTTGTCAAGGTGAACCACAAAAGTCACTTAATTAACCTGTGCTTAACCCTCTGGTAGCTTGGCACAAAGGCAGTCAGGCTTAACTTAGAGGCACTGTATAAAGTGTTTATACAGCATACAAACGGTAATATAGTGAAAACACAACACAAGAGAAATCTCAAACCAGTTTAGACAAATAGAGAAAATGCTAATAAATAAAATGACACCAAATTAAATCCAATCAGTAGAACCAGAGTTATGATTGTTTTAAGTTTTTAGTGAAATCTAGCACCTAAAAGATCAAAGTGCCAACCAAGTGTATCTGGTTGAGTGAGACAGGGGTAAAGTCAAAAGTTATAGCCAACAGTGATGGAGCGTGGGCCGAATACACAAGGTTGATTGGGTCCTGTCTCGGCTTACCTTAAGGCTAAGAAAATCTTCAGAAGAAAAGTTGAGGAGAAGGTAGAGTTCAGCGGGGCAAGACAGAAGGCTGTGTCAGAGGAGGCCTCTTCGTCATGGGGAGCCACTGGACGAGATCTCAGTGAAGCCATTGATGATGGTGGGAAAAATCTCTGAGTGAGAAAAGCGGGATTTCCAGCCCAAGGAGGTTGTCGTCGTTGGTGGGGAATATGTCGCTGTTGACGCTGGTAAAGATTCTTGCCTTCAGACTTCAACAACTTTTTGGAAGTCAGAAACCTCATGCGGAGTGTTCTAACAAATTCTTCACAATATTTAAAACCATCAGAATCCAAGACAGAGCCTCTGCAATCAGGCAACATGGACTTAAATGAGAGCATCCCTTGCTCCCAGGCAAGTAGCGGCATGCAGAACATCATTTCGCAAAAAAAACGATTGTGAGAAGTCCTATAACCTCCAGCAGCATAGGGATTCCTAATAGCACACCAAAACCAAGTCTCCGGCAAGATAACACTTTACCATCATATCTTCAGAGACCCAAGAAGAAAAAGATAGCCAGCCACTCTCGTATTTAAAAACCCCAGAATGGGATGAGATTATTGCAGCCTATATGCAGGACCCACACAAGTCACCAATCTGCACTTGTGAATTTGACAAGAGGGAAACAAATCCAACTGAAGCACAAAAAATGCCCACTTTTTTTGCCAGGCAATCCCTCCTGACTATGGTCCAACTGCAGTCTAACAAGATGGATATCCAACTCTCATTATTGAACACTATGGCAGTGTACGTAGCAGGGATTGACGGCGAGCTTGGAGAGTTAAATTCCCTTATAAAAAGGGTGCAGGATAATACCTCCTTCGCTCAAATAGAGTGTTCTTGCTCTAAAATCGTCGATAAACTGGCATTGGTCCCTTCAATGTTAAATGATCTATTAACAAACGTGAAACAAAGTACACAACCTGGGAGGCCGGCCAATCGAACAACAAAATTAGAAGACTCTTCTAGTCTCAACCTCATGGTGGATGACCCCTTTGGTTCCAGCGATCAAATGAACAACTTAACCGCGCAATTAGCAGCCAACACGAACCTCCCAAAGTAAAACGACATTAAAGAAGGGCAGTCAACATGTGGACCCCCAACATGGGGGAAGGTGAACCAGACCCAAAAAAAGGAAATGCCAAATACAGACGCGCACAAAAAAGAAAGGGACGGAATAAAAAAGCTACTGGCCAGGTGCAACTCTATCCCCTATTTGAGACCTTATCACGACCGGATGCCAAAGTGACGCAATAAGTAACTGAGTCCATACAGGGAGAAGAGGTAAAGGGATCATCATGCCATTTAAACCCGATTTGCGCATGGCCAGGTAAACAACCTACTGTGACCACTAAAATTGAAACAGTAGCTAGTATCTGTAAGGAACCCCACGATACTCTTCCAGTACAGCAAGCAACCGCCTCCAAGTTTATGACAACTCAAACTGAGGTACCAGTCGACGAAAAAATGCTATCCCCAACAGCCGGAGCCTTAAGGGATAGAAATAGCTTATGGGATGAAGTATTTGCTGTAAAAATCGGAAACAACGTCTCTATGCAGACAGAAAAATCATCAACAACAAATCCAACTGTGGACCTAGTTTCGATGTCCTCCATCAGCGTTCAACCCATTATTTCTCTCGGAGGCTCTACGAACATTACAGAGCCTAGCTTGAGCCTGCAAGAATACATTCCCAAGGTACTAGACCACTTTTAAATAAGTTCCAGTTCCAGTTCTACGAACGTTACGGTGCCTAGCTTGAGCCCGCAAGAAAACATTCCGAAGGTACTAGACCACTTTTAAATAAGTTCCAACTTAGAAAGCTTTCGGACTGAAGAAATTCAATCAACGCCTCAGTCCTAATTCTGATCCCGGAATATGTATCTAGAGGCAGACACGATATCCTAAACAGGGGAAATATTTTAATACTGTTGGCAGCTATTCCAAATCTAAGCACTATATCAACTAATGACCTGATCGCAATACAATTTGAGAACTCTGATGCAGCGCCTGGGGGAGAAGTAACTAAGGCCACGTGGTCTTCAAGTGAAAGTGCAAAAGGAATCCTTGCGGAAGGTCCAGCACTCAAAAAATGGGGAATAAAAGTTATCCCCAGACAAACAATAGGATACCCTCTGCCCCTGCTACCACAAGAACAAAAAAGGTTAACAGATACGAGGAAGGAAGAAACCACCTCCGTACTAAAGGGAGCAAAGGGCTCCACAGACACAGTGTGTTTTTCA
Source organism: Calotriton arnoldi (assembly GCA_963921515.1). Classification (NCBI taxonomy): domain Eukaryota; kingdom Metazoa; phylum Chordata; class Amphibia; order Caudata; family Salamandridae; genus Calotriton; species Calotriton arnoldi. The sequence continues at coordinate 508,659 of CAWUFW010008599.1, read as the reverse complement.
AAAATATTCCATGGAGTCTTAGAACGGGCTGCCCAGGAAAAGCCGCAAGAAGGCATTAGAGATATAGTTAGGACAGTAACACTCACTCCTATTTCACCATGACAAAATCCAGGTCGAATGAACCAAAAAAGGCTCAATACCAGACCGCTGCGTATGTGCTCCTGAAATATAAATGGCCTAAACTCCAAATTAGCTGATCCGGAGTTGCAAACTTATCTAGCGTCCTTCAATATCATTTTCCACCAGGAAACGTGGTTAGTGGAACCTGTCTTTATACAAGGATATATAGGCTTCTTCACACCAGCTATAAAACACGCAAAACATGGGCATCCCTCAGGTGGGCTGGCTACATTTATCACGATAGCTAGTGGAGTCTCAGGAAAAACTCTAGACATTAAGGCCACAGGAATGAATGCAACCAAATGTACTATAAACATCAAAGATGTTGCAACAGAAGTTATTTTGATCAATACTTACATTCACCCTAAAAACAAACTTAACGGTAGTAAAAAGTTAGTGCACGAACTAACGAGATTGTTGGAGACGGAGAGTACGACCCACTTTATAATATCTGGGGACTTTAACCTATACTTAATGGGCTCTTTGGTGAGTGATCGACTAATCTCCCAATCTGCATTTTGGGAAATACCGGACCAGGGCAGCAACACACTAGGGAATTGGTCGAAAACTGGTCGCCAACTTCTGGATGATCTTGAACATCTATCTCTTAGGGCCCTAAACGGTAGGTTTCAAACAGACAACCCGCCTAATGCTACATTTCATTCTAATAATATTAGTTCATGTTTGGACTATACATTTGTCTCCCTGACTATATTTCAACACATTTGCTCTTTCCAAATGAAGGATAGATCCAGCAGTGACCATCTCCCACAAGAAGTTACATTTTCCCCATACATTACCCGTTCAATTCATATAAGGGAGATAACAGGCAAAACATATCTAATAAATTGTAGACGTTTTAAGGTCACCACGGTCGGGCTTGCCCAATTGCACGAAACAGTAATGGATACGCTCCGGGAAATCTCAAGCAGCGAAAGTACAGCAGTAAACACATGGGAAAGACTCACTGGTATACTTCATGAAAAGCATTCTAAACCAATAAAACCCAAAGGTAACAACAAAATATATAAAGAAGCCTCCACTGCAAACCATGAAATCATATTTCTGGAATATAAATCTTGAATTAACAAAGCACTTAGGGCGCTTAGGAGAAAGCCGGGTGACTTAACTGCCTTTGCAGCACTGAAGTCAAACAAAAAACTAATCAAAAAGCTAAAATGGAGAGTTCAAAGAGACAAAGACAATGATCTATAGGCCAAATTACACTTCGATATAAAATGTAAAAACGGCACTAGATTCTGGACCACAGTAAACCAACTCCTCAACCCAGATAATAGAGGAGTAAATTCACATATTACAGAAGCTTCGTGGGTCCACTACTTAACAACCTACTTTAATGATCCATCAGAAGAATACTCACAGACAAATCTTCAGGTAATTCCATCAAACAGGCAGTATAAGGGCTTATCAGAGTCAAATATAGAAACTATCAAAAAACAGATAATGAAAGGACAGAAAGAGGGAGCCCCCGGCCCAAATTGCGTACCTCCTGCGGTCTTCAAATATAAGCCAGACTTTTGGGCTGAAACTCTGGCACCAGCATTCACTGAAGTAAGGAGCACACAAATTATTCCTGCATCCTGGAAGGGGTCTATCATATCTCCCATATTTAAAGGAGGGACTAGATCACTCCCGGGAAACTATCGGCTTATAACATTAATGGATGTTGATGCCAAATACTTCGCTGGAACTGTCCTGGAAGAGTTGACATCATGGTCTTCTAATAATAACATAATTCCATACAACCAGACTGGGATCATAAAATCCACTGGCACGATCACGAACATCTTGCCAATTTCTTTACTTATGGATGCCGCCCGCACATCTAAATCTCCATTATACTTCTGCTATATTGATTTTAAATCAGCCTTCGACTGTGTAGACCGGGGGAAATTGTGGCGGAAGTTAGCAGATTGGGGTATATCACAGAATCTCTTACACACGTTGATAATGCTACATAGTGACACATGGGTTCAAATCAAAATAGGAGCAGGCACACATCTTTCTTGGAAAATTCAAACTACCCGAGGCCTAAAACAAGGCTGTGTTCTGGCACCAACCCTATTTAACCTTTTATCGGTGGACCTGACGGAAGCGTTAGAATCATGTAACCCTCATGCCCCGAAATTAGGGGCTAATCCGATATCATGCTTCCTATATGCCGATGATGTCGTATTGGTGAGCCGCACTCGGGTGGGGCTCCAACGACTCCTCGACACAATGACGACCTATTCGCAAACCAACGGCCTGCAGATCAATTACGGCAAAAAGAAAACCATGTGTTACAACGTCAAGAAAACACAAACGCAGGCTTGGTTCATGGGTAAAGAGCAGTTGAAAAACGCAATTGAATACAAATACCTCGGAGTAATTATCGATAATAGAGGGAACTTTCTTGCACAGAAGGAGACAATCAAAAAGAAAGGCTTGGTTTTAGCTGCAGATTTTAAAAACTTGAAGAAAAAGGTAGCTGGACCTGTTTTGACCCCACTACTGGAAGTTGTAAGAGCAAAACTCCTTCCAACAATCTCATATGGAAGTGAGGCTTTAAGAGGGCAGGATGCAACCACGCTGGATAATGCAGTCTCCCAAGCTTATAGAATTATATTCTCCTTGCCAAGTTACACCTCCCCGCCTCAGATAAGGCTAGAATTCAGACTGGTCAAGCAATCACTAGCCAGGCGCTGCTCATACATAATATGCTGGAACAAAATCAGGAACGCTGAATTGAATACATTGAATCACATGTTGTGGGATGAACTACAGCATCGTCATACATCACCAGGCAGAAAGTATCTGCAAGAGTCCCTAGCACGTACAGGTCTTGTCCAGCTTTGGGAAATGTCAATTGACCTACAGGCCTTTAAGAGTTTGGTAAAGAAGTCTCTTGAAATTCAATCAGCTACAGAAGATAAAGCTACACTAGCACAAAGGGCACATGGGAGGATGACATTAAACAATTACAAGTCTATCTCACCACAAGATTACTTTGCCACCAGTTATCCAGTTTTTATTAAGCAGAAGTTTTTAAGATACCAGCTAGGGTTACTACCAGCCAAAGAACACATGGCACCTTGGCAACGCGGTAACCTATCTGTCACTTGTCGCCTCTGCGGGAGTTGCAAGGAGGACATGTTGCATTTGGTCTGCTCCAGTAATACTGTAATGGCAGAAAGGAAAGAACTGTTAACGAAGGCTTTTAACCAAAGAGGAATACGAACAAGAAGACAGGCTATCTTAGCCTGCTTTGACACAGGTGACTCACAGTTAAATTGCAGTTTTGTCAAATTTCTGATAAAAGTGGAGCAAAGTCTAAAGAACACGAAAATCGTCCAGTACATTTGATATAAGAAGCAATTCAACGGTCATATCATCCTTTACGAACAATATAGAGTTCCCCATAATACTATTAGGGGCTGAACCATTGACTTTTATCGAATCCCCCTAAGGACGATTAATGTACTGGAATACTTCCCTTGAGTGTTCTTTTAGCCTCAAAACTGCGACCTCCGCTTGCCTCCTACCATTAGAAATACTTTATATTGACACTAAAGATTTTACCATTTGAATTTTGTCTCACCATGAATTTTAGGTTTTATCATGTATATGTATAAGTTACTATCAAATGGTTATATTAACAGTTAGGCTGTCAGGGGCGGATTGGTCATTCATTGGCATATATATGAATTGAAATGTTTTTGTGCAATAGCATCTTTAATTTTAAAGTTGAAACTATCTGATTTCTTTTTATGTCATATTTGAAAAAATTGAATTGAAATATTTTATCAATGATTTTTAACTTACCACGTAAATATGTATCTTGTATATTTATTGCAATGGTTTTAAGTAACCACGCAATTGTCTAAATAAACTTAAACTTAACTCTTTCATGCAGAATGAACCTCAAGGCAGTAGCCGATGAGGGCTCCGCAAGGTTGCGTACCGTCGCTGAGAGGTCATGCTGAACAGGATTTGCTGCTGTGGAAAAGAACATAGAGGGAGCTACCACAAAGTCATGCCAACCAGCAATGCACCTTGGGTGGATCGGATGGCAGGTAGGTCCTGGTCTTCTGTTGGTTCTTCTGGCACTTTTTGGTGAAAATTCTTCTAAGTGCCATTTTTTATGTGTTAGGCAGGAGGAGCGCCTATAACACCACTTCCAGGGATCCAAGGCTTGAGGAGCACTCACTCCAGCAGAGCCCAGGTGCAGGATTCAAGGTCTCCGGTGCTTGTTATGTCCCTGTAGCTCACACAGGAGGCCAGCCAACTAGCCCTTGGACTCACTTCTGGTGGTCTTGGGTTCAAGGCGATGGTCCAGTTCCCCTTCAAACAGCAGGGAAGTCCTCTGGGGAGCCATGGAGGCCACAAACAGCATGGCAGTCCTCTGAAAGCAGAAGGAAAGTCCGCTGGGGTACAAGGCAGACCTTCTAAAGTCTTCCACAGGTCCAGGAGTGCACTGAAGAGTTGTATTGGGGGGGGGGGAATATTTCTAACTGGTGCCAGAATTTGATGTGGGCAGACATCCTGGGTCACTCCACATCTGGTTCTGAAGGTTATTCCCTTCCCCTGCCAAGGCTCCAAGAAGTCTGGGGTAACAAAAGAGTAGTGCCAAGTTTGTTTGTGTGTGCTGAAGGCAACACCTTTGAGATGTAGGTAGAGTAGGAAACACCTCCGACCCCAACCATCCTAGTAAGATGTCCCATCATGCCTACATCTATTCCCCAATATCTCACTGTCTGGCAGAAATACACAAACCCCAGCAGCAGAGCCATTCACAATCATATGACCCAGGACACTGGCAGCAGGCACCAAATGGTTAGGGCAAGAAAATGCCAACTTTCTAAAAGTGGCATTTTGAGAATTGTGACTTCAAATCTGACTTTACCATTAAAAAGGATTTTAAATTACGATTCATTTGAGTCTAAACATGACATTCAAACGTTAGCACTTCTTAAATGTAATAATGTAACCCAACGTTTTCTGATGAGAAAGATAGGCCTAATGTATTTTAGAGTTTTTTTACTACCGGGATTATGTAAAACTTAAGGACACATGCCCTACTTTTTAAATACAATGCACTGTGCCCTATAAGCCTCTTCGGCCTACACTATTGGTGACATATATGCATTAAAAAGGAAGGTGTATGCCTGGTAAAAAGACTTATTTTGCCAGGTCTAAATGGCAGTTTAAAACTGCACTACAGGCTGCAATGGCAGGCCTGAGACATGTTTTAAAGGGTTTTTAAAGTGGGTGGCACAATGAGTGTAGTATGCCCACTTGTATAGTTTAATTTACGGGCCCTAGGTACATGTAAGACCATATACCAGGGAATTATAGGTGAATAAAATGAGTCAATCAAATGTAGGCCAATTTCACTATGTTTTAGGGAGAGAGAACAATCACCTGAGCATTGGTTAGCAGTGGTAAAGTGCACAGAGTCCTAATACCAAAAAACAAATTCTGAAAATGGTAGGGGTGAAGGTAAGAGTGTTGGAGGAAGTACACAACAAGGATGCCCGGTCTAACCGTATCACTAAACAAATCACAGATCTCGAAATCAAGTGCCTTAATCACTCTAGTTAGCATGCTGTGTCATTGTCCCCTGGAAAGTGCTGTGCACAGAAATATCTCTGCAGATTGCTCTTCTCTCTCCTCAGCTTGTCATTTAAATGGCACCCTGAGACCTTGGATCCCAGTTCAATAGCACTGATCGCTCAGCCCTAAAGTTAGCACGGGCCCAGCTGCGCTACACTGCGAGGCCTCAGCTGTCACTTTAATTCTGAAAAGAAAGGCTTCAAATCTGCCCCATCACCTACAAAGACAGAGGTCTCTAATGCACAGCACCTTGAGGGGGTGGAAGATGTAGGGATTCTGAATCACACAATGCCACACGCACTAGTCTAATAACATAATTATTTCAAAAGGTTGAATCATGGCAATAAAGATACTAAAAATAGCAGTTCACGCACTTGCTACCTAGTTTTGTGTGCAACCGGTAAAACAGCAGTTCAAAGTTTCCTAATGCCAATATAAACTTGCAATTTCTAAGGTTGATAACATAAGTACCATTGGCTTGGGCAAAAATCTAGTCACAGACCTAAGAAATCAGAAGTGCTGAATTAAAAAACCCAAGTATTCAGTATTAAAGAGCACACACAATACCTGAGTTCTAAAGTTCACCAGCAAATGCAATCAACTATCCGTAGTTTGACCGGATACTACGTCACAAACATGGCTGTTATCCTGTCTGCTGTATTATAGTCTGTGGAGTTTGTAATATGGCAGACAGAATTTCTGCCATGTTTGTGGATCAGGGCCTTATTTAAATTTTGGCGGATGGGATACTCTGTCCAAAACATTACAAGTATCCAATCCACCGCTCTAGAAGTGCATTGTAGCAAATGACACTTGTAAAATAATGGATGGGACATCCGTCACATTTTGACAGAGCATGACGTCCACCAAACTCTAAATAAGGCCCAGAGCTTCGTTGACCATACAATGAAGCTGAGGCCAAGAAAGAACTTCCGCTATTGCCTGGTCGTTGGCTATACACAAGGCGCGAGACAGTGGGCTGCCACTCCAGGAGCCCCATTTCTCGAACTTGTGGGGTCAAGGCTTGGGAGGGAGGAGGAGGTTGGGTCTGGTTTCCAGAGAAGATCAGCATCATATCACCACCATGAAGATGCACAGTGATGGCAGGGTTAACACCACCCTCCTTCACAGTCACAATAATAGAGGCGCTGGGCAATGACATCAGTTGGGTGCAGTGGTCGAAGTGGGGGAAAAAAAGTAGGGGAACTGTGGGCGGAGAATCAGAGGGCGGGAATAACCAGTGGATTGGATCAGTGGGCGGAGTCAGAGGTGTGGCAGAAAGAGCAAAATATCCCAATTTTTAGTATTTGCTTCCCATTTCACTAACTGGTTACAGCTTATTACGTTATTTTATTTAACCAATGGATACACATGTTTATTTAAGGTTTAATATGAGTTATTGACATTAAAATACATTCACAAAGTGGGATACGTTTCCAATCACAGAATGTCCCAAATATCCTTAAAAGTGGAATCACAAGCCATTTGTCTCCCAGCCATGGAGTTCTGTCATCAGCACTTCTCCTCCCTTTTTCCACAAGAGCAGTTCAAACATGAATGGCAAAATATCCTAGTTTGCAAATGTTTTCCACATAATTATGGCTCTGCCATATTTGCCACATAATACATCATCTTCTGCACAATCTGACGATTTTAACTAGTAAATTGTTTATAGCTCAAACGGATCAAAAGTTCCTAAAAAATATAACTTATGCTGCTGGGAAGTGGAGGGCCCTTTGCAAAGGTTGACTGGTCACCTTTCTCACTGCTGCAGTTGTATGTTCCACTGGTACTAATAAGGAAATATCTTTGCAGAGACTGTTAGCATGTGTAAAAATGTCAAAATAATAAAGTATCAGAAAATGTACAGCACCACTAACACCAGTGTAGGGTGTCAGAGCAATGTACATCACACATATTACACAGAGACAATCAATCATATGTGTGTAAATCACTGTATAGGAAATGTTACATAGGACAAAGGACTACAAGGTGTAGGAGTCACATGACAACCATACTAGTAGGCAGCATAGTTTAATAGTGATTGGTCTGGAGAAACACAAACTCAGAATTTAAAACGTAATACCATGGTTGGTGGTTCTCTTTAATAATCAGAATTGATTTCTACCCAAATGAACCCTTTTTCTGCAACATTAGGATAATCAAAGACTGGGGAAAAAAACATAACGCTCTAATTTATACCTTGCAGTTTGCATGCAGCTCTCGCATGACAGTTAAGAGTTCACTGTTCTATGTTAGTATTTTAACTTATTAACTGCAAGTAACAATAGGGTCTCTCTGACAAAAGCAGTAACCCACTCACCTATTTACATTATGTGCACTTTGTGATCTGCATGGTACATGTTCTTAGCAGCAGGCATATTAACACTCTGCGCTTCCTTTCCATGAGTCAAAACATCCACCCGACAAAACACCATCTCTCTCTACTAAGAACATTAATCACTGGAGTTATCATGACATTTGTATTGCTGCAGAAAATTGTTGGAGGCCAGGAAGGAGGCAGCAAGTGCTTTTAAAACCATATTCTACTTGCAAACACGAAGTAAGCGCCAGCCGCGGTCCATGCAGGTAACAGCGGTGGGGCGGTGGAGCCGGGTAAGAGGGGATTTCGAGGGATGATGCAGAGGGGAAATTAATTATTTATTTAATTTTCCCTCTGCATTGTCCCTCGAAATCCCCCCTTACCCAGCCCCTCTGCCCCACCGCTGTTCGCTGCACGGACCGTGGCTGGTCAGCGCCTGGTGCGGTCGCACTGCCCTAGAGCCACCCTGCTCAAGGGTCCTGTGACCTCAGTGACAGACTCACTGTCGCTCTATGGTGTGCTGCTTCATAGGCCTGCCTGCAAGACTGGAGGTGAACTTCAGAATGAATTGTGGCGGACAGGCCTTCAAAGTTAACCCACACTTGCCACTGCTAGGGTCCACCTGCTGGTGCTAAGACACCAGGGCATTTAAGATCTTGCGGGGCCTTCTAAGGTCTAGCATGGGAATGTGCTCCCTCAGAGGGAGTGGTCTGGTGGACTGGTCATGAAGGCTGAACCTGGTTCCCCACTTCCAAATTAAGCAGCTCTGACCATAGTGCCACTGAACACCATACTGCCCCACTGAGAGAAACTTGCACTGCACTGACCCGCTATAAACACCTGGATGTGACTCAATTCAAATTACGCACTAGACAAGAGCAATATGCTGCCTAAAAAAAAATTAACAACATCATAGAAAAAGAAAACACTCATAGGGAATGCAAGATTAAGTAAAGCATGTGAAATGTAAGCAGGAACAACATGGTTACCTTTTTCTTTTTACACTCATTATTCAGAAATTAGTGAGTGCTTTTGCCTGAAAAGTTAAGGTCATGACTACAGGGCCCAGAAGGGACCCGCTTCAATGCCCATTGCTTATATCCTTACAAAACGTAAGCAGTATGGTTTAAAATGGCCACATTTCTGAATACAAAACCGCGGTATGTGTGGTATTCCTATGTTGGAACACTGCATAGGAATGGTACGAGTGTTCTTTGCTTGGGGGATTCTACACTGACGGTTGACGAGTGATTGTACGGTCTCTGTCGGTTGTGGGTGTTCAAGCTGTCTTTCCTGAATAAACCTCTACTTCCTGAACCTACCCGTGTCCATGAGAATACTTCATGATTTGGCGACGACTGGGAACTGGAGGAAGGCAGCATTCACGCGTCTCATGTGAATATATTTAAGGTACATTATTTTTAATATTCTCTCGTGTTGTGATTGCACCAGCGGCTGTTTGATCTATTTGTGCTTTGATTGCACCTGCGGCAGTGTTGTGTATTGTTACACTAGAGTGTGGCTGACCACTGGATTTACCAATCGTTTATTACTGTGGGCGTTTATTAATGTGCTTTGATTGCACCGGCGGCTGTGTATTGTGTAGTAGTGTGTTGATTGCACCGGCAGCTGTATCGATTTGCTACTTTCAGTGTACCAAAGTGGTAAATTGTTTTACGGAGATCAAATTTGATGGATTCATTAGTTTGGCAAAACTTCATTTAAAAAATTACAAGTTCCTCTTACGTTATACTGGTTCTTGCGCATTGGAGTTCCAAGCGGAGTCTTCAGATTCCAGCATTGTTTCTGCGTATTCTTCATTCTTCTGACGTTTCCTTTATACCGCTGAGCACTGTGGGAGCCGCTGAGCACTGTGGGAGCGTCGTGATGTAATACGTTAATATTGGAAGATTTTCCTTCAGTTTTTTTTCTTTCTCGTTTTTTTTTTCTTTATTGTTCTCTTCTATCTGCATTTTCTTACAGCGCATTCAGTGACGCGCACACTTGGAACTAACACAGCGTGTTCGGTGATGCGCACACCTGGCACCAACAACGCGCATCTGACAAGTGAGTCTAATATTCATCAACGGTGACTCACACACCTCTCTATGTGAACTTCTTCTGTTGGAACAATTTTTTGTCTATTATATTATACTGACTAGGTCTGTTTTGATATAGTGTTACTTAGTCACAGTTTTACTCATTGTCATGTCTAACATTTCTGCACCACCACATTTTTTGGCAGTTGCTGGTGAACCAAAAAGGAGTGGGAATTGTGGTATCCCATGTTTTTAGCCTACGTTGAGGTCCTAGAAGAGGACGGATGTTCTCCCAAGGGGAAACTTGCCTTATTAAAACATTGTTTAGGGGGTGCAGGTCTAAAGGAGTTTGCTAATCTCCCACCTATTGAAATCTCTGGTGACATGAATGTCTTTGAAATCGCTATTAAACAAATGAAATACTAGGTTTGGAAAAAAAATTAACATAGTCATGGAAAGATTCAAATTTTACTCTCGGGCACAAAAGGAAGATGAGTCCATCGAAGATTATGTGTCTGTTTTGCGCACTTTGGCCGGATCTTGTGCTTTTGAAACCATTAGTTATGAGCAGGTGTTGAGAGATCAGATTATGATGAAAACTAAAAGTAAGAAAATCCAAGAAAGATTATGGATGGGTACAGAATCTTCTTTATGTGCTGTAATAAATATTGCCAAAGGTATTGAGCAATCTGAGAAATTTGTTAGTGAAATTAGAGGACATGTTGTTAAGATGAATGATACCGGTTCGGAAGTTTCCTTAGTAAAAGAGCAACCATTTCCTAGGAAATTTCCTCCTTTTCCCCACAAGAAGGATGAGAGTAAGGACAGCAAACTCGTGGGGAAAAGGACCCAAATAATATATTACAGGTGCGGTAGTTTTGAACATGTGGCTATAAGGGGTGCCCGGCGTGGAACAAAATTTGTATTAAATGTAAGAAGAGAGGTCATTTTGGTAAAGTTTGTAAGTCACCTCAGAAAGTCAATTTTATGATACATGAAGAAGAGGTACTTCCGGCTGAGTTTAACTCTATATCGTGTGTAGGTAGCGTTAATTGTAAAGGTTTTCCCACATGTACTCTGTCAATTGATCGTAAAAACGTTTTAATGATGGCTGATTCATGTGCTTGGTATACCATTATTGGTAAGAGCGTGTTTGATGAATTGTGGAGAACAAGAGTACAAGAGTTACTACCACCCGATATACAACCCGGTGGTTATTCAGGTCATAAAGTTGATCTCGAAGGTTTTATGTGGGCTGATCTAGAATTCATGGACAGAAGAACTAGAGGCAAAGTATACATAGCTACAAAGGGAGTGTCTATATTAGGCTGGCCCCACCAACAAGAGTTGGGAATCAAGTTAGACCCCAATGCCTCTCCATCTGTGTATGTTGTTGCTCCTAACAATAAGAGTCTAGCCTTGAGCATTAAAAATAAATTCTCGAAACTTTTTGATAACTCTCTGGGGAAGTATGTTGATTTTAAGCATAAAATTATTCTCAAAGATGGTGCGGTTCCTGTTAGACACAGAGTAAGAAATGTACCTTTAGTGTACCGGGATAAACTTAAAGAGATGTTAGCAGACTTGGTTGAGAAAAACATTATTGAACCAATAGAATCGTCTCCATGGGTTTCTCCGGTTGTTTTATCTCTTAAAAGCAACGGAGATCTTCATTTGTGTGTTGATCTTCGTAGCTTGAACAAAGAGATATGGATTGATAGACATCCTTTACCCAAGATACATGAGTTAATTTCCACACTTTCGGATGCTTGTGTTTTTTCAACAGTGGATTTAGCCAGTGCATACCACCAGGTGGTTTTACATGAAGAATCAAAATGTTTAACAGCATTTGTTACACCAGAAGGAATGTTTCAATTTCTAGGCATGCCTTTTGGCCTCGCCAGTGCTGCTTCTGTTTTCCAGAGACTCATGAAGGAGGTTTTAGAAGGATGCCATGGTGCAATTGCTTTTCAGGATGACATTTTGATCTTTGGCAAAGACGTTGAGGAACATGACAGGAACTTGGATAATGTCTTAAACTGCGTACAAAACAAAGGTTTAACTCTGAAATTCTCCAAATGCAAATTCAGACAAAATAAAGTGGAATATTTAGGTCATGAAGTTTCCAGTGATGGAATTAAACCTAAATTTGATCACGTTAAAAGCATTTTGGAAGCACCTACACCATTAAATAAAGAACAATTGGCTTCCTTTTTAGGGTTGATGGAGTTTTACAGTAAATTTGTACGTGATTATTCTTCCATTGTACACCCGTTAAGGTTACTATTAAAAAAAAATGTAAAGTTTAACTGGGACAAGGAACAACAGGTGGCTTTCGACACTTTAAAAAAGGAAATTGTTAGTGCACCATTTTTTAGGCCTTTTTCTATTGGTAAGGAATGTATTGTAGCGGTTGATGCCAGCAGTGTGGGGTCAGGCGCTGTATTAATGCAAAAGGATTATTGCAATGAATATGTGGTATCTTATGCCTCTAGAATGTTACGTGGGGCTGAATGCAATTATTCTACCATTGAAAGAGAACTATTAGCATGTACTTGTGCAGTCCAACATTTTCGACAATTCTTGTGGGGTGCCAAATTTTGCATTAGGACAGATCATAAGCCTTTAATCAATATGTTGGCAGCAGGGGGTGGAAGAACTCTTACAGCCTGGTTAGCAAGATTGGCTGCCAAATTACAAGAGTATAAGTGTATTGTTGAGTATGTCCCAGGGCGTTTAAATGTGCATGCAGATTGCATGTCGCGTTTGCCTTTAGCTGGGGTTCATGATTCTGATGATGTCAAAGAAGACTGTGATGTGGCTTACACCATGGGTGATGTTAATAGCGGGGGTATTGATGCATGTTCTTTTGAAATGATCTCTGAGAAGGAATGGAAGGATGACATGTGTGAGGATAGTAATCTGGGTGATGTGGTGAAGTTTTTGCAAAAAGGCTGGCCAGAGGAAAGAAAATTAAGTGGTGAGTTGGGTGCATTTTTTAAAGTTAAGGATGAACTTATGTTTTCACAAGGTATCATTACTAGAGGTGATAAAATCGTTCCCCCAAGTAGGCTCAGGGAGAGAATTTTTGTAATGGCTCATGAAGGCCACATGGGCATGTCTAACACTAAGAGACGGATAAGGGAATTTTATTGGTGGCTTTGTGTTTATGGAATGGTTGATAGGTGGATTAGACAGTGTCTTCCTTGTTCAAAAAGTGACAAATCGGTTAAGCCATTGTCTGGGGAGGTAACTCCCACTGAGTATGCGCAGGGACCTTGGAGGAAACTTGGGATCGACATTATTGGTCCGTTAAGTCTTCCTGCTAATAGGGATGCTTATGCTTTGGTTCTAATAGATTATTTCTCTAAATGGCCTGAATTAAAGATTGTGGACAAAATTACTTCAACTCAGGTAATTGAATTTTTGGATGACATTTTTTGTCGGGAAGATTTGCCAGCAGAAATTATTTCTGACAATGGTCCGCAGTTTATCAGTAAGGAGTTTGATTTATTTCTGGAAAGATGTGGTGTTGTGCACAAAAGAGTGTCCAATTATAATCCACAAGCTAATGGTCAAGTGGAACGTTTCAACAGGGTGGTGAAAGAATCTGTTCAGCTTGCCATTAAAAGTGGTATTGAGTGGAAAAAAGCTTTACGGGCTACTCTGTTATCATATCGCATTTCTCCCAATTCGGTTACTGATCTGTCTCCATTTGAAATGTTACGCGGTAGAAAACATGGGGCATATTAGCAAGACCGGCGATAAAATTATCGCCGTTTTAGCGGCAGGAAACTGCCGCTAAAACGGCGATAATGGGCTTGCAAATATGCGTTATAGAATTCCAATAGAAGCCCAGGTTAGATGTCCTGCACATCTAACCTGGGCTTCTATTGGAATTCTATAACGCATATTAGCAAGCCCATTATCACCGTTTTAGCGGCAGTTTCCTGCCGCTAAAACGGCGATAATTTTACCGCCGGTCTTGCTAATATGCCCCCTGGTTCTAAGCTTATGCCGTGGTGGTTTAAAGTGCAAAATTCTTATGACTCTGCCTTGGACTTTTCTCAGGTTAGGGAGCGTGTCCAGAGATACCAGGAAAAAATTAGGAATAATTCTTCTCAGAACCAGTTCTCAGAGTCAAAAATTAAAGTGGGTGATTTTGTTCGTGTGAAGTTTGGTGGTTCTTCCAACAGGAGATGGTCTAAATGGTCTGATCCTGTTAAGGTGGTGGAAGTTTTTAGTAAAGCTGTGAGAGTTGATGGGGGGAAGATTTGGAATTTTAGATGGATTTCTTTATGCAAATTCGTGAATTCACATATGGCTTCAAAACCTTTTGCCCCTAAAATTTTGGAGAGGGAGGATAGTTTCCCAAGTTATTTAGACACACAGGTGGACTTTAACCCTGGATTGAATGCTTCTAATTTTGGTGCCAGTAACCTTGAGGTGGGTAACACTTTGACTCCTATTATTGTACATTGTGATAATCCTGAACTGTGTGACAACATTGCAGAGGCAGATAATCAAGTAATTGGGCTGAGGAAAAGTTCTCGCATCAAGCATGTTCCTGTTAAAATGAAAGATTTTGTTCACATTTAACTATGTTGTACTCGTACATCATTTCATTCTTATGCTTGTATTTTATTGTTTCATGCATATGTTTGTATATTTATTATTTATAGTTTTTTTTGTTGTTATTGTTTGTTTTCATGGGGGGGAGGTGTGTGGTATTCCTATGTTGGAACACTGCATAAGTATGGTACGAGTGTTCTTTGCTTGGGGGGTTCTACACTGACGGTTGACGAGTGATTGTACGGTCTCTGTCGGTTGTGGGTGTTCAAGCTGTCTTTCCTCAATAAACCTCTACTTCCTGAACCTACCCGTGTCCATGAGAATACTTCAGTATGCATTTTGTTTTCCAATTCACCCATCAAGCAGGTATTTCAGTACCTCCAGGAATAGTGCACTTTCCCACCCAGGGAAAACAATGTTGTTCAAAGAGCGACGAGAAAACAAAAGTAGCGCTTCACTGGCAAACACTGTAAAGTGGCGCTAATGTGTTTAGGTGTGAATAAATCAATCTGGCCACCTTGCAACTACTCTGTTTTGCTTTAGTTAGTTAGTTATTTTTCATATTTTGAATGTTTTATTTCGCTCCACCTCGAGGCTGCACTTAGAAATTGAAAAATGTCTGAAAAAGACGACGTTTCCAGCAAAAGTAGTTTTCTTTTTTGGATCCATTTCACAGGGGAGCAAATAAACGAAAGGAGGAAAGAGAAGGTAATACCCGTTTCTTGAAGTCTCGGTTACTTTTCACTAAATGAAGAGGAGCGAGATAGAAAGAGAGGGAAGAGTGGGGGCAGCTGCCAGTGGCAGGAGATCTGGACACTGTCCTTGTCTTCTCTGGGCACGAAGGAAAAGACAGAGTCTTTTTCCTTCTCTGCCCGTTCCGCCCGTCCCCAAAAGCCGAGCCTTATCTATCGGCCTTGGCAATTTCTGCCGTCCGGGAGGCATGTTTAAAATAAGAAAGTAGGGGAACGGACTCTATGTAATTAAAGAAGTAGGGGCCGATCCCGCCCACTTCGACCACTGGTTGGGTGACACCCCAGTGTTCTGCTGCCGCACCCCCCCTCTGTGTGTGCGTACATGTCCATGGAATCACCCCTTCTCAACCTTGTTGAGGCAGCAAAAATGTAGACTAAAGTATGTGAACTCTGACCTGTTGCAGTTTACATTAATGCAAGATAGCAGTACCACGTGATGCAGGCATACCTTCACACTTACCTGTCAACAGATGTAATTTACGGTTGAGCTGGAAGTCAAACATTAATTTGCTACTATGGGCTCTTAACCTAACCGGTCAGAGATTTTCGTGGTTATTCTAACTAGAAAGAGTCAGCTGAACCAGAAACCTAAAAGGACATTGGAATAACAAAATGAGCACCTTTACCCAAGGCGACGTTTATCAGACAAGCTTTGACCCAAAAGCCTACTCGAAAAATTTCTGCAGCTTTGGATCAGGGCGAGATGGAATTCTGCATTTTCGACTTCAACAATATCACGAGACATTTGCACCAGGTGAGTGTATTTGCATGGTCTTCTTGTAATGTCTTCCACGGCTGCGTGTTCTTGCAGATCACCAAGGATGTTTTAGAAGCATGGGAAAAACATGGTGCAGCCTTATCCATGACTCTTCTTTTGTTATATACAGCACAATTAGGATCTACGATCAGGCATACACGTGATCTATACAACAGTCAGTTCACATAAATATTCAACTCTAATAATGTTATGCTCACCGGTTATCATAAATTATTTTGTTCTTCTAATATTGGCCATTTCTCTTTGTTAAAGTCAAAGTGAGTTGGCAAGAGAACAAATGTATAATCCGATGTATGAAATGGCACGCTAATGGTAGTTATTTTTTAAAGAAATGGTGGAGATAGCCCATTCCTTTCATTTGATTTTCTTCCATGTAAAATACTTGCAGGCATCGGGAGAAAATAAGTGGTCTGTGGATGACCTTAGATCTTGGAAACCGGGCGCCAGATAGTTGCATCTGTGCTCACTGCCTAAGTGTTCATCTGGTCTTTGTTTCCCTGAAGGGGGGATTTTGAGTGTGAACTAGGGGACGATAAGGCACTTTCTCTAAAGTTTCTGCCTGCGTGCACGCGCGCATGTTTCATATCACAGAGCCAGGAGTCTGTGCAAAGATGCCAGAGGATCGGGCGCGGAATATGGGCATTCTTGGGTATAGCACACACTTAATAGACCCACTAAGGTAGGCTTATTTGGGAGGAGAATGGATATCATTGACCATCGAAGCCTCACAATTTCCCCAAGCTGCCCCCCCCCCCTCTCCCTTGTGTGTGAAAACATGGCCCCTTCCACAGGAAGGCCACGGTGCCGTGTGCTGACACTTACAACGTGGTAGTGGAAGCACTTTCAAGACATTCATCTGGACTCTATGCACGGGTGTATTTGAGAGGAACCCTAACGGTTCCATAAAGAGAGGCGTTCGATGCCTGTCTCCGATAAACGCAGGTGCTGTCTTTGATGGCGCCCACTCTCTTGAAGGTTGAAGGCCCGCCATGATGGCACGGGAAGGGGGATTTTACACAGACATGGAGAAGCAGGTATATCTCCTTCATCAAGCCATATGCTGTACACTCGTCAGTGAGGCACCACACTGTTGTCTGCGCTTGGTACACACACTTCAGTTGCAAAGCCGCACTCTCTTTCAGAACACGCACTCAGGGTTCTAATGCCAGGTTAAACATTTGAAAAAAATAGTAATTCTGAGCAAATCAACTCCCCTCTATGGACCTCAAATTATTAATATGTGCAATGTAAGGAATAGCGGTGACAGATAAACTTTCAAAGTCAAGGCTGTAAATTACGATTACACCTCAGGAGTGAAACAAGCCAATGAGCCCAAGGATTTTGCTCCCAAGCATCTATATAAAATGATCATTAAATTCCAGTTTTTCTTCACAATCTTTAAATAAGTGACTACCGTTTCAATTTTTGTTTTTAAAGGATCACTCATGAAATATTCCAGTACTTTATTCGTGCACAAAGTAGCCTGAATCCCGCAGTGGTTTGATGTTTCCCTGGCTCCTTCAAAAACTACATTGAAGGTACTGAGGCAAACTGTGCATATTTCAGTGCAAAATCCCTAAAAGTCGACTTGTAGGTAATATGTTTTACGATAGGTTTGACAGGAACTTCAAATATTCGGTGTGACAGGGCAGTTTATTGATTTTCAAATTGTGCATTCAATTCTACCCCCATTTCCTTGACCTTTCCCAACTTGTCTCTCCCAGGATCATATTTCAATAATATAATAGGACTGTGACTTTAAATGGAAGGTGGTGTGAGTAAATGGAAAGTTACATAGATGTCATAGTCTAAGCAGAGCAATCTCAAAGGTTAGGCAGACATTGCTGACTCGGGAAGCAGGAATGTTACGCTTGCTTGCATGTTCGATACTGACTAACAACAAAGTGATGGGTTGAACAAATAATTATTCACAGTCACTGCCAATCGCTCAGAGCTGCATTTCAGTCTTTCGACCGCTGTGACATTCTAGGCAGAGGCTAGCTATATTTCTAGGTCCTGTTGCAATAGGAACAGTCCAGCCCAAACGCCAGGTCAGGTCCCCTCCAGGTGAGAGCACAAGGAACCTCAGATTAGGTTTAGCATACTCGGACCCAGTGGCATTAGGTAAATAGATGCCCCCCTGCAGAATGAGATGCGGGGCACCTGAGTTTCCAATATCTTAAAAATATTGCCCCTTGGGCAGAGTCGGGCCCTTGAGGGGTTTGGGGAGCCCTGAAAGGTTGGGGCCCCCCTGCGCCGCAGTGGCTGCAGGGGCCTGTGTTTTGATCCTGCTTAAACCTTGTCAATGAGAGAGTCCCATGGCACAGTGAGTAAGGGACCCAAGTGTTGGCAAAAAGATTGCACTTAGGGTTTCAACAGCAACAAATAACAAAGTGAAACAAATAACAAAGTGATGAAAGCGATGTTTGAATTCATTTTAGCTACTGTGCTCCAGAAGGAAAGACCTTCTGGCTTGTGTTCCCGTTCAGAGGGGACCTGGCCTGGCATATCAGGAGGGACTGTCCCTGTCTGAGCTGCACCAAGGTTGATATGGATTGTCTGGTTCCTGCTAGGTGGACAAAAAACAGATGGACATGAACAGACCGTGGTAATTACGTCTGGCTAGCATTAATTCAAGCATTCCACACATCACTTTTTTGCTTTCCTCATTGTAAGACCTTAAGGGCCAGATGTACTACCGTGGAAATAGCGTCTTGCAAATTGCGAGGCGCTATTTCCAATGTACAACAGTGTTTTTCACACTGTTAGCGATTCCCAATGGGGTCGCAAATAGAGAGGCTCATGAATATTAATGAACCTCTCGCAATTTGGGACCCCATTGGGAATGGCAGGCCCTGGGACCACTGCCTGCCCTTAAAAAATATTTTCTCCTGCATTGGCAAAGGAGAAGAGGTCCCCTGGGGACCCCTTCCCTTTTGCGACCCCATTACCACCCTCTTGAAGAGGGTGGTAATTTGCGAGTGTTTTGCGCCCGCAATTGCGGATGCAAAACATTCTTACATAGGGTTGCGCTCGCTATTAGGAAGGGAACGCCCCTTCCTAATAGCGAGTCGCAAAACCCTATTTTGCGAGTCGCAAAAAATTGCGACTCGCAAAGTAGGGTTTGTACATTCCCCATGCTGTTTTTACATGCGCAAACGGGTTCGCACATCTGGCCCTAAGTGTGATGCTTATGTCCAAAACTAGGGGCCATATTAGCAAGACCGGCGATAAAATTATCGCCGTTTTAGCGGCAGGAAACTGCCGCTAAAACGGCGATAATGGGCTTGCTAATATGCGTTATAGAATTCCAATAGAAGCCCAGGTTAGATGTCCTGCACATCTAACCTGGGCTTCTATTGGATTCTATAACGCATATTAGCAAGCCCATTATCGCCGTTTTAGCGGCAGTTTCCTGCCGCTAAAACGGCGATAATTTTATCGCCGGTCTTGCTAATATGCCCCCAGGTTCCCACGTCACTGGGCTGCAAGACTCATGCCACACTTAATGCCTATCTAGCCTATCTAGGCTGAAGCCAGTTTCAGGTTGCTTGTGTTCCTGTTCAAAAAACACTTGGCTCGGCGGGACACGGTGGACTGTTCCTATCGGAGCAGAACCAAGGCGCAGATGCACGTGGTTAGTTCCTGTCTGAAGTGGCATTGTTGGCAAAAATTATGGCCTGGGCTGTGGCCCAGAGTAATTACCAGTGGCCCTGATTAATTCAAGCATTCTACCCTATATTTAATTATTTTGCTTAGGATGATGCCTCAAGCGTGGTGAGTATGCTAAGGCAAGAGTCTGGTGCTCCCTGTGTCACAGAATGCAAATAAAAAAAAAATGACATGGCCAAACTAGGCCAAAACCGTCTGGCATTACTTGTGTTGCATTTCAGAGAGGACATGGCCTGACAATTTGAGCTGGACTGTCCCTAAAGATGCTTGACCAAGACTGATTTGTGTATGGTTAGTTCCTGATTGTGGAGAAAAAAGTAACACAATGGACTGGGATGTGACTTGAGTAATTACCAGTGGGAGAGCTCAATTCAAGAATTCTACTTATCACTTTTTTGTTTTCCACCTTAAGGTCTAAAGGTTCAGACAACACACTTGCGAACAAGTTAAGCCTATATTTCAGGCAGCAAAAGCATCAGACCGCAGCAGGTATGATAATATGACGGAACAGCAGTATCGATGATGCATAGATTTCACATTCTTCATGCATTCATAGCCAGAGCACAAATGCACCTCTGACGCCAAGGGAATAGTGCGCATCCCCAACTCAGTGTGAATAACGACCCGGACATCAGCTTTAAATATGATTCTGAAATCCAGCCGTTGCCTTCAAATAAAAAGCTTTTTTCGGTGATTACCTGTGTTTTTGCTGACTTAGACATGACTTACTCCTGATTTTCAGAAAGAAAACACCAATACTCGTGAAAATGAAAGCTTTTTTAGTGAAGCCACTTGTCCCTTAACATTAGCATATCATTTTCGCAAAATACACATATTTTTTCGTTATTTATCAGTTTTGTTTTTGGCTAATAAATGAATATTTTTCACACCAACTCAACTTGAAAATTATACCTTTTGCCCTGCAAAGAAATCTAGGGGCATATTAGCAAGACCCACGTTAAAATTATCTCCATTTTAGCGGCAGGAAACTGCCGCTAAAACGGCGATAATGGGCTTGCTAATATGCGTTATAGAATTCAATAGAAGCCCAGGTTAGATGTGCAGGACATCTAACCTGGGCTTCTTATTGGAATTCTATAACGCATATTAGCAAGCCCATTTTCGCCGTTTTAGCGGCAGTTTCCTGCCGCTAAAACGGCGATAATTTTAACGTGGGTCTTGCTAATATGCCCCCTAATTTTTTCTAAATACAGTAGTGCGATCACTACAAGATAGTCATTTTAAGTAAGTATTCTCATTGACCAAAACTGGCCCATATGAACATGCTCCATCATCGCACACCGTGGATGCCTGCTAGATATTGGCTGAGGCTACCAGACGTCAGCGTACACAACCAGATGGCGTGTTTACCAGCAGATACCTGAGATACACCCAATATCCCAGTGATGCCAACATGTTTGCCATTGGTGGGTACGCAATGTCAAGGATGCGGACTGTACGCCAGAAATACACCCACCTTATGCTAGGCGTGGCCACGAGATGATGCCCAAGAAGGACCATCTCATGCCTAGGATAGCATCCACATACCAGTATATGCTTATGTATGCCATGGTTCCATAAAGTGACGCCAGGGCGACCACTGAATATCAGCAATGTCCTCATTATACAAAGCATCCACACTTTGTTGCAGAAAACCTCCACTTATGCCAGGAATGCTCACCCAGTGCCAGTGATTCTAATCTTATTCCCCCCTTATGCTAGCAGCAGTGATGTGATTAAGGAAGGAAGAACATTCATGAGTCAGAAGCCTGGGCAGCTATGGAGGGCACAGATGGTATACCTGTGGGTTTTATTGGTAGTAGAGGTTGTTCAAGCATTGCCCAACAGGGACCAGGAAGGTGCAGGCATTGCTATTACTAAAGAGAATCTATAGGGATCCAGCAGAATCTGCAAATTTCAGAATATCAAACTTGTCATATTCCTGTAAGTTAATGCACTGGAGAGCAATCTAGCTGTGGAGGACAACAACGCCATGGGACACTTCCACAGAGGTGTTTTAAATAAAAGTGCCACTGAATCACTGGTAAGTTAAGCTTTGGGCGACGTTAGATGAGAAGTAATATGGCACTTCCTATGTGGCATCTTTAACCCCTCATCTGTGTTTACTCGATCACGATCAGCAAGATGTAGGCCACTGCTAATCCTGGCAATGAAGCCTCCCTACTAACATTCCATTCTAAGGTCCTGAAACACTAAAGGATTTCCCTGATGTAAGAAAGTGAGAACGTATTGGTCTTACCCACTATGGTGTTTCCTTGCGCAAGACAGTTCCAAAGCTTTTTTAAGGTGGGGACGACAGTCACCAGAAAGGGCAAGATTCTTCAAAAACCATGTCCACCTTTCCTGGCCTAGCTAGTCTTACGACTGTCCGAGGCCAAGGCAAACCTTTGATATACTTGGCCATGAACTCTTACTTTTGATGTGCGGTGTCCGATAAGGCTCTACTCTTTAACTGCATCTTTAAATGTTCATTTACTGCTAATGAGCTCACTGATGCAATAGGTCAGTTTTATTTTTTTCTGAACTGAGTGCAGCAGAGAGGAATGAGGACAGGGCCACACATGGGTGGTCGTGTATTGCACAAGCTCTTGAAACAGGCTAAAGCCAGTCGAATGTGTAATAAACTCAACCTCAGGGTGCCATTAATTGTTTTGGCATAGCCAAGTACTCACATTTTCATCTGGACAATTAACACAAATAAATAACAGAAGTCGAATAAAATATACTGCTTGTTATACCTACCCGTAAACCTACAGAAAGAAGTTAATATCCACAGAAGAAGCTGGAATTCCTACAACATAGAAATGCAGGCGATAAGGTCTGGCAATGATTAACCAACAGTTAAAGATTCCAAGAGTTCCAGGCCACAAAGACCTTGAACCCGCTGCATAAACACCCAAGCAGCAGCAAAGAGCATTGTTCTGCTTGGCTCGGCTATAATACTGCAGTAAATACCGATGCTGTACGATGCATTAGATACCGTTTGTGGGGTCACCACATGGTTCAGAGAGCACAATCTCAGCACTGGGTATAAAATGATACTACAGCTTAGTTTTGCCTGTTTTTATTCTAAAACTCAGAAACACATTCTGCAAGAGTTTGCCTGGAGAAAATTGGGAATGTGAAAAAGAGTGGCAGGAAAACATATACACTAATAGCAATCGGGTGGAAAACTACATTTACAGCCCACTCGTGCTATCAAAATTTGCATTGGTGAAAACGTTGACACCTTCCCAACATGCTGGGGGTATGTGATTTTTGTTAGAAAATTCTCTTGCTAAAAGAGGTTGCCGCACGGTTTCTTCTTGCCTACCCTCAGACCTGCAATTGAGAACCTTCAGTAGCCCGGGGTCGATCGATACCTCCCGCGTGTCCTGCAGTCTGCCCTCCACTGGTGACATGGACCCGGGGCCGGCTTTACGGAAGTGCGACCGGTGCGGCGGCACTGGGCGCTGACCTGGAGGGGGGGCACTGACCTCAGGAGGGCACTGTGTTTAGCAATAATGTATCATTTAAAAACACCTGCTGCAGAGATCCTTGTGCATCCGGCTTGCAGGCAGCAATAAACATGTCATGATAGCTCTTGTGATTAATGTTCCTGCTAGAGAAAGAGATTGAGGGGCATATTCACAAGGAGCTATCGCCGAATTAACGGCACTTCATCGCAGCCAGAGTCGTGATAAAATTACCCCCCCCATTCACAAGCCGGTGTAAACAGCCCACAGCACCAGTTTACCAGCGATAGCAGTCACAAAAAATATCACCACAGAGGACCCACGCAAATATCGCTAATGAGATGCAGAGTGGGCGTTCCCGTGTGAAAAGTCGAGACAACATCACACCTCAACATTCACAACGACCAGCCACATCGGCGATAAGAACACAAAACAGGCGATGCGGTGCGGTAGCCGCAGGTATTTAACACCTGCCTCAAGCAGGTGTAAAGAAGGACATCCACCTGCAGTAGGCAACGGAGTCCCACACACAGCCATACCCGAAGAACAAACAACGCCATGGAGCTACTCTACATGCAGCTCGGAGCCCCAACAGGGCCACAACACCCCCGCCACCACCCCCTGGACCGCCACCTTCCCCCAGGACCCGGACCCGGGCCACCACAGAGGCAGCGTAGAGTAAGACAGCGGACCTACCGAAAACGCACCACTCTCACAGACCTAACGCCCGCGGAAGTCATTGCCCACTACAGGCTAAAAAGGACAACCATCCTCCGCATCCTGACCCACATCGCCCACAGGCTGACGGTCCCAACACAGCAGAGAACAAACATCCCTCCACAGAAAAGCTGCTGGCAGTGCTGCACCTGTTGGCCTCTGGGACCTTCCAACCAACAACTGACAGAGTCGGAGGGGTCTCACAGGCAGCCCTATCAAAGTTCATCACACCCGTCCTGGATGCCATCCTCAGCTTCATACCCCAGTACTTTCACTTCCCCAACACTGCGCAGGAACAGCTGGAGACTAAGCAAGGCTTCTACGCCATAGCCGGATTCCCGGCCGTGTTGGGAGCAATAGACTGCACACATGTCCCACTTGTGCCCCCTGCGGATACTGCACACCACTACCGCAACAGAAAGCACACGCATTCCATCAGTGTGCAGGCAATAGTGGACCACCGGGGACTCCTCACCAATGTCGTCGCCAACTACCCAGGCAGTGTGCATGATTCTTCATCTTCCGACAGTTCATCATCAACCAGTGCTTCCAGGATGGCACATAATTAAAGGGACTGCTCGTTGGTAAGTACCAACTCTACACACGACACATCCCACAGCCACCAACGCACAAGGCACAACTGTGGGGATGCACACGTGACCCAACCACATCCGACATGTTAAACTACACGACCCCCTACCAGACATGACTACACCACTCCATGGTCATCCTGGGCTAACCCTGCACCCAATACTGACTCCACATGGCACCACAGCCACACAACAGCTGAACGTGTGGAGATGCGGAATGCGGCCATGACACATGTGAGGCACTGCTCTGCCCCTATGACCCGACCCCGGTCTCCCGCAGGTCAGCGTCCCGTGGTGGTGGGCCCGTGTCGGCCGCTGTGCATCCGGGGCAACTAGCCCTGTGCAACTCGAGTCATCCCCCCTTGTAGTTCTGACATTGCATGTCTGTGTGCCGGATGACTGTTGGTGTAGTTGCCAGCACATGCTACTCCCTGAGGGCTGGCTTACACTTACCCCCCACACAGCCAGCACAGGCGTCACTGAATTGGTGGGCCTGCCATCACATCCTGCCGAACCAAGTATTGACTCTTTTCTCCCTGCACTGTCCCAGGTGATCAAGGATATTCACTCTGCCCTTGGATGATGACACCCCTCCGAGACCTGAACACACCCGCCCAGAGGCAGTACAATGCGGCCCACATATGCACCAGGGGCATCGTTGAACGCACATTTGGCGTGTTGAAGTCACGTTTCAGGTGCCTGGACGGCACTGGTGGGAAGCTCCTGTACAGCCCGGACGTCGTGTGCAAGATGATCGTTGCATGTTGTGTGTTGCACAACATCTGTGTTCGCACCAGGGCCACATGGATCCCAGTTCCAGAGGTACCGGACGATGATGGTGGTGATGGGGCAGGTGGCCCACATCCCACTGCAGCTGCGGCAGGAATGGCCCATAGGGACTCCATCATTGACACTTACTTCTCATGAGCACGTCACATTGTGACCCTCCGTGGCATTCATTTCATGGGACAGTAGTGGATGTCCAATTGCACTGCATGTGTGAATAAAACATGTTTGCAGGTCACAGGTTGGAATTGTACATTGTCATGTTACATGTCCCTGGGGTTTCAGATGTGATTTGCCATGTTGTGCACATTTTCCGAACCAGTTGTGTCCTGTGTTCAGTTGAGGAGGTGTTGCTGTTTGTACCGGGATGTTGTCACTGTCTGGGTGCACTTCTGCTTATGTGCGTATGCTGCACGGTGGGTGTGTCGCTCCTGCGGCTCTGATTTGTCTGCCACTGGTCTCTTTCAAGTGGTGTGCCTGTTGGTTCTGTTCTTCCACGGTGCGTGGAAGTTGTGGTGTGCATGTTGTCCTCTGCAGTTGGGCAGGGTGCATCCGTGGTACTCCGCTGTTGATGTATTTTGTTCTGTGGCATTTTCCGCATACTGTTCTTGTGCTTTTTCCCGCATTGCGCGTGCGTATTGCTGCCCTCGCGCTGGTTGTCACTGTTTTCTTATCGCTCTTTGGCCCATCGCAGCTTTTTTCGCGTTGTGGTTTGTGTTTTTATCTCCGTCGAGTTGGTTGTGTCGCGAGCATTGGCCGCGTTGTCGGACAACTATTGCATGCTACCGCCGTGTTGTGAATTCCACGTTGACACAGGGTTATTTTCCCGAGATATTCTGCGATATTGAAAGTTGCATTACGCTACTCTTGCGGTAGTTATCACACGTTCTTGTGAATATACCCTTGAGTTTTGTCTAGTGGCAGTTTTGACTCTCCATAAAGTAGTGCAGAGAGTTAATATGTCTGCTGCATTGAACAGATCTGTATTTTATGTGGATAGCTGAGTGGAATAGTAAAGCTGGAGGGCACCAGAGCACCATACATTTTTAAGAGGCATCCCGTAGCGTCTGGCTAGTTTTTTGCTGTGTAGCAGTGGAAGTTATTTACCCTGATGTAACATGCCACCCAGGACGAGATAGTTTCTCTCTGTGTCCTATTTTTCCATGACTGTTCCACCTGGATATTCATTGGTGATTTTCACTTGGCAATATTGTAGCCTGTTAAGAGGTTAAATGATGCTTAAGTGTGCCGCGACCATGGGAAAAAAGAAAGGACCTACTATCAAACCTCCGCCCCATTCTGCCACCCCATGTCTCTATCATAGAAGGTTTTCTTCATCAGGCAGTGGGTTGAAAGGAGGCTTTCGCTGGACAGGGACATGTCCCTTGTACCCCTTTATACATCACCCCCTTGCTCTAGCTTGGAGGGGCCCCCTCATGACAAGGGTCAATTGGGGGGTCGCGAGGAGGATCTTGCGGGGGGTTATTCCTGGTATGGACATTTTGATAATTTCCTCTACACCAGTTATCAGCTCGAGGCGGAAACTGAAGGGTTGTCTATCTGCCGAACCCCCTGCTAAGGCGCTGCCGGTGGCACGACCTCTTTCTAACCCATCTGGAGAGGAGGGGGGTTCCTCCATCAGGAATGTTTAAATTAGGGACATCGAGACACTGTCAAATAATAAGTTAGATCCAATCTTGGTGAGAATTTCTAATATTGAAGGCAGGGCTTCTGAGTTATTTTCCCAGATGATCAACGGGAGGGTGGGGTGCAGGGTAGGCCAGGAGCTGGGCAATGGGGGTCAATTGATTCCATCGGACCGGTGAGTGATTCCCTGTCAACTCATGACCTTGGTGGTGTAGGCCCCATCCAAGCGGTATCAGAGCTAGAGTACGATGGGGGAACTCATAGTACAGTTGCTCCTCCCCGCCATTTGGGTGACAAAGGGGGAATTCTGCTCTCAGTGTTTCCTACCAAGCCAGGGGGTGCTAAACTTGCCCCGGAAGCCACTCCTTATAATATTGTCCTGGGGAATGTCCCCTCCCGCTCCATTGGGGAATCATATCAAGAATATAAGAACAAGGTGATGCACTGGCTTAGCTCACATCTCTCTTACAGGAGGGAGCTTGCAGATTCTACCATCATGGCATATAGAGTAAACTGGATATGGAAGGATAGGAAACCATGGGCGGGAGACTGCGTGGTGGTTAATTTTAATAACCCCTGGTTAGCTAGTAACCTACTTGCTGCTGCCCCTCGATTGTCAACAGGTACAACAGGTACACCAGGGATAGTTTCCCTGCCTCTGGGTTTTCTTACAGACCGGGTAGCTTAGCTCGCCCACTAGATTTTCATCACTCTGTTAGGGAGTCCTGTCCAGTTAATGACCACCTTGCACTTAGGCAGTCCCCCTTGTGTCCACCTCCAACAGATTTCTCCCCTTGAGCGGTTTGGAGGCCTGCGACTGACTGGATTTATGTGATTCTTCCCTGTCTCGCAGGGCCCACAGTGTTTCCCCGGTAATTCCATCTTAGCACCCAAAGGGCCTCACGATGCTGTCCTGGAATATCGCAGGTCTTTCCTCAAAATTTAGTGATCCCAGGTGGGTGTGAGGAAATCTTCTGTTGACCAGGGGAGGAGGTTGAAATGGCCTCAGGTGGACCCTCAGCGCCTTCGAGCCTCCCTCCTTGCAACTTGTTTGTGTGAAATCAACATTTGTCTCGATAGCGATGCAGGGGTAGGGGAGGGATTGGAAACTTTTAATGGCATAGCTCTGGTGGTTCGTAAACTAATGATTGTTACAGCCTCTAGTGCCCGGGTGTCACAAAACCCTAAATGGTTTGATAGGGACTGTTTGAGAACCCTGCGCCACCTGACGATGGCCTTTAAGCAGTCACCAAAGGACAGGCATTTGATAAAAGATTGTAGGTGGGCTTACAAGCAGGCTAAAATGGCATGTAAGCATAGCTTACAGGAATCAGCCTGGGCGGAGCTCTGTCAAGCTTGTGAAACAGGGGACAGCTCTCTGTTTTGGAGAGTAGTTAACAGGCCTTGCTTTGCTGAGGGTTCTGGTCCGCTCTTATGCCATCACATTTCAGAACAACAGTGGGTGGATCATTTTGAGGGTATTTACAATCAGGGGGATGATGGAGGTGTTATAACCCTGTTGCACCCATTATAGTTGGGAATCGAGTGGTCTTCACTCTAGATGAAGTTACACAAGGCATTATTTCCTTGTCTAGCAACAAGGCCCTGGGCCCTGAAAGTATACCGCCAGACCTGCTTAAAGCAAATACAGAGGTCTGGGCCCCAATTCTAATGCAGGTCCTGAATTCGGCTGCACAGGAGGGGTCGTTACCCTCATGGTCTACTGCCGTGATTGTTCCCATTTTTAAGAAGGGGGACAAAGAGAACCCACAATGTTATCTGCCAATATCTTTATTAGATGCAACGGTCAAGGTATTGGGGAGGGTGATCTTAAATAGATTGTGAGACTGGGCATAAGAAAATAAAATTTTGAGTGACGTCCAATATGGCTTTAGGGCGGGGATGTCGTCTTCAGACCAATGCTTGAACCTCCATCTAATTATTAATAAATGCACGGTGACATGATCTGAATCTCTGCATTTAGCATTTATGGATTTGACATCCGCATTTGACAGGGTGAATCGAGTGAAACTCTGGGATTTGCTCAGTGAGATGGGGGTTGATCTTAGTTTTGTGGCCCTCCTAGCTGATCTCCATTCAAAGAGCTCAGTGCGTTTTTCTCAAGGTGCAGCATGGACTCGCTCATTCTTGACGAGCTGTGGGGTTCGTCAGGGGTGCATACTGCTTCTTTTTTGTTTACCTTGTATGTGAACGGGCTAGAGGCTGCACTTTTATCAGTTTCGGCTGAGTGCTCCAAAATTGGTGACAGATTTCTCCCTGTTTTATTATATGGGGATGACGAGGTCCTTATGGCTCGGACCGCACACGGGTTGGATTTACTGCTGGCCAGATATGTGTCTTTCATGGGGCACCTTGACTTGTCGGTCAACGTATCAAAGTCATACATAATGATAGTGGGCCCCAAATTGACAAGAAGAAAGACTTTTAAGGTATCTAATTTTACCCTGAGCAAAGTCATGGCGTTCCCTTATTTGGGTGTTTTATTAGATGCTAATAATTGTTGGAAACCCTTGGGCGGGGCAAAAAGTTTAGAGTCTATAAAAACATTGGGGGCGGTTTTTAGTTTTGTGCACAGGCTTGGTTCCATGGCACCAAGGGATCTCCTAAAAATCTATCAGGCCAAGTGTATTGCACAGCTTCGTTATGGCAGTGAGGTCTGGGGGTATGTCAAGTAGGATCGGATCCAAATGATGGAGAATCATTTTTTATGTAAGATGGTTCAGGTCCCCCCAGTCTACCCCAGCATTTTCTGTGCATGCGGAGCTTGCGCTTAATCAAGTTTCGGACCTGATAGCTTTAAGCCATCTCCTGTGCTGTATTAAGATCTGGTGCAGAGCGGAACTGAAGCTAAGCCGGTTGATCTTTGAGGACTATTTGGCCCTGGATCGGGTAAATAGTATACCGTGGATGGCTTATGTTAAGGCAGCTTTTTCTTCCATAGGCAGGGCTGACATTTTTTTGGACCTTACCTTTCTCCTCGTTCAGGAGCTGGGGAGTGTTAAAAGGCTTTTTTTGGAATGCTCTCAATTGGAGCGAGAAGGCTTAGAACTTCAGAAGCCATCATTTCGAGGCCACATGCTCTTAAAAACTGTGCATGAGTTGGAACCGTATCTGGTTTGGGTTTGCTCACAGCATGACAGGTTTTCACTGGCTAGGTTTAGGTTCAATCAATTGCACCACCTCTTGGCAACCCCATGTGGGTGAGTACCGCCTGCGGCAAGGGCACCCTGCGGCTACGACAATGTGTCTCCACAGGATATGCTACATTTTATAATGTTTTGCTCTCATTTCAGTTGGCTGCGGAAGCGCTTTTTAATTCCCTTGATGAAATCCCTGAATCTGAAACAAGTTAGGCCTTCCCTGATGTATCTTCAGATGCTTCCCACTGAGCCTGTGATTTTTACAGTTTTATATTTATATTTTTTTAATTATCGTTTTATTGGTACATAAGATTACTGAACTTACAAGAAGCACTTACATTGCATCTCCCATCTCTTTTTAAGGTTAGAACAAATACATCCTGTAGCATATTACAATAATACGATAATAACTAACACTGAACAAAACAATACACATTTTCCCATCTATAGGCCTCGGTATGTCTGCCATGCTCCCCAAATCCTTTCCCCTTTCTTGGGGCACCCTCTGCTTTTGTAAATCATCAACTCAGCCTGCCAGCACCAGTCTAGATCACTTTCCCATTCCCCCACTGTCGGAATGGCTGCTGCCCCCCATTTCTTTGCCACGTTTCGTTTAGCTACCACTGCGGCTAGCACCAACCATTGCATTACATGTCTTGGCCAGTCGTCATTTGCCTCCGTTATCAGGAGAAACCATTTGGGCTCCAATGTGACTTCTAAGCCTACCACCTCCGAGATTACCTTGGCAATTTTCCCCCATACTCCTGCAGAATCGGGCATTCCCAAAGTAGGTGGTAGAAAGAACCCTCAGTCTCGCAACCCCTATAACATTGTTTATTCTCACTCCTACCCATTTTATATAGCACTGACCTGGATTAATACACCCTGTGTAGCACTTTAAGCTGTATAAGTCGAAACCTCGTCCGGATCACCACCTCTCTTGGGCCCTGCAGCACTTCTACCCATTGCTCGTCTTCCATGGAACCCACATCTTGTTCCCATACCAACCACAGGCCACCCATGGGGTCTGGGGCATTATTAATTATCTTTTTATAAAACAAGGATATGGTATTGTCCCATTCCCGCTCTGCCAGTACCCTGTCTTCTAGTGGTGAGGCAGTCTCCATGGTCTCTCTCTCAAGAATATGCTTCTGTAATGTGTGTCCCAATTGGAGATATTTAAGCCAGTCTCCTTTCCCCATCTCATAGTCCCTTTGTAAATCCACAAACGTGATATATGCTCCCTGTCTCCAGATGTCTTCTGACTTTTCAATTCCTAGTAACTCCCATTTGGCAAAGCCCTCTAATTTACCTACTTCCCTCAGAAGGTCACCCGCCCAGAACTGCGTTATTCGCTGAGAGTTTGCTCTCCCAACCTAAGAACTTTGTTGCCGCATTCCACGACCTGACCACTGTTTATGTTTATCTATTAGTTTCATGTATAACAAGTCTTGTGGGCCACGTGTTCCCATTGCCAATCTATATACCCTGTACGCTGGCTCTGCTCTGTCTTCAAACATCCAGCCATTCAAATAGAATTATCTATGATGTCTTGAGGGGGAGGAAAAAGCACATTCTTGCAGCAGACAACCCTGTGCGAATCCGTAACAACATAGGGTATGCCGGCCTGCATGCCACAGCAATTTTCGTTATTCAAAAGCAATAGCTACCATTAGCAAGCAAAGTAAAAGTAGGAGAAATAGCAGGAGCAGGAATACCCTTCAACACACAAGCGAGATTCGGAGCAGAAACGTTACAAGCTCCGTGCAATTTAATGTGTTTGCAAATGAGGGAATGACCCACAGTTGAATCGCATGACTCCCCCGTGAGAAAAACTTCCTTCCCGTCTCTAAGGCATTTATACATGAAAGGCAGGGACCAAAGTTCATGCAGGAAGGCACTACCCAAGGGCTGGAAACGGCCCACAGGATAATGTTTTATACACGAAGTAAATTCAAATAAAGAAAAAGGCAAGGCAATAACCCCATGAACTAGCCACACAGCAGAATCCAATTCCGCCACAGAGAATGGTAAGGGCTCCACTTTTTCGATATGTAACAGAGTGTAAGCTGCATCTTTCATGGACATGAACTGCTGTTTGTCAGTTAAATTAAAAGGCAGAAACAAGGCAGTGGTGTTCAAAAAATGCCAGGGAACTTTACCCAACTTAAGTGTTTGCAAAGTCCACGCAAACTGCATAACTGAACATAATTGATTCTGACCATGGTACAACACAGAAACATCATCTTGTACAATATCAACAACAGAGGACACAATATTCTCTAACGTGTAAATGCGGGAGGACAGGGTATTAATACTATTGTCAACAACAGCAAGCACCTTTTCCAAATTTGCTTGGTCTATTTCCCGTAGACGGGAAGCAGCTTCCATTTGCGACAGCTTCCAGAGTTCATTATAAGCTTCATAAATGAATCTCTTAGGTCGTGGACCACGAGGTCCCAGAATAAAGTCGGACAGATCAATGTTGCCTGATAGGAGGGATAAATGTTGTTTAACAGATTCTAGGGAAGAGTGCTGCAACCACTGTTTACATAATTTACCAACAGAATATGTTGTGACAGTACGGGAGTCAGAAAACCTGGGATCGGGCCTATCCTGTTTATAGCCAGGGACTGAGTCGTGAAAACGCAGTTGGCACGCATTAGATGATATGGGCCAAGCCAACCAAGGTGACTGAACAAGCGTAGAAACATTAAAAGAATTGTTCTGAAACAAAGCCTGCAAAGTCGCAAGGGACATATTGTAGTGCAAGCTATCGTTGGGAGTGGAAGACAGGGATGGAATGGAAGGTGCGTTTAATTGTTTGGTGGTAGCCAAACCCCAACACGTAGTCTGATAGATGGAAGTATTCAGAAATACAATTTGGGCCGGGATAAGGCAAGCACGGTGTAAGGCCTCGGTGCCTTGCCCTGCCATGGTTTTGAGCCCCAGATGGATTTCAAATCCACAGTGTCCTTCCAGTATTCATAACCACCCACAGCTAAGGCGCTCAAAAAGGAACCCGAATATAGCAATTTGGTGTGGGTCAACATAATTTTCTGAGTGGATGGTGCGCTCAATTTAAAATAATAGGACCCAGGGTTCGATGTATTAAAATCTGTGATATACGTAAATTTATTCCTAAGAGTCTGGGAGCTACCCGGTAAAGGGTTTGGACAATGTTCCCATTGGGTGTAGGCAAAAGGACTACGTAGTGCACTTGGTTTATGGACAAAGTGGTTGCCCCAATGCTGGTAGCAATACAAATCAGCATAATTTGCAGAATTCATGTACAAATCTTCAGCATTAAAGGAAGCATAATATTTTAAATCAGCAAACAATGCTTCAACTGCATGCACATCCCAATCGTCAGAATGAATATTACTTTTTACGACATCACCCATCGAAACTCGAAGGACATTTGGTACATTAATAATTTCTGTCGGTCCATGAATTTGAAAATTTACCGTATCCCATACGATGCCATCAGCAACTGGAAAGGCTGAAATGTTCACAAATGTGTGGTCACGCTTCATGATGTGAGAGGAAGAATGTGGAGCCAAAGTTCCAGCGACACTGTTCACAGCAGAGCGTTCTGGTAAATAGTGACCATTGATGAGCAGAAAAAACACTGTGACAAAGCCAATGGACATGAACAGAAAAATGAGGAACAGCACCAACCAGATGTATGTCCAGGGGGGAATCAAAAAATTGTCTCGGAACCAGGATACAAAAACACTGACCTTGGACGGGACAATTGATGAGGTGGAATCCGAATCAAAAGAATAACGTGTTGGGCTCAGTGGAGTTGTTGGTAGGTGTGCCACCGATTCGTTATCGGGATAGGTATACTCATTCTCGTCGATGCAGGGGGAGACAGGGTTTTCGAGTATACTTTCAGGCAAATCAACCATCTCAATTGCAACATCAGTGACCGTTCGAGCAGAAGGGCCATGAACACAAGTCCGGTAAATGGCAGGACAAGAGACCGCTGGTGTAACACTATTCAGGATCGGCCAGATGTTGTAGCTTGACATTTTCCACTGAGATGTATCTGTTCTCCTTGCGACCAGGAAGCGGTGGTAAGATGACTGTACGTGTTCCCTTCAAGCCCAGGACTGGAACCGGTGCACGATAAGAGGGGCCGAATTCTTTCTTGTTCTCCACCTTCTCTCGAACCAGATCTCCAATCTTCGGAAGCCAGCCGGCAAACGGAATCTGCAGTGCAGGGTCTGTGGCTGAAGGTAAATGTGCGATTGCAAGTTTGTCTCGGGCTTCTTGTAAGTCCTGTAACATAGTAGAATGGTTATCTACATCAAAGATGGCGGATTGCGCCGCCATGTCTAGACCATCAAGGTCGGGCACAAACATTCTAATGCCAAAGAGCATTTCGTATGGGGTCCGCCCACCCAGAGGTCTTCTCGGGAGATTATTAAGTGCACGTTGTACAGTATACAAGTGGGCCAGCCAGTTCCTGCCAGTACCTAAGACTCTAGCTGTCAAGGATTGCTTTAAGTCACGGTTCATTCGTTCAACGATCGAGTTGCCCTCAGGCCGATACAGAGACGAAAATTTCACCCGCACCCCCAGTGAACCCATTGCGTCCTTGTAAGCCTTAGAGGCAAACGCTGGACCTTGGTCAGAATGGAAGGTGCCACAGGCGAAAATTCCCACAAAGACACGCAAATCCCTGATGACATTTCGAGCGTCAGCACTCCGTTGTGGCCAGACCCAGATGAAACGTGTGCACGAGTCCACTGCCACTAAGATATATTTATAGGCAGTGTCTGAAGAAAATGGACCGCAGTGATCCAGGTAAACACATCCAAAGGGTCTGTTAGAATGCAGAGCGGGGTCTGTGGTGGTCATGTAACCGTGGAAGGCTTAATCTGTTGACAAACGTCACAAGAAAGCACATAAGTACGGGTGTCTTTGTATAAACCATGCCACCAGTAACGCTGCTGCAAGATAGAAACGGTTGCAGACACTCCGGCATGAGCCGAAGCTATGCCTTCATGTGCAGCCGTTATCAAGGAAAGTCTGCGGTCCGCGTTGGGGATCAGCCGATCACCAACATCGGGTATTGTTACATAAGGAGCCTGTTCGGGACCTAACTGATAAGAATATTTGGAAGGAAAACCCCAGGGTAATTAGCACCTTCTTTCGTAGCAGCAATAGCCACTAAAATATCAGTATCAATTTTAGACATGGATCTAGTAACTGCTGCTACTGAACACGTGACTACTGCTGATTTGGCAGCTTCGTCTGCCAAACCGTTACCAACAGCGTGTGCGCCCACCCGCTGATGGCCAAGGGTGTGAACCACCTGTGTGAGGGGCAGACGTTGTCTCAATTCTGCCACCCGAACCCAAAGCATTTTATGCTTAATTGTGCTACCTTTGGCGTCTCTATAGTCGTTTTGCGACCAAAAGAACAGATTGTCATTGTAAGATTGAACACAGTAGTAAGAATCGCATACAATTAGAGTGGTCACATCCGGAGTAGCGAACTCAAGCGCAAGCACCAATGCGCGCAGCTCGGCCAATTGTGCAGTACTGTCCCCGAGTGCCTGAGTGTGCACCACAGTAGATTTGAACTTTCCGTTCACAAAGGTACCTGCAACAATAGCACATGCGGCTGAATTAGCATGCTTGGAACCAGTGGCCGGTTGTGCCGAACCATCGGTATAGATCACGCACTCGTAATCCTCAAGCGGCAGCAAAGACAGAGGAGGAGGATGAACGAATTCATACTGTTAAAACTCCTGAGTCTGAAGAGAAGAATCGAAAATAAAAGTGACATCCGGAGACATCAAAGAGGTTGCCCATTGAATCCAACGGGGGTGCAAAGCTTTAGAGTTCGGTACACTTGCCTTTGCCACTGCCTCGAGGGCAGGATATGGTGTTACCACCAGAATGCGTTTTCCCTGTGCCAGTGCGCGTTCCTTTAGAATCGCCATCTGCACCGCAGTCAGAACTTTCTCCACAGATGAAAAGCGCATTTCCGCGGAAGTGTAAAGATGTGACTTGTACGCGATTGGAACTGTGTCACCTTCGTTAAAGGTTAAGTACGTGAAACCCACTGCCCCCGGAATTATTCTAATAACCAGGTTCGTGTGGTTATCACGAGTCAACAAGTATTTAGACTCAAGAAGGTCCGTCTGCAAAGACTGCAGTATGGAGGTATGCTCCGGAAGCCAGCATGACTTCGAAAAGTTAGGTTGTATCAAGGCATACAGTGGCTTGATACGCCGGGCATATTCGGGAATGTAAGTACGCCCGAAGTTCAGAAAACCCAGCAAAGACTGAAGTGTTTTCAGAGTAGTAGGAGGGCACAAAAGTGCACATTTCTCCAGGAAATGGGGGGCTAAGCCCTTACCTTCATTGTTGAGCTCGTAGCCCAAAAACAAAACGGTAAATTCAGCAATGTGAGATTTGGCAAAGTTAAACTTGTAACCTTGAACCGCAAATTCTAGAATAATGCGGTCTACTCGAGAGAGATGCGGGAATAATTTGTCGTCGGTCAGATAAATGTCCTCGACATACGAACATGCATCTTGGTCTATGCCGTCTAACAAAGAGACAACACGGGCAGCGAATATGCCAGGACTGTTCTTGTAGCCCATAGGTAAACGCCTGAATTTGAATAATTTACCACCAGAGGTAAAAGCGCTCCATTGGCTACTCTCCAGGGCTAAGTTGTGCGTGTAGAATCCATTGGAGAGGTCAAGTGTCGTTTTATATTTTTTACGAACAAGACTGTCTACAAGCGCAGAACTGTGAGTATTTTGCACCGCAAAGGTCCGACATTGAGAGTTCAAATGTCGGTAATCCAAAACTAAGCGGTACGATCCATCGGGTTTAGAAACCGCGAATAGGGGATTATTCATTGGTGATACGCATGTTTCAATTACTCCCTGATATTCCAACTGAGTCAGAATTTTGGAAACGGGGCCTTTTGCTTCCCGTTTGATGGGATATTGGGGTTGTGGCTGTGGCAGCGACCGCAAAGGTATTTCATGGGGGGGAGAGTCCTCATCCCAGCCCACGTAATTGCGGTATAACGCAGGAGCAAGGGACACAGCCCACTCAGCTGCAAGAGCCTCCGCTTTGTCCTTTGGGACATGTCGAGAAAAGCTCGGAAGGATTACCTCCTCCCCTTTATGCGCAGCAAGTACGAATGGGGGCGGCCAATCCGCCTCCGCTAACAAAATGTCATACGAAGAGGTCAGATTTTCCCCAAAAATCCCTTTAATTACACGCTGTGTATCACCTTCGATTTGGATGACAATATCAAATAGTCTGTCAGGGGGTGCCACTCTGGTGTCTGCTGTCTCGACAGTAATGAATGTCTCAGTTGCTGTCGCCTCCACATGAGGACGTAGCGCCTCCCGCACTATGGTAACTTCCGCTGCACTGTCTAGGAGGGTCACTGCCCACGTCCAATTCAGGAGTCTCGTTCTCACCGTCTGTGGCATATCTCGCTGTTACAGCGGCAACTTTCTTCTTCTGAAATTGTGGGCGAGAACGTTGAAATTCGTCTGCTTTCCCTCTGACCTGTTGTCGAGGTTGGTCTCGTCCCTGGGGAGACTCTCGACCCCTTCCTCTATCCTGGCGATCTCCTCCACCGGCCTGCGAAGTTGTCTGTGCCTGTGAAGAACGAGGAGAACGCGTATCAGGGATCTGAAACCTATCCGGAGATTTAATTCTTGCCCTATCGCGCAAATCATAAGTGCGTTCAGAAGAGACAGAAACCGGGGATTCGCCTCTCGACCCCGGCCTCTTTTGTTGCTTACCCTGTTTTTTCAACCTCCAGCTCTTTTTAGTGAAGACTGGTTTCTCATCTTTCTCAGATTGGGTTTTTGGTTGTTGTTGCGATTGTGTTTGCGATTTGGCAAAAGGCTTAACTCCCAGGCTATTTCTGCCAATAGTTTTGTAAGCCTGGGCTATAATTTTCGGTAATTCGCGCGGCCTGTCCGGTTCTGGGACCAAAGCCAAAGCATTAGCTACTTGAAAGTTCACTGCATCGCCCTTGACATTCGCAAGGATCAACTCAGCTACTACGTCGAACACTCCCACCAGTCTCATCCCTAATTCCACAGCCGCTTCAGGGCCATGTTCATCCTGCACGCGTTTAATTACAGAGGGGAGAACCGTCATGGAAGGAGTGCCGAAACACTTCGCATATACTGCTGCGAATACTCTACCCCAGTTATTGCATTCTGCCAACTCGGGGACTAAGTCTTTTGGCAAACTAATCGTAAGAATTCTGTGTTTTTCCACCGGAGATGTGTTTGGAAAAACCGCCTCCAGCTGGTCAAATTTCTCTGCAAGCCAATAAGGAAAATCATCCTTATTTTGTGGGCGCTTGCCCATCACCGAATTCACCATGACAGGACTTATGGTCACTCCGCCTGCACCAGTTGGATGGGCTGCAACTCCAGGTGGGGCTCCCTGTATGTTGCCTGTAACATACTGCACTAAGGCTCGATGCACTAGCACTAAAGCCGTATACATGTTGCGAAGTTCCGCGACTGTTACCGTCATATATTGCGGATGTGGGGTGTACCCGGCCAAGACAGGCCAAGTGGCCCCATCAATAGATAAGGGGCCTAAACGAACCGAAGTAACCGGTTGGGGGGAGGGCGCCATCAAACCAAACACGGTGTTGCCAAGCCGTGAGCGGTACTTCAATATTCCTATAAGGTCTATAGAGATTAGGAACTACGGTGGCTTCATATTCAAGGAACAATTTGTCTGTTCCATCCACCGCCGGAATGGTGACCCAAGAGTAAAACACCTCAAAGTGGTAAGCTGGATCGGCTTGTACCACAAAGATCAGATCGACACCCGCGTCAGGCACTCCATACACTGTTAAGTGAGCCCGGAGCGCTGCACGGCTATGTGCCGCAATTTGAACAGCCATTGTAGGCTAGAAGTAGTTGACAATCTAAAATGAGGCAGCAGAAATAGGGTTTTATTTAAGAAACCTTTTAACAACTTCAAGCTTGAAAGAACCTATAAAAACGTCAATATAGGAGGTATCACCGTCACACACGCTTCCGGAAGCGTGCGTGAGGGGAGTTGGGGACAAGCACAAGCACTACTCAAGCGTCTCGCAGATAAGCAGCCCACTCGTTGGTCGCGCCATGTTATAGGGATTCTGCACACACAGAGCTATGCACAGGATGATAGGACCTCGGAATATAGTGGTGAACCAACCATAAACCTTAGCACCTAAAACCCCAACCCGACTAGCCTTAGCGTCTCATTAGCAACGAGGTTACCAATGATTAGACAACCCAGAACACGGTATCTCTCTCTCAGGACTCGCAGTAGCAAGAACACCCTTTCATCACTCACTCATACCTGTCCACAACGTGCGTAAAAAGAGACACTGTATAGTTTAAAATGTTTATTTCAACTAACGTGCTCTAAGATACAGTACACGTGTCAGTACTATCAGCATAATGCATAAGAATAATATAAGCAGCATAGTTACAACTCCATAGAATACAAACGGGGAAAGCATTTCATAAAGCAGTGGATATAGGGCTAAATGACCTTACCACCCTCCCCGTGCTAGTAGCTATTGTATTATAAAAATAGAAGACCTCTGGGCATTGTCTAGCAAACCCTCATACCTCAGTTTCTAGATGCAAAGTCTACATCAGCAGACAATCACAGCTCTTCTCCCTGGAAAGGTTTTTCTCCAAGTGTGTCTAAAGCGGGAAAACCGCAATATTAAAAGCACACAAATTTCTCAATGGCAGCTGTACATAGTGTTATGTCTAGGTGCGAGGGACTGGCCAGATCAGCAAGAACAAGGGACGTTGTTTTTCGACCTTGTACATGTTGTGCAGACGTAGCCCAAAGGGAACAGGAGAAAAGGTGAAAGACAGAAAATGCAGACAGTTTTAAAATAACTTGGCAGGAGCAGAGGTCGGTAGAACAACGGCTCAAAGTAACGTGCGCAAAGAAAGGCATCATGGCAGCCAGGCCTAAGACAACGTAGCAAGGCAGGCCAGGAGGCCACAAACCACAAGACAACCCCTTAGCTGACCTCCTTCTCTCGTGGTACACAACCCGATGGACCACTACCCAGCACATCTAGCTCTATGGATACAATATTGTTCATATCTCCTCCCAGTACCAGTCTGCCCTCCGGTATCTGCAACAGTACGGAGCCCAACTCTTCTAAAGTAGCCGACTGTAGACCAGGTGGAGAATAGACGGAGCAAAAATTGAGTCTGTTCCCCTCCCACATGCTGCTTATTGCTGCATATCTTCCAAGGTTATTAGTCCACACATTGTATTCCACAATAGGGCATGTTCATTTGATCAGAATCCCTACACCCCTGGAACTGAAGGTGTATCCTGCATGCACCCTCAGAGTGTATCCGTATCTATCTGGAGCCTTGCAGTGGTTACCCCTGAGGTGTGTTTCCTGTAGGAGAACAACATCAGGAGCGGGACGTTTAATATATTGTAGCACTGTTGATCTTTTCAATTTCCAGTTTATGCCATTAACATTCCAGGACCATATCTTGATCGAAGATTGTATTTGTCTATGGGTTGCCATCGAAATGTGTGTTCACTATGGGAGTCTCCCTCTCCAGGTGGGCCCCTCCTGCTACTACATGTCTAATCTCACTCATTGTGCCTAGTTCTAAGCTAACGTACCTAACTATGGACTCCCCCCCAACTCCCCCTCCCCCGACCCTGCTACCCTGCTTTAAGGTTAAGAAAACACCAAGTCTCCAACCCACAGAGCAGCTGTTGCCCCTGAATACACCTAACTGTTCTAGCTAATAGATTGAGGGGGTGGTCGATCAAGCTGGACCCTTAGTCAATCGAGTTGTACTCTGCCCCCTCCCGTCTCAGCCCTTCCACAGCTGTTAACTCCTGTGAGTCTTAGTGAAGAGTCTCTGCCAATTAGTTCTGTGACACACAGCCCAGAGTCTCGGTAGTCCCCAGAGTCCCTCCAAGGTGCTCTCATGGGCCGGGTCGAGCACAGTACAGTCTTACCTCTGCTCCAATTTCCC
Source organism: Calotriton arnoldi (assembly GCA_963921515.1). NCBI lineage: Eukaryota > Metazoa > Chordata > Amphibia > Caudata > Salamandridae > Calotriton > Calotriton arnoldi. The sequence continues at coordinate 467,366 of CAWUFW010008599.1, read as the reverse complement.
CCTTTATTCTTTCGCATCTGGTCCCATACTCGCGGGGTCGGCCAGGCTCTCTGATGTGGCTCGCTGATCTTGCTCGACAGCTGTCTCACCACTCCTCTTAAACCCTCCGGTTCTCTGATGTACGTCCTTGCCCTGCTTCTTCCCGATGGAGCGCCACCCCTCCAGCCACTCTTGCACCTCTTCTGGAGTTGCGAAGTGCCAAGTCTTTCCTCCTGCTATCACTCTGTCTCCCTGGAAAGAGCATCATATATTTCAACTCTCTAGATCGCAGCTCCATTTTAACCGGGTCGAAACTCTTTCTCTGTCGCTGCACTTGGAGAGTAAAGTCTGGGAAGAACCTGATCACTGTGTTTTCGAACGGCAGATCTCCTTTCATTCTGGCAGGCTGGAGTATTGCATCCCTGTCGCAGTGATTAAATATTCTGGAGATTATCATACGTGGTGGGGTTTCAGGCCTGGGAGAGGGTGCCGGTACTCTGTGGGCTCTTTCTATAGAGAAGAATTTTGACAGGCATGGGGTTTGCATCTTATTAACGATAAGATCTTCGGGGAACAAGTCAACACTTTATCCCTCTGCTCCTTCGGGTACTCCCACTACCCATATGTTGTTCCTTCTTGCTCTCCCCTCCTGGTCCTCTAGCCGTGCCGCCATGTGTGTGGCCTGCTGTGTTAGGATGTACACCTGTTCCTCTAGTCTTTTGGTCTTGGACTGAAGCTGGGCAATATGGTTTCGGCAGTGGAGACTTTTTCAGTTAGTTTTGAAAGGTCCGCTCTGATGAGGGTCACCTCCACCAACACTAGAGGCAGCTATTGTACTCCTCAGCCACTGGCCAGTGGCTTTTGCGAAGTGGGGGTCGTCTGTCTTCCTCCGTGTCAGGGCCTGTGTGCCAGTCAGTGAGCACTCCAGCCTCCAGTGCTTCTCCTCACTAGCTCTGCATTACTTCTGGTGCACCGCAGGGTATCAAGAGTCCAACCAGGGCCTCTTCTGTGGCCGTCTGTGGTGTTCTGCCCTTCGTTAAATCCCCTCAGACAATTATGCTGGGAAATCAAGTGTAGCATATCCCTCCCTGTCAGTGGGTGTAACTCGGTTCTGCCATTAATAACCTACTTGCGGTCCCCCTATCTCGAGGGGGGGGTCAGTGCCGATGTTTCTTCTCCCCTGGGCACCGGCTACTCTTGTCTCTCGGATACATCCCGCAGCATGTAGGCCTCCGTGTCCCCCTAGCACCGTTCCAGTCGCTGCTGCCAGACGTCTTACCCGGGACTCCGGGATCTTGCCCCCGGCCTCTGTTGCACCGCGGCGCCTGCAGCCGGTAATCCCCACAAGGGGTGATAGGGGGTGATAGGCCCACACCGTTGTTTGCCTCCACACCGGCGCCGCAGTTTCCTCTGGTTTTCAGCCCCGCAGGCACTCCAGCTGCACCAGCCCCAGTGCATGTCTTCGGGGTTTGAGGTAGCCGTCCGCCGTGAATCTCGGGTTCCCATGGGCCTCCGGAACACTGATCGTGACATCAGAGAGTCTCCTCTTCCCTCGCTGGCGTTCTCCAGCGAGGTTACAGCCTGCAGGAATCAGGATATTGACGGATAATTAGGGGCCTGGACGGGAGCTCTGCTACTATGTGGCCATCTTGGTCTGTGACCAAGCCACGCCCTCCGATTTTTACAGTTTTATCTTTTTCACGAGCTGTCTGGGTGTCTAGGAGGACGAGACCTGATTAACTGTTTTAATGTTCATAGTTTTTATGAGTAAGCATACTATTTGTTTTTATCATCTATGAATTTAATACTATTGTCTTTGATCTGTATTTTTTTTTGGTGATTTTATTTGCTGGATAAAGTTTTATATTGATAGTCTTGCTAAAAGTGTTTTTCCAAGGCGAACATTTTGTACAAAAGCTATTTGTGTTGTAATATTTAGTGAATATTGCTTTTTCAAATGTCACAACCTTTGACAACTGTGTGAAAGTTTCAACATTTTGAGAAAAATGTCCTGATGATTCGAGAAGATCTTCGTATGCTACCAACCATAACCCCGGGTCCTGGTGGCATCTGACTGCTGGATCGTGTAGCAAATGTGTATTAGGCTCTAATGAAAACAAGGTAAAGGGGCCATCTAAATTCCCAATTGTAGGAAGCTGCCTCTCTATATAGTGCACTAAAAAGAAGTACACCTTGTAGAGAGTCCAGTGGGTCCCCAATTGGCTTACAGAGGCTAAAGTAGATAATACTACTACTTGTGGTAGTGTGGGTGACCAGTTAGGCTTATCAGAGCTAAGCATTTGTTGTACTTAAAGAAGCAATAAATGAGACAGACACACTCAAAGTATAAATCTGAGAACAACTTAGAAAAATAACACTTCATTTTATATATGTTTTAAAACCAAGAACTTTGTTCAAAGGTAAGTACTTTCTTCATTATCAATTTTTACACTTAAGTAAATACTTTACAGTTGTGCACCTTTACGCACAAAGCAATCCTACGGGAGGAAAAATCATTAATGCAATAAAGGTAAGTACAGTCAATTTCAGGGGTTCACCTTCTGGGTTTAGAGCTGTAGTGGGCCAAGGTCCAAAGTACTACCAGCAGTTCTTCTGGAGCTGCCTAGGTTTCATCGGGAGCAGGGTGCTAGTGAGGTTGCAGCTGGACACGCTACGGTGAAGGGGGGCCACCAGGAAACAGGCTTCACAGGGAGACAAGTCCAAAAGCTCCCAAATGGGAGCTTGGGTGTCAAGGAGTCTTGGAGCAAGGGGATACAGCCAGTTCTTCGGTGCCCAGGCCGGGCGGTTCAGGTGCAGAGTGGTTAGGGTAGCTGGGCTGGTGCGCAAAGGGGCTCCTTGTGGTTAGGAACCAACAGCTGTCAGGGGCAAAATCAAGACAGCTGGGCTACTCATGAAGTGGGTCTCAGTGATGATAATGTCCCTCGATGGCTGCTAGGTCATGGCACAGTGGGAATCCAGACTGGACTCTCACTGTTGGTGTTTAGTGCAGTGCGTCCGGTCCCCCGGGGGTTGGTGCTGCACAGTTGTGGATGGTCCTGCTGTCTTCACACTCAGTGGGGAGACAGATCTGACTTCCCAGAGCACAAGTATCTTCTCCTGGTCATCTGCAGCGTCGGTCAGGCCAGGGAGCTGCAAGGCGGTGGACCGAACTCTGCTTGTTGGTGCCTGCAGACTACAGGGGAATAGCTCCTCTACTCCAAGGTTGACTGTAAGTGATTTTGGAAGTGCTGGCAGGATACCCAAGGCTTTGGTAGTTCTCCAGCTTGCAGGACAAGTCACTCTGTCCCGATTGTCAATAGAGGTGCAAGCAGGCAGGGTTTCGCGCCAAAACTTCTCATGTCTTCTGCAGTTCTCGCCAGGCAGTGACTTTTCTTCATCATTCTTCTCTTGATCCATCGAATCTGAGTTCTTGGTTTCTGGGGTGCCACCTAAATACTCAATTTAGGGGTGTTAAAGGGGAGGGACAGGTAGTAGTCCATGGGCTACCTACCTTTAGGGTGTCTACATGCTCTATAAGACCACTTCCTGTTGGAAGTTGGTATAAACCTGAACCTAGAATACTAATATACTAATTCCCACCTAAATCAAGATGTGGTAATCTGAACCTTAAGTCCTGCAAAACAGACAGGGCAAAAATTGGAGGGAAATAATGCCAAAGACGGTAATTTCATACATCATGGGTCCGATGTGGGGAAACAATACCTCCAAAAGAGATAGAACCTTTGTGCAATGACTTCTTGGACTATTGCATTTTAAGAATACAGTTATTGTTAAATCAACTATCTACATTTCTAACTGTGGTTATCTGTTTCTTAAAAAGGATAACTCACCTCTTTTGGAGCATCTCTGAAATGAAATGTATTCGAAATTATTTGCAGTCATGCCTTAGTACCATCCTACCATGACAGCCCAGGAATTACTATCATTAAGCCATGGTGGGCACTGTCATGCCATGCATGTTAATTACCACCATAATGTAGGGACTAGAATTGTAGCAGGTGTGGGTGACATGGATTTCTACAATCAGTCAAAAATTATTGTTATTGTGAAATGGATGCTAAAAATATTGCACAAATTACCAGCATACTGCCAGTACCACCACTGTGACATGGATGTCCATAATATGCTATGAATTTCTACCTTATAGCCACGGACTTCCTTTATGCCATGGGTGGCCACCACTCTGTCATGAATGTGTACAATATGTCTAGAATGACCACTATTCTGTCAGGAGCAGCAAAATGCCAGAGATAGGCACTATCATACAATGGATGTCCCACAATATGCTAGAAATTACCACCTTTATGCCAGGGGCAGCAATTTGCCAGGGGTGCGCGTCATTCCCATGAATATTAACAGGTTTCCAGAAAATATCACCAGTATGAGAGGGCAATGTTTTACCAGGAGTGGGCAATTGGCATCATCCAAAGGAAGACCTCAAATGACCAAGAATTGCCACAATTATGCAAGCGCTAGCACTTAGCACGGTACTGCGATGAGTATTCTCGCATGGATGTCCAAAGGTTGCCCTGAATTACCACCATTTATATATTTGTTTAGCACTTTCATGTAATGCTCAACCAATCAGATAGTAAGTGGGTACTTTACATTTCAACCATGAATGCAGCAATAATTTAAAAAAAGAAAAAAATGAATTACAGGAAGCAAAATCCTTCTCTTTAGCTTCGATTTGGTGAAACTGATGTAAGGCTAAGAGTGGTGGGTTTGTCTTTAAATCCAAACGCAGTGAGTTCCAGTAAGAGTGGCTGCAATGGATTGGTGCTGCTAATGTCTAAATTCCATCCTGCATTCTGTCAATGTTAAATTAATGTATTGCTGTATTAGCATCTACACAGGGTATCTTCTAAATACTGGCATATGAACCTCTGCCTATTTTTGGAATGAAGGCCATTGACATTTCATGCCATTTGTTTTACTTTTACTGAATTCTGCCCTTGTCACATAGGTTTTGAATTTTTCCAGCCTCTCTCCACTGCCTCTGCTTTATCATACCCAACCAGCAATGAGGATTATTTTACCCTTTTTAATATTTTTGGGGATTTTTGCCCATTACGCCCACCTCGTATTCCCATCCATACCCCTCCCAGAGAAACCCACCTCAAGTTCTGTGGCATACCAATTATGCCAATTTGGGTCGACCCCAGGAGGGAGAGAAAAATTATCCAACTACAAATATCATAGTGGCTCCCCTAGAAACCAAGATTTCAATCAGTGACCAAACCACCATATACTTCACACCTGGCCCCCAATTCACTCTGTTGGGATGGAAAAGTCCTCTCCATGGTAAAGATGTGTACTCCTGCCCTGAGTGCCCAACTGTATCATTGTCTGGAGCCCTAATGCTGATTTGTCTGTCATAGGCGAACACGGATCATATATGTGTGCCATGGCATGTCTCATGGATTGCAGTCTTATTGGACCCAAAGGGGTGCCCAAAGCACTATCATCATAATGGTGGGATGCTACTGCCTTCACCAGGACTTAAACAGCACCAGTGCAGAGGTGGTGGCATGCCATGTGATGATTAATAGCAGTACCCATGTCCCTTTTACCATGAGTCATTGGAGTAAGGCCTACAGGCTCACTCACATTTTTAAAGGTCCCGCTGCTGTGTTCAACTCACCCATAGCCTATACTGGGTTGATGTAGAAGAGCATGCACTGTGGAAACATGTCCGAAGTGCATGTAAGTGTGCAAGACATACACTACACTGAGGGTGCAGTGTGGAACAGTATGCACATGGTAAATGTGTGTGCGTTGGCAGAGGGTGTTTAAAGTGACACACTCTAGTGCAGGACTGAAAGACTGTAGTATTGAACAGTGTGTGCAGACTGAGTGCATGTGCTGCAAGTGGAAATGCTGGTGGTAAATGGTACATGGGCACAACAATACTGGAAAGTGGAGCTTGCTGTAAATGTAAGCTGATTGCAGAAATGCCTGCACAGGTATATTGCAATAAGGACCTTGGGTTTCATTCTGGGAAGCCCAGGCCTTCCTGGTGAAAACATGAGGAGTAGAGGAATCTCACCCAGACATAATTGTATTTTGCTGCATCCCTGTGAGCTGGGTGGGACAAGCACTAGGTGAGGGGAAAGCAGGCTCTCCTTGTGCATTTCAAAGGGCTTTTTGATTCAGTGACAGCTCACAAGGAAAGGGCCTGGGCGCATCTCAGGAAGAGGGAAATGAGGCTTATAAGGGAATCATAAAGGCTAGGGCTGAGGACCCGAGGATTAACCTTTGATGAACTGATCACAGTGGCTGACATCCAGATGTGAATTCTGCTCACTCTCATGAATCTTGTGGGTTAATCAACTTCGGAGTCCTGCCTGCTGTGACAGACATCTTTCAGAAGGAAGGATGAAGGGGAGAGATGTCCATATCAAAGAAGCAGAACCCCAACATAAAACTTCAAAGGTCCAGACCCTAAATCACATTTTGTGTCTGGAAAAGAACTATAAGTAGGGGATTCTGAGTCCCCATACTTTGTCATCTGCCGAGCAGCCAGTCTGGCTGCATGAGGAGGGAATGCTCTACAAGACTTCTGCCTGTGACCAGGAGTAGGGGCCTAGCCTGCTAGTCTTCCTGCTGGGTGAGGGACATCATCCAAGGAAACCAAGATCACCTGCCCTGGATTCTGGAGCATCTGTTCCTGTGTGCTCGCCAAGACCGGTGTGCCCATGATGGAGAGGTGTGTGTTATAGGAAGTGAGATCCAGAGGGGAGCCCAGACGTGTGGAGCTCCTGTGCGAGGTGTGAGAAACTGTGCCGCACTGATCGGGCCGTTGCCAATGTGCTGCGCGGTGAAGTCCAGTGACCCCAGCTTAGACTACTGTACAATGACTCAGTGTTAACGTCAGGACAGGACTTTATTAATCTAGGATGATCCCATGAAGACACAGGATGGGTCTGGATTACTCCATGATCTTTATACGAGTCCTTAAGATGGGGCAATTACTCCATGATGATTCCATAATGACTTCAGGATGGGTATATAAAACTCCTGGATGACTTTGAGGACTCCAGAATAAGTTTGTTACTACAAGATGATGATTATTTCATGACAGTTTCAAAGACTGCCATGCTTCCTATTGCAATTTTTCCTCACTTCTACGTTATTAAGCTAAAAGTTAGAGAATACCACACCAACATACAACCCTGTTATTGCACTCTTCTTAATACTTCCTCTTTCAGTTCTCACCTATTCTTTCCCATCTCTGATTACAATGTTGAGGGTAGACATAAATGAGTTATTCTAAATGTAAGTGTTACTAGCAAAAAGTTGCTTGGGTGAATTATAGTTGTGTGCCTGCAAGACTCTAATGCTCTCCTTATGAGTGGTCCAGGGTGGTATCCTGGACAATGAACACTAAAGCAGGCCATTCTTTCATGGTGTCTCCGTGTCAGGAATTACCCAGCCTGCAAATACCAGGCCTTGGAATCCTGGAGCAACAGACTCCAGACCTGTGAGCAGAGCTACTACGGCTGTAGACACTTGCTGTTCCCAGTCTCCATCTGAACTGCTTTTGCACAACAGGTGGCGCTGCAAAAACTCACACCAACTCTGCCCTCACTCCATCTCTTGCACAAAGGACAAAACAAAGCCCCACATCCAATTCCTACCTCCTCCTAGGAGGATGTAAGTGAATGCAGATTTGGCCTGTGATTTTCACTGGAAACAGGAAAGTCACACAGAATTGGATCATGTATTCCCGGGTATGCATGTTAGTCCTCATACAATGAAAAGTAGCTCATGATCTCCTCATTTTGGTGTGGTGATTATGACTCCAGTATGTCAGTATCAAAATGCAGGGAACTCATAATAGGAGGCCAAGTGCTAATGTAAGTAGCCAACTTGTATTATGCGGCCCAGATTAAGGTGCTGAAGTTAACTAGAGACCTAATTGAGAGATGATGTAAACGTTTATGGAAATTGTTAGTAGCGGCTGATTAGTGTTCTAGTGGTGAGTGGCTGATGGAGTGGTTTGAGCAGATACTATGAGTCATTTTTGGTGTTATGACTTGAGAAAATATTTTTACTGTTTCAGCCATACTTTGAGGAGCTGTGAGTATGTGGTGTAAGGGAGGCATTGTACTTGATTTTAGCTATGTGATTTGAGGAATATCAAGGGTTTGTAGAATTTAGAGTAGTGTGTAATTCTGATTGAGTGCATTGAATGGCTGTGGATAATGGAGTGGTGCAGCATGAGTCAGTGTGTGAATAGTGGGGTGAGGTGTAATTGACTGAGCATGATTGTGTGGCTGAAGGTGTAGAAGACTTAATAGTGAGAAATGCACTAAACTGGTTAGATAAATGGCTGTGCATGAGCAAGTAATTAAAGAACTATAGGAACTGGGTAATACTGTCATGTGGGTGAAGAGTACTGTAAGTTATGTGGGTGGCAACAAGTAATTGAAGCAGAGAGTGATTTGTTGATTGTGCTTGCATTCTTGAAGAAGAGTTTGTCAGTTTAAGAATGCTGCAACTGGCTAGGGAAACTGCTGCTGGTATGAGCGGATACAGGGTACTGATGTAACATGGCTGTGGGTTGAGGTAGTTTAGTGTTGCAAAAAGTACTTTAGTATGTGGTTTGAGTGGAGTTGGCTCCTGCTGTAAGTGGCTTTGGGTTGGAAGCTGGTTTATTAGTAGGTGCAGGTAGGTACCTACAACTAGTAATAACACCACAATCAAAAATAAGGTCCAGTCAAGTACTCACTACATTAATCCTTGCTCAACCCTTGGTAGCTTGGCTGCAAGCAGACAGGCTTATTTTAGGAGACAAGTGTGTAAAGCATTTAAAAACACCAATGCATTAAATAAGTAAGACACAACAAACAATAAAAATCCTACACCAATTTTTAAAATAGGAAATATTTTTATGATTAAAATGACACCAAAATGACAAAAGTCCAATGTAGGGAACCGGAGATGTGATTTTTAAAGAATAATATCTTTCTAGTGCTTAAAAGCCAAAAGCGCCAACTTGGGACATCTGGTCGCACTTGACCAGGACAAAGTCAAAGTTTCAGGCCGTCCACGATGGAGCGTGGGTCAGATGCAGTGAGCGGTAGGGCCTGATCAAGTTTTTACCTTCTGACCTAGTCACTTTTTTGGAGCTTTTTCTCTCAACATCGAGCTGAAGGAGGCAGTGATCAGGCCACTTAATAAAAAGTCAAATCTTGATAATAAATAACTTAAAAACTTGTGTCCGATATCACAATTCTCACTTCCTGCCAAGATTTTTGAGAGACACCCAAACTGCCACTTGATAGAGTTTATGGAAGATCAGGGACAGCTGGACACATCTCAGTTTGGCTTCGGAAAAATCATGGAACTAAAACTGTATTGGTTTCAGCCATGGACCATATTAGGCAGCTAGTAGATGATGGGCAAGGTGAGGCTCTAATTCTGTTACACTTGTTCATGGCCTTCGATACAATCTCCCCTTCTCTGCTGATTGAATGCCTACAAGAAATGGGGATCACAGATAAAGTAAGAGTAAGTAAAGTAAAATGTTATTATTAGATTAATTAAACCTGTTACGGGGGGCGTGGCTTGCCGTGCTGCGGAATGGCCGCTCTGTGAGCGAGCTCCGCCGGCCGGGCAGAAATCCTTAAAAAATCCTACACACGGAGGGCTGATGCGGCGCATATAGCCGATATTCGGACTGCGGAGGTGCCCCTGGTCCTACAGCTGGCTCTCCTGGGAGCGGGGAGCGCGTGACGCCGGTGCGGTGAGGCAGAGTGTTAGTAAGCGGCTGAGAGGTCGAGGCGAGCCGCTGGAGGAAGCCGGGCCGCCCTGGAACTCGACGCCGCGGCTGCGGTGCGGCCTGGAGACCTGGACGGGGCTGCGCGGCGTGGAGAACCCCCCGCTCCCTGTCGAGGGGCGTCGGAGATATATTGCGGATCGGAACAGCTGCAGACTGCGGCTTTGAGCACGAGAGTGACCAGACACTGGTTGTGAAGCGCCGCGCTGCATCTCCTCACGGGGCCGCGGCCGCCATTTCGCGGGCGCAAGCTTGGTGACCGTGGAGAGCGGAAGCGGTAGGGAGGGTGCGGCTGGTCTGCTCTGCGCCCGTTGACATCGGAGGAGGCACCTGAAGCCGGCCGGAGAGCGGATCGCTGGTGGAGGAGGTTGGTGGAAGGAGTGCACTGCATGCTATGAGCCCTGCTGTTGAGGGGAGACTGTGAGAGTGTGGCACTGTTTCTCTGGAGCCCAGCCACTGGTGGGGGCCGCTGTGGAGTGACACCGGACAGCGGTGGACCCTGGATAATACCGCGTGCATCCTGGAGATGGCTGGTTGGGGGATGGTGCGAAGCCGGAGCCTGGAGTGACGCGTGTGGCACGAGCGGACTGGGTGAGTCGGTGATTTGTGGTGCCCTTGAGACATCGGGAGCCCTGGAGTCGCATGCCCCTGGGCTGTGTGCGGCTGGCTTGTGATTGAGACTCATGGGCTGCGGAGACTGGGCCCTAAAGCGGCTGCGTGGGGAGGCGGTCTTCGGCTCGGCCCCTGCTGGACTTGCTCGGGCATTGTGAGTCGCGGTGCCGGTGTGATACCTGGAGGGGCCTAGGGGCGGAGTGCGGATCCACTGTGCTGCACTTAAGGGGGAGACCGGTGTGCTGGCCCCGATTGCACCATAGCGGTCAAGGACCACTGGCGTCATGGGGAAACCAGATGCAAGGCAGTCCAAACTGCCATTCGAAAACAAACGCTCCACGAGGCAGACGGACCCGGACTCCGAGGCACCGGGGGGCAGCCACAATGAGATGTCAGCGGACGACCATGGGGAGGACCTGCGGACCCTCATGCTGGAGATGCGTTCCAGCCTGCGGAATATAGATACTAAATTAGATACCCTAACTACACAATTGGATTCTGTAAAGACGCAGGTGGCCTCACATGAGACCCGGTTAGACATCCTGGAGAACCGGCATACAGAGTTCCACGAATTCCAGATGGACACTAAAGAGAAAATGCTGCATATGGACCGCCTGTTGGGCGTCATCAGGGCCAAAAACGAGGATTTAGAGGCGAGATCTCGAAGGAACAACCTCCGCATTACGGGCATTCCGGAGACCACCGCTTTTTCCAAAATGGAGACCTTTGTGGCGGAACTCCTTCATGAGCTCTTTGACCCTCACTTGTCGACAGTATTTGCGGTGGAGAGGGCCCACAGATCTCTAGGGCCGAGACCTCCAGTGGGTGCAACACCTAGGCCGATCCTGGCCAAGATACTGAACTATCAAGATAGAGATCTCATTCTGCGCCTGGCCAGGGAGAAAGGTCAAATTTCACATAAAGGGAACAATATTGCATTTTATCCGGACTTTACTCCGGCTGTACAAGCGGCGCGTCGGGAGTTCATTCCTGCCAAGCGTATCCTGTTGCAAGCACAGATTCCGTACTCCCTGCTTTATCCAGCCGAGCTGAAGGTCTCCCATGATGGCACTGCACACTATTTCACTGATGCGAAGTCTGCTTTGAAGTTCGCCAAACATGTTGGTGGTAAAAAGGCGAAAACCTCTAATGCTGCAGAGGGAAGCTCGTCAGGCCGTTTAAGTGACAATGACTAGTTTGTTTCTCTGTATTTGCTTTGCTCATAAACAGGTCGTGCTGAGATGAGTAGGAGAAAATTGGGTGGGCAATGTTGCGCGCTCCCCCTCGCTGAGGTCCCTTTCATTCGCAGCATGTTGATGTTTGGGGCACCGTGACCCGAAAGCGGTTCTGGTACATGGGTTATTGCTTTTTGTTTTAATTAGCTGCCTGCCTCTCTGCAGATCTCCCGGCCACCCTGTATAAGCAGGGCAGTTCGCCGGTTCCTCCTCGCCCCCATGGGAGATTTCCCACTGTTAATTCATGTGTTTTTGTGTGAAAATTTTGGGGTGGGTATGCTGCAACCTGATTGGGGGTTGGTGTGGGTGGTGGGAGGTGGGTAGGGGTCGTTTCATTGTTGGTAGCCAGCATGTGGGATCAGTTGCATATCAGGACAGAAATTTGCTGTTGGGTGTCGCCATGTTCCTTCAGTGCAAGTTGCTCAGGTGGGATAGGATTGCCGGGCTACACGCGGTTACAATACATTTCTTGACATGGAACATTAGAGGGTTGAACGATAACAGGAAGGCCAGGTTGGTGCATGCTTATTTAACCAGACATAACATTGATATATGTTTTTTGCAAGAAACCCATTTAAATGTCAAACCGTCACACAGACTACGCCATAATAGATGGGGCCATGTGTATTCCTCCATTTATTCAAATTATGCTCGGGGTGTGGCAGTGTTGATAAGAAGGGGGATCGACTGGAGGGAGGACCACCAAATTGTAGACCCGGAGGGGAGATTCCTTCTCATTCATGGCAAACTGGGTGGCATACCGCTGGTTCTAGTTGCAGTGTATGGTCCTAATGTAGATTCACCCGACTTCTTTGGTGACATCTGGTCTAGGATCAGAGCAACCGGCTGCAATACAATATTGTGGGGTGGTGATTTCAACGCTGTGTTAGATGATGGGCTCGACAGGCAGGGCACGGCCAGGCCCTTGCACCCACATGCCAGTAATGCTCTTAATGCTATTATGTGAGATGGGGAGCTTCTTGATGTTTGGAGGTGCCGACATCCGGAACTCCGAGAGGGTACATGTATTTCAAGTCAACATAGTGCATGGTCCAGGTTGGATTACTGGTTGATATCGAGAGACACTGCAACCTGGACGTTAGAGGTCCGACACTTAGCACGCTCTTTATCAGATCACGCCCCTGTTTGCTCAGACTGCTACTACCGGGAGCGCTACCCGAGCTTTCTCCTGGCGATTGCCTCCGCATGCCCTCCTTGATGAGGCATTCAAGGAAGAAATCCGTTCTGACATTACAGTTTATTTTGCTCTTAATGAAGGATCCGTTGATACCGCGGCCTCCTTGTGGGAGGGGTTTAAAGTTGTGATAAGGGGCAACTGTATTGCCAGGAAGGCTGGAGTATTGAAAGCCATTAGGGGCACCTTGGCCTCGCTGGAGAATCAAATAAGAGTCCTTGAAAACCAGTTCTACGCCATGAGTGAACCGGGCACCGCTGCTTCCTTGAAAATTAAACTACTTGAATTTGCGGAGGAGTCCAAACGGGAAGTTAAATTCCTGGGTAAATATGTTGAAGCCCGTAGATATGGAGAGGGTGACAGACCGGGTCGTACATTGGCCAGTATGATCCGCCCTTCCAGATCGGCTACGTTTGTGCACGAAATCTGCACTGCAGGTGGAGATGTAATCAGGGGTCAGGCGGAAATTCTGGATGCCTTCTCGTCATTTTACTCCACACTTTATACGGCCACCCAACAGGTATGCCCGGAGGGAATGCAGGATTTTTGGATTCTGTGGCCCTTGTCTGGTTCAATAATGCCCACAGGGAATACATGGATCTCCCCATAACAGTAGAGGATGTGACACAGGTTATTAAAAGTCTACCACTTGATAAGGCCCCGGGGCCCGATGGCCTTTCTACCTCATTCTATAAGACTTATTCAGAGGAGCTGGCGCCCAGACTTCTGGCAGTATACGAGGAGGCGTTGGAGGTGGGGGTCTTGCCTCAGTCCATGCGAGAGGCAATAATTATAACCCTGTTAAAGCCCGGAAAGCCGGAGATGGAGGTGGATTCCTATAGACCACTGTCCCTGATAAACGTCGACGTGAAAATATTGGCTAAGTTAACTGCCAATAGGCTACAGCCTTTACTCCCGATGATTGCACTCCCGGATCAATCAGGGTTCCTTCCTGGGAGGTCGACTGCCCACAACCTGCGGACGATTTTTCGGTGCTGCATTATCTCCACCCGGAGGAACACGCTGCCGCAATTTTTCTGGACGCTACAAAAGCGTTTGATACGCTTGAATGGCCCTACTTGTTTACCATATGCTAACACGTATGGGACTGAGTCCGTCCTTTATGAGCCGTATCAGACTATTGTACACTTTGCCGGTTGCCAGGATTCGGGTGAACGGCCTGCTTTCCGGCCCGGTCCCCATATCGCGAGGCACTAGACAGAGGTGCCCGCTTCACCCCTGCTCTTTGCTATTGCGATGGAACCGTTGGCAGCCCGGATCAGGCAGCATCACACGGCCCGGGGGATCGGATTTAGCTACTCGAAATCTCCTTATTTCAGCTATACGCGGACGATGTGACGTTGTACATTATTAAACCCGAAGAGAATCTAGATCCTGTACTCAGAGAATTCATACGATTCGGGGGCTTGGCGAGGTGTCAGTTAACTGGTCTAAATCGGTAGTGTTCCCATTGACAGATGGCACACCCCAGGTGGTATCTGAATTTCCTTTAAGATGGGAGGATGCAGCGGTTAAATATTTGGGTGTGTGGCTAAGCCGGGATATGCAGGAGATATGGAACCTCAACTTCGGTCGGGCGATCGCCTGGTTAGAGGAGAAAGTAGGGCTCTGGTCTAAACTGCCTCTCTCCATAGCTGGGAGAATAGCACTTACCAAAATGGTAATTTTACCGAAGTTTTTGTATCTTTTGTGAACGTGCCGCTCCCCTCACAAAACATTTTTTCAGCGCCCTGAGGTCGCAGATGATCTCACTGATCTGGGCTGGAGGGCAGGCCAGGATTTCATGGGACCTATTAACTCTGCCATTGAGACAGGGGTCTAGGCGCACCAGACATGCATTTATATGCTCTATGCGCGCAAGCCCAATTTTTGCATTTCTGGGTCCACCCAACGCCGTATCAGCCCCATGTGGCAGTAGAAATGGATGCGGTGGCCCCGCTCCCACTCAAGGTGGCGCTCTATCAGTCTTCGCAACGGCCCCGTGGGGATGTGGACACAGCGGGCACATTGCGGTGGGCGTGGGGTGAGCTGCGTAAGAGGGCTGACATTCCGATATTATACGCCCCTCAATACCACTGGCGCGTAATCCCATGCTTCCCTGCGTCCAGGATGGTATTAGCAAGAATTGAACCGATAGCATGTCCTTGCACACGTTTGCGGATATATATCCAGACAATAAGTTTAGATCCCTCCCGACGCTAGCACTGGACCGGGTGACGCCATTTGCCGAGTTATTCCTATATCACAAGCTGCGTACGACATGCCGAGCCATGTGCGCTGGCTTCCCGGAGGCACCCCCACGCTGTTGGCTTTGGAACACGTATTGAAATCCCCCTCCCCACGCAAGCTTGTCACACGGCTATACACCCAAATGCAGAACACGTGCCCTGTGGTACGGCCTAAGTCTCTTGAGGGTTGGAACAGCGAGCTTCCCACTCCGCTCACTGAAATTAAATGGGATTTCTGCTGTAGACAACTCACTGAACTCTCCCCGAACTACAGGTTACGACTAATTCATTTCAAGTACTTACATAGATACTATCGGACACCTGTTGGCCTGTTTCGCATGGGGCTTAGGGAAGACGAGTGCTGCTGGCGGTGTAGCTACACGCCAGCTTCTTTCCTGCATGTTGCATGGGAATGCCCTCGGATAGCGGACTTTTGGCTTAAAATATTTGCTGCAGTGAACCAAATTGTTGGTAGGACGGATGTTCCCTCACCGGAAATGGGACTTCTGGGGTACGTGAAGGATACACCACCCAAGCATCGAAAACTACATGCACTCCTGTTACTCTATGCTAAAAGGCAGGTTGCACTTCGCTGGGGAGGAGAGGATTCCCACGATTAAGGACTGGTTGAGGGATGTCACGTATGGCCACACGCAATTGAGTACTTTTTGGGAACTCATGCCCCCATCCTCGAGGCCTCGGGATGTATGGGAGCCATTTGTGGACTGGGCCCGGAACCTGCCCGGGTCTCCTGCGCGGGCGCAAGTCGTGGACACCTAGATGTGTTTGCCTATGCCATTCTGGTGGGTGTTTTTCAAATCATGATATGCCTCCTTGGGCTTGGGATGTAGAGGTGGTTGACCTGTATGTAACTCTAGTTCACACACCCTCTATGGACTACACTGTCAGCATGAAAAATCTGTTCCAGTTAGATGCCTGTGGGCCTGGGAGTCTAGAGATGTTTTTGGAGATGGGTGCATGGGGCGACCAACGGCGATCACCAATTGTATTATGTCCAATTGTCCGGAACTAAAATTTGCTTTGTAATAAGTGATAATATGCTGGCTAATTGTATTGTATGTGTTATTTTATTGTGTTTTGGTTTTTAAAACATGAATAAAAAAAAAAAAAAAAGTAAAAAAAAAAAAAAATTAAACCTGTTACAATATGAAATACAGTGATCAAAGTCTGGGAGCAAACCCATCACTCCTGGACGTCTGACCAGTTTCCTCTTCTTCGCTGCCAACATTCTTTTTCTCCTGCCTTGCCCACTTCTTCTTAGCTAGGTTCACTTTCTCGTTCTCTACATCTGTATCAGTTAGTTGAGCCTCCAGCTCTTTTTCTCTAAAGGCCCTCTCTGGGTCCTCTGTGGGGAAGCCTCACCTCCCCCCATGAGCTGAATGTCTGGATCTGCTACTAGAAGTGATGGACACATTGTCATCCTCTCCTGGAGGCTTTTGGAGGGGTCATCCTCCCCCTCTCCTTTATTCCCTAGAGCTGACTTTGCCCAGGCCTTAAGGGACCTAATCATCTCTGCGTTTCTACTTCTGTTAGCAGCTGGTAGCCCCTTGGCCCTACACAGTATCCTAAACTAAGCTATTGTGAGGTTAGTCGGGTTAGCCAGATCAAGCTCCATGGTATCCCTAGTTTGGGTTCACAATAAAACTTTGGTACCAATTGTGCCCAAAGAACAATTTAGAAAATCAAAGATAAAGTCATTAACAAATGTGTCAAAATTTCAAAAATTCAAAAATCTATTTTTGCTCTAGGTTAATTTAGAGAATTTTTAAAGATCTTCACTTAAATGTTGTATGATGTGGTTAAACACAAATACTACCCTCACTGCTGATCACCAAATTTTGGAAGGTGGTGTATTAGTAGATCCAGGTAGGTACCTACAACTAGTAATAACACACCAATCACAAGTAAGGTCCACTCAAGTTCTCAATAAATTAATCCTTGCTCAACCCTAGGTAGCTTGGCTGCGAGCAGACAGGCTTAACTTAGGAGACAGGTGTGTAAAGCATTTACAAACACCGATAGATTAAATAAGTAAGACACAACACACAATAATAATCCAACATAAATTTATATGAATAGAAAACATTTTTATGATTAAAATGACACCAAAATGATAAACATTCAATTTAGGGAACCGGAGATATGAATTTTGAAAGAATAAATGCTTTCTAGTGCCTAAAAGCTAAAAGTGCCAACTTGAGACATCTGGTCGCACTTAACCGGGACAAAGTCAACGTTTCAGGCTGACCATGATGGAGCGCGGGTTGAATACAGTGAGCGGTAGGACACGGTCAAGTTTTTACCTAACAACTTAGTCACTCAGTCAGAAACAACTTTATTTGGTCTAGCTAGAGCATAAAAGTATAAAAACAATGAACCCATACAGATTAATACAAACCACAATAAGATCATATAGCAAGCGGATTGCAATTAAAAGACAATAAAATGCCATTAAAAACAGATGATCATAAAAATGTGAGAGACCCATACAGATACAAACAGGTAATAGAAGTGCACTTTTCACTTTGAGAACACAATGCAGGTGCTATTATTTGCAATGAGCACACGAACTCTGACGTTATCCACAAGTCCTGAAATCCACGAAATATCGGATACTAGGACCCAAACTGGGTTTTCTTGATGAAATGGCTTCGTATAAGGATTAGTAAGTTTTACCGCAAAACTAGAGGATTCAACTCCAAACAAAAAATAAAAAAAGAACATGGGTACAACATAGGTGACACATGTAAAGACATAGGGGCACATGCATCAAAGGTTTTTGCGATCGCAAACGGTGCGAATCGCAAAAATCGGCCGTTTGCGATCGCAAATTGGCCTTTGGAGATGCATGAAAGTGTTTTCCTATGCGCAATTTAAGAATTCGCAATTAATTGCGAATTCTAATTACGATTGCATTTAAGGAATCGCAATTTGCGATTCCTTAAATGCAATGCTAGAAGCACTTTCAAATAGCGATTTCGCTATTTGGGACCATAAATTACAGACAAATCAAACTTGTCTGTAATTTGCAAAACCTTCGAAAAATGCTCTAAAATGCATTTTTTAAGTTTTAGGTTACACACACACATGCCCTTGGGGCATGTGTGTCGCAACATGGGTGCACATCACAATTTCAGGGTGCAACAGGGTGTCATTTTGACACCCTGGCACCCTTGAAATTGCATTCTCAATTTGCGATTCTCTAATTGCGAATCGCTAATTGAGAATGTCTTCCCATTCATTCCTATGGGCCTCTAGGCCCATAGGAATTAATGGGGAGGTATTCCTTAATTGCGACTCGCAATTAGCGAGTCGCAATTAAGGAATGTTTAGGAATCGCTATTTTTATAGCGATTCCTACATGCATAGGCTTTTGCGATTCCTTAATTGCGATTCCTTAATAATCGCAATTAAGGAATCGCAAAAGCCTACCTTGATGCATGTGCCCCATAGTACTTTCACACAAGAAATAGTCCAAATAAGAGCCCTGAAGAAGTCCGTGAGGTCGAAACGCGTTGGCTACCTTTGTAAGGCGATTGTCAAATGAAGAAAATTAATAAAGAACTTTCCTCTATATCCATCAAAGGATATTGTGTACTGTGTATTATTAAGTACAAGCATTGTGTGTGCGGAATATTATGCGAATTGTGCTGAACTCTTTTTTTAAATTGAGCTATATGCTTTGGTATTTATGGGGTGCTGAACCATTAAGGATTAATTTGTTATTTGGAGCTTTTCTCCATTAGAAGTTGAGAGGAGTTGAACTTCTGGTTCTGTGCACCACACTGAGTATTCAGATTCTTCCCACTTTGATGGTAGGTGCGGTAGTCTATTGCCTCAACCCTTTCTGTATGTAATTGTTTTACAGGTAATAGGAATGCATCAATTACGACATCATTTGCGTCACCCTCTGTTTATAGCACATTTAATTAAAGTGGCAGTTAAAAAACACATTTCAAAGAAGGAAAAGTCTGTAAACAAGTAAAAGCTCCTTTGCAATATCCAATGTTCGCTTCCTTTAAAAAAAGGTAGCAAGTAGTATTTTCTCAGCAATGTATAAAATTTACAGAAAAAACAAAAGGTCAATTGTGCTTGGTGCTGAGTAATCGAAGCAGGGATAGGCTATGGAAATAGAAGCACTGACATAGGAAAGGCAGCCAGAAAATGTACAGTGCACAGTCTGAGCATGACTAACAAAAATCTGTGGTGCTGGTTGCACACCCATGTTAGATAATGTTCAATGTCAGTGTTTACACAAATCTCCATATACGGCTGGAAAGTAGGCATATCAACCATCCTCTGAATTCTTTCTTCCAGTCAACTAGCTAAAGAGTGGTCTTTCGAGAAGTGTGGGAGGCAACTGCACCCCTGCTAGGAGAAGTAAACAGGTGTTTATGCCCTAGACATAGGCAAGTGCCGGGAATATAACTTGTTCAGAGAATTCTCAGGCCTCGGTCAAGTTTAAGACAGTCAGCAAGCACGGCCTTGTTGAATGAAGTCTGGCCCCTAGACCAAATTCTAAGCCACAGGAGGATTTGTTGCAACCTTATAAAGTCATTTATGTACCCAATCCCAACTGCAGAGTGGCCTATGAATGAGCCAGTGCTTCTGGGGACAGATAATAACCTTTTAATAAAACCATTCTCAATTGCTTCCATACTCCGCTGATCATTAATGCCCCATAGCCCGGCACCATAGGAGGCAGCGGCACAGCATTTGGCTTTATAGATTGTCACAAGTTCTTTGATTGGCTTATTGCCCAATCTGTGGGCAAAGTTGAAGAGAGCATCAACAGCTTTAGAGAAAGCAGCAGATGTACTAATCTTTAGGGGGCCCCATGCTATGTGAGTGTCAAAGGGAATACCTAAATACAAGAACAAAGGCACAGTGCTAACCTTAGAGCTGTTAACCACAAAAATAGTGTTGTCCTTTTTCTTTGCACCAAAGATCATAACATGTGTCTTGGTCTGATTGACCCTTAGATTTAAGCTAGTCATAATTCAAACAAATGCAATCCAGCAGGCGCTGTAGGCCGATTGCTGTCCTGGCCATTAGGACAGTATCGTTGGCATAGATTAACATGGGAATACTGCAGTTGCCTATGCAGGAACAGTCAGCCCTGAGTTCAAGCAGATTCTCCTCCAGGCCATTTATAAACAATGAGAATGGGGCCAAAACACAGCCCTTACATGTGCCTCTCGCCAGGTTAAAGTCTGAAGTTGTTTCGCAGCCCAGGCACATCTCACGCTGGGAGTGCCCTCATTGTGAAGCTCTCTAAGAAAATTGGCAATGTACTGGTCGACCCCCATATCAGTCAACATGCTCCAGAGCTTGGACCTGTTAACAGAGTCAAAAGCCGTACTCAGGTCCATAAAGGCCAGGTAGAGCTTATCTTTCGTAGCTACCGTGTATTTACTTATAAACAGGTATTAATTGAGGGACTGCTCCACAGTGCCTAGACCCGGATGGAAGTCAAACTGGACCTATGGAAGCACATTATGTTAATCTGCCCATGTCTGGAGGCGGTCCTGCAAAATGTGTCTCGTAATTTTGACAGTTGAACTTATCAAAGATATGGGGCAATAGCATTGCGGGTCACCTTTCAAGCCCTTTTTGAATATCGGAACAATAATGGCATGGGAGCAACCTTTAGGCGGGCCAGTCACTAAGTCTAGACTAAAGAGATTAGTCAAGAGGGGGGGATCCATAATGAGGTATTAGCCTTAAACATGTCAGAAGGTATTACACCTGGGCCTGGAGCATGCCCGGTGGGGCAACTAGCTATTGTCAGCAGGACCTCACTCAATTCTATCTCAGGGGCAGCCAAGGATGTCACCAGAGACTGAGAGTGTGCAGGTGAATCTAAGTGTGGCCCAGCTAGGCTGTTAGTAGAACGATCTGAAGTCCCCGTGGCAGGGCCATCATAAACCGTCATAAAGTGGGAGACCCAAATCTCAGGGGGGATCACAGTGTCAGTATACAGGCTATCGGCTTTCTCAAAATTGTTGCGACTAACTACTACCCAAAATGCCTTCATGGCCCTTAGCTCGCTTGCTTGTAATGGAGAGGAAAAGGCTTCTTCTCTAATGGCAATCTCCCTTACTATGATGGTAATCTTATATATGGATCTACAACTTCTAACCACTTCCTGATCTCTGGGTTTCTTCATTAGTGCAGCAAGCAGCAGGGTATGCGCCTTGGTACTGTCAAGATCTAACCATTTGGTGGACGATCTATTACCTGACTTAACCAGGACCAAAAACAGTTCATAGGCCGTACTGCAAATTCTATTGACGTTCTCCAGAAGCTCCAGGCCACAGCCCTGTTTGTAGTCATCAACTAGACATGTTAAAAAAACCAGAAGCCAAGAAACCACAAGCTGAGTTAGAAAGGTGGTTTCAGGTGCTCTTGATCACCCCACGATTACTAGAAAATGTTAAAGGGAGGGTGATAATTCAAGAAAGCCTTGAAGGCAAACAGCGAGGCATACAGTGAAAGGTTCAACATTCTATGGTCAGCAAGGCTATAATCCAAGACCCATGTCCTCAGTGTCTGTGAAAAAAGAGTTAAATCTATGTGACTCGGGGTGCCCCTCCCTTCATAAATGGGTGTGGTAACTGGTTCTGTACTTAAGGAGTCTTAAGAGAAAATTCAATTAAGTTTGGCCAACAATTTGCTAAGTTTGTACCCCTGAGGGCAGTGAACAAAGTGGGTAAGAGGGTCTGTAGAGTCATTCATCAGACCACAAACGCTGGCAGCAGAGAACTGACAAGGTCTCAACAGCATAAGCCCCTTGAAAGTTTCAAATACACTGTAGGAAGGTAGGATCTGACTGCATGCTTATCCTCACTTTTTGCCTGGTGTTTTGCTGGCTTTTGACTACTCTGACTGGGATCCTGCTAATCAGGACCCCAGTCTATCTGCTTTCCCCCTAAAATTGGTTATGCATGTACTTAGGTACACTCCAGATTGGATACTGGGGTACCCTTGTCAGTCCCTAGTATATGGCACACCTGTACCTACGGTAGGAACCCAAGAGGCCTCCCATGGACTGAAGCATGTATTATGCCACCCATGAGAGGCCATGCAAAATGGAACTACAGGCCTGCCATTGCAGCCTGTGTAAGATGGTGCACGCATCACTTACTTTAGATATAGGTTTACTATATCTATATGTCACTACACATAAACCTATAAGTCACCCCTATAGCAGGCCTTAACAATCCTGAAGGCAGGGTGCTGGGTTTTATGTGAGAGGGTGCCCCTGCATGAGCAGAGCCCCTCTGCAGCCTTTGGAGACCATTCTCCGGGGTTGTCGGTGACGCAGCCAAACATATAGGTAGAGGTGCATTATATGCTCGCCTAAAATGCTATCACGAAAACCGCTGCAACAAACCATGTCGTGCTTGGTATCAAACACCTTGGAATCATACCTCCACACCGGTAACCATTGTGGGAGGTATGACTCCACCCTTCAGAAGCAAGCTTCGTGGGGTCCCTGGTCTTCCCGGTACCAGCCTTCTCGACCCTGACAGCACAAAATGGTTGCTGCCGACCAGAGACACATTTCTGCCCACCTGCTGCTGAGCCGAGCTCGAGCAGAGGAAGGCAGCACAATAGGCACCCTGTCACAGGGAGGTGTGAGCACCTCCCAGACAGGATTTAGTGTATTGGAGCTGGGTGGGTGCACTTCCAAAGGGCCTGAAAGTCTGCACGAGGGGCACATTTGGTGTCCATGTGCATAGTACAAGTCAAACCAGTCCTGGGAGCCATTGGCTCTTGCTCTGGCGTGAAACTGGACAAAGGACATGGGAGTAACCGCCCCATTGTCCTGACCCTCCCCTGCGGGGGTCCCCTGAATCTGTCCAGCCCTCTCCCGTGGGTACAAAAGGGCTTACCTGGCTGTAGGACCCAAGATTTGACGTGGACAAGATTCTGAACAAGAAACCACTGACCTTTGACCGTCTGGAAACTCTGGACTTCGCTGGACTTCGATTGGGCCCGACTTCGTCTCCCTCTCCGTCCACAGCATCGTCTGTGCCCGTGCACCATACAGGCTCCATGCAGCACCTGTGGAGCATCAAGGACAACTGAAGTATCTCCCTTGGGGTGAAGGAGTTACTCCCCTGCATTTGCAGGCACCGTAATGCAACTGACTGGTCTGCTGATCCTGAGTTCCTGCGGACTCTGAAGAGCCCAGCAACACAGGAGGTGGGTTCCTATGTTTCTTGAGGTTGAGCTGCCCTCTCACCAAGTTTGAGGCCAGTATCCCTCTTGGGGACCGCATAACTCGAACCCCTGTGCACCGTGTACTTTTACAAGTGCATATTCTTGTTGGCGTTCCCCAACTAAGTGCATTGGGTTGTCGATAGCCCCAACCTCTGTGCACATTTCATACAAAGGACTTTGGCCACCTCCCACTCTGTGCCCTGCAAGCTGTTACTTTGTGAAACTGCTAAAGGTCCCCTCGCGAATCCTGTGCCTTCAGCCTATGGGTCCATTTGAGGGACAACAATGCTTTTCTTGGGCTCCCCTGGTTGCTCCAGGCCTGCCCTGACTCCCCTTGCTGTGGTGAGTCCCCTGGTCCTTGCGGGGGTTACCGTAACCTTCTTTGATCTTCTTCGTGATTGCCGCTGCCAAGGCTTGCTGGTGCTCCCGCCGGAGACTGACCCCTCAGCACTCGACATCCTTCGTGGGACAGCTCGTACCCGGCTCCTGGTTGTCTTGGACATCTCCTGGTCCCTGCAGCTGTAGAGTCAAGGTCTCCATCTTCACACCTGAAGCACCCGACATCGGTGGACATTCATCTACCGAGCCCCTGGTCACTCCTGAGTGACCCAGACTCTGTCCCCTCTGCTTTCAGGTTCCTTCCATCAAGAATCCACCTGTGGGTTCCACCGGACACTTTTCTGCTTTCCAGCAGTGGCATTTCTTTGAAGACTCCCATTGAGAAAGATGACAGTTTCTGACGCCACTTCGACCCTATGCACCCGGCTTCCCTGGGATAGGTAACTCGGGTACTTCAGCGTCCACGGGTGGGATGGCTCTCCAACCTTCTATGTCCTAAAGGCTTTCTTCGTAATCCACTGGGAAGGGTCCTTAAACTTTAAAACTGCAACCGCGACTCTCCCATTCAATTGTACTTAGCAAGCGGTCGTGTTGTCACACTGCACCCGTCCTCCGTGGGGTCCCTACTTACTCATCTTGGGTAGTTTGTTGGGGTCCCAGTGATTCTACAACCTCTAGACACTGTCTTGACTCGAGTCGTGGTTCTTATACCACTATTTCAGTATATGGCTTGGTCTCCCCCTGGAGCCCACTGTGTATTAGTGGTACTTACAATTGTTTCTGTGCTACAGTATTGTGTGCTTTATGTTTATCTGCGTGTAGCAGATACTGTGAGGTATTTAAGGTGTGTTATAATAATAAATACATATTTATATAACTACTGTGTGGGTCTCCTTCCATTTAACCAATACAATAAGGTTACATTCTGGTAAAACAAACTGTTTAACATTCCTTCAAGACTAAGCCTGAAGGCTGCTCTCCACAGCTACCACTTGGATAGCTTTCTAAGGTTATCTTTCACCTCTTAAATCACCATAAGGGTTGTTTGGACTAGTGCAAGGTGCCCACTTTAATTAGTGGACATCATATACCAGGTCAACTTCTCACATACACTTTTCAATATCCTCTGACAGTGAGCCTACAAAGTCGGTTTTAGTGATGTCAAAAACATTGTTATACAACTTTTCCAATAACAGGCAAGTTGATTGACACTGGAGCAAGATCATCTGACAATAAACAAAATCACAATGCGATCACAATGCCTGGGCAGGGAAGCTGAGGGAAATTAAGGTAATAAGGCCCCCTTGGCCCAACCCATAACTCCTGCAATGGCCAGTGTGAAGTATGTAGTGTACCCATCGATAAAGACTGGTTCTTTGAGCCAGGTCTCTTGCAGGCAGACAACCAGATAGTGATCAGTGAAATTAATCCAGTCTTGCCTACCTAACTTGCTTGCCAGACCCACAACATTCCATTAAGCTATCAGAGTTGCTTGGGTTCTATCACATACAGAACCCTGAGAAGACCTGTCTCCAGTGGGCAAAACAGGCATATTGTGATCAGACTTGGGGGACCCATGCTTCATCAACAGGGTGCGAGTGACTTAAGGGGTCGCCACATCGGAGAGTCAATCCAGCTGGATCAAGTTTGAAATAGGGGTCAATCTGATGGAGGTCGGGACGGGGTCTATGGGCAGCAGTGAGGTGGATAAACCTGCCTGTGGTTTGTAGAAATATCCCAATGGGAGAGCCTCAATTGCAGCTGTTGGGGCCTCAGAAAAACTTAGCCCATTTAAAATATCTGCAGCCACCCTTCTGTCTCTAAAATGAATCACAACACAGTCTGAGGCATCAGGTTTGAGAGTAATACCCACCCAGGAGACTCAACTAACAAGACTGATGTGGCTGTGAAGTAATACAGGACATTCTAGTCTGCTATTTGCCCAGTGGATCACCTTACTAACTAGTTGATCGTGGTCCTCCAGCATACCATTGCTCAGGGGGGGAAATGTTTTTCAATATCACCACAAAAAGAGTTGCTTGGGGTGGGACATGCAGCGTGTGGGCCACACAGGATAGGGGGGGCTGAGTGTGGTCAGCACCTGCCATCCTGGTAGTTCGGGTCCCTTATGCTTGAGTCCGTATCGCGCTCCTTGTTCAAGGGAAGACATGAGAGGCCACTGTTGGAGCAATAATGAGCCTGGGTATCCTTCTGTTCCTGAAGAGATAGCACCTACGCCACCACGGGGAGCAGACAATGCCATAGGTGCTGCGGGTGGTGGTGGCTGTAGGAACAGATGACTGAGGACTTTCTATACAATGCACATCACTTAATTTAGTCAAGCTTCCTCCACCTTCTCCAAGTGAATCATAATAGGGGTCAGTGCACTTGTGAAGGAAGACATCACACTCCTGACTGCCTCCCCAACTATATCAGTCAAGGTTGTCTTCAGGTGATTTGAAGAGAAAAGACTGGAATCTGAGATTGAATCGTGGGTAGGGCGAGCGTCACAGCTGGGGACAAAGACATTGGCGTTTTGAAGTGGTCCCTCTAACAGCCCTTTTCCTTTTGCTCCCCAGACTTCTGAACTTTCCTGTATTAGCAGGACTGGAGGGTCAGGAATCCCCCCTTGGATGGTCACCAAGGTCTGTGGCCAAAGAGTAATCCAGACTACACACGCCCAGGAGGGAGGTGGTCAGGGCGTCGATGGCCAAAGCACATACAGGTGAGCCAGGTGAGCCAGGTGAGCCAGGTGAGCCAGTGTTTGGGGCAAGCGTAAAAGGCGTCCTATTAGTCTCAGAAAAGACACATGGTTGCTCACACGCCGGCTCCACCAGAGATGTCGGGGACAGGCCGCACTCTGCAAGATCAATTTCCCTATTGAGAATCCCCACGGCCCGCTGCAGGATACTGCCGTGGGTAGTGCCTGGCATTGGTTTGGTAGAGACTGCCCTCCATTTCACCATTGTAGACCAACCTGAGCTGAGGCCTAACTACTAATAGCCACTACTCATAACTACTAATAATTTAGCGAAGATCAGAAAAATTCAAAACACTGAGGGACTACTGAGAGGGCAGCCACTTACCTCCTCCCCTGAACTTATTGACCTTGGTGATGGCCGTCTCCCCCACCCACAGCAGCCGAAAACAGAATTGTAGACTTGTAGACTGTAGGCTATGCCACAGTGTGCTGCTGTAAAATATCAGTCAGAGCAGCAGGCAGAACTCCGGAACATGAACACCTGCACACCTATTAAGTTCCAGGACAAACCCTGGGCTGCAGATTACAGAAAGGTTTCTAAAAGCAGCTCCAGCTCCCAAAACAGCCCACCAAACAGAGTTGGATGAACTCAATACGTCTCTAGGCAATGCTCAAAAGGGGAAACACGCACCTCTCCCTGGTGCCACGGCATCCTAGTGTGTCAGCATCATGAGAGATTTACTCAAAGCTTCTGTGACTCCTGGAGAAGATTTAAAAGAGCCCAGGTCTAGCAAATTTGAGCCTAATCTGTTGCTAATCCTCCCATGGCTGTCCTCAGTCAACCCTGGCACAAGAGCCTCCACAGTCCTGCCACACGCCCATGCTCACCCAGCTCCCTGTATGAGATGAATGCAGTGGCACAGATGGGCTGGCGGACTGGGGTACTGAAAGAACTTAAGATGGAAGCCAGCGAAAGCTTAAAGGTACCAACGTGGCTGAGGGTGGGAACAGTCCAGAAACAGGCTTCCCCCACGATGGATACAGCGTAGGAGATCCCCGCCCAACAGTGGATCTATGTCAGTGGGTCTACTGTGAGCCTCCATGATCTTCATGGATTCCCAGTGGGTTTTGGTGCTCAGCTCAGCACTCCGACCATCGCAGCATGTGATGTGTAGGCATGTGGGCGAGCATGAGCACAGCAGCAGGAGAAGACTCACCATAGGGTATCATCAGGGTTGTACCTCAGAGGGGCACTGCATGAGGTGCCTCACAAGAGCAATTAATACTTCAGCACAGTGGAGCTCTGCATACTATGTCACTTTGGAGCTTTTTCTCTCAACATTGATCGAGGCACCTCCTCAAGCCGGTTTAAGAGTCAATGATGGCACCTTGCTTCAGCATGAGGCCTCGGTGAAATCCTGGAGGTCTTGAAATTCTAGAGCTTCTGCGGGATGAACCTGAATTTCAGGCCAGGTCACGGTTCAACGTCGGCAGCTTGACTCTCAACGACGGGTCAGTCAACTTATGGAGCTTTTTCACAAAAATTCTCCAAGTGATTCCAAACTTCTGGATCTTCTTCCAGAAGATCCTTTTGTGTGCTTGAAGGGTCCACAGCTTAAATCCAAGGTTTCAGAATCTCTGAGTTGCTCCTTGGGAAATTGACACTACAAGACCCACAATGCACCTGGTCAAATGCATAAAAGTCCACTGAACATTGTCTATCTCGGTTCTTCTTGGTGGAGATGATGCAGGTGCTGCTCTTTTAACCTGTTGCTTTCAGGGAGTCTATACCTCAAATGTTTAGAGTCAGGCAAAGACCTTCCTCTTTCTGAAGCCCAAAATGCACAGAAGGGGCAGTCCTTCAGAATGCAGTCCTCTTGTTTCAGGCCAGGGGTTCAGCAGGGCAGTCTTCTTCTTGTTTCTTCCAGTCAGGGATCTGAGTTGCTGGGCAGCTCTCCCATATTTATTCAGTCTTGTGGTCTGGCAAGCAGGGGGCACCCCTGACCAAATGGGTTGCAGTGTGCCACCCTCATTGATGACTACTTCCCCTGAAGTGTGGAAAACTCTTGTCCCAGAAAGCACTGTTCCATAAATCTATCCTGGAGCTTCAGGTCTGGCTAACCAACCTACAGTTGTGGCTAACTTTCCCTAACTCTCCCCTTCCAGCCCATCTGCTAATTCAATTACAGTGGCTCCCACCCAGCTGGGGGTGCAGGAAGTGGAGGAGTGTTTGCTTCCTGTTTTCACTGTCTTTCTCAATTTGAAGACCAGTTTGGCTACCCAGCCCCCTTCCTTCCTTTTGCTCTGCCACTGCAGATCTCTTCTCACAAGATGTCTCTTTGTTTCCTTTCAGGCCACTTCACATCTCATCAGAGCAGTATGGCTCGGCCTGTCAAAGGATGGCCAATCAGAAGAGGCTTCTACAGGGCTGAATGCAGGCACATCAGAAAAGCATGTGCTATATTTTCTTTTCTGACAGTAATAATATATCCAACCTTGGCAAGTTGTTGGATTCATTCTAACTCTTATTTTGACGACACTCTGAGGTATAATTTTAGCTCACTCCTGTCAATAGTTAGACTTTATTCAAGTTTAATAAAGTATTCCCATGTTAGCCTATGAAGCCAATGTACTACAATGGGGGAAAAATGAAATTGGCAGTTTTTCCCTCATCAGGGCTTATAAAACATCTTTTATAATGTCCCTGCTTATTTAACATAGTACCCTACCCTTGGGCACCTAGAGTAGTCATTAGGGGTGACTTATTTGTAAAAATAAGGTAGTTTAAGACCTTAGAAGTACCTTTAATTCCAAAGTCGAATTTGGACATTGTTTAATTTTAAAAGCAGCTTGCAAAGAGGGCCTGCAACACAGCAGTGCACACTTAAGTGCATTAAATCTGCTGCGCCTCTAAACCTACACGTCCTACCTTATACTAATGATTACAGGTAGGTTGTCAGTACCAATTGTGATTATACCTATTTACCATGTACCTTTTACACAGAGCACAGCCCTGGGTCTAGTTAGTAGAGCCCAGGGCACAATCAGAGTCATTAAACCAGCATCTAGTAGTCACAATGCTTAGCAAAGGAGAGGTCAAGTGGCTGAGATGTGTGGTGTGTTTTGTAACTGTGGGTGGGGATGTGATTTATGCTATGAAAATGGGGATGTGGTTGCCAGGTTGCATTGCACAGTACCAAAGAATGGTGTGCAGGACTGTGGGTGAGACTTGAATAAATGGGTGATTGGGTATGGAGGCAAGTGGAGTTTTAAATGCCTGAGTCAGTGGTGTCAGTAAATTGTGTCAAATGTGTTTGAGGGACTGCAGTTGGGTATTTGTATGAGTGAAGGATGAAAATGATCTGCATTTGTGGATGGGTGCTGTTGAATATGGTATTACTGAAAAGTAGTGGAGGGGTTGGGTGCAGTACATTGGCATAGGTAAGAAGTTCAAAAGAGTGGCGTTAGTTGCTTTGCAACATAATGTATTGAGTTAGACATAAGCTCCAGGGGGAAATAGGGAGGTGAATATATAGTGAAAGTGACTAAGTGTCCGATTATGAGTTTGGCAGACGGGTTGCTCCATCACAATGTGATGAATATACTGTTTCCTTTATTACAAGTTCATTTTATCCTATGGTACTTGTAATAATGTGGACGCGATATCTGTCATGTTGTGACAGAGTAAACTGTAAACCAAAAATAAAATCAGACCCAAGCTGATTGTGATATTTTGCATGGCTGCACGTGAGGGGTGCCGAGACTATAAAAATGGCACAAGTGACTTAGTAGCATGGTGAGTTGTTAAGTAAAGGGTTGAAGTCGGTAACTATAATTAAATTTATGCATAATATGGTGCATGTATGGTAGTAGGAGTGATTATACTGCTAATAAGTGCTTTGTATAATTCTGATGACTGCTGCAGCATCAAACTCAATGTGGTGTGCTGAGTGGTTTTAGGTACTGGAATGTAGTTGTGTTTTTTATTTTTTTTGCAATAACCCACATGCTATTTTCAACTATGTGAATGTATTCACTCTTTTGGAGTGAACAATTGTATTCTTTTTTAAGTGACGTATAACTGTGAAATATTTTTTATTTCGATCTGCCAATAAACTTGGAACTAGTTGTGGATGTGAGAGCGACTGTGTGTTGGTTTTGCAAATGACTATTCTTATACCCTCAGGATGGTGAAAGAAAGGTCAGTTGTGTTGTGGGTGGTGTTACCCGAAGGTCATCATGATAGTGCTATCAGAAATGGTGTGTTCAGTGTTCAGTGAGTAAATGATAACAAGAATGAGGTGCATTATTTGACAGTCTTGCATGAAGGGAAGCAATTTCTTGAGATTGCGTTGAACGGAGATCTTTTATCTCAGAAAGGATGAGCTCGAACATATTTCTCACTGTTTGGCTGAGTTTCGGATCTTGTTGTATATTCCTAAGAGGAGCTTTCTCTCCTGATAATGCTGGTGTTATGATTACATCAGTTGTCAATCCAATTTCTGTATGCAGAGGATGTTGAGGCGGGACTAAAGCAGGCTGTAGCGGCAGCAAAGCTTGTTTCTGCTTGCTTGCACTTGAGGCTGCGGGGGAAATGTGAGATTTGGAAAAAAGAGAGGGTATTGTGTGCAGCAGATGGGGTAAATAAAGGCTCAGCTGTAGTCGTTTTAAGGCAACCTTCCAATAAGTTACTGTTACTGCATTCTCTACGTTTTCTGCATGCGCCAAACTGATATCTCCACTGTTATCCACTTCTGATCTGCTCTCACTTCCCCTCCGAGTGCCAGGGACCTCAAGGCACCCAGGGGCTTATTTACAAGGCCCTTGCGCCACTTTTGCGTTATTTTTAACATGGGAAAAGTGACGCAAAAGTGGCGCAAGGGGCTTGTAAATCTGCCCCCCAGCTTCTAGGAGATGCTGCACGTTAGTATCCATTCTCTGCTGTGCCTGCCGCAATGCTCGTGCTTCCGTTGGTGGTTTCTCGGAGGTGTCCTCCTGGCGTTGCATCTGAGCGGGGGTAGACTGTTCGAAGGGACTGCGTTAACACCGAGAGGCTTGCGCTTAAGTGTGCGCATACTGGGGCTTATTTACAAGCCCCTTGTGCCACTTTTGCGACATTTTTAACATGGAAAAAGTGACGTACGGGTGGCGCAAGGGGCTTGTAAATAAGCCCCACTGTAATTATAGCAGCAAGCTTAAGTTTGAAAAAGGGGACCCCTGTGTACAAGATGGCCTTGCCGAGTACAGGGAAATAAATAACTGGGGAAAGGGTCTAGGCAAGTGACATAGTACGTATATGTGCAGGCAAAAAAATCTAAACAGCAGATAATGCGATTACCTATACGTCAAATAACATACAAGGTTGCCTACGTTATTCTTATCAAATTATTTATTAAATATAAAAAATTGTCACATTTAAACAAATATATAGTATATACATATATATCTGATAATTTTCTACATAAAAAAGATTTTTTTTTGTGGTGGTTTTATCCAATGTCCAAACTTACAATACATATACATTATGAATACACATTTTATGATACAGTGATTCACATATTTTCTCTTTTTTTCTGATACATTACATGAATTAATCAGACATTATTACCACTTAAAAGTAATACACAATGCGGATTGCTAAATTAATGAGGAAAGCTGGTGGTATGTTGACACATCGCCATTGCAATCTCAGGCGGAGCAGCACCTGAGTATCAGCTCTCGATCCTGCCAATATACATACTTCAGGGGCGGAAAGACTTCGCCATTACATATGCCCCTCACAGCCTCTCACCGCCTCTCACCACTGATTGCAGTCTGGGGCCGCTACAGAATCGCAGCGCTCGGGCGAAAACTCAGCAGGAGTGCCGGCTCCGACATCTCTGTATCCTCCAATGGCTCAGCATGGCAGAAGCAGAACAGCAGCGAGCCTTTGCGTCGGAGGCATGGCCAGACCAGATGCACTAACGGAGACGAGCGTCGGAAGCGTCCACCTTCATCTAAGCAAAACTGTGATCTGTTGACTGTCGAATATTGAGGAAGCTATGAGCAAATTTCCGGAGCGGATGACAGAGGCTGAGGAATGGGTCTCTGTTTTAGAAGATTAAGTGGGGACCTTTCAACAGGAGATTATGCAGATAAAGCAAAGTAAAGACGCTCTGGAGTCCAAGCTTCAAGATTTGGAGAACTATAGTAGACGCTCAAATCTTCATTTGATGGGAGTTCCAGAATCGGTTGAAGGGCCCCCACTGTAGAATAGGGTGGAATCCCTGCTGAAAGAGGCTATCCCTGAGCCAACAGGGGATTTAACGATTACAAGGGCACATAGGATACCCTCTCAGCGTCTTACTAATGCAAAATACCATCGAACAATCTTGGTTAATTTTGCCGATTTTGAGTATGTGAGAAGATTTTGACTAAAGCCATTGACAAAAGATCTTTCACGACACAAACGGTTCCTAAATTTAAGATTTTCTCAGATATGATGGCATTTGCTGTAAAAAGGAGAAGAGATTTTGTGCAGATGATTGATTCTTTTAAAACAAAAGCCGGACATGCAACTATTGTGCAGAAATCCAAGCTGAAAGTTCTTGCGAAAGGCAAATTACATATATTCCATGATGTAGCAAAAGCACAGGGGCTCCTGCAGCAGATGTCTTGTGCACTGTAAAACCGCCATATGTTGACAAGTTTTGATGTCTGTAGGCCAGAGCGGCATCTATGGGGGAGGAGGGGCTTCTGGTTTTGGCGATGAGGCTTCGTTAGAATATTATGGGAGGAGTGGCCAGGAGTGGAAAGACCTAGTGTCTTTTTGCTAACCAGGGACACACAATCAGAGGTGCAAAGTCATGGCACCTAGGGCAGTTAGTGGGATTTGGGAGAAGATGTGGGGGTGGGTCAGATACGGTGAGATAGGTGGGGAGGGTAGGGCACTGGGTGTGTAAATGGGGTAAAAAATTGAGAATTTATCTTCTTGTTTTGATAAAAGTAATAGGTCTGCAAAAAGATAAGCAAATGTTTCATGTAGCAAAGCATCAGTAGAGGCCCCTCCTTTAAATATCATTTCATAAGGATATGTGTCTATGTATTATGTATTATGCGCCTTATGCCTTATAAGCACTTTAGGTACTTATTTTATCTCTGTACCCACAAGCTCGATCATAAAAGTAGGAGGAAAAGGGATAGTACATAATTGCTTTGGTGATATTACCAAGTCCTGTTTTAATTATATGCATAAGTATGGTTTTAGTTTTTCACCTTTGCTCAGAATGCATTATGCACTTTACACTCTGTGTTTATATGTGCAATACCATGGAAGCACTCCGCACTTTGCATTCCCCACTTTGCACTTTATTTCGTATAGGCACTTTAACAAGGGTTTAAAAATGAAACAAAAAGACACTTAAGATGCACTTTAGATTAGTTGGAATCGTCATTAGGTTATTATGATTCTTTATGATAAAACTGCTGATGAAGGATATGCACTTCATTTTTCTGTGCACTTTAGTAGGTTTTGGGTCGTGGTGGTTTAGTGCCTCAGGGAATGGCTAATGGGAAAAGGTAGCAAGATAGTAATGTCTTTAAGATCAACTCATAGTGGGAATTCTATTATGAATGCACAATGCACTTTAAAAAATGTGTTGGGAGTTGTGATGATTGGTAGGCACATTTATTATTTTAATGCATAAAGATTACATCTGCATTGCCTCCCTAAATGTGAATGGCCTCAATAATAAGATTAAAGCTCGAGCCATAGATGAATGGATTCGAAGCCATACCCTTGATATTGTGTTAATTCAGGAGATGCATTACACAGGAAAGACTGAATCTACACACAGAATGATTGGACACTGGACTAGTGGTCAATATTTTTCGTCAGCTAATTCCGCCCATAGGGGAATTGCAATTTTGATTAATAAATCATTTAATTTTTAAATTACTTCATTTCAGGCAGATAAAGAAGGGAGATGGGGGTCTAATTAGTGGGTTAATCAATCAGTGTAGATTAACAATAGCTTCAATATATGCAACCATAGAAGATAATCCCGCACCATTATTAGATCTTTGCTATGCACTCATACAGATTCTAGGGGCGGTAATAATAGGTGGTGATTTACATTTTTTGCAAAATCCAGAAATGGATTCGTCCTCTGGGACCAGCAAACAAAACAAGACCCGAATAGCCAGGGCTTTAACGGAATGCATGCAAAAACTAGATCTGATTGATATCTGGCGGGCTAGGGACCCAGAAAAGAAAGAATACTTGTGTTTTTCTGCCAAATATAAAACTGCGTCATGACTGGACTACGTTCTTACTTCCCGTAACCTCAGACTAAATAAATGCATATCCAGAATGACTTTTCCGATCATGCACTGATAAAGATGGAGGTAACAGGGTTTGGCAAATGTAAGCTAAGCTTGAGATGGGTCTTTTATAAAATAGGTCCATAATGAAATAAAAAAAAAAACAATCAAACAGAGCTACAGCTAAAGTAGAAAGTGTCTGGGAAGCCCTTAAGGCTACCATCCGTGGCTATATAATCTCCATAGATATTGTAACAAAGCGCTCTCAAAGGATAGAGAGGTCACAATTAGAACTAGGAGTCCACGAGGCAAATGAACAATATATCAGAAATAAGAACGCAAAAAACAAATTGGCTCTCGTGCATGCATGCAAAAGGATGCAAGAATACTATTATAACATAGGTTGTTTGGTCAACTCCCCATACCTTCAAAAAGTATATGAAGAAAGTGAATTCTCCGGGAAATTCTTAGCTTGGCAAACAAGAGAATGGTAAGCATCCAACAGGATAACATCTTTGGTGAAAAAAAATTCAAAACTCCGCATGACAGAAGAATCACAAATCCATGAGTATTTCTTTAACCATTATAAAGCCATCTATTCCATGACACAGGAGGTTAATGTTTTAAAACTTAAGGAGTTTATGTGTAAGGTTACAGTCCCCAAATTACAGGTAAATCATGTAAGGAATCTGCTGGCAGATATTACACTTAAAGAAATAGAGGAAGTGGTGTAGTCCTTAGCTAACGGGAAAGCAAGTGGAGAAGATGGATTCCCAGCTGAATCATATACAGAAATTTCTGCGGTATTGAACCCTGAATTGGTAGTATTGGCCAACTATATTCTGTGGAGGGAGAGGTACCACCCTCCTTTAAAATGGCGGTAGTGGTCAGTTTGTAAAGAAAAATAAAGACAAGGAGGATGTGAATTCATATAGACCAATAAGTCTCCTAAACACTGACTACAAGATTATAGCTAAATTGTTAGCCTACAGAATGAGTAAGTGCATAGGGTCAGTCATACACCCAGATCAGTGTGGATTTCTTCTAGAGAGGCAGCTATCTTTTAACACCACTTTGTTAATTGAGGCCTTAGAATATTTTAGCCACAATAAAATCCCAGCCCAGATTATGCTGCTAGATGCAGAGAAGGCTTTCAATTTGGTTTGTTGGGAAAGTCTTTTCTACATCTTGGCTGCATTTGGATTCCCTGCTAGATTTATCAGCCTGATCTTGGATTTTTACAGAGGGGCCTCAGCACAAATAATTATTATTTCCAGTTGTATTGGCACGTGCAATGTATACAGAGGAATAAGACAAGTTTGTCCTCTGTCACCGATACTTTTCGCTCTTTTTATAGAGCCATTATCAATTACTATTAGTTTGAGCAGCAATTTAACCTCTCCAATTCGGGGGATGACAAATATAAAGCTATACGCTGATGATATAGTCTTATTTCTTAAACTGGACCTAGAGATCCAAAAAAGTATATTTGAGATTTTTCACGGATACCAACTGATGGGAGGCTATAAGATAAATAAATCGAAAACAGAGATCCTTCTGTGTAATACTGCATCAGACACTTTAATACCAGAATTTTGTTCAGTAGTTAATACCAGACCTAAGTGGTACTTGGGAATATATGTTTCAGAGAATATCAATGATTTATACATTTTAAACTTTGTTCCTCTGCTGAATAAATTCAAGAGTTTGTTCCTAAAATGGAATAACTTACCGCTGTCAATAATTGGCTGCGCTGCACTGATTCGTATGTCAATTTTACCACTATGTAATTTCTTATTCTCTGCCATTCCAAGTGCAATACAGATGAAATTTTATAAGGAATTGCAGGGTATGTTTACAAGTTTTCTATGGGCAAATAAAGCACCTAGATTAGCTATAGATACATTATATAGACCTTTGAATGAAGGCAGATTGGCCCTCCCTGATTTCAGGGAATATTACTTTGCGACCTTTGCACATACTGCGTACAGATCAGATAAAACTTTAAATACCGACAGATTTGATCATTTTTTTTTAGATTTAATTTTTCAAGAATATAATATTACCAATTTTATGCGATTAACCAAACCCCCCCCAAAAAGTCAGGCATACGGTTTCACAATGGAATATAAAACGTAGGCCGCAATTCTTGAGCTATTATGATATCCCGATACTCAATGCAACAAACCGTTTATCAGATATATATATTGGGGAAGTTCCCCTAGTGGATAAAAAATGTGTGTTAGGTTGGTTGAGCAATGGGTACTAAAGGATACAGGATTTTCTGGATGGGAGTTGGAAAAATTGGAACAAAATTTAACCCAGCATTCAGCATCATACAGCATCATTACAATGGTCCTTTATTAGAATAAGGCACTTCCTACTGGATCTAAATCCCATACAGATGGTGGCAACAGCAGAACTTATCGAAGATCTGATAGAATCCAACACCCATAGGTCAATTAGCTGTTGGATTTCACTTTTACGTAACTATGGAGCGTCTAAGCTCCATGAGAAAGTGCTAGCTAAATGGCAGGATAAAGAAAATCTTCAGATATCAGTGTCAGTCTGGTATAAGATAAATGAATTTAATTTCTCACTATTAAACGGTGCAAATATGCGTTGAATGCAATTTTACACCAAATGGCTGCTATATATCTTCCTCCACAAGATTAACCAACAGATTCTGGCTAACTGTTTTAGATGCGAGGTTGAGGAAGAGGGCAATTGGACGCATATGGTGTGGACCTGCCCAAAGCTGAGTAAGTTCTGGGATGAGATCAGTCAATTTTGCTGTCACGTATTGCGGCTGCAACAACCATTAGACACTCTGACAGCCGTTTTGGGGTATTCACTCGAGTTAAAAGCTGATTTACTATTGGAAAAACAACTCTACATTGTGACTTTAATAGCTAGATCCTTCATCCTTCAAAATGGCGGTCTGAGGAAATCCCCTCATTCCAACATTTTAGATCCAAAATAAATAGGATTAAGGAGTTGGAAAAAAGGTACACATTAAGATCTGGATCACATAGAAAATCTCTTAAGCTGTGGCAAATATTTAACTAAGGAGGGGTTATATGGAGCAAAAATGCTGTTAAAATTAAATTAGTTAGAAATTTTAAAGGTAACTGTGTGATTGATTGTTTAAAATGATCTTACTTTGGCATGTTCTGTCGTCATGTTTCAAACTTTAAGATGTGCTGTGAACAGTGAGATTGTGTTAAATTCCACTGACGTTGCTGGTGATATGCCAATGAAATGTGTATATTGATGAAATCTCCTAATAAATAAAAATAAATAAATAAAAAACAACAGAGCACTAAATAGATCCCTTTTAAGGCATTTAACAAGGCGACTCTGTAAATTTGTCACTTAAATGAAACATAAAGGCAATTTTTCATGTTCTGGAAATGGCAGGAACTAGCACCCAATTAAGCTATTGTTAAAATCATTAATTTTCATTTAAACAGAAATAATTGTCTGTCTTTGCTCTAATGACTATTTGAGCATTTTTAGACAGTTGTAAAATACTTCATGTAGTTTCATTGTGTATTTGCTATGATAGAGTTAATTAATTGACAAGGAAAATAATCTTGTAGTTTAATGTGCAAAGATACATATTAAACATAATGAAGAAAAAAAAAGAATGAGGAGCATTGTGAAACAATGTTGGTGTAAATGAGTGTCTATTTAAGCATATGAGTGACTTAATCATGTTCAGGTGGGTGGGTTGAAAAGTGTTGCACCTTGATGAGTGTATGGATGTTATTAAGGTCAGTCAGTAAAATATATTGTACAGGATTGGAATTGCAAGTGAGGAATGGTATCAAAACTGATGGTAAGTGAATGGTGTACACTTTTCTTGTTAGGGATGCTGATATGAGTGCGTATTGATGATGTGTTGCAAGTAGCTGCGTAAATCACAGTATGTAAGTGGTGAGTTTTGCTGTACAATGGTTGATGATAAAAGCTGAGTCTGACTCAACAGTAAGCAAATAGTGTTAAGTGGTATTATGAGTGTATGATAAGTGGTCTGCCTCAGTGGTGAGTTAGCTGTGTCACGAGTAAACAAATTAGAGGGGGTGATAACTATGAGGCTGAGTGGTTCCAAAAGTGGTAAAGGAGGGATGACGTAACTGGCTTTGCTATGTTTTGTTAACTTATGGATACTGAAAGTGTGGCATTGATTTAATGTGGGGAGTTAAAACTTATTTTAGCATGTTACTCTACGATTGGCTGTGAATAAGGAATGTTACCATGCAGGAACTGTATCGAGTGGCTCTGGTGTAGCCTTGAGTATGTGATGATAGTTGCTATAGCACAGTGGTTAGGTAAACAACAATTCATGTCTGTAAAGTGTTAAAAGTGGCTGAGGATGGTGGTTGAAGGTGTGTGATATTGTGGACATGTGAGGGCATTATGTCAATCTGGGGGTATGAAATGAGCAAATGGTGGTGCAAAAGTAGAAAACAGCTTACAGCCATAACACAGTGCACATGGCAGAAGGCAAGCATGTGCGGTCAGTGACGAGTGGGGTTTTGAGTGGATACTGCGAGTAGATGAGGGATATATTGTGACCCGTGTGAGTGAATAGCATAGCTAGTAATATGAGCTACTTTCTACATGGTGTTTCAAATGTGTATTGATGTGAATGATTGCAAATGAGTCCTATTGTGAGTGAAGAGAATGATAACCGGCTGTGGTGGGAAGTTGGTGGTGGTTGGGAAATAGAATGGGTTGTTAAAGGATCTGAGAGATACAGAGGTGTGAGAAGATAGGGATTATTGTAAAAAGACAATGCAGTACTCAATGGTTAAAGATGGTAAATGTGTTGTGATTGAGAGATGTATGTTAAGGGTGGTGCAGATGATGGGTACAGAGATGGCGGGTGCCTAATTAAGGCCACCTCATTTCTAGAACTAGACACTTGACAAATATATGCATTTTGGAAGTGGAAGATTTGGTTTGGTTCAATTGAACTTAATGAATTTACAACTCTGAAAACAACTATATGCAAATTAACAGCACAGGATTTAAAGCATACAGCAAATGCCTGGCTTCATAGGTTAGAAAAATAAACAAAGGTCAGGGTTCCTAACTTGCATTATTAGGTGCCTCACTGTAAAACACAGTGTACATTTGCAGCCGCACAGACACAATCGAGTATGTGTTTGCTTTAATTGTTATTTACAATTTACAAACGTAATTGAAAATCCGTTGCCATTTTTAAAATCTGAAGACCAGTAGAAAATTATGTTCACTAAAAACTTTATGGGAGACGAAGCCCAATGCTTACTGCACCCCAATATTTTAATCACCCAAAAATATACCTTCGGCTAGTTGGGTTCAGCACTCTTCAACTAATGATAAGTGTCACCACCCTTTTTAGCTTGAAACTCAGCAAAATAGCAGAGCAATTTAATAAATGACTGGGTCGACTCAATATCTGTATTCTAGTCCAATGAAATTTAAAAGGGTTTTATTATAAAATCTCAAAATAGATGATACAAAATTATTAGAATGCAATGCCACAAAGGGTCAGAAACAGAGTACATAATCAGAAATCAAAATTATTTTAAGTCCCAGTAAACAGTAAAAAGTATCAAATAGCATCAATAATAGGAAAATAAATTTATTGATAAATGAACAGAATTTCTAATAGGAAAAAGAAGCCCTCAAAATATTCAGACAGATTCTTGTGAGGAAAACAAAAGGTCTCAATGTCTCACTCACAAAACAGGAGGTTTTTATACACATTTTACACATAAGTATGAGAAGTTGGCCTGGTATATGCTGTCCACTAATTAAAGTGGGCACCTTGCACCAGTCCAAATGACCCTTATGATGTATGAGGTCAAAGATAACCTTTAGAAAGCTATCCTAGTGGTAGCTGTGGAGAGCAGCCTTCAGGCTTAATCTTTTTTTTTTTTTTTTTTTTTAATTGAGAGTTCAACTCAAGATACAATATGAAAATACGGCGTAAAGTGCGTAGTGCAAAGTGCAAAGTGCATAGGTGCTCGAGATATCTTCCAATTTACAACATTCAATGATATATACATATGTCAATTTAAAAACATCCAGCTGTTATGATTCTTAGTGGCATAGAAAGTCCATAAAAATTGGTAAATTGCATGATTACAAAAAACACAGAAAACACGGATTAAAGTGCATATTTGTTCAATGTGGCATGGAATTAGCCACATAGTGTAACCTAAAATTACATAAAGAGTTCTTTACAGAATATAACTATTATGCTTATATTGGACAGTCTACCAGCAGTCATTACACCAAAAACCCGGACTAATTTCCTATGGAGCTCCAACTTTTCTCAAACTTCCTAGATTATCCTGATCTTAATGCATATCTTCTCTCAAATTCTTTAACTTTAATAAGTTTTGCTCTCCATTCTTGAAAGGAAGGTATCTTATTACTACGCCAGTTTTGAAGGATTAAAGATCTTGCTACTATGGCAGATATAAATAGGCATTCTTCCTGCATATTGTTTAATATCATGTTTGGGGAGCATCCCAAGATTGCACTATATTTATCAATGGTAATACAGGCTTAATCTTGAAGGAATGTAAAGCAGCTTGTTTTGCCAGAATATCACCTCGTGAATCAATTAAATGAAGGAGAACCACACAGTAGTTATATAAAAATATGTATTTATTAATATAACACTCTCTACTATCCTCTACACAAGGATAGAACACAAAGCACACAATACGAGATCAATAGAACAGTTGTAAGTAGCACAATACACAGTGGGCTCCAGGTGGAGACCAAACCATATACTAAAATAGTGGTATAACAATCACGACTTGAGTCAAGACAAAGTCTAGAGCATGTAGAATCGCTGGGACCCCAAGGAACCACCCAAGGTGAGTAGATAGGGACCCCACGGAGGACAGGTGCAGTGTGCTAACACGACCGCAGGCTCTGTACAATTCTATGGGAAAGTCGCTGTTGCAGTTTTAAAGTTTAAGGACCCTTCTAGGAGGACTTCGAGCAAACCCGTTGGAATTTAAGAGGTTGGAGAGCCACCCCACCCGTGGATACTGTAGTACCCGAGTTACCTATCCCAGAGGAGCCGGGTGCATAGGTCTGGAGTGGTGTCGGAAACCGCCGTCGTTCTCAATGGAGGGCTGTGAAGAAGTACTGCTGCCGTGAAGGTGAAGAGGGTCCGGTGGAATCCAAGCCTGGATCCTGGATGGAAGGAACCTGAAAGCTGAGGGAACAGAGTCTGGGTCACTCCAGATTGACCAGGGGCTCGGTAGACAAATGCCCTCCGATGTCGGGTGTTTCAGGTGCGAAGAAGGGATGCTTGACTCTGCAGCCATGAGGACCAGGAGATGTCAACGATGACCAGGAGCCGGAGGTGAGCTTTCCCTCAAAGGATGTCGAGTGCTGAGGGGTCGCTGTCCGGCTGGAGCACCAACAAGCTTTGGCAAAAGCAACCCACGCAGGGGGCTCAAACAGGTTACGGTGTAGACCAGCAAGGTCCAGGGGACTCACCAAGCAATGGGGAGTCAGGGAACATCTGGAGCAACCAGGAAAGCCCAACAGAAATCAAGATGACCCTCAGGAGGACCCACAGGCCGAATGACCAGGAGTCACGAGGGGACCTCGAGCAAGAATGCAAAGTACGGTGGAAGGAGGCCAGAGTTCTTTGGTGCAAATACTGCTCAGGGTAAGGACTCCACAGGGTCCAATGTACATGCTCGGAAATCGCCAACAAGCATATGCAGCTGCAAATGGATGCGGTGCACAGGAGTTCGGGTTATGCAGTCCCCACGAGGGATACTGGCCTTAAACTTGCTGAGAGGGCAGATCCATGTCAGGGACCTTCATAAACCCACCTCCTGTGTTGCTGAAATCTTCAGAGTCCGCAGGAGCTCAGGAGCAGCAGACCGGTCAGTTGCGTTAAGGTGCCTGCGAATGCAGGGGAGTGACTCCTTCACTCCAAGGGAGATTCTTCAGTTGTCCCTAGTGCACCACAGGTCCTGCACGGAGCCTGTATGGGGCAAGGGCACAGACAAAGCTTTGGACAGAGAGGGAGACGAAGTCGGGCCCAGTCGAAGTCCAGCGAAGTCCAAAGTGTCCAGACGGTTAAAGGTCAGTGGTTTCTTCTTGTAGAATCTTGTCCACGTAAAATCTAAAGTCTATCAGCCAGGTAAGCCCTTTTTGTACCCACTGGAAGGGGTTGGACAGGTTCGGGGGACCCTCCTATGGGAGGGTCAGGACTGAGGGGTGGTTACACCCATGTCCTTTGAACAGTTTTGCACCAGAGCAGGAGCCAATGGCTCCCAGAACTGGTTTGAGCTAGACTATGCACAGGGACACCAAATGTGCCCCAAGTGCAGACTTTCAGGCACTCTCAGAGTGCACCCACCCAGCCCCAATACACTAAATCCTGTCTGGGAGGTGGTCACACCTCCCCGTGACAGAATGCCTATTGTGCTGCCTTCCTCTGCTCAAGCTTGGCTCAGCAGCAGGAGGGCAGAAATGTGTCTCTGGTCGGCAGCATCCATTATGTGCTGACCGGTTCGAGAAGGCTGGCACTG
Source organism: Calotriton arnoldi (assembly GCA_963921515.1). Lineage (NCBI taxonomy): Eukaryota > Metazoa > Chordata > Amphibia > Caudata > Salamandridae > Calotriton > Calotriton arnoldi. The sequence continues at coordinate 424,133 of CAWUFW010008599.1, read as the reverse complement.
GATAGACCAGTGACCCCACGAAGCTCGCTTCTGAAGGGTGGAATCATACCTCCCACACAGGTTACCAGTGTGGAGGTATGAGTCCAAGGTGTTTGATACCAAACATGATATGTTTCTATGCAGCCGTTTTCGAGATAGCATTTTCCGCGAGGTTATAATGCACCTCTACCTATATGTCCAGCTGAGTCACAGACAACCCTGGAGAATGGTCTCCGAAGGCTGCAGAGAGGCTCTGCTCATGCAGGGGCACCCTCTCACTAAAAACCCAGCACCCTGCCTTCAGGATTGATAAGGCCTGCTATAGGGGTGACTTATACGTTTTAAGTGTAGTGACCTATAGATATAGTGAACCTATATCTAAAGTAAGTGGTGCAAGCACCATCTTACATAGGTTGCAGTAGCAGACCTGTAGTTCCATTTTGCATGGCCTCTCATGGGTGGCATAATACGTGCTTCAGCCCATGGGAGGCCTCTAGGGTACCTATGCCCTGGGTACATGGGTACCATATACTAGGGACTGATAAGGGTACCCCAGTATCCAATCTGGAGTGTACCAAAGTACATGCATGATAATTTAAGGGAGAAAGCAGATTGACTGGGGTTCTGATTAGCAGGATCCCAGTCAGACTAGTCAAAAACAGTGCAACATCAAGCAAAAAGTGGGGGGTGACCATAAGAAGCAGATCGTACTTTCCTACAATACGTAATAAGTAAAAAACTGCAAATTCAACAAGGTATAGGACTAGCAATAGCACATATTGGACAAATCAGAAATATGATTGTCATTAAAATTATTATAACACTAACCCATTTCTAAGGTAGAGAAAATCTTCCCTTAGTTTCCACAGCAGCAGTATTGTTCAGGGATGCACAACACAATATGAAACATTTTCAAACAAAGACCCCTTCATCAGTGTTCTAACATGCCTACATATGAACTTGCAGTGGTAGTGTTCTTCAGAATGATAATTTAGGTACACGAAGAAAGTTTCATTCACAAAACACACTCTTTAAGGAAAATAACCAATATATTCACAGTGTCCTATGCTCTGCGAAGCCTGAGAGGAGAGAAGACATACAGAGATACATTGATTGGGAGGGGTAATGAGCAGGATCAAGATGAACAGAACACCACAAACAGCATCTGTGTTAATGAAATGGTGTCACTGCAAACATGTGGCCTAACTAAACTACATTAATAAGCTCAATTCTAAACCTCTAAACAAAATAGATTCAAGTGCAATATTATTAATTCATCAGTTATGACTGTATTCATTCTAAAAATCATCGGTATTGAAAAATAATTTGCTACCCAAAGTTGCACATTTTAGAAAACGCTTCCACATCTATAAACTGAAGAGTTTAAAACAGTTTTCTATAATTTAAAAAATAGCTTAGATATTTAGAATCAACCTATAATGGTACAGAATAAATTCAGAGGAATCCATGCTTCTGAAGTGGTAGCAGATTGTCAGGATCCGGAAAACTCTGGGGAATTCAGTTTGTGCCTTAATGAAACTGAACTCCAAAAAAGGGGGTCAGGAAACCAGGACACTTCCATGGAGTGAAGCCTGGCTCAAGTGGAGTATCAAGATGGCCGCCCTGCCATTTCCTTGGAGTATGCGGTCTAGTGGTTCATCAGAAAGGTTCGTTTAGAATCCTATGAGTAGCATGCGCCTGCTAAGCTCAGCACACTTCACTGAAGTATCTTTCCTCACACGCACCTCTTTCTTGAAGCTTGTGTTTCCCTCAGTCAGGTAGTATGCATCTAGTCGGCGGTTTTACTGTGCGTCGCACAGTTTAGTATTCCGGTTTGTTCCCCGTCGGGTTCCGGACCCTTACTGTGGTTATTGTCTTCTGGTGTAGTTTTGAGTCTGCGCATTGAGTGGATACTCTGCGCATGCCCCAAAAAAATAGTCTAGTCAGGGAAAGACTGATTAACTCTTTCCTTGCCTACCACGAATTTATGAGGTCGAGTATCTCTGTGTGCTCGATCAGAGACTGCGCATCGAGTTCTTCCTCCGAGTATGTCAAAAAACGTGTGACAGGTCTCTACCCTAAAATCCCAGTGTATTTTCTTAATTCCTCATTTACCAACACATCCTGATTATGAAACAAGAAAAGACAAAGTTACAGCTCGTTAGCCTCTTCAGACCTCACTGTTCGAGAGATGGAAGCCTGAAGCCTGACAGAGCTCGTCTGGAGAATTCTTGAGATAAGTGAATTGAGTTTGCACATAGTGTTTCAATGCTGTCTTGTATTTCAACAAAGGTTATTAACACAGTTTAGAAAAGCAAACATACTTACCTTATTATTTTCTTTATTATCCGAAGTCATAATAATTCTGTAAAGAAATAGAAAAAGGCATTCAGTTAGTTTACAATACAGTTAATTAACTTTGCAGAAAACATACCTATTAGATGTGAAAATAAAGACTAGGTATTCAGAAGAGAAGCTAATGCCATGGACAAAAGGGGTAGGTAGAAAAGCTTTTAGAGAATAGTGAAGAAGGAGTTAGGAAGTGATAGAAAATGTAATTAAGTGTGTATTATATTTTCAGTTAATTCCTGGATCACTTCCACCACACTTGAGCTGATAAAGGAAACGTGAAGTAAAAGGCAGGGTCCAGGACGAAATCCGAAAACCTTGGCAGCCTCTTCTTCAGTTTATTATTTTGTCCCATCCCCCTTTCCCCCTTTGGAGTCTGCTGGATACCTGTATATTGTTAACGGGTGTCTGGGGATTTTTCAGAGGGAATTGGGAAAAAGCTGCATTCTGCTCCTGCGCAACACAAGAGAGAGCCCTTCTTGACAGAGTGAAGTGGCCACATATTGTTTGCACCCGAGAATAATGGCCGAAGGAATAAATCTACAGACTCTTGGGGCAGTGCTAGAATCAATTCAGAAAGAATTAGTAGCAGTAAGGTAAGAGAATAAAAGTTTGAGAGAAGAAGTTATAAACTTAAGGAGAGACACTTCAGATTTAGCATCCAGATTAAATAGATTCCCAGTCACGGAGGGAGAAGCATCCAGTGCTGGTTCGGGGGGATCACCCAGAATTACCACCCAAGTGTTGCACTCCTTATCTCCTGGTATTCCACTAGCTCCAACGGAACGATTTAGTGGAGATCCACAGAAAGCACAAATATTCTTAACCCAGTGTTCTTTACACTTTATGTGCCGGCCTTCAATTTTCCCTGATGCACAGTCTCGAGTGGCATTCATTCTCTCCTACCTCAGTGGTGATGCGGCGTCATGGCTGATGCCACTGGTTTCTCGTGATGATGCCTTACTTTACAATTTTGAAGACTTTAAAAAAGAATTCCTCCAAATTTTCGACCGACGAAAGATTTCACAAGCAGTGGATAATGAGCTATTAGAGTTACGACAGGGAAGTAAGGAGTTGGTTGCTTATTTAGCACAATTTAATAAATTAGTGGTGGAAACCAACTGGCCAGAAGACAAAAGAGCAGCACTTTTTTATTGAGTATTAAAGGACGAGCTGAAAGATACCTTGGCACAAATACAGAAATCTCAGCCTTGGTAGATCTGATTTTGGAAATTGATTTCTGTCAGAGTGAGAGAAGAGGAGAGCAAAGAAAGGAATTCAGATCGAGTATCCCACTATTTGACCGAAATATGACTGAACCCGCTAGATCCGTTGAGAACTAACAAGGGTCTAAGCCCATGCAGATCGGAGCTGTTTGAGGACTTTTGACTAAAGAAGAAAAAGATAAGCGGAGAGAGAATAATTTGTGTCTCTATTGTGGAGCTGGATGGCATTTCGTACGAGTCTGTCCGAAAAAGCCTAAGGACATCTTTGAAGCCGAAGGAAAACTTGAGGCACCATCTGTAGGAGGAGTTGGACAGATGGATGCGGAGAAGAAAACAACTCAGAGTGAACATCAGTTAGCCAATACCTTGCAATCATCCTCGCCCCATCTAATTTTGTCTATGACTATGAAGTTCAGACAGACTACCCTGGCAGAAATTTCCGTGATGATTGATTCTGGGGCTACTGGAAATTTTTGTGATCTTAAATTCACAGACAAGGTTGGATTGAGAGCAATACAGAAGACCAGAGCGAACCTGTGCACGCAGTTGATGGAACTAATTTGTCTTCAGGGCCTATAGTAAGCCATACTGAACAAGTGAGATTAATTTCTTCGGAAGGCCATGAGGAAATAATACAATTTAATTTAATAAACGCTCCTCAATTTCAGATTACCTTGGGGTTGCCGTGGCTCACCGAGCACAATCCAACCATCAACTGGAGTGCTAGGACAATAGTGATGGATTCAGATTTTTGTAAGAATCATTGTTTTGGAAGGACAGAAGAATCTAGAGACCAAAACCCCGCAGCTCCTCTGTGCAGTGCTGGCAACTCAGTCTGCGTGATACACACCAATGAAATTCCAGTGGAATACTGTGACTTTAAAGATGTATTTGATGAAAAGGAAGCGGAGAAGTTACCACCTCATCGCATCTATGACTGCAAGATAGATCTGGAACCAGGATCCAGTTTGCCTTGTAGTCGAGTTTATGCGTTAACAGAAAAAGAAAATCAACACCAGAAAGAGTACATCGACAAGTATTTGGCTAATGGATTTATAAGACCATCCCAATCCCCGGTGTCATCGCCACTATTCTTTGTTCTGAAGAAGGAAGGAGCCCTGAGGACCTGCATCGACTATCGAGCAATAAACAAGGTTACAAAAAAGAATCGCTATCCCTTACCACTCATTTCCGTATTGTTGGATCAAGTAAAAGGGGCCCATATATATGCAAAACTAGATCTAAGGGGCGCCTACCACCTAATCAGAATGAGAAAGGGTGATGAATGGAAGACCGCATTTAGAACCAGGTTTAGCGTTCCATCAATAATCTGGGGTCAATATACAGGTTGTACACCTCTCCAGATGCAGTAAAAGTATGGGTGGAAACCACTGTGGGCGTGTAAACTGCTGTACATTTCCAGTTGGGCAGATACAGCAAAATGCCTCTTTTAAATCAATGTAGAGTATTTCACCCCATTGGGATGCAGTCTATTCGAATGATTGAACTAACAGGGTGCCCATTTCCAAGGTCATTGTAATGAAACAAGAGGGAGACTGATATGGAATGCATCACTTCTATTAGATGATTGAGGTGCATGGCTAGAATCAGAGATTTCAAGTTTCCCAGCTTCCAGGTCTAACTTAGCTCATCCAGCCCCAGGTTCTTTTCTTTCAATTTGTTACAGTCCAGAGTATTGAAAAAAATAATTTATAGAAAAAACTTGAACTAGATGAGCTCATTCAGTGTCTTCAGGTCGAGATGTGTGGATTGGACTGGCTTCAAACTAAATTTGACAGTTTTCATCCTTTTCTTTACAAGGCTGTTTCCTCTCCAGAGAGTAAAACATTAAACAGGGAAATTTCTACATGTAACAAAATAACCATTCACATAAGTTTCTTGAATGCGATGGCCTCCTAATACCTCTGTTATTATAGTGGCCAAGAGAATCCCATGCCGCTGTCAATGTATAACCAAGCTACTACCCTGTGAGGGTGCTCCCTGAGGACCAGTCTATGGTGGGTGATGTGGAAGAAGTAACATAAAACAAAATTTGTGTGATGTACAATATATCATACCCGGTAGCTAGGTCTCAAGCTGCCAGATCTAGTGTTAATTGTGGCGGGAAAAAAAGAATATGATGGCAGGATGCAGGAGTAAAAGGAGGGTGTATGGCAGAGTGGAGTAAACAATGGGAAAATTACAACTGGGATTTAATGTGTAAGAAGAAGGAAGAGAAGAAAATGTCCAGGAGTAGGAAAGGAAGGAAGACAAAGTGAAATTGACTAGAGGAAGAAAATGAAAGAAAAGAGAGAAAGATGAGAGAATGATTGGGGAAACGGGATGAGAAGGAAAGAATGCAGAAAATGGAGCATGATGTAACAAGAGGAGGTAAAGAAGGGAGAAGAACGAGGTGGATGAGAATCTGTAAAGGGAGAAAAACATAACTGGGAAAAAATGGCTTGTGGAAATAAATATTGAGACATATTTGCTGAAAAGAGAAAACGCTGATTTATCGCTCAATGAGATATAGAGTAATTTGCAGGAATCCCTTGCACGACCTCCTCAGCCATCTGTCATTGCAAGGTTTGTCTATTCAATAACATTACATTGGATCATGGTGACACCTATTAATTGCAGCACTAAGAAACAGTAGAAATGCAGCAAGAAGTTTATAAAAATAATGCATGATACTACTTACAAAAAGATAGGATGAGAAAGACAATAGGTAAAGGAAGGCATGAGGCAAACAGAGAGAAAGACTGAGGGGAGAAGGGTGGTTAGTAAAATGCTTTGTGACGGAGGTTCTTAACCTAGTGGCCAAGGTCCACAACATTTAAAAATTAAACGGTATCTAAAGGAAAATGCCTCTTTTTGTATGGTCACTCCCATTTTTCTGGACAGATGCTGCTGGTTTTTTAGCTCTGTGTAATGGGGCACTGCTAACCAAAACCCAGTGCATGTGTTCTGACACCTAAAGCATGTCAAAATTGACTACCCTTCTGAGTGACATATTTAACCTACCTATGAGTCCCTAGTATATCGTACAAAAGTGCACTCAGAACTTGTCCATGAAATGTCACTAGTGCAGTGCAGTGCAGCACATTTTCTACCACCAATAAATTGACAATGAAAAGCTTGTCTCCAGGCCGGCCCCTGCAACCTGGGTATGCAGTTTTAAAACTGCCAACTCAACTTGACAAAGTAAAGTTTTTCCATGCCAAAACCTTCATTTTTTATGCTTATATACTAAGACTAAGATCGTCCCTAAATGGCCATAGGGTAGGGTGAATGGTATTTAAAAAGTAGGACATGCATAAGATATGCTTTACATGCCCTGGCAGGGAATCACCCCAAACTGACCCCCCATGTTGTTTCTCACTGTAGCAAGGCTTTGGGTCTACCTTAGGAAAGCACTGGGTCACACTATAGCTTATCATGCCTAACTTCACTTTGAAAGTAGCTGAAAAATTATTCGAGGACTCATTTACATATTAATATACAATCCAACTTAATGGCCATGATTAATTTTTGGCTCACACAATACATACTTGCTCTGTATCTCTTTCGACTATGGAGTTTGTATATTTAGAGCAAATTAAGCTTGATCCTGCAATCCATCACTGCCATGCACTGAATCGGCCATGTATTTTAATATGACATTATTAGTAGATACAGATTTTTTTTTAAAGATGAATCGAGCTAACTTTTTTTCATGACAAATTCAATTGTTTTTCCTGCAACATTTTAATCAGTAAATGAGAGATAGCAATTAAATTGCCCTATCAAAATAGATTTGTAGCACAACCAAAATGTTCAAGTTTCCGTCCGCACGGAAGACAAAGTCTGTTAAATTAAATGTTTGTTTTTACTTACAGCAGAAAAACATGTTTAACTTTGGTGTCCCTGCATCATTATAAAACAGCTATTCCATAGTTCCATTAATATTTCTTATTGAAAGAAATCCCTTTCACATTCCCATCTACCCACTTTGGTGTAAGATATGCTTTGGAGAAGGAGATCAACTTTCACTGAACAATTGAACATAATTTACAAATTTGATTTAAGTGTTGCTTTCATATGCCTTGCTATGCAGCCGAAGAGAAACTCAGAGGTGTACAAGTCAGAGTGAAACGCATCTCTGCTGATCATCATATGTATCGAAAGAATGACACAATAAAAGGCTTGCTGACAGATTCCTAGTTTTTACCACCTTCTATTTTATTTAAATTTGTATCAAGATTACATATGCAAACGATCACAGAAGAAATAGAATAGGTTTAGCAAGCTAGGATTTTAAAAAGCATAAAGGACACATATGATCATAATTGTAAAATGAATGTGATTGGCACTAAATGACCGACTCATACTGCTATGGTTTCTTGTCCTTTCTCCCAAGTGTCGAAGCCGAAGCTGCATCTATTTTTGGCATCTGTACTTGCCGCATTTGTCTTTATTACCTGCTTTTGTCAAATTCAAGTATGAACTTGTCTGGCTTGAAATAATGTCCTTTGTTCATTCAACTCTTTAGCTATGACATCTTTCTGAATTTGAGTTGCTGATCTTTTCTTGTTTTTCTCACTAGGCAATGTATCTGGGCATACCCTGATCGATATTGGTTCTGGGCCCTCTATCCATCAATTGATCTCTGCCTGTGAAGCCTTTGAAGAAATCATTGCTTCAGATTTCACTGACGCAAACCGCCACGAACTTGAGAAATGGTTGAAGAATGAACCTGGAGCATTTGACTGGAGCCCAGTAGTGAAGGCTGTATGTGAACTTGAGGGAGATAGGTACAGTATTGGGCAAGTTTACGCCATTCCTTATTAATGAAAACCATGATTTTGAAATAAACTATTATATTAACTGTCGTCATCGAATATGGCTGTTTACAACGCGGTCATTACAACGACCGCGTTGTTAGAACGCATACCATCACATCGCAAGTCATTATAACGACTTGCTGTAGGGGCGCGCTGGACTTAAGAATAGTATTATTCACTATTCCTACTCCAGTTTGCGCAACAGCAGGGAAGGTGTTGGATTTTAAATCCAATACCAGTGCGCCCCCTACAGCAAGTCGTTGAAACGACCTGCGATGTAATGGTATGCGGTCGTTGTAATGACCACGTTGTAATGGTACCGCGTTGTGGAGACAGCATTGTAAACGCTATTTACCGTCGTCATCATTAGTTCACATTGCATTTCTGTCTTGTCAAAAGTTCCAGTCGCTGAACACGTTCTTCCAAATAGATATATGCTTGCTTAATGCTCACCAACCTCTTGCCAATAGTAAGCACACAATAACGTATGATACTGCCATATTAGATAGTTCGTATCACTGTAAAATGCATGAGAAAGAAATGCAGCTGATATTTCAAAAAAGCAGAATACAAGTATTAATGGGGTTTAAACGGATAATTCTAATAATTACAATGTAAGTGTAGAGGGAGCAGGCATTCTTCCTTAAACATATTCTTGTCTGGGGTGTTTCAGGCATAAGTTTAAAATATTTCAAAGAGACTGTTAAGATGTATTATCTCTAGTAAGCAAAGCCACAGAAAATTATTGGATTGGTAAGCATTAAGGGTTATTAAATATATATTGTATGGTTACTGTTTCGTTTCAGATAGACTGCTAGCCAGAGCAGTAAAGTCAAGATGGCTTCCATGTTTGCAAACCAATACAGTTATCCTCATCCCAGACGATAGACAAAGTGATCTAGGAAAATATACTTAGTGCAATATATATATATGTGAAGAACCTGCCTTATATTTCCAGTACTACTGACCCCTGTACAGCTACCGTGAATCCTTCTGCAACTATTGCTACTAGTGATGATACAGGTAGAGGTATTTCTATTATTACTACTTCTTCCGCTATTAGTTTTAGTAATGCTACTACTGCTGATCTAATTTTTTGCTTCAACCATTGAAACTACTAATACCACAGCTAGGTATGCCTGGAGTGCAATGCTGTCCAAAATTATCCCACCAGTGCTGAGGTTTATAATCATTGAGACTGGAAATAATTCCAATTGGGTAGAATTGTACGTAAATGTATCTCATTTAGGTATCTATAACTTCTACCATGGTCCCGCCACTTATAGACAACACATTGGAAAAACACTTTTGCGCTTCTTCTAACTACACCAGGATTATGGAGGAGCTATCACTGAAGTTTGCAAAACCTAATAGTTCCTGACACTGTAATCCTGACACTGTAATCCATGTCACAGTCAGTTCAAGATTAGACATAGTGATCACATTGTATAACAAGTCCCAGGCCCAGATCCAGTAATGGATGGTGAAGCTTGCAGAAGGAATCATTTTCTCCTACAAAAGATGACCTTAGGGCCTACTTTGCAAATTGTAAGCACATTTTGGCAATTCCTTGACAGAAAACTTTACATCCATTGCAGACAAATGTTGGCAAGGCTTCACTGACCCCAAACTAAAAATGCAAAGCCTGTACTGCACAATGTAATCAGCAGAAATATAGCTGCATGCAACTGCAGACATTGAACAAGTGGTCACACCACCCGAAGCCCATCTCCAGACACAAATTAAGATTCTCCTCGAACAAACAGAGACCTAAAAAATAAATGGGGGAGAGATAATTTCAGAATTTGACATGGATGAGAAGATACGAATTGGTAGCATATGGTGAGAGGAGTTGGCCTAACGGCTAGGGCGGTCGACCTCGAATCTGGGGAACTGGGTTCGAGTCTCGGCAATGACGCTGAACATCCTGTGATTCTGGGCAAATCACTTAATCTCCCCGTGCCTAACAAAAATGAATGTGTCATCATGTAATGCAACTGGTGCTATGTAAAGCGCTCTGATACCCGATTCGGGTCAAGTTCGCGCTATATAAAACTCTGTAAAAAATAAAATATGGTGGAATGCCTTCAGATGCCTTCTGACGTTTCCTAATGGAGGATGCCAGCTTTCCAGTTCATACAGAAATGGACAGCACACTGTGCAAGAGAAGCCCTTAGGATACAGTTGTTGCAGCATCACATTTTTTCCAGCCCTTGGGGTGCAGGTTATAAGTACCAGAGTTGAATGTTGCAGCTGTAAACAAACAGTTGTGTATGCTGCACTAAGGGATCCTTTAGTAAGGATTCACAGCACTGTGGCAGGCATTGACCTGTTTTTTAATTTTCATTTTTGGTCTTCAGTTAGCAGTAAGATTCTGATCATTTTTCAAAGAGTGAATCATTTTTGGTTTATACAGTTATTAGTGTTTAAATTATTTCATTTAGTTATCTCCCAACATCATGAAGTTTTGCTTTCATTAACGCAGTTCTGAGGAAAGAAACCTTGATAAGTTTTCTGACGTTCACACTGCAGAAGGTAAGTAACGTTGACAATGTGATCTTTGCTATGTTGGACATTATAACACAAATCTTTATAATGCAGGAATACAATGAGGGCCTTTTAAAGCATTTTGCAAGACAGGACTTTACAATGCAGTTAAGTAATTTTTTTATGACAATTTTTATATCACTAAAAAAGGGTTTAAAGGTAAGGAATTGTGTATTAATGGATCAGGGGCTGGTAGAAGTAAAGGAGCAATGGTTGTCAGGGTTCAGGGGTAGTTAGAGGGAAAGGGAAAAGGGTGGTAAGGGTTTTTTAGGGTTCAGGGGTAGGTAAAGGGAGGTAAGAGATTTTTAGAGTTCATGGATGGGTAGGTAGAGGTAAACGGAGGTAAATATTGTTTTAGGTTTCAAAGGTGGGTGGAGGTAAACGGAGGTAAGGCCAGTCAGAATTCTTTATTCTGCTTTTGAGAGGTGTAGGAAGCTGGCTCTGTATATGATATTACCACTAGGTGGTAATACCGTGCACAGAGTCCAGGGGTTCCCCAAAAGTGTACAGGGGTCAATGTAAAATCCAAAGTGCTCTATTAGTGGTAGTGTGGGCGAGCAGCCTTAGGCCTAACACAGAGGAGTGTAATATATTTATTGCACAACAGTGATCAATAATCGACACACGACTCAAGAAGGAGATCCGGACCAATTTTAGAAAAATATACTTTGTTGGCATTTTATTTTAAGACCAAGGTCTTCATAATCACGTACGTATGTTTTTAACTAAAAATACTTTTCACTTTCAAAAATCGACAGAAACTTTTCAGCACAGTCCAATGTTATCCTATTGGGAAAACAATATTGAGGTTAAACAGGTAAATATTAAACTTACAATCCCAGTCTTCAGAGCCAAAAGTCAGCGAAGGCCAGGGGTAAGGTAAGTACCAACACTGCACCACCAGTGGCACAGGGATGGCCGGGTGCAGAGGTCAAAATCAGAGTTCGATCCAGTGCTTTCCAATGGAGACAGGGTGCCAGGAGCCACACTGCTTGCAGGTAAGTAGATCGATTGCAGGGGCCAAGCTTTGGGGGTTAGTTCAAGCACAGGAGAGGGACACACAGCAGCACCAAACATACACCACCAGCAGCACAGGGGCGACCGGGTGCAGGGTGCAAATTTGGCGTCGGGCCCCCAATGCTTTTCAATAGGGATTCTTCTTTTGGCAAACAGGCTGCAGGCATGGTACTGGAGGTTGCAGGAGGGAGACCAATGACAGCAGAGGTAAGTAGAGATGCAGGGGGTCATAGGGGCCCCATTTGTTCAGCTCACCAAGGCCCAGGGGCTTCAGGTGCAGGAGTGCCTTTTGACGTCGGAATCTTCTTACCGGAGGCGGTCGCAGTGGGGGGAGCCTCCGGATTCACACTGCAGGTGCCGTCATGGAGGGCGGGAGAGGTCAGTCAATGCTGGACATGAGGTCAGGATCACTGGGAAGACTTCACTGCAGAGGTGAGCCACTCAGACTCCGGCCGTTGGCATCGGGTGCAGAGTGGGCAGGAGACGTGGATCCGCCTGCATCCAGAGTCCTTGGAGTAGGTTTCTTCAGAACAGGTCCACTGTCCATGAGAGGTGTGTCTATTTTGAAGGCAGCAGTCCTCCCCGGGGTTTCAGAGGTCACTGGCTGCAAGACAGGTTGCAGGTTCGCAGAAGCTGGAGACAGGCCGGTAGGGCTGAGGCCAAGGCAGTCGTCGTCTTCAGTATTCTCTGAACGGTCATCTTTTCTCTTCTTAGGTCATTGCAGATCTGAGTTTTAGGTCTGGGGGAGCCACCTAAATAGTAGCAGGTGGCGCCAATGGGCATCTAACCTGGGGTGACTACACCCTCTATTATGCCACCCTCCTGTGGGAGAGGGCATAGACCTTGCCCTGATTGGAGGGGTCTCCCAATCTTCAAGATGGTGAGGACTAAAATGTGTGGTTCACCTTGCCTCCCCCACCTTAGGGGTGGGGTTGGCAAGGGTGGGCACACCTCCTATTCTTTGGAATTTTCCCACTGGTTATCCCGCCCAAATTGGGGGGGGCAGGGGCTGCCATCTGCTGCTAGCAGCAGAGGCTGGGGATCACATTACAAAGGTGGCAGGCCTTTGAAGTTCCCCTCTTCGAGCACTGGCCCAGCCTAGGGGAGGAAGCATGACTCCTCTGCCAAGGATGTACATTTGTTCTGGTCCCAGAGAGCAGGGGCTCTATACCCAGGGGTCCAGAAACATGCCTGGTGGTGGCTGGCTGCCTACAGCCATTCAGCAACCACACCAGGGTTGGTAGGGGTTCAGGGGGCACCTCTGAGGTGCCTTCTGAGTACATGGTACAATAAATCCTGCACTGACCTCAGTGGGGATTTATTGTGAGGAGTAGTTTGGTACCAAACACTTCTGTGTTCAGTGAAGCTGAGTTGTCATGTTCCCAGCCCATGTACTCTCTATGGCTTCCCTGGCACTTACAAAATTAGGAAAATGGACCCCAATATTATAGGGGCACATCTGCTCATGCTCTTGCAGATATGCCCTCACCTGTGGTATAGTGCACCCTGCCTTAGGGCTGTAAGGCCTGCCAGAGGGGTGACTTACCTATGCCTAAGGCAGTGTTGTTTGGCATGAACCCATTCAGGGTTCCATGTCGACTTTGTTGTTTTCTCCCTCACAGGGGCATGCAAGCTGCAAGACAGTGGCATGGATCCAGTGAGGGGGGTCCCAGGGGACCCTATTCAGTGCCCAGTTCCTAGGTACCCAGGGTATCATTTACTAGGGACTTACAGGGGGCAAGAGTACCAAATGGGAGTCTGTTTTTGGGGAAGAAGCACTGGCGCAGAGGACCTGATTGGCAGGAACCCTGTGCACTACATTTGAAACCACATCAAACCAGGCAAAAAGTGGGGGCCTAACCATGCAAAAGACACTTTCTCACAAGAGGCATAAAAGAAACTAACACAGACAGGAAAGAAACACGAACTACACTTAAAAAAGAAAAATAGGAAAATAAAGATCCATACATCAAACATATGACAAGATAAAAAAAGTCCATATTATACATAAACATTATTATAAACTTCTAAGTTCTATGATGGTTTGAGCAGGGGCGTATTGGTAAGGCGTGCACTCGGGCAATGGCAGAAGGGCTGGCCAGGGGCGTAACACAGCCCCCCGCAACCCCCACGGTGCGGGGGGCCCCAAGCTCCAGGGGGCCCCTTTAGCACAGTACTCTGGCCGGAGAGCTCCTGATTGAGTCCGGAGGGGGCCCCTCCACAAACCTTGCAGTGGGACCCCTCAAGTTTCGTTACGCCACTGGGGCCGGTATCCGAGTTCCAGCTGTGGGCCGCATTTTTGGGCAACCTGGGTGCCGATTTCGGCGGTGGCTGTGCTATTCGGATGCCGCCAGCGGCCCAGTGGGTGCCTGAGTGTCCTTTCTGGTGTCATATTGGCCTCTGTTATGTCCTTTTTACTAATGGGGCAGAGGAGTCACTCCCTTTCTCTCGCTGGGCTGGCCCTTTAATATATGCAGCTTGAGCGGGGCAGGGGGCCTCAGCAGAAGTGGTATCACTTGTATTTATGTGTGGTTCACCAGTGTGAACTCATCCATGAATTTTTATTTTATCTAAGTGAAGTTAAGAAAACATTCCTCTGTCAGAGACCCCCGCCCCCTCTTCTTTTCATAAAACTATGCTGAAGCAGTGTTTTGCGGAAAGGCAATCCACAAATGCGGGCCACTTTTTTTTTTGCGTGCCCGGGCCTATTTTTGATCTCAATCTAACCCTGGGTTTGACTAGTCAGTCAAAAATTAATAGACAAAACAGTGACATTCTCCGAGCCTTCCCTGATTATCTCGCATGCATCTCCTGGTTCAAATGACCTGCTGTATGAAACTGACTACTGTTAAACAAATGAAATCTGTGGGCAATAGCAATAAGGACAGAGCAGGTCTACATGGATTAAAATTAAGCTGTTCGCAATAAATAAAATAAACACTGGCTTCTAGAACCATATAAAATGGCCAATAAAATTGATGAAGTGTGGACTACACAGAAACAAGGGCAAAGCGATAACTCCTTCCTCTGATATCCAGACTTTGGAAAGAAACCAAAAGGTCAACAGTATTTAGCTTAAAATGTGAAAGCAGAAATCTATGTTGTGTATTAGCTACATATATTAGATATGGTTCAATACTGCTGGCGGTAGAAAGCAAATAGTAAGCTCCCAGAGATGTTCTGCAGTATTTGTTTGTCATCCTGAGATCATTACACCAATTAAAAAATAAAAAGGTAATTTTTTTTAGTTGCAGCTTTAATGAGTTTAGGTCTCAACAGCATCTTTAGTTTAACCAGTGCTTGCAGCATCTTTTAATGGATTACAACCAGGGAATCCGATGCACGTAATCTAAAGTCAATGAGTTGTGAATTACCAGGCAACTGAAACCTGTCTCAGGCTTCAATCAAATAGACAGGCTTAAAGCTAGATGGCGAAGTTTGATTAAATCCTCCAAATAAAAAACCCTCAATTCACAATGACAAATGTATGTAGATCAAGCTACTCTGCAGGACAGTCAACAACCTTTTTAAAAGAGCTTTTTCAATATTTTGCAAAACGTCCAGGTCTGTATAACCCCACAGACAAGCATTTACTGTCCTCTGTTACTGCAACTTTCTCTTAAAGTGTTTTAATTTGGTGGCAAATCTAAAAAACACTTCAATTGACCTTTCAAACTGTTGTTGCCCGACAATACATAGCCGGTTGGCAATTATGGTCGCAATCCATAGGTATCCCCGAACAAGAGAAACTGCACCCTTTTTTTGTTCTAATTAACACTAATAAAATGTGAATGCGTCTTCATAGCACGTGCTTCACCAACCAAAATCAAATTCATTTGAGGGTCCAACAGTTCCATAAAACAAGAAAAAGGATCAAGAATTTTCTGGAGACCTATTGCTGTTTTTGCTGAATATAGCATGTTACAACGCATGCTATTACATCGCGTTCCTTTACAATGCGGTTGTTACAACGACCGCGTTGTTAGAACGCGATACCTTTACAACGCAAGTCATTAGATCGACTTGCTGTAGGGGGCGTGCTGGACTTAGGAATAGTATAATTTACTATTCCAACTCCAGCCTGCTCAACAGTAGGGAAGGTGTTGGAATAGTAAATTATACTATTCCTTGGGTTGGAGCGCCCCCTACAGCAAGTCGATCTAACGACTTGCGATGTAAAGGCATCGCGTTCTAACAACGTGGTCGGTGTAATGACCGCGTTGTAAAGGGAATGCAATGTAATGACCGCGTTGTAAAGGCTGTTTCCCGTTTTTGCCATTAACACGGTGTCATTAGCTTAAAGGAGCATGGAAACTGGACTCTGATCCAGTTGGGGTTCATCCTGACCATTATCCATCAAAAACAGCTCCAGGTCATTCACATTGAGAGTAAAAAGAAATGGAACCAATGCACACCAGTCACATGCCCCTCCCAATCTTAAAAGTAATGAATCAATGCCTTCCCTACCTGGGCCACAATGAACACTTGCAGATGTGTCCATATGCAGCTGTCTAAGAAAATGGACAATAGAGTGCTCACCCCCATAGATGACATAATGGACCAGGGCTTCGACTGATTTACACAGCCGAAAGCACTACTAATGCCCATAGTCAAATGCATATTTTGTCCTTATGAAATACAGTTATACTGTGATCTACTGTTAAATATACTGTTCAATAATGCCCAACACTTGTCAGATGCCAAACTGTATTTCAGAGGGAGCAGAGTTCTCCTGTGCCCAACTTTCCAATATAGCCAAAATGACTCTGCCTACAACTGTCACGATGGAATCCAAAAGTGAGTTGGGCAGATAACAAATGGGTTTAGCTTATCACCCTTTTTAAAAATGGGGACCAGAGTACGACCAAGAAGAGGTTGGATTACTCCCAGCCGCAGTCCTTAGAACGCTTGTCTGTACTGGGGCCCATCGATCAAAACTGTTTTTATAAATATCTGTTGGAATCCCAGTAGAGCCTAGCGGCTTTCTTCTCGAGATGTTATTAATAGCTAAGTCAATCTACGATATCTCCAAAGATAGACATGTTTGAGAGGAATCAGAGGAACCCACATTTATCCTGGCTGATTCTAGCTTGGAGACTGAGTAGAAGCTACTGAATTGATCCACCCATTAATGTGTCAACTTCATGCCCCAGTTAGAGCAGGAGTTGCGTTAAAATACTGTGCTTTAATTATTCTCCAAAAAGTGCTATTTTCCTTTAGGGCGCTTGCAGCCTGCAGCAAGACCCAAGTAGCCTCCCTGATTTGTGCCTTCCTAAGTTCTAGTTTGTATAGTTTAACAAGGGTGACCCCATAATTTCAGAGAACCTGGAGTAGTATAATATAATAGAAAGCAAAGGTTCACGAGGATTGTAATCTCCATAATATACAAAGAAAGAAAGACTCGTTTCTCATAGTAGAGGACCGATATAAAAACAGTGCATAACAATTAAAAAGACATATGGCTCATTTTTGTTTAAACAGTATGTTAGGAGTCTATATAATTCTGTTGTCCATGGTGTTTCTACCTTGTTTAATGTAAGGTCATCATCAGGGCGAGGGCAAGAGTGCTCAGTGTCTAAGAATTAAAGAGAAGCAAGAGTAAGATGTTGCGTAAGGGACCTGTCTATAGGGTATGAATTAAGTATAGTTGCATCACTTGCCTGGTATCAAGCAGGGCGATTCTGTAGGGTTGGCAGGAATGCGCACTAGGGCGGCACTAAGGGGCAGATTTACAAGAAAGTGACGCATCTGTTGAGATGCGTCACTTTCCGTGCGCCAGTCTGAGACACCCTTGCGCCACCATGGATGCGCCGTATTTACAATATGGCGCACCATGGCGCAAGGATTGACAGATGCGTCAGAAATTCTGACGCATCTGTTGGGGCAAAAGTCACGCATTGCTGAAGTCGTGTCGCAAGCACGGCGCAACTCCAGCAATGCGTGTTTAGGCCTATTCCCACTACACTGCGTCACTACTTACGCCTGCTTCAAGCAGGCGTAAGGTTTTGACGCAGTGGCGTCCTAAAAGTGGCGCCGTGTGTCACTTTTACGAGGCCTTCCTGCGTGGGAACGCCCACCCTGCATACATTATACCTGACGCAGGTATAATGTGAAGCAGGGCTTTACAACGTGACGCATCTCCCTAGATGAGTCACGTTGTAAATAGGCCGCATTTTGTGCGCCGCCGTTGCGTCAAAAAAAGTGACGCAATGGCGGCGCAAGAAGGCGCAAGGGGCTTGTAAATCTGCCCCTGGGTGTCCTAGATATAATGGAAATTAATTTGAGCACGGGAAAAAAAAAGTAAGTGCGTATCAATTAAGAGTCCACTCTGAATGTGGAAAACCACATTATGGGTAAGAAAACAAATTGCACTCTGCTAGGCCTAAGAAATGAAGACCCCAGCGCGGACACACAGCGGATGCAGGCAGCCAGTGCAAAGGCAAACGCGTCTGTGCCCATCTGTGTCCGGTTTGTGCACAGCGCCAAACATTAGTTTGGCTTTAGCTCGGCTCTCGACCCGTGTTGCACTTTCTCGAAGGACGAACTCTTAGCACTCAACCCTCGCATAAATGGCTGTAAGATGAACTCTCCGGATGATGCAGTGATACCTCAGTTTTGGGCTGTCTGCTTATCTGCTCTGCAGATACTTTCATGGGTGAGTGTACCTTCCATGATCTAATTTACCCCTTCACTGATCGATACAGTTTATGCCTTCTGCACACTCCTAGTACCAGGCAATCTCACCGCTCTGCTCTTAAAGCTGGGTTGGCGAATGTTCAGTCATTACCCAAACACCTACTTTATAGTGCACTGTTGATTATAGATACCAATTTAAACACCCTCCCGGTCCTGTCACAGATTTTCTAAAATTGTGGATGAGGAACTTTGTATGATGGTCTTCGGGTACTCTAATCTGACTGTGCTGGGTGACTTTATCCTGCATGTGGATGGCTCTCTGACAAGGCTGGGAGGACCTAGGTGGAGGCTTGTCATGCCTTTGCCCTTTTTTCAGTTTCTCAAGCACGTAACACCCCAAAGTGGCCATATGCTGGATCTTATCTTTTCTAATCTTCTACTTTGTTTGGAGGCTCCCTTTCTTTAATTTGTTCAGATCACTTCTTTATCCCCTTTTGTAGGGAGAGAAAAATTGAGAAATCTCAGCTTGCCTCGCAAGACCCAACAGATGTGACGCTTTGGTCTACAATTAATGCAGACAATATGCATGCATTTTTTATGGCAAATCAACTGGCTCTGTCTGATAATATGAATGATGAGGCCACATTATTTAACAATTTGCTGCAGGAGGCTGTTATCCTTTCTATTACGATCAGAAAAATCAGAGTACACATTTAGAGAAACAGTAGATTTTGCCTCTGCTAGCAAGATTCATTGCAAACATGCTATGAAGGAATATCATAACTCCATAATTCTTTCTAAACATTCCTTCTATATGGCCATATAGCTTCCACCAAGAACAATCTTTTTAAACTTGTTAAATCATTTCTGCAGTCCTATTATCCACCACCTATTAAGGCCTCTGATGAGTGATGCGAGCAATTATCCTCAATTTTCAAGGCTAAATATTGCGCTTCCATGGTGAGCTTGCTGTCGCATTAGTATGCCTAAAGTTGCTGCTGACTCTCAACTAAAACCAATTGTGTACTACTCCTTGAACAACTTTTATCTGATCTCTCTGATGGAGATTCAATAGGCCTTATCCATCCATTTTCTCCTATCAGAGTTTACACAGGAAGAGAGATTTTTGTTTCACTAATAACTTTGGTGTGGTTTGACAAATCTTCATGAACTTTTCCAAAACAAACACTCATCCACTTCAGCTCCGTCCTGGAAAGCTTTGTGGTGGTCTGCCAAGGGAGCCAAGAAAAAGGGGGTCCCGAATGTTCATTTCCCATGTGAATTCCCACAGAAAATGTTGGGAAGCGATACAGAAGAAACAGCTAAACAGAATTACACCATATTTGGCAGAAAGTTGGAACTTTATTCAGGAATGTGCTTTTTGTGATTTGTTGTAAATTTATTCAGCCATTTTTGAGAAATACAAGTTTAGAGAGGTGCTCGGGTAGTCATGTAGGGGTTAACAAAACAGCTACTCTTGTGCTCAGATGAGCTCTGATTGATCACTTTAAAGTGCACTAGTAAGTCCTAATTGGCGTGCCACAATATGCTATGGCAGCCATTACAAGACTCAGGGATGTGTTCCTGCATCCTGAAAATAAAATTAAAACATATAAAAGGGCATAGGGTGAGCACACCTTGACCCGACACCTCCTCCATTATTGGCTGGCAACTATGGGCCCGATTCACAGAACTAACTTAAGACAAAATCCTAAACTTACTACCATTTTGGTATTCACAGAAGGCACTTACTCATTTTGGTATTCACAGAAGGCACTTACTTACTCATTTTGAGTAACTTACTCATTTTGTGTAACTTACTCATTTTGTGTAACTTACTTATTTTGGTATTCACAGAAGGCACTTACACATTTATGAGTAAGTGCCTTCTGTGAATACCAAAATGAGTAAGTTACACATAATGAGTAAGTTATTCAAAATGAGTAAGTTACTCATTTTGGTATTCACAGAAGGCACTTACTCATTTATGAGTAAGTGCCTTCTGTGATTACCAAAATGAGTAAGTTACACAAAATGAGTAAGTTACTCAAAATGAGTAAGTAAGTGCCTTCTGTGAATACCAAAATGAGTAAGTGCCTTCTGTGAATACCAAAATGGTAGTAAGTTTAGGATTTTGTCTTAAGTTAGTTCTGTTAATCGGGCCCACCATGTACAGCATATTGTGGCAGCCATCACTGGACTTAAGGTTATGGTTCCCATTGAAATCCATTGTACTGAATGGAAGATTTTGAGGGTCACAAAAAAAGTTGATAACAGATTTTAGTCTAATTATGAATCTTTTGTGGCATTACCATAGTAATTTTAAAAATTATGGTGTGTTCTAAGGTGATTTTACCCAGTGGAAAATGCCATTGTCTGCTGGGATTTGATGAACCATGTTTGAGAGAAAATTGTTAATGTCCGTGATGCTGCTGGTCCTGTAGTATAGTCGGGAGTTTTGGCATTCCCAGCCACGCTAATCAGTTTGTTAACTTCCCAGATAAATAAACCAGTTTAATCTGGGGTAAAGTATTTGGAATACTGCCTTAGCAGAACTTTAACATTTTGTGGTTTGCATGGTGACTGCAGTAGGTGATAAATGAGGATTCAATTTGATTCTGAAGTTCCTTGCCCCTGCTTCCAAACATAGACATGAGGAAACTGATATTCAAATGAAGAAAAGCAGGGTTTAAGGTGGGGAAGTGTGCATCTTACACACTTCACAAATGGTCCGAAGAGTTTGCTGGTTCTAGAACTACTGAAGGGCTATGATTTGGTTTGAAAGTGGAGAACAAAGTTTGCTACCACTTTACTCAGCTACTCAACATGAGAGTTGAATGAAGGTTCTACATCTGCAGAAGTAGAAACCTCAGTTTAACCATGGGAAAAGTCTGTGAAATACTCTATAAGTCACCTGTGAAAACATGCTAAATGAAGCCTGCAACTAGGTGCAAAAACCACTGATTTTCGTTTACGTATAGAGAGCTGTAGAGCTTTAACTTATTTAGGTTTCATTGATGACTGCAGTAAATGAGAGAAGAGAATGTAGAATGAAATTGAACTCACTCCTGCTTCCAAATTTATGTGTCTGACTCCTCATAGTCAAACAGAAAAGATCAGAACACAGTTCAAGGTGGAAAAGTGCGCACTGTACAAAGTTAGCATGGTTTGAAGTTGGGGTTCTTAGATGTAAAATTTTGTATCTAGAAAGATCTTTACTTCCCTTTCTTACATCTTGAGAAAAAAATGAAAGTGTATTCACTTGGAACCCCTTGAAACCGCCCCTCAAAAAAAGTGTGAAAAGTGAGCTGCTTCTATGACTATAGAAGTGGTAAGGCTAGCCTTTACAAAGTTGAGTGAACAATTACTTTTAACCTTACTTGTCCACTCATCATGGATAAGGCATAGAGATACTACATCTGAAGAAGTTGAAACAATTGTTTAAGCCAGAGAAAAGTATCTGGAATAGTTTTTTACTAATAATTACTGAAAACGTTTAAAATTAATTCTCAAAGATTGTCCAAAAACAAATGGAAATCATTTAATGTGTACACACCTGCAGAGGTTTAACTTCTTCTGGCTTTTGTGATAACTGCTGTAGATAAGAGAGAATTCTTATTGAAATTGAAGTTGCTCGTCCCTGCCTCTAAACATAGGTGTCGGAAACCTACTTATCAAACTGAGCAGATCAGCACAGGTTGAATGTGGGAAAGGGCATGCTGTACAAAGGTAGCCTGTTTTGGAGTTGGGTCTCAGGCTTTGGGTCTCAGGCAGCTGAAAAAAATTGCATCTAGCGCCACTTTACAGTGTGCTCTTACATTTTGAGAAAGAAATTAGAGCTAAATCCATATGGAACCCATTAGAAACACCCCACACCAAGAATGAAGGAAGCAAATTACCGAAACATATTCACAGTCAATGGTTAATTGTCAAATAAACAAGGGTTACTATTGGCACCCATTGTGAACGCATTTGACGTTTCCACAACACACTGGTTCTGTTTGGGATATGTTAATGTTTTTGAGTACTTCAGGTCCTGTACATGTTCTGCCTTCTTCCAGGACCCTAGATGTGTGTGTTGCAGACAATTGTGTTTTTTGGTGAGAGTCAGCACCTGGGGGCCCACCTGAAGAACAGAATACAAAGTAGCAGAGTAAGCAGTCAACAAGGAACTGACACGATTCATCGAAGAGAACGCCGTCCTCGACCCGTCCCAATCCGGATTCCGAAGCAACCACAGCACCGAGACCGCCCTGCTCGCCGCCACAGACGACATCTGCACCCTCCTGGACCAAGGCCACTCCGCAGCCCTCATCCTCCTCGACCTGTCTGCAGCCTTCGCACCGCACACTAGTCGCCAGACTACATGATGCTGGTATACAAGGAACTGCCCTGGAATGGATCCGATCGTTCCTCACCAGAAGAAGCCAAAGGATCAGACTACCGCCCTTCCTCTCCGCCCCCTCAGAAATCACCTGCGGAGTCCCACGGGGGTCATCACTGAGTCTGACCCTCTTCAACATCTACATGGCCCCCCTCGCAGCCATCGTCCGACAATACGGCCTCAACATCGTATCTTACGCCGACGACACCCAGCTCATCCTCTCCCTCACCACCGCAAAACTCAACTTCCAGAAAGGAATGCAAGACTTTGCAGTCTGGATGACCAACAGCTGCCTAAAACTCAACTCCGAGAAGACAGAAGTCCTCGTCCTCGGAACCACCCCTTCAGCATGGGACAACACCTGGTGGCCCACCACACTTGGAAGCCTACCTAACCCATCAGACCACGCCAAAAACCTCGGCATTGTACTCGATTCATCACTCGCCATGAACCGACAGGTCAACTGAGTCACCTCCAGCTTCTTCAACACCCTCCGCATCCTTCGCAAGACCTTCAATGGATCCCCCCTGAGTCAAGGAAGACAGTCACCCACGCATTCATCACCAGCAGACTGGACTATGGAAACGCACTCTACGCCGGCATCAACAAGTCCCAAATCCGCAAACTCCAGACAATACAGAACACTGCGTCCTCGGCATCCCCGACATGAACACATCAGTCAACACCTGCGGAGACTCCACTGGCTCCCCGTGGAGAAGAGAGTCACCTTCCAAATCCTCACCCACGCCTACAAATGCCTACACAACAATGGACCCAAATACCTCAACGACAGATTAAACTTCCACGTACCCAAAAGAAACCTCCGATCTTCCAACCTTGCACTGGCTGAAATCCTGCTCATCCACAGAGCCAGAGCAGGCTGAAGATCGTTCTCTCACATTGCAGCCAAGACCTTGAACGAGCTACCGGCAGACATCAGATGCGCCCCCTCCCTGAACACCTTCAGGAAGTCTCTCAAGACCTGGCTCTTCGGCTGAACGGATCTGCACCCCTCCCCCCCTCAGCGCCTTGAGACCCTCACAGGTGAGTAGTGCGCTTACAATTCCCTGATTGATTGATTGAATACTGAATCCGCTTCACCATGGAGGAGCTCGAAAAAAACAACTAGAACACTAAATTTTGTATTTATGACAAAAGTGTGGCACACCTAAAGCCATCTTGATGGACTCAATGCTGTAAAGCATTTCCTTTAAAATTGAACATAATGAGAGAGTTCTTTTTGTCATAGAAAGTCTAGTTAGTGTTCTAGAAAACCAAATTGAGGACAAGCAGGTGGCAGGAGCAGGGGCAGTGGCAGCAGAACGTACCGCCGAGAGAAGGGTGCAGGGGCAAACAAATGGACAATGGAGGGCGGGGGGAGGGGCATGGACCTCAAGCTGACCACAGAGGGCAAGTCAGCATGTGCTGTGGCAGCACTGAGGATCACAGAGGGCAGGAGGGAGAGGGAAGGGCCATGTAAATGTAGAACAGAGGGCAATAGCAGCAAGCTGGCCAAGGTAGACAGACCGATATGGGGAGGACATGAAGGTGGTTAAGAAGGAAAGGTGCAAGGAGCAGGGACACGCAGATTGTGAAGAGAGAGCAGGTAAGAGGGGGAAAGCACAGCATGCTGACCATGGAGATCATATTGGCATGAGCAGGGCCAGCACTACAAAATACTAGAGGCAGGAGAGAGGGGACAAGGATGCTCACATGGAGAACATAGGGCAGAGGAGAGGAGAGGAGAGAGGGCAGCAGGTGACCAAGGAGTACCGGGTGGCAGGGGCCGAGCAATGTACCATGGAGAGTAGGGGAAAGAGGGCAGAGGCATTCACATGGAGACAGAGGACATTGAGTATGGGGCCAGGGAAGGAGCAGCAAGCTAACCACAGAGGGCAAAGCAGCATATGCAGGGGCAGCAAGCTAACCATGGTAGCAGATGTAGACAGACGGACAACGGAGGGTAGGTAGGAGAAGGGTGGGGCATGGGCAGCAAGCTGACAACAGAGGGCAGGAGAGAGGTGACATGGGCAGCAAGCAGGCTCTTCAAAGCAGATCAGCATGGGCAGGGGCAGCATAACGGCCCACGGAGGGATGACTGAAGAGGGCAAAGGCACTCACATGGGGACCAGAGGGCAGGAGGAGGGGCAGCAGCTGACCATGGAGGAGAGGCCAGCATGAACAGGGTAGCAAGCTGACCACTGAGAGCTGGTGGAAGGAGGCTGGGGTACATAGATGGTGAATGGAGGACTGGGGATGAAGGCAATGGCATCAAGCTGAACAAGAGTGCAGACTGGCATTGGCAGGAGAAGCACAATGGACCATGGAGGGCATAAGGGAGGGGGAAGCATGCACACGCACACAGAGCAGATGTTTGGGGGCAAGGGGGTGGGGTCAGGAACAGGAGCAGCAAATTTATCTCAGATGTCAAGCTGGCAAGAACAAGGGCAACACAGTGGTACAAAGAGGACAGGAGAGAGGCGGCATGGCACTCATATGGAGAACAGAGGGCAGAGAATATGGGGCAGGGGCATCAAGCTGACTCCGCAGGGCAGGCTGTCCTCAACAGGTTCAGCAAGCTGACCACAGAGGTCAGGCGGGTGGAGGAAAGGGAACACAGATGAAGAACAAAGGTCAGGTGGGAGGGGGCAGGGGTATCAAGCTGTCTATTCAGGGCAGGCCGGCACAGGCAGGGGCATCAACGTGAGCATGGAGGGCACAAGGTAGACAGCAGGGGCACGCAGACAGAGAATGGATGATAGCCATGAAGAGGCAAGGGCAGCAAACTGACCATCGAAGGCAACTGCTGTGGGTTGTCCACCCATAGTGTGTAGGTCTGTGACAATCCTCCACCCATGCACAGCTGAGGTGTTGGCTGAATATGATCAAAAACCCCAGCACTTGACTGAAAAAAACAAAAGTTAATGATAAGTTATAGCTAGGTATGGTAACATGATCTTCCCTTTCATTAAAAAAAGCAAAAATGCATGTCATGAGTGATGTAATATATTTGGTCGTAAGCAGTGCATGGTGGGAGTGCAAGTTATAGTTAGGAGATCGTGAAACATTTTCTGCATGCAATTTTCCACAGGAAAATTGAACAGCGATTCAGCAAGAACTGCTAAGCAGAAGTACAACTGATTTGGGCAGAAAAGTAGATCTTTACCCAAAAAATTAGCTTTTTGTGATTTGCTGTAAATATGTTCAGTAGGTTTTGAGAAATTGAGGTTCAAAATGTATGTACATCTATGTAGCCCTGTGGAACCGGCAGATCCAAAGATAAGATCTTATTGGCTGGCTCACATCAACAAAGCCATTTTGTAGCCTTTTTAGGACTCAGTGAATGAGCCATCAATGCACTGAAACTATAATAAAAAACCAAAAAGGGGCAGTTTAGGGATACCCTGACACCCTAGGCCTTTTGGGGGATTTCCAGAGGTCCCCTCCTGGGGATTAAGATTTAAAAAAAATGTTTTTGATACCCTTTTAAATTAATTAATTAAATCCCTCTGGAGCACACTAGGGAGCGGGGGGCGTTCAGTGCAGTTGTTTTAATAAATATATATACATTTTTGTTGAGGGGGCAGGTGTAGGACCCCCTCTTCTATCTTCAAAAAGCAATAGAGGTCTCCATCTCTCTGGGGCGGCACAAATATTAAGGGGTTCTGGTATTCAATCCCGTGACCACGAAGAGCATAGATTGGAAGGTGGCATGTGTGGGGCCCCCTCCCAGAGCTCTGTCCTGCTTCAGGGTACCCCATCATCCTGGGGGCCACCACAACCCATAGGAAGGGTCTCGGGACCCAAAAGCACTAATGTGGGGGGATATTGTCCTGCTCCCCATCACTTGGCGTATATGGGCACACCAGATGCACTCTATGCCCGCTTAAAGCAGTCATGGAAGCAGTAGGGAGCCAGCTCATGTGCCAGCACTGAGTGTGCTGACCAGACCGTGAGCTTTCTGGGCAGCGCAGGAGTGGGTTCCCTGTGCTGTCCAACATAAACAAGGCCTCTATGTGCCCCAGATGAGACCAGGGAGCCCACAATAATAAAAAATTAAAAGAAACACGCTGTAGGAAGCTGCATTAACAAAGAGAAGCCAGCTGCTCTAATATTCACTCCTCCAGCGAGGGAGAACCCAATAATGCCTGAAAGGGCTTCTTGATCCATTTGTCACTCCAAGTGGTAAGGGACACCACTAAGGTACTGCTGGAGTGTTGTGGGGAGCGGCAGAAGGCACAGCAGCCCCCGAGAAACCCCCTCCCTTGCTATGCACTGCTTACGACCTCACAAATTACATCACTCATGACGTTCTATGACATCATTGATGAAATGATATAATTGATGACAACACTCTGCACGGCAAAGGCACAAGTTATAGTTACTTCAGTTAACTGTAACTGTTGAATTTCAGTGTTTTTTCAGTGGCGGCAACCACAACACGAAGGCGGGGGCGGGGGGACGGACAGGCAGGGGGGTGGGGGTACAGGGAAGGAAAAATAATAATTTTTAAAAACGTACCTTTTTCCCACATCCTCTGACGCCAACAGCTGCCACAGCCTCGGAGCTCTCCCAGCAGTCTCTGGGCAGGCAGAGGCTGATCAGCCAATCCTGGCACTGTTCTCCTGCTAGGAGAGCAGTGCCAGGATTGGTAATAGTGGCTAGCTCTGCCACTCAGACACTGCCTGTGAGCCTGCGTCAAATCTCCAACCCAGCTGTAAACACAGCCGGATTCGAGAAATATATGTTTGCATGTATGTTTGGCTGACCTAGGACGGCCGGCCAAACATACATATATGCGCAATTCTAAGTGCCACCACCTGCCTATCATGGCCATGCCCGGCCCTGCACACATGTCAGAATCAGTCAAAGATAATTAAATGATATTGTTTCATTATCATTTTATTTTTCTGTGACTGACTGTGACAAATGGGGCGATGCCCCTCCACCATTAGGGAGGGGCTGCCCTGGTTTTTTTTTGTGTGTAAAATGCTATGATGTAAAACGCTATATTTCAACTGACATTTTCCCTTAACAATAACATGACTTAAATCTTTTTTTCAGTGAATGTATATGTTAACAATATGCATTGTAATAAATGATATTCACTACAGAGCAATTCAAATAGTAATATTCCTCAGTACAGTTGTATTAACCCCTTCGCTGTGTTCGTCGGCCAACGGCCGTCGCGAGCACTACCTCGGTAGTGCTGCGCACGTCCGTTGGCCGAAGCGGCCCCGCCCACTCCTTTAAACCGCTGCACCGCAGTGGAATGTTCGCCGCGGTAAAGGGGTTAAGGGATCAAACCCAAAAAACTCCCTGGTGCAGACAAGAGGACTCATAAGGTGCAACCACAAAGACATTAGCACAGATTGTGGTAGCATTCAAACAAAGCAGAACATAACTTTTCACAGGTGTGTGCCTTCAGCAAGGCTGCCTTCAGTAAGATCCCAAATGAATAGCAAGAGGTGCAATATTTGCATATTTCATTTTTTAAATATTCATGATTTTTTAATGAGATATTCTCCTTTTCTTTAAATAATTGTTGCAGTTAAATATTCACAGAGGTACTCTCTTTACCTGATGATGCCTTGAGGTTGTCAAAGAGTTTTAAGGGTACTTAACCGCGCTGGATGTTGCTTACTTTGAATGATTGAGAACAGTTCAGGTGGTAAAATAACTATTCCAGCACGAAAGTAACTCCTGTGTAAACTACTTTACCCAGAACAGAAAATGTGAAAGATATAAAAGAATATTGAAGTAGCACTTAGACAAGGCAGCCCAAAACATTTCACAGGTGTCTGATTTCAGTAAATACACATTGCATTGTGGTAGTCATTTAATAATCTATTTTTATCTGACCTTACGGAAGAACTGGATAACGAGTTGGCTCACTCACCGAAATTGGCAAACAAACAAATTTCAAATTTATTGTATGCTGACGATGTTATTTTGCGCAGCCAAACAAAGATAGGGTTGCAGCGACTTATAAATAAAATATCAACGTATTCAATTAAGAATAAGATGGTAATAAATGAAACAAAAACAAAAGTAATGGCAGTCTGCAATAGGGCATTGAGCCACAGTAACCATAAATGGTACTTACAAAGTCGGCAGCTTGAACAAGTAAAACATTACAAATATTTGGGCTTATGGTTTGACGAGAAGGGTTCATTTTCTCAACACAAAACAGAGCTGATAAAAAGAAGTAACAGCTTGATTATGGCTTTTCGTTCATTACATAGCTCTTTGGGTGGTCCAACTTATGCTCCGTTATTAAAGGTTATAAAGCGAAATTAACGCCCAGTCTCACTTATGGAAGCGAAGCTCTTTGCGGTATGGATTCTGCACTTTTGAACAATGCTATAACAAAAACATTTAAAAACTTGTTCCGACTTCCGGTTAATGCATCACCGGCCCAGATCCGACTGGAATTCGGCTTTTTAATCAGCAAGTTGTGAGGATGGGCCACTACGTAAAGGTATGGAAACAAATTAAAACCAATAATTTTAATCCAATGAGCTGTCTACTCTGGCAAGAAATGCAACAGAATCAAACTTCCCGTTTTTATACATACCTTCAAACAGCACTAGAAGAACTGTCTGCACACGAGATTTGGGAGATGTCAATAACACCATTATCTTAAAAAAAATTAATAAATAGATTAACAAAACATCTATCACTTCTAAAGGATAAAGAGTTATTCATTAAAAGGTCTCATGCCTGGATGATAGTGAACGAATATACGACCATCAAAGTGCAACCATATCTAGAAACACCGTGGACTATACAAACAAAGAACTTATTTATGTCTGCAAGATTTGGCAACCTGCCGGGACTAATGCACACAAAGCCTTGGCTGAGACCAACTAAGCCAATCCCCTGTAGATTATGTAACCGATGGGAAGAAAATATTATACATTTGGTTTGCATATGTACATCATTGAAGGTTGAAAGAAAGAGGTATTTAAAGATCTGTTTTAATGAAAGAGGGATCCGATCATGCAGACAAGCTATGTTAGCGTGTTTTAAGCCAATGGATATAGTAATGATTGCAAACTTTACTAAATTTGTGACCCTTGTAAAAAAGAAGTTGTAAGTCAATAATTCAAGCCTAATAGGAATGGAAGTTGCTGGTAGTTAGAGAGCATTTGCACATGAGATATTGCACAAAAGTAAAGAACCTATACCTGTAAATAATTGCTATTTTAATATTTGTAATAATGAATTATAATAACGATGAATTGAATTTGTCTATTTAATGTATTTTTATGACTGTGCTTGTGTAGATATGTTTTAATGATTGTGTACTGGTGATTTTCGAATTGTAAGATTTTAATTAATCATGCAATAAATTATTATTATTAGTCATTTAATATGAATTTCTTTTTCCACTCTTGATTTAGCATTAAAAATTAATCTATCACAATGTTATGAAATAATATCTACAGGGACAAGTAAAAAATTGTTTCATCATAGATAACAGTCTAATGACTTTAACAGATGTAGGATTCCCATGCTGCAATCTATTGGGAAGTAGAGAAGTTTCTGAAGCTGAGATTTGAGATTTATGCATTTCCAGATTTCTGATAAATCTAAAATCTTGAATATATTAATAGATCATGGGCGGTTACATCTTTCCAAGACAACTACTCCACCCTGATGGTCAGAAAATGCTTAAATATTTTGTAGACTACTTCACTAACACAAACAAAGGGGCTATTATTGCAAAGATTTATGTAGGAAATGATAGTTGTCTTTGTGGAGATGGAGACTGCATTTTATTTTGTGGATTGGAAAGATAAACACAATCATTATGATTAAAATGCTGTACCTTATGTATCTCATTCTAAGAGATAGTTTCTTGACATTCAGAAACATTTTTCAGTCATATGGCAATGAACACTGTGAGTATTTCTAAAAGCCTTAATGGCATCCAGGCATTGGAGTAGCAAGGATTCCATGGACCCTTTTGCAACCAAAGGAAAATTGACACCTGACTGCTGTTTGGATAGTAAAATTATGCAAGAATAATGGTTAAGTAGGCCCCAGTGGACTTTGGGCCCTGGTGCCAATGTACTTGCTTCACTATTGATAGATATGTCCCAGCTCCAATTACTGAATGGGCTAACAGCCCCTGATATTTTGAAATTGAACAGGTCACGCACCTGACACTCCTGAAGAAATGGTCATGGTTACTAAATGAATACAGATTGGTCATGGCAATGATAGGGGGAGCTTTGTATTACGTAGTCTAACTCTTGAGACACTCAAGACCAAGGAAAATCTATGTGCATCACGATTCGAAGACCATTCTTTCAATTTTTAGATTGCATTACCATTAAAATGGTCCTCACTCTTCACCAGTCCCTTCTGCTCCAATATGTTTCAATCAGCATTTTACTCCATAAAAATAAGGCAGAATCCTTTAAGCACTGAGAGCATGTGACTGCAAGGAGATTAAGTTAAAACATTTGAGAAACTAAATGAGATCTTTAGCGTCGCAGAATTGGATCGTTTGCACTACTTGCAGATTTACCATTGAGTATTACATCTTACCAATAAACCAGCAGAAATCTGACCACCAACACCATCTGAGGCGTTCATTCTGGATAACATGAAAACAAGGGATCTCATCTATTCGATTAACTGCATCCTTGTTGAGTTGTTCGGAAGAACAGATGGAAGTATCAAAATATATCAGCAAGACTCTTGTGAAGCATGTTAATGATGGAGTGGGCTTAGAGCAGCGTAATTTTGGCTCCACCCTTTGACATTACGAATAAGCCATATATACGTTCATGTAGTACTATATATTTATGTGCTTTAACATCATTAATGTAAAGTGGTACACTTGATTGAAATACTGAAGGTGCATTTGTTGTATAAATCAGATATTAAAATGAGTGTGCATACTAATGTTTTTTCTTATAGTAATACCAAATTGCAGTTTCCATATATATCTACTTTTATGTAGCTTGAGTAAGGTTGTTAATAACATATACATAGTTATGTATTTGTTTGAATAGTATCTTGAATTCATTTTATGACTGTATGTGTTCCTATAGTCATGCAATTAAAATGCGTATTGAAGTGATTTGCTACATTAAGTTGATCAAAAGCCTTAAGCATTTGGACTCTAATGTTTAACCTTCAACATGAAAGTTGCATAGGTTGCAATGCTTTTCTCTTCTTTGCAGGTGTGTTCACATGTTCTCATAGTTAGTGAAAGGCACATTGTGTATGAGAGATAGTGAGGCTTGGGAGAACAACTTTTTGCAAGGACGAGAGGCTCTAACGAACAAAGGGAGGGCCCGATTCATGGAGATGGGAGAAATCCAAGGACGTTTTGATTTTCAGACCAAGAAAATGGAGTATTGGATGAAATAGCCAAGTTTTACTGTGAGAAGGAGGAAAAGTACTGGGACACATGCTGCAGCGTTATTAGGCCCATAACATTTTGTAGCCTTTTTGTTAATTAGCTTACTTCCCCGTCAAAGTCTCATACCGCTCTCTCATGACCCTACAATGGATCTTGTTTTGTGTCGAGAGGGCTTGGATATAAAGGATCACAAAAGTAATCCAATGAGTACCAGGAATTGGAGAACTGAACTACAAACTAGAAATTAAACTCATGTAGATTTCTCTCAAAACCATATTATAAAGATAAAACATTATCACGGCAAGCCCAAATCTCCTGAAGAAACGTACGCAAGCCAGAATCATACACACTATGAGCTCAGTTAAAGCTATGAAAAATAACAGCATTAGAATTTGATGTTTTGAGACCTCTCTAAGATGATCCCCTCCAGTCATTAGTTTCTAATTAGGAATGCACACTCAATTAAAGAGAAACAATCATGATACCTGAGTCGTAATGGTAACTTAGTTTAGTTTATCAGAATTTAAGGCAACAAGTGCATCAATAATTCACGTTGAAAACAGTTTAGTCAGGATCTAATAAGGCATTTGAAATAAAATACCAAAGCTCAGGAGTTCAGGAAGGGACAGGAAACATGCCAGTTCAAGTAGTCTCCAGTGAAGGAAAAGACCGCTCAGCGCACACAGCGTATGCATCAGTTGGTAATGGAAGCCAGGTGAGTCTGCATTTGGCAAATCAAAATTGCCCAGGAAAGTCCGCAAAAAAGTTTGTAAGTAAGGAGACAGCGAGCAGCTCATCCATTACCATCCAACTCCAACAGCCGCTCTGCTCAGCAACGCAACCCTTGTCTGTTAAATTAAGCTATATTATATTCTTAAAGTTCTGGGGGTGACACCTCCTGGAATCACCTCATCTAGTCAGACCACTCAGTCCATTGGTCAGTCCGTATAGGATGGGTGTCAGGCGACATTAAGAAGACACAAATTGTAGAGAAAAAGGTGGGACAATTATGCAGTCCTTAAGAAATCCAGTGTGTGAAACATTAGAGCAATGCTCCTTCACCAAGAGCACACAGGCGAATTCAAGAGGACAGTTACCCAGGCAGCTGGTCAGGATTGTATCAATAAAATGCAGCAAAGTATCTGGTAGAGTACATTAGAACTCAGGAAAGAAAACATGGTTTCACGTTATTTGTTATACTGAGGAATTCTCTCAAGGGCAGTAGATGCAGCAAGGCAAAAGACTTCACATATGCCATCAGGCCTACATTAAATTGAGCTAAAATAACATAAAACATATCTGATTAATAAGCATACATTCATAAGAAATATTGAACATTATAACTCTAATATAAAGCTGATGCACTTGAAATCATTTGGGGCCAGATGTAGGACCTGTCAATTAGCGAGTCGCAAATTGCGTCGCATTTGTGACTCACAATTTACGACTCGCTAATTGGGGTGCACAACAGTGTCTGAGACACTGTTTGCAATTCCCAGTGGGGTCGCAAATTGCATGCCTCATGCATATTAATGAGACTGTCGCAATTTGGGAATGGCTGGCACTCCCAGGGATGGTGGCCTGCTGGGGTCAGCAGAGCTCCATATCTGGGACTGCTTTTAAATAAAGCAGTTTCTTTTAAAATGCAGCCTGTTTACCTTAAAGGAAAACGGGATGCATTTAAAAAATAAAAATGAAACTTTTTTGTTTCATTTTTTAAGGGCAGGCAGTGGTCCCTGGGACCACTGCCTGCCCTTAAAAAATATTTGCGCATGCATTCACAAATGGGAAGGGGTCCCCTGGTGACCCCCTCCCATTTGCGAGTGCTTTACCACCCTTCTGAGAAGGATGGTAAACTGCGAGTGTTTTGCGACCGCAATTGCGGTCACAAAACATTCTTACATCGCTTAAGGAGTCGCTATTAGGAAGGGACGCCCTTGGAAAGCCCCTTCCTAATTGCGAATCGCTAATCCTTTTTTGCGAGTCGCAAATTGATTTGAACTTGCAAAATGGGAGTAGTACCTAGGCCACAGGGTTTTTGCGGGCGCAAACGGGTCTAAAACCCATTTGCGCATGCAAAAAACCTTTGTACATCTGGCCCTTAGTGTGGTTCACAAATAATACATGTCAGTATGACAGGCTTATACTTTTTCAAAAGTACTAACGTGTAAATGTATTTAAAAATTCACTTACAAGATGTTGTTATAAAGGCACAATATTGGTACATGTATAAAATAAAATTTATGAACGGTTCATGCAGACATTATTAATTAGAAATGTGTATCACCTACTTATCTTTTGTCCATTTGGTGCACACTGTACCTTTTCCTGCATGCTTTTACGATGCAGTAACTTAAATGTTCTTATTTTTGTCATCATTTTTATAATGTGTAGTTGGTGCACGTTTATTAATTTTTCTCTCAAAAAATGTCATAATCGGTTCCCTCAGGTCTCTAAAGTTTAAATGAAATTTCCTTTCCAACAATTTCCCCTTTGATGGTGAATCAAACCATCACACTCTTATCTTTATCTCATCTGATGTCACTTTATAGTTCTGTTATCCTCATTAGTTTTAATCTAGACTTCTTTAGAGCTTTCATTTCATCATAATAACTGCATTGTCTTTCTTCCAATTCAATCTCATCTCTCTTTCTCTTCACTCCTCTTGTTTCTTTCTTTGTCTTTATGCATCTGTAGATTTTGATAGCACTAATTAGTATTAGTATGGGAGCAGCTATTGTTAGTACAGGCCTTAAAATGTGTCCTACTAATCCACTTTCCAAGTTATTAATCCATCTTCCCATTGCCAAAAATCCCTTGCCAATTGATTCCCATGCTCCATAAGCTTTTAATCCCCTCAAATCTTTTTCCAGATGGGTAATGTTAGTAATGTATCTTTTTAAATACTTACTTTTATCAGGGATATAGGTACAGCATTGTTGAACCTTCAGGATTCGACAGACTCCGTCTTCCTTCATGAGGAGGACGTCCAATGCAAGTCTATTTTGAAGCACCAGAGATCTCATAGCAATCATTTTGGTATCTATGGCTAAGAACCCACCCTGCCGTATCAGTTGATAGTCTGTCAACTACAGTAGAGAGTTTCCGAATTTTTTGAGAATTTAGTATCACCCCAGCTGATGGAATTATGGCACCGAATATATCAACTATTATTTCAGCAGCACTAGCACCCCTTTTTAATCTGGTATGTTTTACTTTATTGGTTTCATCAGAATGACCCACTTGATCAATTTTGGGAAAAACGATTCCCATGTAACAAGATCCATACTATCTTTTAGACAGCCTGTAATAGCCATTTTTCTCACAAATGTAGTAAATACCTGGAAATATTGGATCTACAGCTCCCAAATATAATCTTCAACTACCCACAAGTTGGAAAGTGTGATCGCATTCACTGAAACCGACAAAGTTATTAATATATTAGTTTTCCACCATAATATGCATAGCTTCCCTTTATGTTGCTAGTCTAAAAAATAGCAGCTGTGTTCCTATCTGTTTAAGTTCAGGTTTTTTAGAGCCCATGGTGGAATTTTCGTGTGATTTCCAACTTTACCCATGCTATCTCTACGTCTGTCCTCGATTTAATCTGTAAAAACCTTTTCAACTTTATATTAGAGGCTTGTTAGATTGTGTCAACCTGCATATGCAATGTCTAAGCTTTGAGTAGGGTTAAATAATTCTCCCATCATATCAACTGTTTGCGTATCAGGCACAGGATTTAAATGTTTCCTGAAAAGAATAGATCATAATTAGAATAATAATATTGGCATTGTCTTTTGCAATAAAACAAGCTAGTTAGTACACTGCAAGAAATCCCATATGTATCAGGTAAATGGTGGTAGGTAACTCCCTCTGATACAGAAGTGGGCAACTGTAAGCATACATAACAATTACTGGCATCCATGGTCTCTACATATTCATATAAGAGCTTAGTAAAACATTCAATGAAAAATCACTAGTAGACTGATGTTAAGTCTTATCAACTAACATGTTTAGTCCATTGTCAGTGTTTAGGAACTGAAGTACCTTTAGTATTTTCTAAATACATATGATGAGGCAAATTTAGAATTATGAGAAATACGACAAGATTTATAGAAAATGCAGCAAGTATACATGCACATAAATGTTTGCGTTTCAACGGCACCAGATTTTGATTCATGTAGTCTATAGAACCAGACCTCACGTCTTTGTTAAAATTTGGATTAGTTGTCAGTAGCATTGCAGCACAAATGAAAATTTGGAGCTTGCTTCAGTTGCGTTAATTTCTTTTTATCACAACGCATATCCACTTATGGCTTTGCTATTTCAGTTCATGTATTATATAGATGCTAGTACTCCCGTCTCCTTTTGCATTAAATTCAATTCTTTCTTTTTGTTTGCAATGTTCAATTTGAGCACAACTGTCTCTCTAGGCAGTTCGTAGGAGCTTGGATTGTTGTGCAAAAAGGTGTGAAATGCTTTTTCCCAATCGTTGGACACTAAGCAAGTCCATTCTGGTGCTGTATATTTGCGAATTTATATCTTTGCTCTGTTGGACCTTCTTACTGACGGCCCCTCATCATCACTGTTGCTTTGCTCTGTAATGGTGTATGTTACTCGACATTCAGTTAGCATGTGTCTCAATCTGTCTGTTCTTTTGGGTCAACTGTTTCCATTTACCACTCACGTTTCAGCTGCACTGTTGCCTTCATTCACATCAATATCTAGCCTAATCAGCTCATCTTTGTGTGACCCTTCTGTACCCCCAACACTTGACTCTCTCTGACCCTCCTCAGGACCAGTGCTAAGAGTCACCATAGTTGGAGCCCCCTCTACTGTTTGGCTGACCTGAGATGACTGTCTCACTGTAACCACTGGCACATCCGAAACAGGCACTGTATCTTCAAGGGGACATGGGACTCAGGGAGTGTGAGCAGCATGCACCAAATTTAGAAGACCAACACATTTGACAGCAGTTGTGGTTACTAGAATCACTTGGAATGGCCCACTCCCAAAATGACCTGCTCATATTTAATGAGCCGGCTTGTAGTGAGATGTTGCATTCACGTACAGGTAAGCAAGATCTCAATGGAATGAGGCACATGCACTCAACACGGATGTCCCATCACAAAGCTCTCAGTCTGTGCCAAAAACACACATGTTGCAGCAACAGCTTTAAGGCATCCTGGCAAGGCAGCAGCTACAGGATCAAGAGTAGCTGAGAAGTATGCTACAGGTCTACGCGCAGTACCATGCATCTGATCTATCACTGACAAAGTGCAACCTTTGCGCTCACTGCAAAACAGAGTAAAGCTTTTGTTGTAGTTGGGCATTCCCAAAGCTGGAGCTCGACAAAGACCCTCTCGCAGTTCCGTAAAAGAGCGCATGCATTCATCATTCCAGGGCACTGGATCTGACACATCTTTTTGAGTAAGCCTTTAAAGAGGCTTTGCTGTCAGAGAGAAATTGAGAATCCATTTTTAAGAATAGCAAACCATTCCTGAAGCAATGCAGACTTCCTTTTGTGTGTTAGGTGGATTATTTTTCAGAATTGCAGTTATCCTGCCTTGCGACACCTTTCTGGCTCCTTTCTCAATGTGATGTGCTAAATATTGAACATCTCTCTTGCAGAATTGCAATTTGTATGGTGACACTTTATGTCCATTTTCTGCCAAATTATTCAGTAACGCAATGGTATTTTATATGCAAGCCTCCTATATACTTGACGCTACCAGCAGGCTGTCAATGTACTGGACAAGGACAGAGTCATTTGGCATCACTAATGACTCCAGATTCTTTTTCAAGATCTGGTTAAAAATTGAAGGGCTTTCGGTATACCCTTGAGGGGCTCTGCACCATAACAAGAAATGATTGGCGAACTGGAAAGCAAATACAAATTAGCTGTCCTCTTGCAATGGAATAGATCAAAGGCTTGACATAAATTGATGACAGAAAACCATTCAGCTTTGCATGGGATCTGGAAAAGGATCAAAGCTGAATATGGTTCCACAGGGCAACATTGAACCACAATCTGATTTACGCAGCATAGTTCTTGTACAGTATGATACTTCCCATTGGGTTTCTGCAAACCCATAATAGGATAGTTGCATGAACATCCCACTCTATCTTTTAGAATTCCCTGCTCAATCAGTGATTCGATAAATGGTGTAATCCCTGCCATGGTTTCTGGACTCAGATTATAATGAGGAATTCGTGGAAATTCAACATTGGGCTACACAGTAATTCATACTGGAGCCACACCTTTAATTAGTCCAATATCTTTTCCCGTAAAATCCCAAACCTCTGG
Organism: Calotriton arnoldi; assembly: GCA_963921515.1. Classification (NCBI taxonomy): domain Eukaryota; kingdom Metazoa; phylum Chordata; class Amphibia; order Caudata; family Salamandridae; genus Calotriton; species Calotriton arnoldi. Next base: position 385,483 of record CAWUFW010008599.1, on the reverse strand, counting down.
TGACACAGTATCTCTCAATTCCAGTGGTAAATTGTCACTTGTTAGTAGAGGAAACAATCCTTCAGCTTCAGAATTCTGTTTATACATTTTAAAAACAATATCTTCATCATTAGTATGAAACTCAGTGCCCTTTGGTGTGCAATATATTGAGCTTGCACAGCAAGTCTCATCCTAGCAGATTCACTGGCCTTAAATCACACACAAATGTATGCAAATCCTCAAAGGACCCAGTTTGGACTGGTATAGGTTTTGTTACTAAGTTTGACATTAATCGATTTGAAACTCTGACACCTTGGATTCTTTCTCCCGAGAGGGGTAGGTTTGGAGCTTCTGCTGTTCTCACAGTGAAATAGGTAGCACCAGTGTCAACAAGGAATGAGATTGGAAACCCATTTACCTTGCCATCCATGTAGGGACCACTCTGGTCAACCTCTAAGGATGCGCCAAGTACGCATTCCTCCTTCTCCCTCAGGCACCGTAATTGGGACATATCTGAATCTGAGTAATCAATCTGAATCAAGTATTGTTGGGCTACATTTTTATTTGAATCTGCTTGAGCATTTTTGTGAAATCCTTTGTTTGAATTATATTTCTGAACCTGACCATTCATTTGAAGCATCGGGGCTTGGGGCATGTTTGGATTTTGATTTCTCTGCCCATGAGTTTTCTGACTCTGTACCACATTACCTCCCTGTGACTGGGCATTCCCAACCTGTTGAACCTGTCCATTCATCTGGTTAAGAGGATTAAATCAACACTTGCTCTTCCAATGCCCAAATCTGCTGTAAATATGACACAGATAAGTCTTTTACATCATCTCGATTGAAATGCCTCTACCTCTACCTTGTTGTGGCATACCCTGCTGTTGTCCTCTACCTACTGCTCACATTCCGGTATTCGACGGACAATCTCCCTGTATCATATTTGCAAAATCACCACCTGTGCCACTGTAACCTTTCTTAGCAACTTTCATTTGAGCTATCATCTGCTTCTTTTTCAGCTTTTCATGCTTAGAATCTAGTTCATCTCCGCAATACTTGGCATAGCGGGGAATTTCATCTATAGGCTTGCTTTGCCAGCAAAAGAAATTGCTGTCAGGTCTTAAGCCGTACACAAACCAGTAGACGAGATTTCCCATATCCTTTTCTGACACATTCTCTATTCCAATGTATTATTTAAATGCCAGCATAACTGTCCGTAATAGGCATTCACTATCTTCTTCAATTCCTGTGTTGTCCTGTCAATTTTTACCCAATCAATTTATTTAAGAGAGAGTTTCTCTTTCTAATAGGTAATAACTTGATTGTACTTTTTCATTACCTCAGGTGATGGTGCACCGGTACGTGGATGTCTAGCTGGTTCCGTTTCAGGCCAATCTATAGCAATTTTACATTCTGCCCACAAATCACCTGGAACTACAATGTCAAACAGAGTATCCAAATACTGCAACAGAACCTTCACAAATCTCTCAACTTGCTTGTACTATTCAACTGAATTTTCTCTCAATCTCTGGAAATCGTTTGTAAAGGACAGTATAACTGGTCTTGTCCATGGAACATGTACCTACCCTCCTCCACGTACTTCTCTCATAAGGAGCATTTTTACTCTTTCCCCTCCATCATCTTCAAAAACTGAGATCCTTGGCCTTTGGATTCTCGTTGCTTCCTCCTTTTTGGCCCATCTGCCTTCCCACTTTTCTAACTCTCACCATTTCCTAAGTGTAGTCAAAAAATCTTTGATTTGCAATCTCCTTCCCGGAGGTCTCATATTCTCAATGTCTCTGTCATTGAAATCTAGTCTATATGTTTTCTGGAATGCCTTTGATCTTTGTATGTCCACCCTATACATCTGTGCCAATTCTGACAATTTCTCATGTGTGTTTCAAGCGCATCGGGTAATATCTTTACATATGAACAGTAGCTTGTCATGCTGATATGCAGCTATCTTAGCGGACTTATAGTTCCCATTGTCATTTCTTCTAGTTCTACTTTGAGTTTTGCTACATCAAGAGTCTTATCCTTACTGGTTTTTGAAGCAGTGTTTCCTTGGGTTCCTGCACTCCTATCATATAGTGAAGGAGCTATGTCTATTATCCAATCATCAAGTTCTCGAGCTGTAGGTCCTAACTGTCTTTCAGGCATGTTCTCAAGTACATTTTTACTCCTTCCTTCTGCACCTGTAAAAGGAGTGGACGGCAAAAGTGGTATGTCAGAATATGGTTATCCCAACTGAAGATTTCTTCCCCCTATATTTTGAGTTCCCCGTTGGGGTTTTCCATGCCATCTCCAGGTACTTGTGAAGTCAAGGCTTGTCCAGACCTCCCACTTGAAGTGCTTTGTTGAGATGAATTTGCATTTGAGCCTGCATTCGTTCCACTAGGAACGTTAGCTGGAATTGGAATTAATAGCTCTTGATTTGTGTGTCCTGCACTCAGATTTGTAGAGTTAGGAACTGAACCACTCATCCCAGTAGGGCTAGTTAATGTATGTGTGTTATGTTCTCTATTCCCAGATTGGTATAATAGAACTAGAGGACCTATGGTTACTGGAACGGTTAGAGCGTCTGGTGCACTTTGCACAGTCTGATTATTTGTTTCAGATCTCCCTGCAACATCTTTTGCAGGTAGAAAAGTATTATGTGTATCTGAACTTGATGGAATGACAGGCGAGTTCAGAATTTGCCCTCCATAAGACTTTGTTATACTTTGGGAATGCTCTTCATTATAAGGTGGTGGACGATTTAATAATAATTCATTTAAGAAGTCAACATCAATCTCATTCTCACTATCGGCAGTCTGTGTCAGTGTCTGAGAATCCTCAAGGTGTTTTTTCTTTTCCTTACACTTCTCTCCTTCTTTCTTCTCTGCTACTAGTACAGGATACATGCGAGTTCCATCAGCTATATGTATTCTCCAAGCTCTCTGTTGCGCATCCCATCTAGCCTCCACATATTGATTTAAAGTGTTTTTGTACCTTCCCTGAGACTTTTGTTTCTCTTTCTGGTGAGCTATATGTTCCCACTCACTAAGGGCTTCAGATTGCATAGGTCTCGGAGGTGGTTTGATCTCATATAAGGTTCTTTGCAAATTCACAAGAATTCGAATGTTAACTGTTCCATACTGTTGAAAAGCTAAAGGTCTGTCTTTCTCACTGTATTTCATCCACATCTCAAGCCATGTACATGTGTGATATCCTTTCTCCTGTGTCATGTATAAAGCTGGGCTGCCCTCAGGTTGTATCGGTACCCCTTCGCTCGTGGGCACCAGCACATCTCCCTACATCAAACTCTTTAAGTTTTTCAAAAGCTTAATTTTTTCCCAATTATAATATTGTCCTTCACAAATGATTCACTTTGTAAATTCCGATATTCACTTCCTTATTTTGTTTCAATCAACCAATACCAGCTCAACACTCGTTGACGTTGTCAACCTATCCCAGCGCTGCATTATATCAACTGACGAATACCAACGTGGCATCCTGTGATGTCACCTCACTCATTACTGCAGCTATCCCTCCTTCACAATTGTCCGTACATGTTCTCTTTAAGCAATTTTCACAAAATGGAAGTGTTTCAAAAACCCGTCTGCTCCACTAGAGGAAAGAATAGATTCCACTCACTCAGAAGATTCAATAAACACGACAAGCCAATTTTGTTCTAAAACAAACTATAAGTGAAGTTTTAGGCGCAACCTCACTCTAACTGTTACAACTGTTCCCTGTGCACTGAGAACAATTGCACTGATCGTGATCCCTTAACCTCACAAAATAGAAAGTTCCCTTCACTTAGTGGTACTGCCAACGATGTCTCATGCACAGCACCTTCAAAACCACAGCAGACAGACTTACTCATTATATACCACACTGAGACCACCTGTAGGTGTATATCCTCGGATCTTAGGCCACTTTGGACTCGATAACAACTTCATCTTTACTGCACAAAGCGCATCACTCAAACATAGCTCTAAACACTTCTCATGACCTCACACAACCATTTTACCGCAATCTAAGCTTAAGCAATAGCAACAAACAACCCTATAATACTCACACCACTGTTTCATCTCCTTCTTCGTTCTCCTCCAATACTAGTCCTTGGTCACCTTCAACTGAACATAGAGTTTTGGATTCAGTCAAATTTTAATAAGGATCTTAAATAGGGATCTCAGCAGGGATTCCCCCTATATTCTAACTTCGTCGGGCAGGAAACCATCCAACAAGCTGCCAGAATTGCTATAACAGTACTAGGCCCATAAAATTTGTACCCTTTTTGTTAATTATCTTATTTACCAGTCAAAGTCTCACACTTCTCTCTCTCTCTCACGGCCCTCTGATGGATCTTGTTTTGTGCAGAGAGGTGTTGGATATAAATGGTCCCAACAGTCATCCAATGAGAACCAGGAATTTGATAACTGAACTACAAACTAGAAATCGAACTCATTTAGATTACTCTCACAACAATACTATAAAGATAAAAGATTATCACAGCAAGCTCAAATCTCCTAAAGAAATGTAGGCTAGCCAGAATCATACACAGTAGGAGCTCATTTAAAGCTATGCAGAATAACAGCATTAGAATTTCATGTTCTGAGACCTATCTAATATGATCCCCTCTAGTCATTAGTTCCTAATTAGGAATGCACATTCAATTAAAAAGAAACAATCATGATACCTGAGTCATTATGGTAATTTAGTTTAGTTTATTAGAACTTAGGGCAACAAGTGCATCAGTAACTCAGGTGAAAGATAGTTTAGTCAGATTCTAATAAGGCATTTGAAATAAAATACTAAAGCTCAATTGTTCAGGAAGGGACAGGAAGCATGCCAGTTCAAGTAGTCTCCCAATGAAGAAAAAGACCACTTAGCACAAACAGCATATGTGTCAGTTCGTAACGGAAGCCAGGTGTGTCCGCATTTTGCAAATCAAGATCGCACAGGAAGGTTCAGCTAAGAAGTTAGTAAGTAAGGAGATAGCGAGCAGCTCATCCGTCACCATCCAACTCCAACAGCCGCTCAGTGCAACAAAGCAACCCCTGTCTGTTAAATTGAGCAATATTATATTCTTGAAGTTCTGGGGATGACACCTCCTGGAAACACCTGATATGGTCTAAGCACTGAGTCTATTGGTCAGTTTGTATCGGATGGGTGTCAGGTGACATAAAGAAGACAAATTGTAGGGGGAAAGGTTGGAAAATTACGTAGTTCTTAAGAAATCCAGTGTATGAAACGTTAGAACAATGCTCCTTCAGCAAGATCACATAGGCGAGTTCAAGAGGACTGTTTCCCAGGCAGCTGTTCAGGATTGTATCAATGAAATGTGGCAAAGTATCTGAGAACTCAGGAAAGAAAACACTGTTTCACGTTATTTGTTATACTGAGGAATTCTCTCCATAGCAGTAGATGCAGCAAAGCAAAATACTTCACATATCTCATCAGGCCTACATTAAACTGAGCTAAAATAACGTAAAACATATCTGATTAATAAGCATACATTCATAAGAAATATAGAACATTATAACTCTAGTATAACGCTAATGCACTTGAAATCATTTAGTATGGTTCACAAATAATACATGTCAGTATGACAGACGTATACATTTTAGAAAGTACTAATGTAAATGTCATTCAAATGTCATTTTCAAGATGTTGTAATAGAGGCACAATATTGGCGCATATATAAAACAGAATCTATGAAAGTTTCATAAATACATTATTAATTAGGAATATATGTCATCTATTTTTCTTTTTGTCATTTTGGTGAACACATTTGCGTAGGAAAAATACATTTAAATTGAATTTGCCATCATATTCATCTAAATCTTGATGACTAACTAGTTTTCATTGGTTGTACACACGTATAAGTGATAAGAAAGTATGATTAGAGATAAACTCCATAACTTGAGGATTCACCATTTACACGTTTTCTAGCACACGTTAATAGAGTGTAGTTCTATTCTTTTAGTAAATTACAGTCTATATCATTTACACGCATGATATCATCAACTATACCTTTTTTCTGCATGCTTTTAACTTAAATGTTCTTATTTTTGTCATCTTTTCTATAATGTGTAGTTGGTGCACGTTTATTAATTTTTCTCTCAGAAAGTGTCATAGCCGGTTCCCTCAGGTCTCTAAAGATTGCATGAAATTTCCTCTCCAACACACGTGATGTGGGATTCTCGAATGTTCTGTGAAGTTTTAATTAGTGGTCACATTTTAGCTCTAGTCAGATTCCCTTTAGACTTCGAGGGATACAGACCTCTTTGCTATACTTCTGTTATGTGGCTTTATGATATGCAATACTCTTGATTTTAAGTCTCTGCAATGCTGACACCTTCCTGTTTTACTGAATCTAATTAGGGTTTCCTAAATTTGATGCTACTTAGTTTAGACTTAGTTTCAGAGGCATAAAAAGGACCCCACAGCCCCTGCAATGCGGGGGCCCCCTCAGTACAGTACCCTGGCCTTAGAGTTCCTGAGTGAGTCTGGAGTGGGCCTCCATGTAGTTTCGTTCCTCCACAGCTTAGTTTAGGAAACTTTTGATTTGCTCATATATAGGAAAGAAGACTGGAAATCATACAGTGATCACCAAATTTTGTTTCTTGTTTTCTGCATTGCCATTACTGAATTCCTTGTCTGCTTTATGCTATTGAGGTTGAATTTGTCAGATGATTTGGATAACCAGTAGTAATTCTGTATTTTTACAATGTATTCTTGAAACTTGTATACATTAGTTTGGCTTTGAATTTGTAATAAACCTACATTTAATCCCAGTTGTTGACATTTAGGTCACGCGATTCGAGGTGAATCTGACAGAGGGCCTCCAGTATGGAAATAATGAATTAGTTTCAACCTTGGGCTACCCAGGCCTTGTTTTTATTATTTTTATCTTTAATAATTTTTACCTTTGGATGTAACCAATTGAATTATGTATTTGATGTACTTGTCATGCACTTTATGTTTCATTCAATCTCGGAATCTGCAATGTATGAGCAAAAGTGTACATTGTACTTTTATGGTCATACGACTGAATAAAGTTGATGTATTAATTGACATTTAATCCCAGTTATTGACTTTAAGGTCCTCACTGTGTAGCCAAATGGGTTACACTGTAATTTGAAGAGTTGAATGATGCTAAATCTTCTTTATTTCCCAGGCATCTAAAAAAGGTCTAACACAGGGAATTTTAGATATTCGTCTGAGTGCTCTGGCAGTCTCAAGAACATACCACACAGGGGTTCCCCTAACAATGCATGCATGCTGGTTACTTTGCATAGAACAGGTGCATCCACATTTAAAAGCTAGGTGCTGGAGTTTTGAAGTGGAACAATGACTATCTTAGAGTGTTTGTGTAAATGTATTTGTACCATTCTCGAAACAATAAAGGGTGACATTCTTCAGTACATCTGAAACCCTAGGAGTACTCATAATTGACTCGAGGGACTATGACGCAGAATATTCTAGCCGGCCTGACAATATATTGATATGTACCATACAGGATGCGCCCAATGAATGCAGTCTCTAATGTACATGTTAACAATGCAGAAGCTGCCATGCAACAGGAACACGAGATATATTGTACAACCACTGGCAACCTTTAGCGACCTATATTTCCAGGTTCGACAAAACGACAACGTGCCCACCTCGCCGTAGGTCCCTGGAATTGTTCGCCTAATGTTGTAGCAGTAAGCAGGCACTACATAATTCCATAAACCAGGAATAAATGACTAGATTTAGACTATTCGGTTAACGCTTTTCCTGTCACTCCCATCAAAATGATAGAATGTTGGGATCTTAAAATAGTTGTGCTTTCTAAGTTCTAATACTTTCTAGTATGGTTCTTTTCACTGAAGACTTGCTTTCTGTACATTAAAATCCTAATAAATTAGACGATGACAAAAAAGGTCAATAGATTCATGTAATTTAGAACATCTGGGCTTATTCGCTTTCTGCTAAGCTAGCTCGCTTGAACTTAATGGCAACCACCCTAAACAAATATCATACATTTTTTGTGATATATACTTCATTAAATAACACTTTGCCTGTGTTTCTTTTTGTAAGGGAAAAGTGGCTTCAGAAAGAAGAGAAGTTACGAAAAAGAGTCAGCCGTGTTCTAAAATGCGATGTTACACAGAGATATCCATTGGACCCCATTGTGCTGCCTCCAGCCGACTGCCTGATCACATCCCTGTGTTTGGAAACTGCATGCAAAGACTACGAGGCCTACTGCGCTGCAATGAAAAATATCGCCTCGCTTTTAAGAACTGGGGGACATTTAGTGATTGTAGGGGTACTCGGTAATACGTTCTACACTGTTGGGGGTCAAACCTTCTTCTGTTTGAAACTGGATGAGGAATCAGTGAGAAAAGCAGTGGTTGGAGCAGGGTGCACCATCACAAGATTGAAGATATTTACGATACCTGAAAATGATCACCAGTCTCACCTTACGGATTCCTATGCAAATTTCTTTCTGGTGGCATGCAAGGAGGCAGCCATGTAATTTGAATAAAACAGAAAAGTAATACAAAGGTATATGCAAATAGCACAGCGCTTAATTTGGCAAGTGTTTGCTGGTGATCAGCACCAGCCCTTAGGGCCCGATTTAGGATTTGGCGGACAGGGTACTCTGTAGCAAACGCAAATGATTACTCTGTCTGCCAAACCATGGGTTCACCTGTCTCAAATAGAGACAGGCAGACCTTAAGGGGCATATTTACGAGTAGAGTTGGGTCCCTCTTGCACCAGGGAAGGTGGTGCAAGCGCGACGCAAGTCCTAAATGAGATTTACGAAGCCACACATGGCCACTTTGCGAGGTCCTGAGTGGCTCCATAAATCTGGAGTAAAGCAACACAGCGCAAGTCGCTGCAATGCCTTACTCTGCACAAGGGAGGCGTTCCATGGGTGTTGCGTGGGAGGTCCCATGCAACTCCCATGGTTTTTGATGCTTCCTCAGATTTATCAGAACTGGTAAACCTGGGAATGTACCAAAAAGTTATGCCTTCCCAGGTGAGGCATAACGAGGAGAAATATCTTTATTTCTCCTCGTTACTTCCTCTTTTTATGTGTTCTTCAGCACACATAGAAAGAGGACTATGCCTCTCCTGATTTTTTGTGTGCAGGAATATGCCCCTTCCCGCACAAAAACAATCCTGCATGCAGCACCATGGTGCAAGGGTGCCAGCGTTGGTGCTATGCTGCCAAACGGGCGCGAGCGCAGGGGAAATGGCAGGAATGCACCGTATTGCCTTAGTGAACTTTCCTGCCATTTCCCTGTCACACTGTGTAAGGCAGCAAGGTGACTTGCTGTGCTGCACTGTGTGGCAAGTTTATAAATCTACCCCCCCCCCCCCCCTAGTTTTTAGTCGACAAAGCCCCTGTTGCCTCTCAGCAATGGAAACGTTCCTCCGACGGTCCAATGGAGTAGGAAGGAATGGTCTGTATTCATCTTTTTATCTATGTCTGTCAGGACCAGGAAAAACCTGAAAGCGTGGGGCAAAAAAATTACTTGCACATTGTTTGGAGAAAGCTCCCAGGATGTAGGGGGTCATTGTTCTTTTATTTTCCTGAAACAAACTCCCATTTGAGAGTTTGTTTCAGAAAAACAAAAACTTTTAAAAGGGTTGGTGAAAGGCCATCAGCTGTTCTTTTTGTACATCGAAATGAACCACCGAGGCATTATTTCCCTTCAAAGTACAGATTAGGCAGCGACAACATTTGACAAACAGTAGTCCATCAGAATGGCAGAGGTCATCTGATAGGTGTTTATTTCTTAAAACTGGCATTTATTTCTACCAGTCCACCACATGATGGCACCGTCTGTCTATATTAGAGCAGAGCACATCAGCAACAGTGGAAAGCAATTCATTACACAGTAAATAAATATTAATACCACCTCACCCAGGCCACTCTCACAGCTTTGGGTGACATGGAATCATCCCAGCTGCCACATTTGTTGGGGTGCGATGGGAAGTAGGTCTGATTTGCACTGGCATTTGGCAGCACTGGCTGGAACAGTGAGTGGTGCAGACTAAAGTGACCTCCATAAAATACCCTGGGCCCCAGCACTTATGGTTTTTTTTTTGTAAAAGCGCTGCACTGCATACCTGGGAGACCACCTTTCTAAAAAAGAGAACCACCTTCCAAAAATGTGTCTCCACCTTCCATACAGCACTTTTGTGTCATTTGTCTTTTGTTGCTACACAATGAGAAATCATACTTTTCCTGCTTTGATTGTAGAGATGTCTTTATCGTTTTTGGTGTCACGAAAAGCTCCAAAAATACATTCTTAAATGTAAGCAAGTTTCTAATTGTCCATACGAACTTATACTACCCTAACCTCCAACTGACAACCTCTTAGGAGTATGTGCCTCCGAAATATGCATTAGTTCGTGAAAGGCTTTTACCTTCATATTTTTCACCAGGTAAAACATTTTTCCTAGAATTAAAAAAAAAGGCTTTTTGCACACCTTCTAGGAAATAAGGGGGGTGAATAGGGAATAATTTCACCCAATAATTTCCACACTTTTTAGAGAGTAGACCTCTGTATTTTCTAGGATCAAAAATCCCCTAACTCGAAACTTGTTACTGTTGAGAAATCTGGCATGGACATTTTTTGGAAACCAGTACGTTTCACACAATCACAGTCAGTCCGACATTTGGAACTACGGTTGCATTGAGGGGTATCAACATGTTGTGAAAATAGCTTTGTTTTTAAATTAATACATCCCTAATTCCTGCTGTCAATTCAATATATTCTGCTGTCATCGCCGATTCTGTCTTTACTGAATGGCCATTTGGGGCCTCGAATGTTGAATCAGAATCATCTGCCATTCGCCTTACTGCTGCAGTCTTCAATGCTTCGGTGCTTTGAACAACAGTGCACCACGTTTGGTGACGTGTTGAAAAAGTCTCACTATGCGAAGAAAATACAATTACCTACTGACAAAAGCTTAATGGAATGTCCCTTTAATGTACTCATTGTTATGGATTTCCAAAATAATATACCCAAAGGCAGAGCAAAATCAATGAGTTTCCTACCTGGGTTTTCTTTACAGTATTATCTTCTTTTATTAAGAATTGTTACTTGTTAAAGGTGAAATTTCTTGCTTTCAAAATTCATTCTATAATAAAATAAGATTAAAAAAAATCTCCTTCTTGTTTATTCATAGATAATCTGACTTTAGGAGACAATTAATACATACTTATAGAATGATATCAATAAAATAATCAAGTGTTTACTATTGTGGATACCATTAAAAGCAAAACATCACAAATGAAAGAGATGTGCTGTGCGAAAGAAAGACGTTTAGCTATTCTTTCCAGAAAGACATGAAACAGCAGATAATCAATTCATTGGAATTATGTCGATGAAAGGCACACCCTATACATTTTCTATAAAGCAGCAAGGGGAGGAGAGAACAAAGGTGCTATGTGAATCTCAAAATAGCATCTATCAAACAGGTCCCTATCACTTCTCAATGGAAGAATGTGAAAAGATCATGTAGACTATACAGTGGAGTAAGGTAGAAAGCTGACTACACTAAGGGGTCGATTCCGATTCGGGCCGTAAATCTCTCCGACCGAGCCGGACCCGGAGAGATTTCCGACCGAATCGGACCCGTGCAGTCCGACCGAACGAGTACGATGCGTCCGTATGCTATCGGACTCGAGTCGGTCGGACTCCCATTGAAGTCAATGGGAGCCGGTCGTACAAAGCGTACGCGGGCTCCCATTGACTCAATGGGTGCGATGCGGACAAGTGCGCCTCCTACAGCGTGTACGCGGCGAGCGATTCGCGCCGTACACGCACAGGTAGGGGGACCCATGGGTCCCCCTGTGTGCGACTCGCGTGGCTACGCGTACAGGGGGTCCGACACGGACCCCCAAAGTACGGCTCCGACAGCTCTTACGAGCCGGAGTGCGCGGCTCGGTCGGACTGCTCGCGGCGCGCATCGTACTTACCCGGCCGGGGAACGTCTCCATTGCGCGGTGCGAGTCGAGTCCGAGCGAGTCGGTCGGTGCGGTTCGACCCGGGAACGAGTCGGTCGGAGCGGTCGGGACGCCCGGACGAGTCGGTCGGCGAATTCGCATCGTACTCGCTCGCCCGGACGCGCGTACGAATCGGTCGGGAAATAGGGCTCCGAATCGGATTCGGTTAAGCCGAATCCGATTCGGAGCCCTACCGGCCGAGATCGGAATCGGCCCCTAAATATGCAGTTCTCGATAGTCTATACCAACTTATAACGAGGCTATGTTTACTTGAGCAGTCATGCTAAAAGTGCATTGTACAACATTGTAATACAAAATAGCAGTACTTTTAAAATAATTCTTAATGTGCAATCATGCAAAGGCTTTAGTAGTAATTTAAGCTGGTGTGAAACAATTTCCTCCTTTTTCACTATTTCACTATTATATGAAAACACATAAAATCAGTGGTGTTCAGTCTAATCAGCATGAAATTCAACATGTTTACAATTGTAAATCTCCACATTTATAATCTTCAGATGTATAATTCTCCATATTTATAATATTTGGTATATAAGTAGGGGCAAAGCCTTTATTTCTGCTGATGTGGTGACTACATTGGAACGTTGGAGCTCCGGGCTTCTACCAGCCATTAAAGCCCAGAGCATTCTATTGTTTTCAGTGAAGCTCCCAACATTCCAATGTTCTTATTGCTCATGAATTCTGTGTGATGTGTTTTTTATGCATGTGCAACATTCTGACACCACGAAGGTAAACTCCCCTTTTGTCAGCAAGGACAAAATCTACGGCACTATGACAGTTTATTGGAATTAAAGCTGTTTAGTTACTAGCAGTAGCGGCTTCTACCGGGCATCAGTGGTGAAGCGGGCGGGGTTAAAAAAAGAGAGAGAAATGGAAAAAACCTTACCTTACCGGCAGCCGCCTCTCCTCCGTCTTTCTTGCTGACTCAGTAACAGGAGGCACCCACGTTTCCAGACTTCTCTAGCCAATGATGATGCTGCTATCGGTCTGAGCGCCGTGGCTCGGCGCTCAGACGGAGAATGGGAGGCTGGGCATGTTCCTCACCAGGCTGTGTATTACAGCCTGGTGGGGAACATCCACAGTGCATAGGACTGTTTGGCAGGCCCTAGACGGCTGGCCAAGCGGTCATGCGCACTTGGGGAGAGCCACCACTCCTTCCTTGCTCTTTGAGCAGCCCAGCCCCACCCCACCCCGCACCTGGGGAAAATAAAATGATAATATCTTGGCGTTATTATAATTTTATTTTTCTTGTGGGACGATGCTTATCCTCCTTAGTAGAGGAGCCGTCACTGGTCACTAGACTAAAAGCAATAGCGAAGGAATTTGTAACCCTTTCTAAAATTCAGGTATTAGTTCCCAATTCATAGATAGCCATACCTGTAGAAGAGAATGGGACAGAAACTGTTAGTCTCAGGACCAGCTCTGTGTCGCCTAAAATGCTGTGGAGACTGTGTGGGAGCTTGACAGATTGTGGGGGGCAAATAATAGTGATGGCAAGTTGCAGAGCAAATAGTTGAAAACCAAGGATAAGTTTTCTTTCCACACATGATGTAAGGATCTTATTTATCCACAGGATTATGTCGGTAGTAGAGGTCCCACCAGGTAAAACATGTGGGGTTTGTGCATTGGGTGGAAGGCAATATCATTCTAAATGTATATTGCATTAATAATTGACTGTTGTTGCAAACTCTAAATTGGGCAGACAGCCCAATCCTTGTGGTAGGCTGTCACAAGCGTCAGTGTTGACAATTAAGCACTGCTCCTCCCCCGGAAAAGCAGTTAGTTCAGTGTCACACACACTTTACCCTACATTGACTGTTATTCTGGGTCTCCCAAAATGCAGTACTGACTGAGTAGGTGAAACGGACAGGCTCAGGGATAGTATCTCTCTAGGTAGACCTTTTTTTCACAGGAACGTCAGTGAGCACAGGAGGTGGGGTCACAACATTTCTGTAAGCAATGTCTGTGATTATAAAAGTCAGCACACATAGAATCTCTACTGAGGAGCACAGAGAATAGAGGAAACCCTATTTTTTCATCAACAAGCTTACATGTGCGGATCCAGCATGAAGAAAGATTCACAGCCTGAAAGTACAAGAATTTGCAAATAGGTGTTTCTTGATACACCAAACGGCAGTCCCAAGTCATGGCCTAGTAGACCATACAATTGTGACTGCCCAGATGGAGACTGCCGACCAGTATCTGATCCAAAGACAAAGAGGAAAGACCAGACCACAGAGGAATCTGGTATCGGGTGACCATCCAATCACATTGGACGAAAGTGGTTAAGAATGAGAGGAGGTGGATATTGTTGCACAGCTGCAAGAAAACAAGATGGAGTGAATACCATTTGAGACAAGGAGGGGCAAGCTGGCCAGTCTGGCTAAAGAAGGAGGTGCAGAGGCAGAAGCAGCTCCATCATTTGACACGAAAATGGAGGCCAAGCACAGGAGGTGTGGAGAAGATAGCTGGCAAGCAGTCATCTGGTGAGGGTTTAGCAAACTTTGTCTTGTAGAAATTAGCCCACATCAGCGATCTCAGATACTTCACTGCTGTGTTGGTGATGTGTAGTACTTGATACAGCCTTATGCACAAGGCCTGAAAGTTGGATTTCCTCTGGTGCACCTTGATGAAGATCTAGGGCTGGAGGACAATTTCAGACAGAATAGGCAGTCAGTAAAAGCAGCTAGAACCTGATAATAGAAAACATAGAGAAAGCAAGTACTTTTTTCATAGTGCTGAAGAACTGCATCATCATTTAATTGCTGGCATATCTCAGCAGCAGGAAAAGGGGGATTTGAAGGCAACATCTTATGGAATCCCATGATTATTTTATAGAGGTTCATGTTGGACCAGGTCCTTTGTGCATGGTTATCTCCAAACATTTTGCCTTTCTCCACCTGCTTTTCTGACCTTATTGTTGGCTTTTGAACTATGGGCACTTTACCACTCCTAATCAGTACTACAATGCAGGTGCACTTTCCTTTAAGCAAGGTATTATTGGTTTACACCTGTTTGGCATATTTGATTTGTTTTTTAATCCCTTATGTTCGAAATGGGTGGCTCTAGTTGGCAGAGGATTGTACCCTGTCCAAGTAGGGTCACTTATTCTAGTCAGAGTAAAGGAGTTACACACCCAAGATAACTCCTGCTCACCCCTTTGGTAGCTTGGCATGAGCAGTCAGGCTTATCTCAGAGGTATTGTGTAAAGCATTTGCACATACACATAGAGGAACAAAGCAAAAACACAACAAAAGGACACCACACCTGTTTAGAAACATAACCAATATTAACCGCTTAACCGCGGCGGCAATTCCGCCGCGGTGCGGTGGTTTGATTGAGTGGGCGGGGCCGCGTCGGCCAACGGACGTGCGCAGCACTACGGAGATAGTGCTTGCGACGGCCGTTGGCCGACGGACGCATGGAAAGGGTTAATCTGAATAAAACAAGAAATTCAACATACACAAGTAAAGAGATCACTTTTACAAAGTTCAAAATAGTTCATTACCTAGGAAACTTTGCATGCGTCACTTTTATCACAAAGTACCTGGGATGCATCAAAATCAAAGATGCAAACAGGCGCATGGCAGCCAAGGCACCGGAAAAGGAAGCGATGCATCGGTTCCTTATTCCAGCGGCAGGTGATGCATTGGTTCCTTACTGCCAGGGGAGGTGATGCCTTGGTTCCTTACTGCAGTGCAGGGGAGGTGGTGCGTTGGTTCCTTACTGTTAGGGGAGGTGATGCATCGGTTCTTTATTGTCAGGGGAGGTGAGCATCAATCGCCAGACACGCGTCTTCAGTTCCTTACTGCCTAGCAATGTCAATGAAGAACTTGGTGCACAAGTGTGATGCCTCAAAAATCCAGACACACCAGAAAGATGCTTCGGAGGTGAAGCAGATGCTGCATCGATTTTCCAGCTTTGAACCCGGTGATGAGTCGATTTCTTTAGCTACAGAGCAGGGCCTGCGTTGGAGTCAGAGTGAGTGCCTCGGACGTCAGAGACACAGTGCTCAGGATCCTTCAGCCGCACGGC
Source organism: Calotriton arnoldi (assembly GCA_963921515.1). Taxonomy (NCBI): domain Eukaryota; kingdom Metazoa; phylum Chordata; class Amphibia; order Caudata; family Salamandridae; genus Calotriton; species Calotriton arnoldi. The sequence goes on along the minus strand of CAWUFW010008599.1, from coordinate 369,448 downwards.
AGGCGCTGCCTCGATTCTTCAGCCGCACCACGGCAATACATTAGTTTTTAAAACTCAAGGCGGTGCTGCATCAGGAAATACAGGTGATGGAGATTGAAACATGGATTTCCTTGGTTCTTTTGCAGCAAAGCTACCTTCAGGGGCCCAAAATTGGAATTGGCACCACTTGGCAGGTCAGAACTCCCAGCAGAGAATTTCAGGGCTGCAGATGAAGTATTTGAAGGTCCTGAGACTTCTTAACAGGAGGCAAGCAGACACAAGCCCTTAGAGAACCTTGGCAAGCAGGGTGTAGAAAGCCAAGTCCAGTACTTTCCCTCCCGGGACAGAAGCAGCAAGCAACAGGCCAACACAACATAGGAACAAGGAGCATGGTAGTTCCCCTCCTACAGCATCCAGCTTTTCTACCTGGCAGAATCTCCTCTTAGTCTAGAAGTCTAGAAGTGTTCTGACTGAAGTTATAGTGTCACTGCTCCAGTCCTTATACTATTTTCTGCCTTTGAAGTAGGCAAACTTCGAAGGAAAGCCTTTGTAGTGTACAAGACCCTACCTTTCCATGTCCTGGCTCTAGACCCTCTACTGGGAGGGTGGAGATATCTTTGTGTGAGGACAGGCACAGCCCTATTCAGGTGTCAGTGACAACTTCTCCCACCACTCTAGCTCAGGAAGACCAATCAGCCTGGTAATGGGCCATGAGGATATGCAGGGCGCACCTCAGCCCCCTTTGTGTGACTGTCTGGAATGAATGCACAAATAGCCCAACTGTCAACCTCCATCAGATGTAGATTCTGCAGGCAGGCAGAGGCACATAATGATACCTAAAATATGTATTTTTAAATTGTGAGTTCAGGGACCCAAAATCTCTATCTCTTCCCAATTAGAATTTACACTTGTAAGATGTTACAAGGCAGCTTCAATGATAACCTATGAGAGCGATAGTCCTTGCAATAGTGAAAAACAAAATTAGCAGTATTTCACTATCAGGACATGTAAATCACATTAGTACATGTCCTACCTTTTAAATACATTGAATCCCGCCCATGGGGCTACCTTGGGCCTACCATAGGGGTGCCTTACATGTCGTAAAAGGGAAGGTTTGGACCTGGCAAGTGGGTGAGTGTTAAAACTACACACACATATACTGCAGTGGCAGGTCTGAGACATGATAGCAGGGCTACTCATGCGGGTTGCACAATCAGTGCTGCAGGCCCACTAGTAGCATTTGATTTACAGGACCTAGGCACACATAGCGCTCTTTACTAGGGACTTACCAGTAAATCAATTATGCCAATCAAGGGTAAACCAACTACAAATCCATTTATCCACAATGGACTAACTCTCTCACTGCAACAGATGGAGATTACAGATCTGATTCTACATTACAAACACAAGCATTTCTGCAGTATAAACAAGAATATCCTCTGCCGAATGAAATAATGCCTCTAGATCGATATGATTACATCATCTACACTGATGGGCCTGCTCATCCAGCCGTTTGATCAAAACACCAATATGCTGCAGCATGCACAACCATAAAGGGGCGCATGCATGATGGCAGGTTCTGTTCTGAAAAGACTTACACGCAGTCCCTTGGGGGCTGCACAGCGCATCTGGCATACGTCATGGTCCTGATACTGGTACCACAAAATACGGATTATGGACTCCTCACACTTATAGTGTGTGATTCGTATTAATGTGTCCAGTCATATAATGAATGCCTTCTCTATTGGGCCCAGAATGTATTTCGAGATTTGAAGGGTTGCACAATCAAGTACAATATGCTTTGGGAACAGGTGGCAAAGCTGTAAGAATGCTTGCCAAGGGCTCATGTTATTCACACATTGAGTCATCAATGTGTTGGCGTTCATTTTGCAGGGAATTCCATGGCTGATGAAGCCACTAAGGCAATAGTTCGCACTGCTGCTGTTGCTGCAATCACTCTTTCTAGTACGAGATTAGACAGAGACATCCTGGTGGCTGTCAATGCTGCTCAAAATGACACACACCTGCCGAAAGGCGTTTCACTGAAGTGCTTGTACAAGTTAGATGCAAAAACCATACCATATGCTCAGATTCCAGGAGTGGGGGATAGAGTGATACCAAATACTGATCGCAGATTAGGGTTAATACTAGCTGCACATGAGGGTTTGGGTTCAGCACATACAGGGATTACTGCTACAGTGTTGTTACTGATGCAACGCTATTGGTGGCCAGGTCTTACTAAACAGACTAAGGACCTTGTCAGCAAATGTGACATCTGCCAACAGATGAAGGGTTCCACCGTAGCACATACACCTCAGACGCCTCTTTTGATTTCAAACACGTCTTTGGCTTGTGTTTATTTGAATCACTGTGGCTCCTTACAATCAGACGGGCCTTACAAGTACATCTTGGTGGCAGTAGATTCATGCTCCAGATTCCTATGGGTATGGCCACAGCGGTCGGCTGATGTCTGAACTGTTATCAAGGATTTGCAGGTCCTTATCGGGACATAGGCAATTGGCACACTACATTGTGACCAGTATCCGGCGTTTAGCTCTCAGGCTTACAAAGAAGCCATGGGAAGCTAAGGTGTGACCTTGCGGTACTCCTTCTCCTATCACCCTGAGGGAAATTTGGTAGTTGAGAGGAAAAACCATGACTTAAAGCATTCATTAACAACAAGGGTACTAGGTTCAGGTCACAGTTGGGTCCATCACCTATATGAGGTCCAGAGGACACTCAATAACATGCCAAGAAAATCCCCGGGTGGTTGTACTCCACATGAAATCCTGTTTGGAGTGAGAATGTGGGTCCCAGACCTTGAAAATGTCAGCACAGTGGTGGCAGACACACTGTTTCACATCAATGAATGTTTGGCTGTTTTACAGGAACTAAATGATTTCTGGGACACACAAAGCAATGTCCAAGTAAAACGCAAAGCCACTGGAGATGTGAAGGTTGTATGAGCAAGACCTGGCTGGGTCCAGAAGATTGGGGATCCCGTCAGGGAGAAAATTGTGGACAAAAAAGAATTTGGGCTGTCTTGCAGAGCACCTATACCTGTCCTGACTATCGAAGGTACCGGAACTGTACTTCTTCCGCCCCTTGTCAATCGACAAGACAAAACGTTTGTCTCAATTAGCCTGATCAAACCACACTATGTGGTCGAGTCTCAACAGAAGGCCACGTGGGCTCCTAGGTAGCTACAGCACTCCTCTCGGTACGGTTCAGGAAGTTCAGATAGAAGCTTTAATAACTAAAGAAGATTCCCCTCTCCAACAAGAAACAGTAAACAACAATGAAGTATTTCTCTTTACTGTTAATACAACTACAACTGTACAGTCAACTAGTACAGAAAAACAAATTTCAATTCAAATAATTGACGAAATCTACGTGAATATGCCACAGAGTGAGTCAACTCACAGTTCTTCCAAACCTGCTGAGCTGCCAAAAATAGACCAAATGGCGTCAGGCTACTTCATGAACTATGACGACTTCCCATCTGATTGGACAGAACCTGAGATGCCATTGCCGCCGCCTCTTCCTTTCAAGCTACAAGTGCGTGCGCTCCATCTTTGGCAGAAAAAGACATGCTTTGTTACTCTTGGTTACACCTCTGGATTACAATCAGATTACTATTTCTGGTCCTCTGGATTGGTTTGGTGACTGTCCTTTTCCGACTTCTGAATGGACATTATCTCCCAAAATGCTCTGCAGAACAACCTGTGAACTGGGTATTGAAACTACATGCATCATTGCACCGTGACCAAAGGGACCTGTCCCTGGTGAACATAACAGTAGTTCCTGTTCTGAAAGGAATTGTGTGGGACAGGGTATTGTATGATGTGTATGGTCCTACTGAACATTTACAAATACCATATTTTTTAAAAATGTCCTTAAATGATATCATCACCTCTGGTACTTTCTCTGATGATTGGGATATTGATACAGTACATAACATGCTAGAAAATCTACTGTGTTTTCTTCTGATAAATTGTATGAGGGTACATCTAATTACGGTGATATGTTCTGTTACCAAAATTATGGTCACCATTTTTTACACAAGGCAAGTATGCCAAGTGCTGTTTATAATTTCACCCATTGTCAACACTGCCTAACACCACCAAAAGGTAGTTCAAAAATATTTGCACAGAAGTCTGCCTATTTTTCTGTTTTTGAAACATCAGGCCCAGTCTCTTATTATTTTAGGCTTGCACCTACATCTGCAAAGAAAAATGTCCTAACAAACACTAAGCTAATAAACTCTGCTTCCTTTCTTTCCTAGCTGTATATACTGGGTTTAGACTTTTGGAAAGACACAATAGATACAAAATCTGTTTGGGGGACAAAGGATTGGCAGGTTCAGGGAACTGAGGTCATGTTTAGAGCATGCCTGATACCACATCAAATAATTTCTACCACATCAAATCATTTTCCTGAATAAAACAGTGCAACGAACTTCCTGTCTTTGAATAGATGAAGGATTTGAACACACCTCGTTTTCCACATTCTCATGTTTTGAGAATTGGCAGCATTTCACACAATATAGTCAGGATACACTAGATGCCATGATACCCAATGGTTCTTACAATTCATCAAACCCCAATTGCAAGTGATGGTTGGTTTGACCTTTGGACACTAATGGGTGTCAGTCTAGATTCCTCTGCAATGACAAAGGGTTAAAAATGAATAGGCCTGACCAGCGATATGCATAATCTGAACACTTGAGGGTGGGGTCAACATATAGCGTTGGGAAATGGTGCCTTGATTTGCTAAAAACCTCAACACTTTCTCAGGTGAAACAATACTTGTCTCTTCTTTCTGATGACATGGATCTCAGGGATTTCTTGTTAGGTCCCTGGAATCCACATCGAAAGCACTTCTTGTATGGAATATACAATGAGCTGTGGAAAGTTTCTCAACAGAAAGCTGCTGAGAGACTGCGCAATATTGATTGGGTTAATTTAGAAAAGGCTTTGGTTGACAATTACCACATTATCCTCCAGGATATATTCACTGGGCAACATAGTATCTTCTGAAATTGATATAATACAGCAGGATATGTCTGTTTTACAGCATGAACAATCACAGGTATGGTCCATTGTATTATTAAGCTGGACGCTTCAAACATTACGTTCTGGCCACGTAATGTGTTGTTATATCATAAACACCAATCTGTTTTCTGCATATGACCTAACTGAAAAACATATATTGATGGCACAAAGAGATGCAAAGTATACCATGTTGCACATTGAAAAATTAGATCACTTACCTCTAACTGTGGCTGTGACACCATCCACAGACTGGATAATCCAAGGTGACATTACCCTGCTAGTCATGACTTTCCAATTCGAATATTGTCTACAATACCACAAAGCAGGCAGATATAAAGTGCTAGGGGAAGGTTATGTTCATGAATAATGGGAATTACCATTCAGGTTTAGATGCAGGAATGAGGACACAGAAGTCTTTCTTAGCAGTTCAGACTGTGAGAATGCTTTGAGCGGGTCCTTAGTATGCAAGGACATTTTACTTCATGGAGCTTGTCACGCTTCAGTTGTGATCTTGTCCTGTTATCTGAAGGGTTTTCCGGCTGCTGTGATCCGACCAGTTTTCAGGCTGCTCTCTAATGGGAGTTACTTGATGCTGAACGATCAAGGCTGCTGCGGGATGGACCAGGTATTGCTTATCTGGTGACGGCTAATTCCATGGTTACTTCTTGCATTCAAGTACTGTTTGAACCTGCCCACACAGTTATGGAGGCATCGCTATGGCCTTCGATAAATGTTTCCAACAAACGCTTTAATTCTCTGAGTAAACTGAAAGCCATGCTTTTTCAAAAGGATGTGGCCTTAACATCTGCCAGAGAGACGTTTGATCCCCAGGTTGCAAGGTCCTCGTCTGAGATACAGACACTACTTCATAGTAACTTCCCACTGCATTTTGGAGAGGTAGTCCACTGTATCTTTAATATGTCTGATACGACGGGAATAGCACACTTTTTTAAATGTATTGTCTCTGGACTAGTTAGCACCTTTCAGATGATTTTCGGAATCATACCATCTTTCATACACTCCTTGTTGGCAGCGTTTTTTTAGGTCTACCACTTGTCCTGCTATTTGTGGCAGGAATTCGGATTTTAATTTTCTTGCTCTGTAATGGACGTTCCAGTTCAAACCGGAATGGAGACAGCACTGGCTGTGCTGCATTACCGTGAGCACATGATGCACTGCTTCGGCACACCTCAGCCACGAGAACTGAATGAGCACTGGTCCTTATCATTCAGGCCTATGTGGCTTTACTGCGTACAACCTGTTCCACTGCCTGCATTGCAGCCATGAATGCATATAGGATTTCTGTCTTGGATCACAATTGGTTGTACCATTGGACATTGAGGTACAGATGGACCCCTTAATGCCCCATGGGTATTTTTGTACCTAGCATATTCCATTGCTGATGAATGCATTCTTCGAGCCACCCTGGGGTGCTCTGGCTTCTAGTGAAATGTATACTGGCTTTGCGAAACACTTACAGGATGTAGTCCCTCCCTCGGCGGTGGCTGTGGGAACTTGATGGAACCACCTTTGGTCTGTGAACCTGCTTCGAGGTGCGTCTCTAGGAACGTCGTCCGCGGTTGCCAGCAACAGCAATGTTGCGACTACCACTCGGAACAAATAAACAATTGGATTTTCCATTTGGTGGGTACTATTTAGCCTGTTTTTAAACTAAACGAATCAAAACAATATTGTTCAGCTTTTTCTAGGCACCGTGCCTTTCTGAGTGGTTGGGATTTCAACCAGTATAATTTCTTTTTAATGGCTTATATGAATATTTTAAAGGGAAACTTGCTTTTACATGATTTTAAAAGTGGTTTGAAAGTTTTAGTTTGAATTCAAATATGGTCTGCTGCTTTTTAGATAGCTTTTCACATCGACTGTTAGTATGAGGAGTGATTCTTATGTGCCCGAGTTAGGCCCATGTAACAAGGGCACACATTTTCTTACATTGTCCTCTTTTCTGCACAATACCAGTATTGCTATTACCTTTTGAACATATTCGCTTGATTGACAATGTTGGATTAGTGTCTCTGAAACTACGTCTGTTTACACATTATGCTTCACACATCATTATCACGATGCCTCAGACCCAGAGTACAAGGCCTGTATGCACGGTGTACAAATGTCATTCTATCTTCATCCAAGGTGCAACAGGGCTATCTATATATCCATAACATTGCTAATCTATACATACATCGCAAGGATGCTTTTATTATAAATAATAAGCATCTCAGAGGATTAGTAGAGGTGGCACTTCAGCTGACACCAAGGATCCCTGTATGCTGAGACTTCACCAGCAGCGGTCTGACATCTCCGTGGGGGGTGTCCAGTTCATGACCAGGACGGCGTCCTACATTCTCTCCTGCCAGGTAATGGGGTTGGATCATCCCATGGGGGATTCTTGGTCCTATACTTACATACACTCTAGACACATACAGAGTAGGTTTTGCATAGTACGAGTATGCTTGATCACTACCTTGTATTATGCCTGCACATATACACTGTCTTAGCACCATGGTGGAACTGTATCTGCTATTTAATATTTTGGTGCTTGTAATCACTTTCATCTGCTTCTGTCTAATAATTACCACGGCACATGTATTCTATACAAGAATGACAATGGTTCAATAAATATATTGAAAAGTTCCCACTGTATATTCTCTGTATATTTCTCTGAGAAGAAGCAAGCATGAGTGACTGAGCGAAAAGGTTCTAGATCTGTTACCATGATCCCTGGGAGGTCAGGGTTGTTATGTTCAGTGGTTGCCAGAAACCAATCGCTCCTTGTTTGAATTAGTGGGACTGGTGGTGGAACAGTGAGCTAGCTGATCTCTAGGCCAACATATCCTGCGGGGCTGCTTGGAGTCAGTCTAGGCACCTCACCCAAAGTTTATGTTGTCAAACAAAAGTGCATATCCTACAGACTAGTGGGAACTACACAACAGCCCTACTAGATAAAGTTCACTGTGACTGGTAGAATTCCGGTTGAGTTCATGCTTATGCTTCAGTCTTCAGAGGATATTGTGGAATATGGGGTAACTGGTCGTAGGATTTATCTTGATTTTTAAAATGTCAATAGATTGGATACAACCCACATCATTAACAACTTTGTACCATAAAGTTGAAGGCACGTGCGAAAGTAATTTAGGCATATCTTCAGACACTTTCAATTTATCTGCAGGAAATTGACAGTCAGTCTCACACAACAGAGCAAGAACCTCATTGTTAGTCCTGACAGCCTTAGGATGGTCTTCCCCCAATGTTTTGCCTACCTCCTCTACTTTTCTGACCTCGTTTTTGCTGGCTTTAGGACTCTGTTCACTTTACCACTGCTGACCAGTGCTAAAAGGCTTGTGCTCTCTTCCATAAACATGGTAATATTGGTTCACCCCCATTTGGCATATTTAATGTACTTATACGTGCCTAGTAAAGTGGTACTACATGAACCCAGGGGCTGTAAATTAAATGTTACTAGTGGGCCTGCAGCATGGATTGTGCCACCCACTGAAGTAGACCTTTAACTATGTCTCATGCAGGCCACTGCAGAGCATGCTCGTGCAGTTTTAAACTGCCATATGTTCTTGGCAAAATAACCCTTCTGCCAGGCCTTAACCTTCCCTTTTTATACATGTAAGTTCATCCCTAATGTGGGCCCTGGGCAACCCAGAGGGCAGGTTTCAATGTATTTAAAAGGCAGGACATGCACTTTTAATTTTTATAAGTCCTGGTTGTAAAAAACTTCCAAAGTCGTTTTTCACTACAGCAAGGCCTATCTCTCTTATAGGATAACATTGGGATTACCTTATTTCATCTTATAAATGCAATTCACAATATGGAAGAGATAAACCTTTTGAGTTTGGTGTCTCTGGAATCACAATTTAAGTTTAAATGTATTTATTGAGTTTTCCAAAAGTAGGAGACCATACAGAGGCATGATTAAAAACACAATATAAAAAGATATACATTCCACAGCTGATCTCGTAGCAAGATATAGAATATCGACATCGTAAAATACGAAATAGAGAAAGTATATGCATGGAATCACAATTTAAAACCACAATCTATGCTGAAGTCGAATTTTAAATTGCAGTTCTGAAAATGCCACTTTCAGAAAGTTGGCTTTTTCTGACTTTAGCCATTTGGTGCCTGCTGCCTGTCTCTGATCACTTGTCTGGGGTGGGTGACAGATGGGATTTGTGTACCCACACAATGGGAGCTTAAGTGTGACTTGATGGGCTATCCTGGGAGAATGGGAGGGAGGAGCTGGGCACAGCCTAACTTACATCTGAAAAGGCTGTCTCTTGTCCCGACACAAAGAGCTGCATAAATCCCTGTAGTGAGTCTGGAGCCGGGGCAGGGAGGGCAGGACCTCTGTGCACTTCAAAGGCCTGTCTTTGTAGTCTGCCCCACTTTAAAGGCTCAACTGGGCATAAGTACTAGACCTCCAACTCAGTACACGTCTGAATCTGTGACTACTCTGTCAGGAAGAAGGACTGCTGTGCTACTCAAGGACTGCCATTCTGATTAACTGCTACTTTGCTGGACTGCTGCCCTTCTGTGCTGCCCTGCTGCCTGCTGTTCCCCTGCCTGGGTGAGAAGGACTGAACCTGCATCATTTGAACTCAGAGTGACTCCAAGGGGCTAGCTGTCTGGCCTCCTGATTTGAAGTCTCAGGGGCATAAAGACTTCCAATCATCCTGTTCCTACTCCCATGCTCTACCTTCTGGGAGTTTGTCCTGCTAAGTGGTGTCACCCTAGTCCTGGACCCTTGGAAGTGGTCCTAAGGTGTTAGCTCCAACACAACCGATGCATCCTCTGCTGTGGGAGCAGAACAAATGCATCAGCACTGTTTCATGGAACGGAACCGGTGCATCGCTGCTACTGCGTGGATCAAAACCAAATCATTGCCACTGCTGTGTGGATCAGAACTGGCACATTGCCACCACTGCGTGGCACAGAACTGGCACATCAACGCTGCTGCATGGATCAAAACTGGCACATCACCGCTGCTGCGTGGATCAGATCTGAAGCATCACTGCTGCTGCATGGATCAGAATTGACACATCGCCCTCGGAATCACCACTGCGCAATGCCTCTTCAACCAAAACCCACTTGCCACTCCACAACCTCGGATTAAGGCACTTTTGTTCAGCGGGTCTAACTGGATCCCAGTAGCTAGCCCGCACTCTATCATTTTCATCCTGAAATTTTGACTTTGTCCCAGTCCGGCGTGACCAGATTACCAGGTTGGTGCTCTTGAGTCTAAGCGCTATTTTACAGTTTATTCTTATTGCATTTTTGTCATGCTGGTCTTGATTTATTTATTAAATTAAGTTATATTTTTCTGACCTGGTGTGAATCTTTTTGTGTGGTGTTTTTACTGTCTGAAATGCTGCACAAATACTTTACACATTGCCTTTAAGTTAAGCCTGACTGCCCTCTGCCAAGCTACCAGAGGGTGGGCACAGGTTCATTCAGTGTTTGCCTGACACTTACCTGACTCGGATCGTTGTCCCTGCTTGACCAGACCTCATACCCAGTCAACCACCAAGCCAATTTCTAACACTCATCTTTTGTGTTCTGTAGTACATTGAGTTAAACTCCTTCTCTAGTACAGAAAAGAGTGCGATTTAATTTTAATTTTTGAAACTACACTATTATGCCACATCAAGAAATTATTGAATTTGCTGTAAAAAGTTACAACAAATGCACGGGAAGAACACGAATAATCAATGCAAGTTGCTGTTGATTGTGATGCTCTTTTTGCACTATTTGTTGGGGTAAAATATATCCTCATGTCCAAAGTGGACACATCACAAATTTAATACTAAAATATAGCTTCAAATGTCAGTTTTGAATTTTGTGTAATTACACGTGATTTTGGCTAATTTTGCCGAAATTTCATGTAATTGCACAACACAATGTTATGCGAATTTTGCAAACCTCTACTCACAGCTCAACGAATTTGCAGGAGAAATAGGGCTAAGACACAATTGAAGCTTTTTGTAATGAGACCAAGAGTTATAGAAACAAAATTAAACATGTGATGTGATGTGGAACTATTTCATTTGACTGTGTCTCTGGGCAAACTCGAGAGAGGTGGTGAAGGATATTAAGAGGTTTTTAGGGTTGATCGGCTTTCAACTGCATTATTGAGATAGGGAGTGGGATCTCACTTTATCATACAATCTACATGAGGATGTTTCTTATCTGTGGGGATCAAAATGTTTATGATACAGTCAGCACCTCAATCCTAGTATTCGGGTAAGGATTCTATGTTACCTGGGTATATTCAGGAGGGTCAGATTAAAGAGAGGAAATTTGAAACACCACTGGGACAATCTCTTTTCCAATGTCTAAGTTTCCTCTAACTAATACATGACCCTACTGCTTTCGGAGCTTCACTTCTGGCTTTTCGAGACCCTCCTAACTCCCCTTCTGTTGTAGGGATTCTGCACATACACAGAACTATCGCAGGATTATGGGACCTCGGTGTATGGGGGCTTAGCCTTCCCATCACCTTAGTGCCCACGAGCCCAGGACCGAATAGCTATAGTGTCTCACTTGCTCTCCTACATACTCACAGAGAAGCAAATGATTAGACACCCCAGAAAACAACACTCCTGACTCAGGAATTGTGGTAACAAGACACACCCTTTCGCTCGCACTCTTGTTTTTGTCCACAATAAAGTCTCACCGAGACACGAAATAGTTTAAGATATTTATTTTAACTATCATGCTCTATAATGCAGTATTCATGCCACAACAAGCAGAAAAATGCATAATACAAATATTGTCAGCATAGCAACTAGGCCATATATCATGAAGGGAGATGTCATAATGAAAAGACAATAGAGAAAAGACAGTTCAGCCTAACCTCCCTCCCCTTGCTAGGAACAGGTATTATTATTATATCATAGAAGATCTCTGGGCTTTGTCAGCAGACCCCATACCTTAGTGCCTAGATGGTAGATCTACATCATAGGAACCACATTGCTCTTCTCCCTGGAAATGTCCCTCTCCAAGTGTGTGTTCCCCATAATATCAAAATGTTAGTCTCCCACCAGCTGCATTGGTATGTTGTGTCTAAGTGCTAGGGCCTGACCAGAACAGAAAAACAAGGTGCATTGTTTATCGACCTTGCTCACAATGTTCAGACTAAACTCCGGGAACAGACAGAGAACGAACACAGCGAACAGTTCCCATGTGAAAGGCACGGACAGAGTAGTTGCAAAATAAAAGCAGCTAGTAACGTGTGCAAAGCTGAATCATGGCTGAAAGGCTCATGCTAACTTAGTGATGTCGACAATGTCCCCACCGGCCACGTGACACCCTCCCCTTGGCCAGGTCAGTAGCACTGATGCTAAGAGAACATGTAGGTAAGCAGAGCCAAAGCTATTTGCCGGAAGCCAAATTAAAAATCAAATTCTTTTTTTTAGTTTATAGTTTAAGATAAAGTCGGACAAAATAAAAATAACTGGAAAAGCTTTTAGAAGTTGCGGCATATAATGTCAAAAACACCGCCTTATAGGTGGGTCCCCAAGTCAGACTAGGACTGTCCAACAAAAGCGAAAAGATCACGTGTACTGTACAAGGCGATCAGTTCCAAAACGGAATCCGCATCCCTTCCTCCAAAGAGGGTTGCCATCAAATCAAGCAGTGCGAATGAACAGACGTGCTCCTCATAATCCTGTGCTTCGAGGAGCATTAGTGGGCAACCTGCGTGAAATTAGATCACACTCTCCTGTAAGAGGCGCTGCGCAGAAGCACAGGTACTCAAACCAGCCAGAACTCCAAGAGTAGCTGCATACATCAAACGGTCGTCCCCAGAACAGTCCTGGTCATGGGCCAACAAAGGACCCACCAACAGTTCATAATCCAGGTCAACGAGAGATGTATTGGAGAGGCATATATCCAGGGCCCAAATGAAGGGGCACCGGTGACAGTAGAACACAGGTTGCACGCATGTGAAGTAGGCGTAGCGGAAGTTGAGCCGATAACTGACGCCCAAAGTTGCCAACGGCAAGCATCCAAAAAGCTGCTGCATTCGTTCACGATACAGCCGCAATTGAACGGGGCTGGGCTGAACCACAGGACCACAGGACTGGCAGCCATTACGCAGTAGGCAGAAAAGAAGCAGCGCACCGCCAACCAGCAAGAGCACCAGCGGAAACCCACCGAAGACACTGGAAAAAATAGAATGAATAAAAGCAGGTATAACACCAAATATAGTCTGAAAGGATGACACCAGGCCGGATCCCACAAGTTTGAAAAAATGAGTCAGTCCTGCGGTGTCAGATGCATTAAATATTTGGTGTATTAACTCCCCAAAATGGAGTGGGAGATTTGTATTCAGCAGTGACTGAATCTCACTTGAAGTTCTAGCCACCTGCAATTCGAAGGTCTCTCTAGCCGATGTGAGAGCGACTTCTTGTTGAAACAATAGCACTTTGAGTCTGCTTAAGTCTGACTTCAAAGTTGGAAATGAAGGCCACAGCAAGGTATCAACAACTCCGTGTGGGGGTGGAAAGAGAACATTGCTGCAACATGTTGTGAAACAGTTACTATGTACGGGATGCCTGCCTGTAAGCCGCAGCAATTATGGTTATTCAGGATAAGATAACCACCGTTAGAAAGTAAAGTTAGCATGGGAATTATCGTAGGGACTGGAGTCCCTTTTAAAAAACAGGCCGAATCCGGGGCTGACACGTTGCAAGCGCCATGAAATTTAACTTACTAAGGAATGTCCCACCGTAGAATCACAGTCCTCCCCCATAAGGAATACTTCCTTCTCCTCCTGTTGACAACAGAATTGAAAGGGTAACGACCATAATTCATGGAGAAAAGTACTACCAAGCGGTTCATACCTCTCAATCGGATAATGCTTCATGCATGCTGTGAATTGGAACAGGGAAATAGGCAATGATATAACCCCATGTATTAACCAGGTCGAAGATTCAGTCTCAGCTATAGTGAAAGGTAACTGATCCAACTTTTCAATGTGTAACATAGTGTATGTCGCGTCTTTCATAGACATAAGCTTCTGTTTATCTGTCAGAATAAATGTTAAAAACAAGGCAGAATCATTCAAATACTCCCATGGAACTTTTCCACTTTTCAACGTTTGTAATGTCCAGCCAAACTGCATTACAGACCGTAAATGATTTTGACCATGGTATAGCACAGATACATCATTTTGTACGATATCAATCATAGATGAATCAATATAATCCAGTGCGTAAATACGAGAAGACAATGTGTTAATGCTATTATCGACCACATCAAGAACTTTGCATAAATTATCCTGATCAAGTTGTTGTAAGCGGAAAGCAGCTTCCATTTGGGTTGATTTCCAAAATTCATTATATGCAGCATACATAAATTGTTTCCTATGAGGGGATTTTGGCCCTAAAAGGAAGACGGGCACATCTATGTCCTATTTAAAAGAGACAAATGTTGTTGGACAGATAACAATGTGGAGTGTCCCAACCATTGCTGACATAATTTACCCACTGAGCATGTAGTAACGGTATGTGACTGAGGGAAGCGAGGGTCAGGTCTACTGAGCGTAAACCCGGTAGAAGAATTAGAAAAGCGTAATTGACATGCATTGGTACTTATCGGCCACATCAACCAGCCGAATTGATTACTGTTGGAGGAGTTAAGAATACCATTTAGAACCATTTCATAGAGTGTATCCATTGAATAATTTCTGTAGTCTGACCATGGGCCATGGGCAGACAATTGCGGAAGTGAGGGAACATTCAAAGTTTTAGTAGTAGCTAAACCAAAACATGTAGTCTGTTGTACCGTGTCATTCAAAAATATGAGCTGTGATGGAACTAAAGAAGCACGATGTAATGACTCACTACCCTTGACCTGCCAAACCTTTGTACCCCATAATGACTTCAAATCAATGGTGTCCTTCCAGTAAACATACCCCTTCAGGGACAGGGTGGGTATGAACCAAGAAGAGTATATCAATTTAGTTTGGGTCAACATAAATTTGGAACGTGTTTGTGTATTCAGTTTGTAATAATACGATGTCGGGTCTGAAAGATTATATCCCGAAAAATATACAAACTTATTTTTCTGTGTCGGTGAACTCCCTTAAACGGTGTTGGACAATGTTCCCATTGTGTATAATTCACTACAGGTCTAACAGTATTTGTTTTGTGTAAATAATGATGACCATAATGTTGAAAACAGAATAAGTCAGCATAGTTTGCAGAATTTAAATACAAATCTTCAGTCTCAAAAGCAGTATAATATTTCAAATCTGAAAACAGAGAATGGACTGCGTTGACATCCCAGTCGTCTGAATGTATTCCTGGTGTGATGAAATCACCTAAAGAAACACGAAACACGTATGGAATTTGAATTATCTCAGTCGGACCATATATTTTGAATGGTGTTTTGCCCCAAACTATCCCATCACTGACTGGAAATGCTGAAATATTGACAAGTGTTAGATCCCGTTTCATTTTATGAGACGAAGTGTGAGGGACCAATACTCCATCTACTGGATGGGCTGCAGAGCGTTCAGGTAAGTAATGGCCATTTATTAGAAGGAAAAAGACTGTCACAAACCCAATCCACATAAAGAGAAACACCATCGTAAGCACCATCCAGATGTATGTCCAAGCTGGAACCAGATAAATTCTACTAAACCAGGAGATGAAAATGCAAATCCGAGTTGGGGGCTCTTGTTCAGTGGAAGCTGAAGATGAAGTAGAAGTTGAGGAAAAGCTATGTCTGTCCATATAATAACCACTGGCACCCAGGTGAAACAACGGGGGCTGTTGTTTATTAGAAGAGGAACGAATTGCAGTACTAGGCAGTTCAACTGTAAGCTCAACAGGTGGAGAGGCATATTCATGCGCAATTGAAGCTGATGGAGGAACAGACAACAAATCGATCAGAGTCTCCACATCACTTTCCAGTTGTGTAGTTGGCGTTGAAGCAGACGAAGTTATCAGACTCAAAGAAACATCCTGACGAGGAATGCTTGTAGACCCACTATTCGGAATCAGCCATATGGTGTAGCTTGACATGTTCAATGGAAATAAATCGGTTTTCCTTGTGGCCAGGCAAAGGAGGCAAAATCACTGTACGAGTACCCTTTAATCCAAGAACTGGGACAGGTGCACGATAAGAGGGACCAAATTCATTTTTGTTCTCCAGCTTTTCTCGGACCAGATCACCAACTCTAGGAAGCCAGCCAGTAACAGGAATCAGCACTGCTGCTTCAGTGGATGAGGGCAAATTATATTTAGCCAGTGTGTCACAGGTCTTTTGTAGTTCCTGCAACATAGTACAATGGTTATCTATGTCAAATATTACGGCAGCTGCCACAACGTCTAGACCATCATGGTCGGGCACAAACATTTTAATGCCAAAGAGAATTTCGTATGGGGTCCGCCCACCCAGAGATCTTCTAGGGAGATTGTTAAGTGCATGTTGGACTCCGTGAAAATAAGTTAGCCAACTCCTGCCAGTACCTAAGACTCTAGCTGTCAAAGATTGCTTTAAGTCACGGTTCATTCGCTCCACTACTGAATTGTCCTCAGGCCTGTATGGAGACGTAAACTTTACCAGCACCCCCAGAGACTTCATTGCATCCTTGTAAGCCCTAGAGGCAAACGCTGGACCTTGGTCAGAATGGAAGGTGCCACAGGCAAATGTTCTGACAAAGACACGCAAATCTCTTATGACATTTCGAGCGTCAGCACTATGTTGCAGCCAAACCCAAAGGAATCTAGTGCACAAATTCACTGCAACAAAAATATGTTTATATGCCGTGTATGACTTCCAAGGACCACAGTGATCAAGATAAATACAACCAAATGGTTGATTTGAAATATAAAGCTGTGTATGAGGTGGACCTGTAACCGTAGAGGGCTTAATTTGTTGACATATGTCACAAGAAAGTACATAATTACAAGTCTGTCTGTATAACCCACCCCATAGAAACTGTCGAAGAGACTCCAGCATGTGCAGAAGCCACGCCTTCATGTGCGGCAACGACCAATGGAAGTCTGCGGTTCCTCGTTGGCAATCAGCCGATCCCCAACAGACGGAATAGTTGCAAACAGGACTTGATCAGGAGATAAGTGAAATGTATATCGTGAAGGAAAACCTTGAGGAAACTTCGTCCCATCCTTCGTCGCAGCAATAGCCGCAAAAATATCATTATCAATCTTAGTCATGGACCTAGTACCGGCTGCTACTGAACATGTGTCAACTACAGATTTGGCTGCCTCATCAGTCAAAGAATTACCAACAGCATGTGCTCCCAGATGCTGATGGCCAAGAGTATGAATAACATGTTGTAGTATCCTCGTGTTATGTTATATTGTTCCCTTTCACCTTGTACCTAGCTGCTCAGCCAGTGTGAGTGTTCTGTGTAGAATGTTGGTGTGATTGACATGAGTGGAATGCTTGGGTGCCTGGTGTGAGTGAGTCAGTTGGAACATGGGCTGAGCAGCTAGCAGGCTGCTCCTGGTGGGGCTCACCGTAAGGCTCTGTAACTACTCTTCTTATGGACTTATAAACTACCTGAAACTCAGCTCGGCTACGTCTACTATGTCATCACAACACGTGGGGCCAGCCCACTACATTTTGGCGGCGATCTGGAGACAAACTCATGCCCTACGTTTCTTCACAAGGAAGATCAAGATGACAGGGAAAAAGAGTCTTCATGTTGGAAGCTACATAAGAAGTCTTCATGTTGAAAAGGACCTACAGCAATTACAAGCAAAGACAGCACAAGGTAATTTCACAGAAGTACTTGGTCATTTAAGCCACACAGACTGCGCAAGTAGACTTACTGGAGTAAGTGTTGAGACTAAGGAATTTAAAAAAAGAAACTGGAGTAGCACGCCTCGCAGCCCCACCAGTGTCCATTACACTGGACAGCCCCAGCCCAGGTGTGTTATACTCCACAACTTCACGTTTAATGGATCTTATGGTATCTACTATCGTGTGCTACTTCAAGCTCAAGAATAATGCTGATGGCACTACAATCTGCTCTATGGGTGACCGCTCTGCCCTCCACAGGGCTTGGTCGCTCCACTCACTGCTGCCGCTCCTGCCTGCCTTGTCGCCTCCTGCCTGCAGATTCCTTCGCTCGCTGCCCGCTGCTCCTGGGACTTTCCCGCTGCCCGCTGCTCCTGGGACTTTCCCGCTGCTCCTGGGACTTTCCCGCTGCTCCTGGGACTTTCCCGCCACTGCGGCCCCGCCCCCCGTGATTCCATTCGCCGCCCCGCTCCCGCCACCCAGCTGCTCCTCCCTCCCGGCTCCTTACTTATGACGCCCCCTGAGCGACCGCGCAGCGGCCGCGCGCAGCGGGAGCACCGACGGAGCGCCGAAGGTGCGCCAAAGGTAAGCCCGTCTGCGCCCGTCCGCGCCTGGCACGCGCCCAGCGCCAGGACCCCTGGATCCCACCGATGCAACACTACTCGACGGACCTACGACGCCGCCACCCTCACCGCACTCAATGCCGGCCGGAACCCTGCCTGCTACCGAGCCTCCCGAGACGCACCCACGGACCCTTCACCTGCCAAGCCTGCCGATTCACCTGCCCCCGGACCTGCACCACCCCCGCCAAGTCGAGCACCAGCAGCAACCACCTGAAATGCATCCTGTTGAACACCCGCTCCGTCCACAGGCACGCCGTGGAACTCTGGGACCTGCTCGACGCAACAGCACCGGACGTCGCCTTCCTCACCGAAACCTGGATGAACGCCTCCTCAGCGCCCGACATCGCCATAGCTATCCCGGACGGATACAAGATCACCCGGAAGGACCGCGTCAACCAGACGGGAGGAGGCATCGCCATCGTACACAAGAACACCATCCGCATCTCGACTAACTCCGATGAGACCTTCACCGCCGCCGAACACCTACACTTCCAGATACACACTGACCCCAAGACCACCCTCCGAGGCACCCTCATCTACAGACCCCGGGACCACGCACACTATTCAGCGAAGACATCGCAGACTTCATCAGCCCGCACGCCATGCCCTCCGCCGACTACATCCTCCTAGGGGACCTCAACTTCCACCTGGAGAACAACAACGACAGAAACACCACCGCCCTGCTGGACAACCTCGCCAACCTCGGACTCAAGCAACTGGTGAACACGCCCACCCACTACGCCGGCCACACGCTTGACCCCGTCTTCTCTTCCAGCAAGCACATCTCCTTCAGCCACGCCACCGGACTCCACTGGACCGACCACAGCTGCGTCCACTTCAGCTTCAGAAAGACTGCGACCCACCACCACCCGCAACAGGTTCCCCGCCGGAGCTGGAGCAAGATCACCGCCGAGCAGCTCACCGCCTCCCTCAGCCAGAACACACCCACCAACACAACGGACCCAAACGAAGCAGCCAGCAACCTCGCCAAGTGGCTGACCGCCTGCGCCGACGACCTCGCACCACTAAAAACCCTCCCAGCAGACCCGGAAGCAAGAAAACCCCTTGGTTCACCAACGAACTCAAGG
Source organism: Calotriton arnoldi (assembly GCA_963921515.1). NCBI lineage: Eukaryota > Metazoa > Chordata > Amphibia > Caudata > Salamandridae > Calotriton > Calotriton arnoldi. The sequence continues at coordinate 349,903 of CAWUFW010008599.1, read as the reverse complement.
AATCCAAGAAGAACTGCCGCACTCTCGAGAAAGCCTGGCGACTCGACCAGACCACAGACAACAGGACCGCCCTCAAGCACGCCACCCGCAAACACCACCAGCTGATCCGTGCCACCAAGAAGTCGGCACTCAAAGAACGACTGGACAACAACGCCCACGACAGCAAGGAACTTTTCAGCATCGTCAAAGAGTTCTCCAACCCCAGCGCCGGAAACAACGACATCACCCCTCGCAAGACCTCTGCAACTCACTCGCCGCGTTCTTACACCGCAAGATCACCGACATACATAACAGCTTCGACGCACAGACCACGCACCCTACCGCCGAACCAACGCCCGCCACCACCACCCTCTGCAACTGGACCCCGATCAGCACCGAAGACACCACCCGCACGATGAACTCCATCCACTCCGGATCACCAACCGACCCCTGCCCACACCACGTCTTCAACAAAGCCGACGCCACCATCGCACCCCATCTCCGGGACATCATCAACTCCTCCTTCCACACCGCCACCTTCCCGGAGAGCTGGAAGCACGCCGAGCTTACCGCCCTCCTGAAGAAACCAACGGCGGACCCCACCGACCTCAAGAACTACCGTCCCATCTCGCTCCTTCCGTTTCCGGCCAAAGTCATCGAGAAGACCGTCAACAGACAGCTTGCCGCCTTCCTCGAGACGAATGGATCCTCGACCCCTCGCAGTCCGGGTTTCGGGCCAACCACAGCACCGAGACCGCCCTTATCGCAGCCACCGACGACATCAGAACCCTAACCGACAACGGGGAAACAGCAGCCCTCATCCTCTTGGACCTCTCCGCGGCGTTCGACACCGTCTGCCACCGCACCCTAGTGAAGCGCCTCAGCAACATCGGAATCCGAGAGAAAGCACTGGAATGGATCATCTCGTTCCTCGCCGGAAGAACCCAGAGAGTCCGCCTCCCCCGTTCAGATCCGAGGCCACCGAAGTCATCTGCGGCGTTCCACAAGGATCCTCACTCAGTCCAACCCTCTTCAACGTCTACATGAGCCCCTCGCAGCCATCGCACGCCAACACAACCTCAACATCATCTCCTACGCCGACGACACCCAGCTGATCCTCTCCCTCACCAACGACCCCACCACCGCCAGAGCCAACCTACACGACGGGATGAGAGACGTCGCCGACTGGATGAGGAACAGCCGCCTTAAACTGAACTCAGACAAGACGGAAGTCCTCATCCTGGGTTCATCACCCTCCGCCTGGGACGACTCTTGGTGGCCCCCGGCCCTGGGCACCGCGCCCAAGCCAACGGACCACGCACGCAACCTGGGCTTCATCCTGGACTCCTCCCTGTCGATGACCAGACAAGTCAACGCCGTCTCATCTTCGTGCTTCAACACCCTGCGCATGCTCCGCAAGATCTTCAGATGGATCCCCACTGAAACCAGGAAGACCGTCACCCAGGCACTCGTCACCAGCCGACTGGACTATGGGAACACCCTCTACGCCGGAACCACAACCAAACTTCAAAAAGACTCCAGCGCATCCAGAACGCCTCCGCACGACTCATCCTGGACATCCCCCGACACAGCCACATCACCGGACACCTGAAAGACCTGCACTGGCTCCCCGTCAGCAAGAGAATCACGTTCAGACTCCTCACCCACGCACACAAGGCCCTCCACGACCTGGGCCCCAAGTACCTCAACGACCGCATGACCTTCTACACGCCCACCCGCCAGCTACGATCAACCAGCCACGCCCTCGCCACCGTACCACGCATCCGCAGAGCCACCGCCGGAGGAAGATCCTTCTCCTACCTGGCAGCCAAGACCTGGAACTCCCTCCCCACTCACCTTCGGCGAACCCAGGACCATCTCTCCTTCAGGAAGCAGCTCAAGACCTGGCTGTTCGAGCAGTAAGTTACCCCCTCCCCCAGCGCCTTGAGACCCTCCCGGGTGAGTAGCGCGCTCTATAAATGCCGTGATTGATTGATTGATTATGGGCGTTTCTGTTTTTTTCCTGTGCACTATGACATTTTCAAGGACTTTGGAAAGTTTCATCTGACAGTGTCTCTGTGTCAACGTTGGATCTGAGGAAAGCCTATTTGTGCCTGCATCACGTTGCTCAGTGAATGTTTCTTGAAGCATTACACTTGTCCATGGGTATCTGCCCATTTACGTAGGATGTAGCGAGAGTTATCGTGAGTATTCAAATTATTTTGGGGGCCTATTGACTTTGGGCAGTTCAACCGCTACTCAGCGGTTTTAAAAAGAGGCGTGTGTTGCTGTTTATGCGTGCGCTCTTGCCTTTTGCATGTTTACAAATCTTCTTCTATGACGGGCCTGCCATTGTTATCTTCGTGCCGAAGAAGTCTCTCTGCGCTGCATCGTGGGGAGCATGCACACGCCGTGAGCCACCCTGTGCTGGCGTGACTGCGTGCCGCCATCTTTGGGTTGGAGGCTGCAGGTTTTCAATGTTGCCTGTAATGGTCCGTGTTGTGTTCAACCTGTGTTTTTTTTGCCAACCACGTTATGTTCATCTAATAAAGTTAATTGATTGTTGAAACTCAGCACGAGAGTCCTAGAGTGAAGATCATTTTCATCCTCATGGTAGTCACAGCAATGCTTTCCTTGTAAGCGCAACCGTCGTCCTGGCCGTATTTGTTTTTATGACTGTCTCTAGTTCCGTTGGCTCTGAACACTCTGAGGGCACTGGACTTTTCTTGCAGTTCGTGTGGTGAGTCACAATTTCTTTACAAGCCCGGGTGTTCTTCAATCCTCAGTGGGCGTCGTATCTGCACCAATGTATTATTCTGTCACAAGTTTAGATGAACCGCTTCATTCCTTCGACGTACTGTTTGGTTCAAAGGAATGCCTGTTCCTCATTTTTGCGGTGACAGGCACACCAGTGACATTTTTTGGGATGTAAAGTTTACGATGCATGTTTATTTTTTTCTTCTCTGGTTTGTTGTCACTCAATGGAATAACAAGTCATTTTTTTTTTAGTGATGAGTCATAGTTATATGCCTGCATTTTTCAGATATTGTATCTCTCTCTAGGGATCATAGTGGGTCTCAGTCCCATGTCCTTTCTTTTCGTTCTTGTCATAGATTTGTTAAGCCTCTGTACCTTTACTCTAGGGTTGGCTTAAGGGGTGTTAGTATGGGTTTTTGTCAGTCCCATTTCCACGTCTTTAGTCAATTCACTTATGATGTCAACCCTTACACTATGTGGGTTATGGGGTGTAGCCCATTTACATGTTTGAATGTACATCCTCTTATTTGGGTGTGTGTATTCGGGTGTTAGTCCCACTTACACTATTTGACGTCATGTTGTTATTTTGTGTGTAAGTCGCCCCGCGCCTCACGTTGTTGCTACGTCTTGTGTGTAAGTCGCCCCGCGCCTCACGTTGTCATGTCTTGTGTGTAAGTCGCCCGGCGCCTCACGTTGTTGCTTCGTCTTGTGTGTAAGTCGCCCCGCGCCTCACGTTGTCAGGTCTTGTATGTGTAAGTCGCCCAGCGCATCTGTTTGTCATGTTGTGTGTGTAATACACCTTTTGATTCATGTTTTAAACTTTACGTGTGTAAGTCAGCCTCTGCTTCACGTTGATGTATTGTGTGCGTATGCCACACTGTGCTGCACCTGTGTAGTTTTCGTGTGCTGCACATGTTCTGATGGGTGTTAGTCGCATTCAACACTAGTTGTTACACTGCTTAGGTTATGGATTAGTCCCATTCTAACATGTGTCCCTCACACGAGGGGTGGCGGGTTGGGTTATGGTTCCCTTCCCCACAGTTTCCTTTCATGAGGAGTACTTTCTTGGGTGTTCTCCACACACAGTGTTTGAGTCTTGGGGTATGTTTTCCCCCTTTACTCCTTTCACGTGTGTCCACATGTCCTTCAGTGTGGTAGTTGCTCACTTTGTCTCTGTGTATTGTTCTTTCACTACTTACTTTTTCACTTTTTGTCGACATTAAAGGAGGAGGTTGGTGTTAGTGTGTTTCTGTCCTTTCATTCTTCTTTCCTCCTTTGTTGGCCTGTTTACCCTCTCTTGATGTGGTTTTATCTTTCATCCCAGGGTTTATGGACTGTTATCTTTAGTTGTATATTGCTGTTTATAGTTTTCTTTCATTTTTATTATGGTTCTATTTGTTTTTCAATTCAAGAGGGAGAGGATAATGTAGTATCCTCGTGTTATGTTATATTGTTCCCTTTCACCTTGTACCTAGCTGCTCAGCCAGTGTGAGTGTTCTGTGTAGAATGTTGGTGTGATTGACATGAGTGGAATGCTTCGGTGCCTGGTGTGAGTGAGTCAGTTGGAAGATGGGCTGAGCAGCTAGCAGGCTGCTCCTGGTGGGGCTCTCTGTAAGGCTCTGTAACTACTCTTCTTATGGACTTAATAAATTATCTGAAACTCAGCTCGGCTACGTCTAGTATGTCATCACAACACGTGGGACCAGCCCACTACACATGTGTAAGTGGCAAACGTTCCTTAAGAGCGGCCACTCGAACGAAAGAGTTTATGCTTTATTGCTCTACCTTTAGAGTCTCGATAATTATTCTGACACCAAAAGAATAAATTGTCATTGAAAGCCTGCACACAGTAGAAGGAATCGCAGACTACAAGAGTGGGTACATCAGGATCAGCAAATTCTAGAGCTAAAAATCAAAGCACCTAGCTCCGTCAATTGAGCCGTACAGTCACCAAGTGACTGTGTGTGCACTATGGAAGATTTAAACTCACCGTCAACAATTGTGCCTGCCACTATAGCACAGGCCGCTGAATAAGCATGCTTGAACCCAACGGCTGGCTGAGCAGAACCGTCAGTATAGATGATACATTTGTACTGATCAAGAGGAAGCAAGGACAATGGAGGAGGATGAACATGTTCATATTGTAAAAATTCCTGTGTCTGCAAAGAGGGATCAAAGATAAAAGTGACAACAGCCGATGTCAAAGAACTGGCCCATTGAATCCAATGTGATTGTAAAGCTTTAGAATTCGGAACACTTGCCTTTGTCACCGCCTCCAAAGCAGGAATAGGCGAGACCATAAGAATGCGTTTTCCCTGCGCCAGAAAGCGTTCTTTCAGAATCGCCATCTGCACAGTTGTCAAAAATATTTCAACTGTGGAAAAGCGCATTTCCGCTGATGTATACAAATGCGATTTGTAAGCTATTGGTACTGTGTCACCCTCATTGAACATCAAATAAGTGAAATCTACAGTCCCAGGTACTATTCTGATGACCAAGTTTGTAGAATTGTCACGAGTTAACAAGAAGTTGGTCGCAAGCAAATCAGACTGCAAAGACCGAAGAATTTCAGTATGTTCCGGACACCAGCTGGAAGACGAGAAAGTGGGTTGTATCAACTCGTAAAGTGGTTTGATACGCTGGGCATAATCAGGAGTGTATGTCCTCCCAAAATTTAAAAATACCAGCAAGGATTGCAATTTTTTCAATGTAGATGGAGGTTGCAATTGAGCACATTTCTCCAGAAAGTGGGGGGCCAACACCCGACCTTCATTATTCAGTTCGTATCCCAGAAAAAGTACCACCAAGCAGGCGATATGGGATTTAGCGAAGTTGAATTTGTAACCAAAGTCAGCAAAACTCAGTATAATGCAATCCACATGCACAAGATGCAGTATTAATTCATCATCCGTCAAATAGAGGTCATCGACATATGAGAAAGCATCAGGATCGATGTCATGCAAAAGCGACACAATACGTGCTGCAAAAGCACCGGGACTATTCTTATAGCCCATAGACAAGCGCGTAAATCTTTCCGATTGCCAACAGCGGTGAATGCCATCCAGTTACAGCTTTCAGGAGCCAAATTGTGACTATAAAAACAATTGGAAATATCCAGTGTTGTTTTGTAATTTTTGCGAACAATGTTATTCACTAATGCAGAGCTGTGTGTGTTCTGTACTGCAAACATGTGAACGTGACTGTTTAAATGTCTGTAATCCAAAACTATACGATATGAAACATCGGGTTTCGATATCGGAAAAAGAGGATTATTCATGGATGAAACACAGGGTTCAATGACACCCTGATATTCCAATTGGGTCAATATTACACTCACGGACGCTTTCGCGTCATGCTTGATCGGGTATTGTTGTTGGGGCTGTGGCATTGATCGTAAAGGGATTTCATGTTCTGGTGACTCTTTATCCCAGCCAACCTGATTACGATACACAGCCGGCGCTAGGGCTAACGCCCATTCCGCCGCATAAGCTTGTTTAGCCTCCTCCGAGACATAACGACAAAAACTGGGGAGTATTACGTCCTCACTTCGAGAAGAAGCTAAAACGAAAGGTGGAGACCAATCAGCCTCCGCCAACAAAATGTAATAGGAAGATGTAAGGTTGTCCCAAAAGACTGCTTTAATTGTGCGTTTTTTTATCACCTTCAATTTGGAGGCCTATCTCATAAAGCCTATCAGGGGGTGCAACTCGTGTGTCCGCTGTTTCCACTGTAATGAACGTATCAGTTGCTGTCACCTCCAGACAATAGTGGAGTGCCTCCTGCACTATGGTAATTTCCGCTGCGCTGTCTAGGGGTGTTACCGCCCATGTCCAATCGAGGAGCAGGGTTCTCACCGCCTGAGGCATACTTTGCTGTTAACGCTGCAACTTTTTTCTTCTGAAATAGGGCTCAATACGAAGGTGGTCCCTCTTGCTTGGCTTTTACGTCAAACAGGCCCTGCGTATCACGTCGCTGTGGCATGGTCTTGCCTTGTCGGCGATCTTGTCGCTCTCCACCACCGAATTGTTGATCTTATGTTTCCTGAAAGGAACGAGGATCAGGAACCTGAAACCTCTCGGGAGTTTTAATAGTAGAGCGGTCACGCAAATCATATCTACACTCAGAACCTGCACATGAACCAGCACGTGACTGAACGTCCCTCCTTCTCAGGAGGAGGTTTATTTTGAGGAGGCTGCGTTAAAGGTCGAACTCCCAAACTATTGCGGCCCAATGATTTATATACATTTGCAATATTAAGTGCAACTCCCATTGCTTGTCTACGTCCGCCACTGCCGATAGACGTTGACAGACTTGTAAGCTAACTTCCTCACCTTTCAGATTGGCAAGAATCATATCAAAGACTATAGGGAACATACCCACTAATCTCATCCCTTACTTGGTAGTCCAGTATCTTCTGAGCCTGTTTCATATCATGGACTTAACTTTCATGTTTTTGTTTGTTCAATTCTTCATGCCAATTAAAAAATGATGGCCAATGTTTTTGATCAACTTTATGTGGGAAATGTCAGTTATTATATGGTGTGGGCATGCGACCTGACCATGTAATAATGTCACTATTCTGTATCAGGTCCAGTTAGGTCTGTTTGTAAAACCTTAGCTAGGTCCTGGGTAGCTGTGGCACAGAGCAGCCAGGCCTTATCAAATGAACAAGTGTAAAGCATTAAGAAGTACCAAAACAGTAAACAGGAAGAAAACCCCCAAAAATTAAAATCTAACAGCAATTTATAAAAATAGGGTATGTTTTTATCTTCAAATAGACACATGAATGATAAAAATCCAGCATAGGTATCTGAAGATTTGATCTTTAAAAGAAGCACTAAATCACTGCTTTTCTCTTGATGCAATAAAACATTGTAATTGAGTGCAATGGTGGGTTAGCCACAACAAGCAAGTTGAAAACAGCTATATAGGAACTTTTGGATGTGCCAACTCCAACAGGGAGCTGGTCACAGGAATCAAACAGGTCCAGGGAGACAGTTATCTGTCACTTTCTGCAATCTCCAATCCATTTCTGAATCCTTAGGTTGAACCACTACTGAAGTCAATAGAAGTGATCCTGATGCAAGGGATATAGGATGCTGAAGGATGCTAAAGATGCTGGACTGGTGCAGTGGGTCTTCTTATGTCCACCCATTGGTCTTCAAACTTTTTTTGCGGGCGTCTTTGGCCTCAGTGGTCGATCTGTCACAGTGTCCAGGTGAGCTCCAGCATGCATTTAGTTGTCACTGATCTACTGGTTACAGCTGGTTTCCTTTAAGTGGAAACATCTTTCTTGCAGGGTGACTTGAGTGCACTCTGATGACTCTCATGGGTCCTGCAAGCTCTGGAGTGGCTCTTTGGAGTCAAGACTCGGTCCCCCATACCGCACCTTGACGTCCAACAGTGGTCAGGGTTCTTGGCACTGGGCTGTCAAGGGTGCACACTACTCAGCTTTTATGACTCTGTAATAGGAAGTCAGCCAACCGACTCTTGGAGTCACTTCTGTCTGGCACACTTGGTCAACCTTTTCATGAGTGGGGAACCGCAGGCCCAGTCCTCCCTTTGCCAGTCATCAGGTTAAGCAAGAGCAGCCCAGTAGTGGTGCAGCATCTCTTTGCTGGGTCCAAGGAGCAGCAGGACAGTCCTTCAGTCTTCTTTCCAGTACAGAAGTGATATAGGTTCTGGGTGCCAGGGGTGCAACTTTTATGCTGACTATGTGCTTAGGGAGTGGTGTTGGCTAACTAGCCAATGGGCTACTTGATCAGCCCCCGCCTGATGACTACTTCCTGTGAAGTATGGTATGTAGCTATTCCAGAGTGCACTATAGTGCCCACTTCCAAGAAGGCCAGACCCTTCTTTTGGTGTGTAGAGCTCCCTAGCACAACCCATAGATGTGGCTACCTAGGGCTACACTCCCCTTGGAAAACGGGTTTGAAACAGGCTTTCCCTCCCTGCCCAAGATGCCAACCTTCCTGCCTAAACAAACAGAATCCCTTTCCTCATGTGACTTGCATTTGTCCTTCAAAGGTTGTATCCAGGCATGGCCGGCACAGGTAAAAGCGGTGGGTGGTGGGGGGAGGAAGTCAACAGACGATGGGATAGGTAAAACAAAATAAAAAAATTAATAAAATCACTTACCTTGCTCTCGCAGCATCGCCGACTCGCCGCCACGTCCTGCCGCACCGCTCTTACCTGTACCGGCTGCGCCTGGTTGGTTCCCCTTTAAAGCTCATATACTGGGCTCACACCCACTCTGGTCATCCTGCCAGAAGGATGTCATACCTCTTCCCTGGGCAAGTCTTTTGTTCTTATTCCTGAGAGTCATTCTCACTTCTCCCCAGGACACCAGTGGGCTATCTTGAGAACAGCAGCTGTTTGCAACAGAAAACAGCTACGGGGAAAGAGGACAACAAAATGGCAATTTTCTAACATTTACCTTATATTCGATTTGGGCAACAAGTCTGGTTTAATGAAGCTAATATTTTGATACCTTGAACTATCAGATTTAGTAGTCTCATCTGGAAGTTAGCATTGCTCCGTTGTCAGCGTTTAACCCCTTACTAGCCAATGGGACTACTAGCCTTACTACACTAAAATCAACATTATGGGTTTTTTACTGGGAGGACATGTAAAGCCATCAAAAATACATGTCCTTCTTCTTAATACAATTCACGCTACCATTGGGGCGTGTAAGGCCTACATTAGGGGTGACTTGTAAATATTAAAAAGGAAGCTTTGAGCTCATCCAAGGGTTTAAATGGCAAAGTTGAGGTAACAGTTCAAAAGCCGTTTGCCAGCCTGAAATGGCAGCCTTGGAGTTATGTTTTGCTCTGTCACACTTATAGGGGAACAATAAGTGCTTCAGTCCACGAGGGACACTTAACTTACAGGCACCTGGTATCATACACTAGAACACTGTAAGTAAGGTAACTTATGCCATTTTTGGGGTCACTCAATATTACATATACTTTTAAAGGTTAGAGCACCAGCACTGGGGCCTGTACGGCTTGTCCCAGTGCACAAAAACACAGCAGCATCCATCCAAAATTTGGGCGGTGATCATGCAAAAGAGGCATTTCCTTACACTTTATATTTGGGATCCTTCAATTTATTTTTCAAATTTTTCAAATATTCTAGGTAAAAGGTGCTTCTATAAATATAACATTTCTTCCCAGTCTCATTAGCGAGCCACACCAACTATTTCAGAAATCTGAAAGTGCCTTCACCACTTTGACAATACATAGCGTGGGAGGGAGTCCCTTTCGGTGGGGGTTCATATTCTTAGATTGTTTTGCCCTGTTTCCTCTTCTTCACAGTTACACAACAAAAGTAGGTGCCTGCTGGCCTTGGACTGCAACTTATCCCTTGGAGGGGTCTGGGAAGAAATTTAAGATAGGGTAGAATGCCCCTTGCTTAATTACTTCTAACTGATATTATGGAGGGAGTAAGTAAAGGCACTCATGCTCATGGATCTCCTTGCTTTCGACCGGTGTTCAGTTGTCTGACTAGCACTTCAGTTCTGATATGGCATCAAAGACGTACTTGTTCATTTTGTAGGTCACTAATTTCCGTGACAATCGAATTCTTGTAAATGGAGCCATCCACTGATGTAAAAGGAATGAAAGATGGTAGCCTTTTTTGTATGATAGATCCATTATCATGGCACAAATATGCAATCTATTTTTGAAGCCTTTGATGGTTTGTTTTCACTTGAAGGATTAAGCTGTTGACTAAAGTAGCTGCCTGCTCACTAACATATTTGCAAGTGTGTTTTACCTTTAGTAAATGGTCCTGTGTCAAGTTCAACAGTGGAATGGCTTGGCTCATGGTACAATCCTCATTGTTGCCTACTTTTTGTTAAAATCTTAACAGTAGCATTTGTCTCAGGCACTCCACTCATTTTTCAGCCTAGATTGTCACAGTTTTATAAGTTGCAACTCCACTTCGTTGTAGTAATTAATTATAGATAGACATGCACTGCTCAAACATGCATTGCTGCATGTAGAATGTTGCGTTCCAACGGGCTGGAACTTCTTGTGTGAGGACTTTTACATGGACTTGAGAGCAAGACCTACGACAGGCATCTTGTATGTTGTTGAAGTCATTTTCCTTATTAAAGAAATCCTGCACAATTAGGATGATGCAATGAGCAAAACAGCAAACTCAGAAATAACCTCCTACGCTATCGCTTTGACAATATTGTTCCCTTGTCAGTGGCAACAAATCCAATGCTTATGAGACCTCTGACAATTTGTAGACTTTATTATTCAAATCTTTCAGGATGTTTGCAGCTGTATGTGATTGCAACTGTTGCATGCTGTCAAATGCCTTTAAAAATGTAAGCAATAGTGAGGCCAGTGGGTAGCCTTTGCTTAACCTTATCAAAGGAGACCCAGTGTAAAGTGATGCACATGTAGTCTGTGGTCTGTTAACTGGTTCATATGTGTGTCGTGAGGTGGATAGACAAGGCTTCCTCAAGTGACGCTGATATCTTCTTCCTCACCGCCTTTTATGTCTCTTGATAGCAGCTATCCTTTTGAGGTGCTCTTTCCACACAGTTGTATCTTAGTATTCCAGTTGGGCCAGTTGGCTCCCAGTACCATAATGCACACCTAAATTCCCACAACACACTGGCTTTCACCAAATCGTACAATCTGAAATGTAACCCTCATGCAGTCTAAGTGTAAAAATGTCTCCCACCAGAGAGGAGAGCTTCTATGTAGAGCCAAATCTAGAAGAAGTAGTGGAGCTAGGTGGTTGTCTTTGCCATCCATAGTACTGTTGTGGTAGGGATGTTGGTTTCTGCAGGTGTTGAGGTTCTTGAAAGGAAGTAATCAGGTGGGTTTGGTGGTAAAACATTAATCAGAGCAGGTTGAATAGAAGTGAACTGCAGTTCATTTGTGGTACTCTCCACATGAACAATCAATGGTTCATCCTTCTCACTGCCAAGGTTTTCATCAACCTTCCTTTTCATTTGTATTCCAAGGCAGGGCACTGAGGCCCAATCCATGTCACGATCCTCTGATGAGGGTTGGAGTAGACGGCAGAGGGCTTCTTCTCTTCCTGGGAGGTGGTAGTAAAGGCAGTGTGTCCAATTGAAGAGCAGTAAGAACATCCAGCTCTTCTGCAACAAGCTCAACTTTCTGCATTGCTCTTACCTCTGAAAGATCAGTCGTCACAAACTGTTGAGTTTCCTGTGAAGACGATTCAGTTTGCTGTTGAGACAGGTGCATGCTTCTTTGGGGTCATCTTCTTTACTTCTTTTAGTATTGCTCAGTAGCATAGCATGAGCAGAAGCACTTAGCACAGATGTCTCTGGACTCCAGTGTCAGCTAATTACCAGACTTCTCTCTATCTCAGTCAGGATCCTCTCATGCTCCAGCATGAAGTGAACAATAAGAACAATAACAATGAATAGAGTGAGAATTGGCAATTCTTGCAAATGCAGTACATGTCATAATTCATCACCCCACTATAATAGCAACAATTTCTAATGAATTAAATTAATAACAAATACCTAGTATCCCTTCAGGACCCATGGAGCTCCTATGAGAGACAGTGAGGGGGGAATTTAAATACATTATTATAAAAATACCCAGTGCCCTTCTAGGCCCAAGGGGTCCCTTGAATATGCAGGAGGGAGGCAAACATTGAATAAATAATTATAATAATACATGGTGTACCTCCGTGACCCATGGGACCTCTATGAGATGCCAGAAGACACAGGCAAAAATCAAATACATTAATATAAAAATTACTGGTGTCCCTCCAGGATTCATGGAGGCCGGGAAAGACAGGTAAAAGTGGAGTATATTAATATAGAAATCTGTGGTGTCCTTTAAGTTCCTTGTGAGTCCTGTGGAAGGCGAGTAGAGGCAGGCCATAATAAAATAAGATAGTATTAAAATACTTGGTGTTCTTTCAAGGCCCAGAGGGGCACTATGAGAGGTAAGACAAAGTAGGCAAAAATAAAATGTTTTAACATAAAAATGCCTAGTGTCCCTCCAGGGTGCATTGGGCCCAGACAGGAAACAAGAGGAGACATGTAAAAATGGAATTAAACCTGATTATAAAAATGCCTGGTGTCCCAAAGGGTTTCAAAAGGCTCTTAAGGGAGGCAGGCCGAAATCAAAAAAATAATATAAAAATACCAGGGCTCATGTGGCCCCAATCGGAGTCAGGAGGGAGAAGACAAAAATCGAATACATTAATATAGAAATGCCTGCTGTTGCTCCAAGGCCCATGGGGCTCCTATGGGAGGCAGGGGGCGACAAGTAAAAATGGAGTAAATTAATATAAAAATACCTGGTGTCCCTTCAGGTTCGGAGAGGCTCTTGTGCGAGGCATGGGGAGGAAAGACAAAATCAATTACATTAGTATTAAAAAACCTGGTGTCCTTCCACGGTCCCGGGTCCCCTATGGGGGCAGGCAAAAATGGAGGGAAAAAAATAGCAGTGTCCCTCCAGGGCTCAAGGGGCCTCTAAGGGAGGAAGGGTGAAGTAGACAAAATTTGAATAAATTAAATAAAAATAACAACTGTGTACTACAGACTACTACAATCAGCCACTAGAGCAAATAGATATAATTAGGAATAATATATTAGCGAGAAATAAAAACAAAAATTAAAATAAAATGGTCTTCTAATATCAATCTACCTAGAAAATGATTTTTAAAAGCGGAATGTTATGATTATAAATCAGAAATACACACTGGCTCCACCAAATGGTGGTCATTCAGAAAAGAAGGAGACGTGGGGCAAGAGGTATGAAGGCATTTGCAAAAAGTATGATTAGCACAATTGGGCTGTTTGTAGTCACAAAAGGACCTTTTGGCATGTAACAAACCCAAATTGTGAGTCCGTGACATGTTACTTAATTGCAGTTTGAGTTTGTTTCTAAAAACCGAATCAATAATTGGAAGGGGCTGTTTAGGTCATCTGCTCCAAATACCAATTTGGAATGGGATGTATTAATGTTTTGTGGCTAAAATCAGGTTGCAAAATATTAATATTTTACAGACTACACAAATTTAGTAGTGACTCATTCGCAAATGTGAAGGGGTCCCAAAGAGTAGTCAATGGTCCCATGGACCATTGCCTACTCTTAACAAATGCTACTTAAACCTTTCATTTTATTTAATCCATCCCATTTTCCTTTAAAGGCTGCACTAAAAAAAATGCTATATTTAAAAGTAATTACAGACAATGTGGCATGCTCACCACAGAAGCCCACCATTGATATGATGGCTGCGAGTCATACAGGGTTGCAATTTGCAACCCACATCCTTAATAATCATGTGGTAGGTCAAATTGTGACCATCGACGATTCAGTATTTTAGTATAGGTTGGTTGACAAAATACAACACTGGTTGCAAAGACACTGGCCACAAATTGTGAACAGAATTTTGCGACCAATACTTTTAACATCTGGCCCGAGGAGAACAAAGACAATCCATGACACACATACAGAAGCACACACACTGGTCACAACATGGCCAGCAAATAAGGAGGCATGGACAACAAAGACAAAATTTATGTCACACCATGGGCTACTCCGCTGAATTTCCAATACTTATTTAGAAGTGAAGATCTTCTACCATTTCCCCTTGAGGTTAATTCTCGTATCAGAAGAGATGGCTCATACCAGAGAGCGATGGTTCAGGTTTACCTGGAGCTCCTGTGAAACGTCCAGCATCCTACCCAGCCAGGGTGCTCGCCAATGGCTATGCCACACATTGAGAATAGTTATACACATCTGCATTCTTCAGCGCATAAGGAAGAACTCAGTGTTATAAACCTGCATTCACTTCTTTACCCTCCAACGCTTATGTCACAGGTCAACGGAGTACATCAGGAACCAAAAAGTACTGTCATTCTTTATTTACATGATACCACATTTCCTCCTTCTTAAATAAAAAGCTACAACTTCTTACATTAAATAACTAACTAAATGAATACATTAAAACATAAATAATTACAAATACATATGCATTTGTAACTCTTCAATGAGTGTTTGTGGCGCTTGGAACGCATGTCCTGATCGGGTTATCAGAAACCGGGAGCTGGCAGTCAAAGTGTCAGTGATCTGCATAGCTGAGGTGGTAACAACAGCAGTTGCAGGATCATAAATTGTCTGCGTGGACCCCGTCTCTATGGTGACATTGATGTTTGGTAAGTGATGATTCAAATGTCTGAAGTGAGAAGAATTTCTCATAAGTGACTTCCCAGGATGTTTGGCAGTCACCATGTGTCCTTTGGTAGTTGTGACAGTAAAGGGCTCAGTCTCGAAAGGAGCATTAGATTTAGTTGTTAGGACTCAATATCCGCTCTTGGAAGAAATATCTTTGACATGACGTTGCTTGTTAGCATAGATTTTCATTTTCCTTCTTCTGGGCAAATGTCTTTGTTGGTCTTAAAACTGAGTTTGGCCAATTGAGGTAACTTAGTCGTCATGGCTCTCCCACAAATTTGGGTTGCAAGGCTTTCCCTGTAGTCAAGTGACAGGTCGATCAGTAAGCTAAAAGAGTGGTATTCAAAACAAGCTTGAGGTCGAGCTTCTGTAATGCAGCATGCTTCACAGCTTTCTTTAGAGTACTCATGAATCATTTTATCAGGCCATTGGCCTGGGACTGAGGAGGAATACTTTCTGATGCTTAATGTGGAGATGGCTGGGAAAGTCACTGAACTCTCGACTATTGAAGGGTGGTCTGTTGCTAGATTTCAAGATCACAGGGTCAACCCATGTTGCAAATATGCCATCTAATCTTTCAACAACCTTTTCATGAGTGACAAAGTAAAGATCTTCTACTGGTGGAAAATGGGAGTATCCATCAACAATGACCATTAAGTGATTTCCATTCTAAAGAGGACCTAGAAATCAACAGCAATTCTCTCCCAAGCATGGTAAACCAATTCTGACATGTTTAACGGGTGCTGAGTAATGTGTGATGAGAGACAGTTGCATAAGTGACAGGCCTTTAACACTCTTTCATTCCTTACGTTGAGATGAGGATACCAGACTCTGTCCTGAAGAGCTCTCTTTGTGGCAACTATTTCTCGAGGTCACTCGTGTGCTCCTCTAATTATTTGTTGTAATAGACTCTCCGGAATGACAATTTGTGTACCTCTCAAGATGAGGCCTTCCTGAGATACAGACAGTTCATCTTTGACATTTCTGAATTTTAAGTACTCACTATCACTAGTGAGCAGTTGAGAGTTCTGGTACTACGATTGGTGAGCAATAATATCTTTCAATTTCAGCATGTCACTATCTTGGCTCATAGCAGTGGCAATTTGTTCTAATGACATATCAGCTGCTGTTTTTAATTTTACAATGAAGTTTATGTAGGCTTCAGCTGTCTTAGGTGGGGTTCCAGGGCATTGTAAGGGCACTTTTGAAAAATAATCAGCACGATTTTTAACTTTCCCAGGATGTTGAACAATTGTAAAGTTGTATTTTTTTAATCTCAGACGCCAATGTTCAGTACGAGGAGGCATCTTGGTCTTAGGATTGTTAAACATTGTCACTAGTAATTGATGATCAGTCACTACTGTGAAAGACTTTCCATATAAGAACACATGGAAATATTCACAAGCCATAACACCTCCAAGCTTTCTTTCTTAGGTTGTGAATAAACACGTTCAGTTTGTGACAAGCTTTTGCTGGCATAAGCCAAGATATGCTTTCGGGCATTTGGTTGCCCATTGTGCTGTGCAAGAATTGCACCTAACCCAACAGGGCTCACAGCAACTACAACCTTGGTATTAAGCTTGGGATCAAAGTCTATTTCAGTGGGATTTTAGATGGCTTGCTTGATTCTCATGAAACTTTCCTCGCACTCATGTGTCCATTGAAACACCACTTTCTTTTTCGGCAATTCTAGTAACGGTGCACTGACCATGGCAAAGTCTGTTATCTAGAACAGTAACTGGCCATCTCAAGGAATGAAGGTAATATAGAAATGTCCTGTGGGAGTTCAGCAGTAGATAGCGTTTGCACTTTGTCTGGGTCAGGTGTCATACCCACATCAGAAAAGATATGGCCAAAGAATTTCACTTTTGTGTTATGGAATTCACATTTAACAGCACTCAAAGTCAAACCAGCATCAATCAGCAAACAACATACTTTCAGGAGAGCTTTGTCATGATCTCTACGAGTAGTTCTGAAGGCTGATATGTCATCAGTATAGTTGAATGCATTTACAACAGGCTATGTGATACGTCGAATGACGTCTTGGAAAAGTTCTGCAGCAGAGGATACACCAAAACTCTCAGTCGCTTATAACTAGGCTTTCCTGTTTTCAGTTTCTATTTTTGGTAAATTCTGGTGGGGTTTTTTCAGTGTTTTCAAGTGAGTTCAATGCCTTAAAAAAACTGTGGTTATCAGTGGTTACACATTTTCACGCCATTAAAAACAACAGAAACTGTTTTTCCAGTGTTTATGGAACGTTTTGCTTTTATTATTGCTTGCTTTCTGCACTGATAGTGCATGGTATATAGACAGTGTAAGTACAGTGTAACCAAGGTCCAAATACATTTTTGCAAATCAAACTTATTGTAGTACACCATAGAATACTTCTTCAGTGAGTCTTTGGTCATGTGCGCTCGCTCTTTCTGTCCCATGTAAACTTTTTTCTAAGAAAAGGACCTCTCAACATTGGCACTTGAAACGGCAACGCCAGAACAGCCAGTACACAATTTGCTAACTCTGGACACTGACATAGCTTTCCATGCCAATACTGGTGCACTTGAAGATTCGAATCTCTGGGCAGGTTCTGCAACATTTGCCTTGAACTGGGCGCTTATGCCCTCAGAGTTATTAAAGCGCCAAAATGAAGCAGCACTTTTGAAACTACAGAGAAGATTCACTTTATGGAAGGGATCTAGAACTTGTACAGAGTACCACAGTGAGGCTTCATTGACTTCAAATGCCATGGTTGGTGAAGGGACATTTCTATGCATCATTGCAGGCCATTTCTCATACATTGTAAAATAAAAGTTCCTGAATTTCTCTTCAACATTGCTTTGCTTACCAAGTGGCAAGCACTCTAACATGGAACATGTTGCAGTGCCAAATTCACTAAAGGTGTCACCCAGCCTACTCTTAATGAGATGTTTCACATCTAAACCAATTATGCTGAACACTTGGCAGACAAGGGTGTTTTCAGACTCTAGTGTTTTTATTATGTCCACTACAGCAGTTATATTTGCCTGTAAAAATCTAAGTATGCAGTAGATATTTTTTTTTCATATCACTATCAATATGCGACCAAAGATCATCACATTTCTTACCTTTGGCATCATCACTCAGCAAAAATTCTGTAAACGGTTGCCACATGGATAATATAGCATTCACAGCCCCTTCCCTTGGAAAGAGAACCATCAACTAAGTGACACAGTTGGGATGACTATTTGATGCCACACAAAGTACAAAATGAGAAATATTTGCGTTTTAGTTCCAGCGCATAACAAAACAGTGCATCAAAATGGACTAAAAAGTCAATAGCATTCTTCATTAAGTCTGAAGATTGTAAAGATGTTTTCAGCATACCATCTAACAAGTGGCAAGGATCTCTTACAGGGAAGCATTTCAGCTCAGGTATCGATTTTGACAGGTCATCACACAACCTTTTCATATACATAGCTGAATCACTGCAAATACAAACAATACCACTTCAATCTTTGTTGAACTTGGAAAGAACCTTTTTGCAGCAGCATTTTAAGTGACCCTGCGTTCCATGTTTTCCAAAAGTCTGGTGTTATGTTTTCACCACTATCCCAGATGCTTGGTGATAGCAGTCTTTTCACATATACTTATCACTATACATTGCATTTAATGTTTAAAGCCTGAGGTGTGGGCAATTCACCTACTATCAATACTGACTCACTAGAAACTGGGGGCTGATGTATCAAGGGTTTTTACCCATTCTCTGTGGGCAAATGTGATGGCACATATTGGGAAAGATTGTTATGAAACCAGCCACTTTACATATCAGTGAAAGAATCAAATGCAGCCAAAATATCAAATATGATTTGATAATTCCTGATTCTATACAGTTTACAAAATAATTAAACACGCCTAAAACATGCTTCTAAACCCTGCATCTTTTGATCAAAGACCACAAATCTGAAAAAAGCAAAAGAAAGAAAAACAATATTTTAGTGACATCCCTAAACAACAAAACTCAAGCAGAATAATGTTAGCCAGTCTTTCTTGCTGCTAGATGGAATAACAAAGTTACATTGTATTGGCTCTTTCAGGAAGAAAAAAAATGACTCTTTCACTCTCCTTTTCCTTTCTTTGAATGAGATTTAGTTTGTGGTTGTGCAGGTGTTTTTTCAGTGTTTATATATTTACACTGGTGAGGGCTATTTCCCTTTCAGGTGGGTTTTATCAGTTATTATAGGTTTAAACCTAAAACCGGACAGCCTGCTTATAACTAAAGTGGCCAATGTGTGTAAAAAAGTATGTAATGTACCTGCAATTCTCTTCAAGTTACAATTGGTGATATCCTTTGTTTCAGTTGAGTTGAGAGAAAAACTTGTCATCATTCAATTGAGTTATCATATCATCAATGAGCGGTCCTGGATGTCATTCTCTCTCAATTACCTTGTTGGTGTGTCAACACAAATGCATACAGCTCCTTCGCTGTCTCTTTTAGGCACTACCACTATGGGAGAAACCCATGGCATTGGACCAGTGAAGCGTTCAATGATATTGTGTTTGAGCAACAAATTATGTTCTCTTTAAACAGCTTCTTGCAAGTGAAATGCAATTTGTCGGTGTGTTAGGGCATCCTCTTTTATATGTAACTGTATTTTCATAGTATTTAGCTTTCCTACCCCACAAAATTATGAAGGAAATTGACTTACTATTTCATGATGAGCATTCAGATTGTAGTTGTAGCCTCATATCAGCAGCGATGTTGAAACTGAGAAGACAGGCACTTGAAGATGTACCTTGAAGTGCATGAATAGACGCTTGGCCACAGTTTTCTTGTGTTTCATCACAGCTACAAATGAACCTTAACTTCTTAAAAGGTACTGATGAGAACCATGTATATACTTTAGTTTTCGATTGAATAAGTAGTGGTAATGGAGACAATTCCCAATATTGTTCCTCAGGCATAATGTTCATTGACGCACCGCTATCAATAGTAAAAGATATCAAACACCCATATATATTGAGGGTAATCTTCGGACAATGTTTGTAGGTCTTTAGTGCTTTTTCATGTTGATCTTTGTTTTGTCTGTGTTTTTCCCACATTCAACAAGTCCCACATGTGCATGCCTCTTTGAACCAAACATCGGCATTGCACAATAATCATTGTATTGTCACTTTCAGTTGAAACC
This sequence comes from Calotriton arnoldi, assembly GCA_963921515.1. Lineage (NCBI taxonomy): Eukaryota > Metazoa > Chordata > Amphibia > Caudata > Salamandridae > Calotriton > Calotriton arnoldi. The sequence goes on along the minus strand of CAWUFW010008599.1, from coordinate 329,817 downwards.
GACACTGAGGAACTCTTTAACGATGATTTTGATGACAATCAACTTCGTATGGTGTCGATTTGCCTCAGCTGGTGTGACTGCTTGGCCTTGCGGGTGTGCGTCGAATGTCATTGATGCAACGCTCTGTCGGCCATTTAGTCTTCATGCTGTGACACACTTACTTTTCCCTTTGTCTTGCAAACCATCACAAAATGGTTTGGTTTGCCACAGCAGTAGTAAATCTGTCAAATGGAGGGACACCTACTGTCATGTGGAAATTCCAATCCACATCTGAAGCATGTTTTCTTTTTCTGTGGACCCATCACTTTGTGTCTCTCAACTTTGTGATTTGGCTCGCTACTCCTGACATGACTGACACCCTCTGGTCACCTCCGGCCTCCATCTCAGCTGCTTGTCGATTAGCACGCTCTTCAGCGCTGGAAGCTGTGAGGGCTTGCTCTACGCTAAGAGTTTCTTTCAGCATTCGTCATCAAAAAGAATCTGACAGGCATCCATCTATTAATCTGAGGCATGTAGCTTTCTCATCATTGAATTCATTGAACTTACAGTGCTTTACGAGGAGATCCAGTATCTCAATAAATCCATCAACAGTTTAATCTACTCTCTGGCATTCTTGACTGAAGACGTATCGTTCATATCTACATTTGGCACTGGATTAAACTTGACGTTCAATGCTGCTTTGATGTGATTATACGTCACTTCACCATCCTGTGGTATCTTTTTTATGTTAGACCAAAAAGGGGGTCACTGTTCCATAGGTGTGGGTGCTAAAAAGTCACCCTCACACCAATAGGAGAAGAGGGAAACGTGTTAAAGCTAAAAGAGGATAGGACTAGGTCTATGATCCACTTTGTAAGGGGAAGAACACAATTTGTCTCTTGTTGCCCTCACACACCACGAAGAATGTCATCCTTCATCATCGGGCGTTTGCTCCTTGTCGGGCCGGCGCTGCAATGCCCAACAGGTCCCCCGAAGGGTCACTTTAGCGGAGATCTTTTAAGAGAACAGCCTTTGATGAATGCGGGTGTGTTGAAAGAGTGGGTCCTATGTGCACAGTGAATGTGTGTGTGAGAATAATATTAAAAATGGCTAAAGGATACCAAGGGGGAGAGAGCTTTTATTGTGTCGGTCCCTTTGCCATGCTAAAAACCAAAAGGTTGTGCGTTACGACTCTGGGCTGTAATGTGCCCTTGGTAACTAAAATGGTCAGGTCAACATGTTTCGCGCCTAGACGGTCTGAACGATCCTTGGCGCTTCCTCAGGACCAGTAATAAATAGTGAAGTGCTCTGTGCAAGTGATGAGGGGATATTAGCCCCCTGTATGGAAGGAGCAGGCTCGCGCTGTGTAAAACTACAGCTAAGCTACAACTCAATCGTTGATTGGCTCCTAGAAACGACCTAGAAAAGAAGAAGAAATAGAGGAACATAAGGAGACACAGATCGCTCATTAATCATAGATATATGGCGTATGTCTGCTTAGAAAACGACAAACGATATCTGTTTGTGGTGAAAAACATGACAATGGTGCTGGCTTCAGCAAGGGGTGGATCTCCGGGGTGAGGGCAATCCGAGCCTGCCCACTGTACAACCCGCTGGCTGCGCCCAGAAGGGGGCGAGCTCATGGGTGTTCTGAAGTGCCTCCCACTATCCGGGTTGTGCCGTTTTTGAAATACACAAGGTAATGCATTCATATACACAGTGGTTGCTCAAGGCCAAAGTGTTGCAAAGTAACCACTCCCCAGAGTGGGTGGTATGGTACGGTGTACGGCAGTGAGTTAGCGAAACCGTAACACACACACACATCCTGTCCCAACCTGTCTGGGCAGTCACGTACATGCTCTGGTCGCACCGTGTGCAAATCAGTGGGTTAGCATTTCACACATAAGCGACAAGGATAAGTTCCCCCAGACCTCACCTCACGTCATATGGAGAATTACTCCATGGGCTGTGGTGCCAGTATTCCCGTATCGGCACAGGCTGGAGGTGAGGGGGGGAGAAAAGGAAGAGCGAGTGAGCGCAGTGGCCGGTAGATACCCTGATGAACCAACTATTCAATGACAGTGTGGACATAGTCAACCAGCGTATACTCACGGTTTCGTAGCAACAAGGTTGCCTCTCAGCACCTACCCGACCTGGCACCCGCCCGTATGTTGTTAGGCAAAGGAGAGGCGGGCCTAGATATACAGCTCTGTGTGGCGGTGCGGGCGGTTCCCTTTTCCGGGTCCGTCATCATTGCTGCTGCGAGTGCGCATGCGTGGAAGAGTAGTGTGGCTGTCTGTGCATGCGCGGAAGGTGTAGTGACTGCGCATGAGTGCTGAATGACTGCGCCTGCTTCCCTTACATGTTATTCAAGTGTTACATGTAGAGCGGTGGCCAGAGTTGGAGGGTAGAGACCAGCGCCCTCAAGAAAAAAAAAAAATGTAAGTCCGTTTTTATATAGCGCAGCTACTCACCCTTACGGGTCTCAAGGCGCTGGGGGCCGTAGTGGAAATTAAGTGAGCTATTGCCCAGAGTCACATGGTGCTGAGCTGAGCTGCCGCCGGAGCCGGGGATCGAACCGTGAACCCTGTGCTCCGAAGTCAGCTGCCCTGGCCGCTGCACCACACCTCTCCACATTGACTTATATTTTAGTGAATAAACGACTTGGCCACACGTAACTGGGCAAAGTAGTCCATGAGTCAGTAGGAATTCATTCAAGAGGTATGGTATATGGTGTGCATAGACCACCCACAGGTCCCCCGTTTGCTTAGAGAAGTAAGGGCATATAAGGTTGGGATTCAGTGTCATAATTCGACCCACGGTATCTCATCATTGAGACCTCGTATGTGGGTGCGCAGGCGATGCACCCACCGCTGTTCACGTCTCAGTAATGCGGCGTTACTCCATACTTGGTTTGCTTCCAGGATGGTCCATTCCATCTCGTCGCATGAGTGTCCTGCTTCAATGAAGTGGTTCGTCATCTTGGTCGCTGTGCAGCCACAGCGAATCGTACTCCTATGTTCGCTGATCCTGATCTTAATTGGTCTTTTGGTCATGCCGACGTACCTCAACTGACATGGGCATGTGATAATATACACACAATTCTTTGTGTTACAGTTCGTGTGTGTGCGTTGTTCCCACGAGAAATCTTCGATCTGGAGAGTTTTTGTATGTTTTGTCGTGGGGCAAGAAGTACATGAACCACAAGGGTAGTGTCCGGACACAGGGGGTAAATTCCACAGTGTATTGATCTGAGGTTTTTTATGTCGTGGCCGGGTCTAGACCAATTGATCACGTAGGTTGGCTGTCTGCTTGAATGCGAATCGTGGTTGCTCGATGTTCATTAAGCCAGTGTTGAGGATTTTCCAGTTTCGTTTGATGATTTGCTTAATCCTGTTGGACAGTGGTGTAAACGTAGTAACGCAGGTGATGACATCGCTCGTTTGGTGTTGCCTGGTTTCCAGAAGACTTTGGCGGTTGTTATTCCTGGCATGTTTTTTGGCCTTCTGGACGACCTCAGCTGGGTAGTCCCTTTCCTGCAGATTCCTAGCGAGGGATTTGGCTTGCTCCTCAAAATCCCGGATGTCGCTGCAGTTCCTCCGAATCCTGAGGAACTGGCCGTAAGGAAGGTTCTCCCTGAGTGCCCTCGGGTGGTATCTTTTAAAGCTAAGGAGACTGTTGCGGTCAGTGGCCTTCTTGAACGTCCTCGTCTGTAATTGACCATTCTCAAGGGTAATCAGTAGGTCCAGGAACGAGGTGGCTTTTTCAGATTATGTCATCGTGAAGTGTAAGTGGGGGTTCAGATGATTAATCCACTCGTGGAACTTAGTGCAGGTTTCTTCGGTACCACTCCACAGGATGATGACGTCATCGATGTATCTTTTCCAGGTAATGAGGTTTTCCTGGAATGGGTTAGTGTCCGTAAATATATGGGTAGCCTCAAAGTGCGCCATGTACAGCCCCGCCAAACTGGGCGCAAAGGTACTATCCATAGAGGTACCTTGTACCTGGTGGTAGGTAGTGGTCCTGTACATGAAAAAATTGTTTTTGAGTGCAATGGTGATGCACGACAGGATAAAGTCAGCCAGTGTATTTGTTGGAAGATCTGCCTCGCTCAAAAGGTTCCCTACTACCTCGAGGGTGGCATCTTGAGGGATGTTGGTGTAGAGCGCTTCTACATCGAGGGTGATGAGGAGGTCGATGGCTCTAGTATTCCCTTCATTGATTTCCTGGATCAAGTTGAGGACCTCACGGGTGTCCTTGAGGTAAGCTGGTGTGGCCTGGACTAAGGGGCGTAGAAAGAAGTCACTGAATTGACTCAGTGGTTCGAGTAACGAGCCGATGCCAGACACGATTGGGCGTCCTGGTGGAGGGACAAGGCCCTTACGAATTTTGGGCAGGAGATAAAAGTATGGTATTTTAGGATCCGTGTTCACCAGGAAGGCAGCTTCTTGTGGGGAAATCCAGCCCCCGTTGGTTGCCTCATTCACCATGATCCTGATCTTTGTCTGGAGGTGTTCCGTAGGGTCAGTGTCCAGTTTCTTGTAGTATTGAGTACTACTGAGTTGTCTGAGGCATTCCTGTTCGTAGTCATTGATGTCAAGGACCACGGTCGCTCCCCCCTTTGTCCGCTGACTTTATTATGATACTTTCATCATCCGCGAGGGAAGTGATCGCTCATCGGAGTTTGTTAGGTAGGTTATTGAATGTGGGTTTTCTTTCCAATTCGTTTGCCTCTTTCAGTACAGCTTTCTCAAAAGTTAAGACCTCACTCGGTACCATGCCCGCTGCGGGGGTGAATTTGGAGGGTGGTCTGAGATCAGAATCTCCTCGTTCTGGTGTGTCCTTGTCTAGAAAGAAAGATTTCAATCGTATTTTTCGGAATAGTAGATGGAGTTCCTCATTCATACGGAAGTTCTCCTCCTTGGGAGTGGGGACAAAATCTAACCCCATCTCTAGGATAGTTGTTTCGTCCGCATTGAGTTGCCTCTTGGATAGGTTAACAATCAGAGTCTTGGATTTGTCATGCTCCTTGTTGTACGTTGGTTCTCCGTATCTTGCCAACGAATCTGTTTGTTCCCTCTTCTTCTTCCTTTGATCGCATTACACGGCACCATAATGACCGAATATTTGAGAGCGAATACAGCTCCAAATGGTCTGCTAGTGAGAACCGCACCACGAATATTCCTTGACGACCTGATCTTCAGACGAGAATGGAGCCAGATCGCGTGGAAATGTACCCGCGACTGGCTCATTCTGATCATAGGCATATCAAAGCGCCTTTCCGAAGCACTCATTATCAAAATAGACATAGCGGAGAATGGCCTTAAGACTAGTATTAGTATATCTTCTTACAAAACCCGTCTGGCTGAAATTAATGCCGAAATGTCTGATCACCGAGACTACCTCCTCCAACAGAAGATCCAGAAACTACAAAAAGATGTCAAAAGATTTGACAGAGAGAAGGTATACCCCTATACCAAGGAGGATTTCCAACCCTCAGACAACGATGGTGCCCTCTCTGATGATGGATCTGCAACTTCGAATAACTCTAACCGCTCATCCTACAGCAACTCGAGCAACACCAGCTGGGGTAGAAACCCAGCAAAACAAGGACTCCTCCCACCACCTCCACCACCAACTATGTATGGATACCCGAACCAACCTTTTCACCATCAGGGACCAATGTGGTACCCTATATACCCTGGCCCACACAAAGGGTTCCAACAGCCAATCTTCCATCACCCTCCACCCCCTTTTCAGAGCAGAGGCAGGGGCAGAGGCAAAGGAAGAAGAAGACGGAACAAACAGATTCTTTGGCAAGATACGGAGAACCAACGTACAACAAGGAGCATGACAAACCCAAGACTCTGATTGTTAACCTATCCAAGAGGCAACTCAATGCGGACAAAACAACTATCCTAGAGATGGGGTTAGGTTTTGTCCCCACTCCCAAAGAGGACAACTTCCGTATGAATGAGGAACTCCATCTACTATTCCGAAAAATACGATTGAAATCTTTCTTTCTAGACAAGGACACACCAGAACGAGGAGACTCTGGGCTCAGACCACCCTCCAAATTCACCCCCACAGCGGGCATGGTACCGAGTGAGGTCTTAACTTTTGAGAAAGCTGTACTGAAAGAGGCAAACGAATTGGAAAGAAAACCCACATTCAATAACCTACCTAACAAACTCCGACGAGCGATCACTTCCCTCGTGGATGATGAAAGTATCATAATAAAGCCAGCGGACAAAGGGGGAGCGACCGTGGTCCTTGACATCAATGACTACGAACAGGAATGCCTCAGACAACTCAGTAGTACTCAATACTACAAGAAACTGGACACTGACCCTACGGAACACCTCCAGACAAAGATCAGGATCATGGTGAATGAGGCAGCCAAAGAGAGCTGGATTTCCCCACAAGAAGCTGCCTTCCTGGTGAACACGAATCCTAAAATACTGTACTTTTATCTCCTGCCCAAAATTCATAAGGGCCTTGTCCCTCCACCAGGACGCCCTATCGTGTCTGGCATCGGCTCGTTACTCGAACCAATGAGTCAATTCAGTGACTTCTTTCTACGCCCCTTAGTCCAGGCCACACCAGCTTACCTCAAGGACACCCGTGAGGTCCTCAACTTGATCCAGGAAATCAATGAAGGGAATACTAGAGCCATCGACCTCCTCATCACCCTCGATGTAGAAGCGCTCTAAACCAACATCCCTCAAGATGCCACCCTCGAGGTAGTAGGGAACCTTTTGAGCAAGGCAGATCTTCCAACAAATACACCGGCTGACTTTATCCTGTCGTGCATCACAATCGCACTCAAAAACAATTTTTTCATGTACAGGACCACTACCTACCACCAGGTACAAGGTACCTCTATGGGTAGTACCTTTGCGCCCAGTTTGGCGGGGCTGTACATGGCGCACTTTGAGGCTACCCATATATTTACGGACACAAACCCGTTCCAGGAAAACCTCATTACCTGGAAATGATACATCGATGACGTCATCATCCTGTGGAGTGGTACCGAAGAAACCTGCACTAACTTCCACGAGTGGATTAATCATCTGAACCCCCACTTACACTTCACGATGACATCATCTGAAAAGCCACCTCGTTCCTGGACCTACTGATTACCCTTGAGAATGGTCAATTACAGACGAGGACGTTCAAGAAGGCCACTGATCGCAACAGTCTCCTTAGCTTTAAAAGCTATCACCCGAGGGCACTCAGGGAGAACCTTCGTTACTGCCAGTTCCTCAGGATTCGGAGGAACTGCAGCGACATCTGGGATTTTGAGGAACAAGCCAAATCCCTCGCTAGGAATCTGCAGGAAAGGGACTACCCAGCTGAGGTCGTCCAGAAGGCCAAAAAACGTGCCAGGAATAACAACCGCCAAAGTCTTCTGGAAACCAGGCAACACCAAACGAGCGATGTCATCACCTGCATTACTACGTTTACACCACTGTCCAACAGGATTAAGCAAATCATCAAACGAAACTGGAAAATCCTCAACACTGGCTCAATGAACATCGAGCAACCACGATTCGCATTCAAGCAGACAGCCAACCTACGTGATCAATTGGTCCAGACCTGGCCACGACATAACCTCAGATCAATACACTGTGGAATTTACCCCCTGTGTCCGGACACTACCCTTGCGGTTCATGTACTTCTTGCCCCACGACAAAACATACAAAAACTCTCCAGATCGAAGATTTCTCGTGGGAACAACGCACACACACGAACTGTAACACAAAGAATTGTGTGTATATTATCACATGCCTATGTCAGTTGAGGTACGTCGGCATGACCACGAGACCAATTAAGATCAGGATCAGCGAACATAGGAGTACGATTCGCTGTGGCCGCACAGCGACCAAGATGACGAACCACTTCATTGAAGCAGGACACTCATGCGACGAGATGGAATGGACCATCCTGGAAGCAAACCAAGTATGGAGTAACGCCGCATTACTGAGACGTGAACAGCGGTGGGTGCATTGCCTGCGCACCCACATACGAGGTCTCAATGATGAGATACCATGGGTCGAATTATGACACTGAATCCCAACCTTATATGCCCTTACTTCTCTAAGCAAACGGGGGACCTGTGGGTGGTCTATGCACACCATATACCGTACCTCTTGAATGAATCCCTACTGACTCATGGAATACTTTGCCCAGTAACGTGTGGCCAAGTCGTTTATTCACTAAAATATAAGTCAATGTGTGTTCTTGAGGGCGCTGGCCTCTACCCTCCAACCCTGGCCACCGCTCTACATTTAACGCTTGAATAACACGTAAGGGAAGCAGGCGCAGTCATTCAGCACTCATGCGCAGTCACTACACCTTCCGCGCATGCGCAGACACACTACTCTTCTACGCATGCACACTCGCAGCAGCAATGACGACGGACCCGGAAAAGGGAACCGCCCGCACCGCCACACAGAGCCATATATCTAGGCCCGCCTCTCCTTCGCCTAACAACATACGGGTGGGTGCCAGGTCGGGTAGGTGCTGAGAGGCAACCTTGTTGCTATGAAACCGTGAGTATACGCTGGTTGACTATGTCCACACTGTCATTGAATAGTTGGTTCATCACGGTGTCTACCGGCCACTGCGCTCACTCGCTCTTCCTTTTCTTCCCCCCTACCTCCAGCCCATGACGACACGGGAATACCGGCACCCCAGCCCATGGAGTAATTCTCCATGTGACGTGAGGTGAGGTCTGGGGGAACTTATCCTTGTCGCTTATGTGTGAAATGCTAACCCACTGATTTGCACATGGTGCGACCAGAGCATGTACGTGACTGCCCAGACAGGTTGGGACAGGATGTGTGTGTCTGTTACGGTTTCGCTAACTCACTGCCGTACACCGCACCATACCACCCACTCTGGGGAGCGGTTACTTTGACATGCTTTGGCCTTGAGCAACCACTGTGTTTATGAATGCATTACCTTGTGTACTTCAAAAACGGCACGACCCGGGTAGTGGGAGGCACTTCAGAACACCCATGAGCTCGCCCCCTTCTGGGCGCAACCGGCGGGTTGCACAGTTGGCAGGCTCGGATTTCCCTCACCCCCGGAGATCCACCCCTTGCTGAAGCCAGCACCATTGTCATGTTTTTCACCACAAACAGATATCATTTGTCGTTTTCTAAGCAGACACACGCCATATATCTATGATTAATGAGCGATCTGTGTCTCCTTATGTTCCTCTATTTCTTCTCCTTTTCTAGGTCGTTTCTAGGAGCCAATCAACGATTGAGTTGTAGCTTAGCTGTAGTTTTACAAAGCGCGAGCCTGCTCCTTCCATACGGGGGGCTAATATCCCCACATCACTTGCACAGAGGATTTCACTATTTATTACTGGTCCTGAGGAAGCGCCAAGGATCGTTCAGACCGTCTAGGCGCGAAACATGTCGACCTGACTATTTTAGTTACCACGGGCACATTACAGCCCAGAGTCGTAACGCACAACCTTTTGGTTTTTTAGCATGGCAAAGGGACCGACACAATAAAAAGCTCTCTCCCCCTTGGTATCCTTTAGCTATTTTTAATATTATTCTCACACACACATTCACTGTGCACATAGGACCCACTCTTTCAACACACCCGCATTCATCTAACGGCTGTTCTCTTAAAAGATCTCCACTAAAGTGACCCTTCGGGGGACCCGTTGGGCATTGCAGCGCCGGCCCGACGAGGAGCAAACGCCCGATGATGAAGCATGACATCCTTCGGGTTGTGTGAGGGCAACAAGAGACAAATTGTGTTCTTCCCCTTACAAAGTGGACCATAGACCTAGTCCTATCCTCTTTTAGCTTTAACACATTTCTCTCTTCTCCTATTGGTGTGAGGGTGGCTTTTTAGCACCCACACCTATGGAACAGTGACCCCCTTTTTGGTCTAACGACTTGACAGTGGAGCACGGGCACTGGACCTTAACCAGCTCCTGGTCCCCCTTCTCCTCCTTTGACATTGTATCTTTTTTATGGCCTCTTTTACATCTTCACCCGACATGTTCTTCAGATACTTGATAATCTTTTTGTCATCTTTTTCATCAACTGCATCTATGAAATCCTCAAAAGTCTCTATACAGGGAGTCTAGCAGTCCATCATGGCGGACGTGCGCTTAGCGAGCTCCACGGGCCTGCATTAAAATCCTTCCATTATCCTCCGGAAAGCAATTCTTTTTGTCAATCCGATGATCTACACCCGGGGGAGACATAGGGGGCTGCCTTCAGGGCCAAACAATGAAAGCAGGACTCAATACGGCCCCTGGCGCTATGGCTCGTTGTGCCCTGTTGGCCGCGGCCTGGCGAACGCTGTGCTTGCCTCCTGGAGAAGCAGTGTGTGGCCGCTTGAGGAAGCCTCCGGAGCCCTGGGCTAACGAGGAGCCGTGCTCGGACCGACGTTGCTGTGGCATGGAGCCCAGCCCGGGGCAAAGATCAACCGAAATCCATTGGAGCCTGCGGCCCTATCTATGCGTGGCACCGAGGCCTGTTGCGAGGGCACGTGGTGGCAGTCTCAGACGGCAGCATATGGGACAAGGATTCTGCGATCGTCACACAGGAGAGAGGTGAGGCACCCATTAGAGGGGGCATGCTCCCGGTCAAAAAAGTGGCAGGGCTAGGTCCTGGTGCAGCTTGCGGTTGGCAGGGGGCCATCCCTAAGCCTCCCTTGTTGGTGTATATAGGTGCAGAAGCCCAGACTTACCCCCCGCCCATAGATTTGGACAGTTGTGGCTGGCCCTGGGCCAAAGCGAGAAGTGCAGCATACCCAGGGGGTTGACCAGGGCAAGGAGTTGGGGCCCTTATGAACATTAGGCATCGCGAGCCGTGGTACAGGGCGGCAGATCCTGTGGCCATAGCGTCTCACAGCCCATGCGGTGGAGTTGCGGTAATTGCCTTGGTGATCCAGTGAGTGGCGCCATGGGGCCTGAGGCGGCTGCAGGGGTCCGCAGCTTTGGGCCCTGTGGATCCTCCGGGGGGGCGGGCCTGACAGTAGCACCTGAGGCTCTAGCTCCTTCCAGCCAACAGCGCAGAGCTACGGTGGCCTGCCATGAGGACCGAATAAGGTGTGCCACGAGACCCGGGGAGACGGCCAGAGACAGGAGCAATGGTCCCTACTGAGTCACTGGCGCAGCATGTCTAAAGATGAGGCCCTAAACAAAGCACCATGGCTCGATATACAGCTACAGTGGTGCAGCCCTCCGAAACCTCAGACAGCACGTCGGAAATACCCGACAATGCCGCCCTCTTAGCTGCTATCACCCAGTCCAGGCAGGCACTAGAAACCATCAGTGCAGTGGGTACTGAGGTAACACTTCTGCACCAAGACCTTCCCAATGCTGTAGACCAGATAACAGAGAATGAGATGAGGGTTTCAGGGGTGGAAGACGCTGTGTCCACCCTACAAAACATAGTCACCTCCCTGGAACAACTGACCAAGGGCCTGGCCTTGTGGAAGACGCAGAAGGCGGGCAAGAAGAAACAACCTCCATTTTGTTGGCTCTCCTGAGAGCTGCGAGGGGGACGATGCTGGGAAGTTTCTCACACGCTGGTTCACTTCATGGATCCCAGATAATGCACTTTCTTCATGCTTTTTGGTCGAACGTGCACATAGGGCCCTGCATCAACAGCCTCTGGCTGGAGCCAGACCGCGGTTCATGATCGCACAAATTTTGAACTTCCATGACCGGTATGTCCTCCTGCAGCAGGTGAGGCTCAAGTCAGAACTTTTCTTCGATTCCCATCGTATTATGATTTTCCCAGACTATACAAAAATGGTCCAGCAGCAGCAGCAGTCCTTTACCGCAGCTAAAGCACGTATTCGAGACCTCAAGATTCCATACATGCTCCATTATCCGGCCCGCCTGTGGGTGGTTTTTAATTCTCGCACCATCTATTTCGACACCCCGGAAGAAGTCTTCACAAGGACTGACGAACAAAGGACCCTGAAACCACATACTCCACCCCGTAGAGCCTCTGACTTCACGACGGGAGAGTCTAGCCGCTCACAGCCAAAACCTATGGACAAATAACGACATAGATCCAGATCCACGTGGCACTCCAAGAACAACAAGAATGACCCGGAGAATATGCCGCCCCAAAAGAAATGATACCAAAGGGGACGATGGACGGAGCGCTTGAGCTAATCAAACACTCACCCCCAGTCAACTGATCTGGGTTTAATCCATCATCATTCTTTAGCTCACTCCACCACCCCAGTTCAGACATGGCCATATGCAAATCAGTCTGACCCTGTGCCTCATGGGAACAGTCCAGCCCGAACTGCCAAGCCATGTCTTCCCTGGACCGGAAACAAGCATCCTGGGACCGGTTTCTGGCTATTCAGCCGTCATCAGCCAGGCTATCTTGAATCCAGTGGCAAAGTGAGCAAGGGACCCACGTCTGGGCATACCCTGCCAACTTAGGGCGAACAAAGCGATACCAAAGGGGACGATGGACGGAGCGCTTGAGCTAATAAAACACTCACCACCAGTCAACTGATCTGGGTTTAATCCATCATCATTCTTTAGCTCACTCCACCACCCCAGTTCAGACATGGCCATATGCAAATCAGTCTGACCCTGTGCCTCATGGGAACAGTCCAGCCCGAACTGCCAAGCCATGTCTTCCCTGGACCGGAAACAAGCATCCTGGGACCGGTTTCTGGCTATTCAGCCGTCATCAGCCAGGCTAGCTTGAATCCAGTGGCAAAGTGAGCAAGGGACCCACGTCTGGGCATACCCTGCCAACTTAGGGCGAACAAAGCAATACCAAAGGGGACGATGGACAGAGCGCTTGAGCTAATCAAACACTCACCCCCAGTCAACTGATCTGGGTTTAATCCATCATCATTCTTTAGCTCACTCCACCACCCCAGTTCAGACATGGCCATATGCAAATCAGTCTGACCCTGTGCCTCATGGGAACAGTCCAGCCCGAACTGCCAAGCCATGTCTTCCCTGGACCGGAAACAAGCATCCTGGGACCGGTTTCTGGCTATTCAGCCGTCATCAGCCAGGCTAGCTTGAGTCCAGTGGCAAAGTGAGCAAGGGACCCACGTCTGGGCATACCCTGCCAACTTAGGGCGAACAAAGCAATACCAAAGGGGACGATGGACGGAGCGCTTGAGCTAATCAAACACTCACCCCCAGTCAACTGATCTGGGTTTAATCCATCATCATTCTTTAGCTCACTCCACCACCCCAGTTCAGACATGGCCATATGCAAATCAGTCTGACCCTGTGCCTCATGGGAACAGTCCAGCCCGAACTGCCAAGCCATGTCTTCCCTGGACAGGAAACAAGCATCCTGGGACCGGTTTCTGGCTATTCAGCCGTCATCAGCCAGGCTAGCTTGAATCCAGTGGCAAAGTGAGCAAGGGACCCACGTCTGGGCATACCCTGCCAACTTAGGGCGAACAAAGCGATACCAAAGGGGACGATGGACGGAGCGCTTGAGCTAATCAAACACTCACCCCCAGTCAACTGATCTGGGTTTAATCCAGCATCATTCTTTAGCTCACTCCACCACCCCATTTCAGACATGGCCATATGCAAATCAGTCTGACCCTGTGCCTCATGGGAACAGTCCAGCCCGAACTGCCAAGCCATGTCTTCCCCGGACCGGAAACAAGCATCCTGGGACCGGTTTCTGGCTATTCAGCCGTCATCAGCCAGGCTAGCTTGAATCCAGTGGCAAAGTGAGCAAGGGACCCACTTCTGGGCATACCCTGCCAACTTAGGGCGAACAAAGCGATACCAAAGGGGACGATGGACGGAGCGCTTGAGCTAATCAAACACTCACCCCCAGTCAACTGATCTGGGTTTAATCCATCATCATTCTTTAGCTCACTCCACCACCCCAGTTCAGACATGGCCATATGCAAATCAGTCTGACCCTGTGCCTCATGGGAACAGTCCAGCCCGAACTGCCAAGCCATGTCTTCCCTGGACCGGAAACAAGCATCCTGGGACCGGTTTCTGGCTATTCAGCCGTCATCAGCCAGGCTAGCTTGAATCCAGTGGCAAAGTGAGCAAGGGACCCACGTCTGGGCATACCCTGCCAACTTAGGGCGAACAAAGCGATACCAAAGGGGACGATGGACGGAGCGCTTGAGCTAATCAAACATTCACCCCCAGTCAACTGATCTGGGTTTAATCCATCATCATTCTTTAGCTCACTCCACCACCCCAATTCAGACATGGCCATATGCAAATCAGTCTGACCCTGTGCCTCATGGGAACAGTCCAGCCCGAACTGCCAAGCCATGTCTTCCCTGGACCGGAAACAAGCATCCTGGGACCGGTTTCTGGCTATTCAGCCGTCATCAGCCAGGCTAGCTTGAATCCAGTGGCAAAGTGAGCAAGGGACCCACGTCTGGGCATACCCTGCCAACTTAGGGCGAACAAAGCAATACCAAAGGGGACGATGGACGGAGCGCTTGAGCTAATCAAACACTCAACCCCAGTCAACTGATCTGGGTTTAATCCATTATCATTCTTTAGCTCACTCCACCACCCCAGTTCAGACATGGCCATATGCAAATCAGTCTGACCCTGTGCCTCATGGGAACAGTCCAGCCCGAACTGCCAAGCCATGTCTTCCCTGTACCGGAAACAAGCATCCTGGGACCGGTTTCTGGCTATTCAGCCGTCATCAGCCAGGCTAGCTTGAATCCAGTGGCAAAGTGAGCAAGGGACCCACGTCTGGGCATACCCTGCCAACTTAGGGCGAACAAAGCGATACCAAAGGGGACGATGGACGGAGCGCTTGAGCTAATCAAACACTCACCCCCAGTCAACTGATCTGGGTTTAATCCATCATCATTCTTTAGCTCACTCCACCACCCCAGTTCAGACATGGCCATATGCAAATCAGTCTGACCCTGTGCCTCATGGGAACAGTCCAGCCCGAACTGCCAAGCCATGTCTTCCCTGGACCGGAAACAAGCATCCTGGGACCGGTTTCTGGCTATTCAGCCGTCATCAGCCAGGCTAGCTTGAATCCAGTGGCAAAGTGAGCAAGGGACCCACGTCTGGGCATACCCTGCCAACTTAGGGCGAACAAAGCGATACCAAAGGGGACGATGGACGGAGCGCTTGAGCTAATCAAACACTCACCCCCAGTCAACTGATCTGGGTTTAATCCATCATCATTCTTTAGCTCACTCCACCACCCCAGTTCAGACATGGCCATATGCAAATCAGTCTGACCCTGTGCCTCATGGGAACAGTCCAGCCCGAACTGCCAAGCCATGTCTTCCCTGGACCGGAAACAAGCATCCTGGGACCGGTTTCTGGCTATTCAGCCGTCATCAGCCAGGCTAGCTTGAATCCAGTGGCAAAGTGAGCAAGGGACCCACGTCTGGGCATACCCTGCCAACTTAGGGCGAACAAAGCGATACCAAAGGGGACGATGGACGGAGCGCTTGAGCTAATCAAACACTCACCCCCAGTCAACTGATCTGGGTTTAATCCATCATCATTCTTTAGCTCACTCCACCACCCCAGTTCAGACATGGCCATATGCAAATCAGTCTGACCCTGTGCCTCATGGGAACAGTCCAGCCCGAACTGCCAAGCCATGTCTTCCCTGGACCGGAAACAAGCATCCTGGGACCGGTTTCTGGCTATTCAGCCGTCATCAGCCAGGCTAGCTTGAATCCAGTGGCAAAGTGAGCAAGGGACCCACGTCTGGGCATACCCTGCGAACTTAGGGCGAACAAAGCGATACCAAAGGGGACGATGGACGGAGCGCTTGAGCTAATCAAACACTCACCCCCAGTCAACTGATCTGGGTTTAATCCATCATCATTCTTTAGCTCACTCCACCACCCCAGTTCAGACATGGCCATATGCAAATCAGTCTGACCCTGTGCCTCATGGGAACAGTCCAGCCCGAACTGCCAAGCCAGGTCCTCCCTGGACCGGAAACAAGCATCCTGGGACCGGTTTCTGGCTATTCAGCCGTCATCAGCCAGGCTAGCTTGAATCCAGTGGCAAAGTGAGCAAGGGACCCACGTCTGGGCATACCCTGCTCACTTAGGGCGAGAAAGCAAAAGACACACAATTGATGGACGGAATGCAGAACAAACCAAAACATTCACCCCCAGTCAAGAGACCTGGGTTAAATCTCTGACTCTGTCAGTTGGACCTATTTATTCATCCACCTAAAGCATCTAAATTTTGGCCCCAAATTCATATCATACATGCGCATGTTATAGCATGGGTTGACAGCATCGGTGCTTATAGCTGGCCGAGTATCTCCACCCTTCCCAATTGGCCTGGGCACAAGGCAGGGATGTCCTCTCTCTCCATTATTGTTCACCTTAGCCATCGAGCCGCTTGCGGCATGGGTTCTTCAGGATGCCCAGATCAGGGGCTTCGAATGCTCTGCAGAAGTTTCAGATCCAATAGCCCTGTACGCCAATGATGTTCTCTTCTTCATGACAGACCCTCAAAGGTCATGCCACCGAATCCTTCAAATCATGCAAATATTTGGCGAGACCTCAGGTCTTTTTATGAATGTGAATAAGTCCACATTATGGCCTCTACACGGGTCTTCCGATGAATATAGTTGGGCCACGGATCTCTCTCAGACTCAGGCCGGCATTGAAATATCTGGGGGTCTTCATAACGGACACACAGGAGGTCTCCAGGGCGCGCAATATAGACACGGTTCTCGCTAAGGTTAAAACAGAGCTAAAGTCATGGGCGGATTTGCCCCTATCCTTGTACGACCGTTCAGCAATCTATAAGATGATATCCCTCCCACGGCTCTTATATCAACTACAAAATTACCCCAACCCCATTCCGCAGATATGGTTCAGACAGATCAACTCCATGCTAAATGGGTTCCTTTGAGGGGGCGGAGCGGTCAGACTGACGCTTCACACCTGTTTTCTCTCCACTTATTGTGGGGGCATTGTGGCTGTTGACATATAGTCGTACTATGAAGCCTCTCACCTACAAGTTCCAAACAACTGGTGGTATGGCCCAAGAGATGAACCAGCATACGCCAAGGAGAGATGGCTGCTAGGGGATCCTTCCCTATACAAATATCTGTACGGATGTCCAAAAACCCAAGCTCTCTCCCCCCGGCCACTAAAGTAATGTTGACAACATGGCGACAGTCTCTTCGCCATATAGGCTGGCTGAATCGTCTCACGTATGAGGCCCGCTATGGTGTAATCGCCTCCTCCCACACTTGCAACATCTACAGGGCTTCCGCAGCTGGGACCAGATTGGGATTTCTTCATTGAGGGATGTTCTCCAAGGCACCACTCTCAAATACTTTTCAGACCTACAAGAAGTATATTCCATGCCGTGCACTCAATTTTACAGATATTTACTGTTCCCTCATGCCCTTACACTCTATCTTAGAACCCTCACGGCCCTCCCTGAATATAGCCCATTGGAAGGGAAACTCCTCATGGGAGACCTAGCGGACCATAAAATTTCCAAAATATATCAGACACTAATTACCCACAGTGCCTCCACACTGGAGACTCTTCGAGAAACCTGGCAAGCTTATATAGGTCCCATCGACAACGATGACTGGAGAGAGACTCTGGAGTCCCTCAGGGGAGCCGCAGTCCCTTCGTGCTTGCGATTGATCCAGCTTAAGTACCTACACAGAGCATCTTACACATGCCTGAGGCTTTGGAGGGCAGGACTCATCGCCTCACTAGCATGTCTACGCTGTGGGGTGGAAGAAGCCACATTCCTGCACACAGTATAGACATGCCCGGCCTTGATAAGTTCTGGAAGGGAGTGTTTCAGTGCCTGGCTGAGTTGCCAGGGTTGACCCTACACAGTACACCAAAGCTTGTGTTATTACATATCAATGAGGATGTTGGGGGTAACAGATAAAAAACGCCACCTGCTGTTTCTGGGTCTGACCTTGGCTAAACAGGACATAGCCTGCTCTTGGAAAGTAAATTACCCACCCCTGCTGGGTGTTTGGATGCGAGGATTAGATTTGCTGCATGGGGTTGGAGGAGCCTGTATTTAGAGTTGAAATACTTTATTTCGGCCAAGCGCCATAAAAGTTACCCACATTGCAAAAAAAGGGTCAGTTTGTAGTGCAATAATGTGATGTGTGTACGTTGCATTTTGGGCCCTTTTTTTTTTGCAGGCATTAGACCTACCCACATAAGTGTGGTAGTATTTTTATCGGGAGACTTGGGGGAATGCTTAGTGGTAGGAAATTTGTGGCTCTATGCAGATTACAAAAGTTTTCCTCACGGAAATGTGCGGAAAATGTGTGTTTTTACTCAAAGATTGAGATTTGCGAGGGATTCTGGGTAAAAGAACTGGTGGGAGCCACATAAGTTACCCCACCCTGGATTTCTCCAGTTGTCTAAAAGCTTCAGCCACTTCCAGTATATTACCTGCAAGAGTGACTGCAGTTGTGCTGGTCATGTTAGCTTTCAGGATCTTGGTTTTTCCCCTGTGGATGTTAAGACCAGGTTGTTCTGATGTGGCTTCCACATTGTCAGTCTTCTCTTGTATCTGTAGAGGGGAAGATGAGAGTAGGGCCAGGTCATCTGCAAAGTCCAGGTCATCAAGCTGCGTCCAAGGTGTCCACTAGATTCTTTTTCTTCTCCTTGCTGTGGATGTCTTCTTGATCCAGTCTACGGACAGCAGGAAGGGAAAATGAGAGAGTAAACAGCCCTGGCAGACGCCAGTCCTCACTTGGAATGGTTCAGTGAGTTGCCCTTCATGGGATATCTTGCACATCCTTCCCTCATAAAAGTTGCTGATGATTCTTATAATTTTATCTGGCACACAGTAGTGGCCGAGGAGTTTCCGAATGGTCTCTCTGTCCACAGTGTTGAATGAATGCTCATAGTTGGTGAAATTGACATAGAAGGTGGAGTTCCATTATATCGACTGCTCAATGATGATGCACAGTGTGACAATCTGGTCTGTGCAGGATCTATCTTTGCGGAAACCAGCTTGCTAGTCTCACGGCTGAGCATTGATTGGTTCCTTCATTCTGTTCAGTATGACTCTGTTGAACACTTTGTCCTGGGGTTGATAGAGTAGTTATCCTTCTGTAGTTTGTGCAGTTACTCAGGTAACCTGTCTGGGGGATCTTGATGAGATATTCCTCCTTTCAGTCTGATGGCACCTCTTCTTCTTCCCAGATCGTTGCAAACATGGGATTGAGCATGTCTACTGATGGTTCAATGTCTGCCTTCAGTGTCTCTGCAGGTATGCTGTCAGGTCCTGCTGCCTTCCCAAATCTTATATGTTAGCTGGCTTGCTGTATTTCATCCTTGGTTGGTCTGCTGCAGTCAACTGACAAGTCCTCTTTAGCTGGCTGTATGTCTGGTGGACACTGCAGCACAGGCTGGTTCAGCAGTTCTTCAAAGAGCTCCACTCATCTTCGGTGGTGGCAGCAGCGGTCTAGGCAGGTAAGCGAGGTGAGACAGGGCAGGGCAGGGCGGGGGGATGTTGACAGACAAAGGAATAGGAATTATTTCTTTATTTAGTTTTCCCTATTCACTCATCTGTCACCTTCCCCCCTCCCACCACGCCTGCCCCGCCCCCGCTGCCCCACCGTGCTTAACTGAATGGAATGCCACTGGTTGCTGGCCTTCGTTACTCATGATTGTCTTCCCACCTTTGTCTAAAACAGGTCTTTCTGGCTTTCCGTATCTTCTGGAGAGTTTCCATGTTATTTCATAGAGTTCTTTCAAGTTTCCTTGACTTGCTGCTCCCTGACCTTCTGTGGCAAGACCAGCGATGAATATTCACTTGTCTGCTCTTAGTCTTCTCTTTGATTTCTTGTTGGTTTTGGTGTATTCGCCTTGAGCTTTCACTTTTTTAGCTCTTGTTCAGCTGGTTTTCACTGCAGCTTTATTTTCCTTCCCTTCTTGTATTTTGTGGAGTGTCTTGGTGGAGATCCATTCTTTATGCTGTTGTTTTTTGTGACCCAGTACCGGCTGCAATGTTGATGTCACTGTTTCTTTGATCTTCTACCACTGACTTTCTACTGGGTCTCTGTCATCCTATAGTTCTTGCAGGACTTGAAACTTGTTACGGAGGGTAACTGAATATTCACTCCTTTTCTGTGCATTTTGAAGAGGGTGGTGTTCTATCACTGGCATTGGTTTGACAGTTCCATCCATGCTTTCTTCAGCTTTAGTCCTATCCTGGCTATGAAAAGATGATGGTCTGATTCCATGTTCACTCCTCTCATCATTCTCACATCCAGAAAGGACCTCGGGAACCTCTTGGATATGCAGACATGGTAAATCTGATTCTCCGTTGAATGGTCTGGTGACACCCACGTTGCCTTACAAATTATTTTGTGTGGGAATACACGACTGCCTATCACCAGACTATTCAGGGCACAGAGATCTGAGAGCCTTTCACCATTCTCTCTGGTTGCCCATGACTTTTTCATACCCAGTGTTGTCACTTCCAATCTTGGCATTGAGGTACCCCATCAGTATGATGATGTCTCTCTCAAGGCATTTCCCGATGATGTCCATCCTGGGCTCTGTTGTAAAACTGTTCTTTTTCCTCCTCTTTGCAGTAATTTGTAGGTGCATAGTACTGGATAATATTTATGTTTGAAGAACCGGAATAACCCACTCACTGGGTCTCGGCGGCGGGGGAATTGCCCAAGTCTTCCATACCCTTCATACGTAGTAAAAGGAGACACAGGAGCCTTCGTCTGCAGGAGGAACCCAGATTTATTCAAATAGCCCGGGCTATGGAACAGAGTCCCAAGCTCGTTAGAAACAAGACAGAGGAGGCTGCTGCTTTACTCCGCAGCTTACAAGCCTTTTATACTTTTTCATTCCAGTCTTTTGGCTGTTAGTCCATTGTTCAATCAGGGCAGTGTTTGCAGTTGATAACCAGGTCCAGACGGTGTTTGTAGTTGGTGACCTGATCAAGGCTTGGTACTCAAATTATTGTTCACTCAGCTTGATCAAAGCACGGTCATTCAGGTCATTGTTCAATCAGCTTGATCAAAGCACGGTCATTCAGGTCATTGTTCAATCAGCTTGATCAAAGCTCGGTCATTCAAACCATTGTCCAATCACCCTGATCAAGGCCCAGCAGTCAGACCATTGTCCAGATAACCTGATCACGGTGTCAAGGATGTTTACCAGACAGGGAGCAGGAGATGGGAAACAAATCATTTACACAGGGCGTGAGTGTCTCATGGTTTTCTGTCGAACTGCAAAGAACAGGGGGTTGGGTGTGCGACAGTTCCTGGGCAGAAATGCAGGCTGCAAGATG
Organism: Calotriton arnoldi; assembly: GCA_963921515.1. Taxonomy (NCBI): domain Eukaryota; kingdom Metazoa; phylum Chordata; class Amphibia; order Caudata; family Salamandridae; genus Calotriton; species Calotriton arnoldi. The sequence continues at coordinate 308,552 of CAWUFW010008599.1, read as the reverse complement.
GTTTTTGTCGTGTTAGTTAGAATTTCCTCAGGCATCAGCAGAAACGACCAGGTGGGTCGTGTGGAAGTGTTTGACACGAAATGGCAATGAAAAAACAATGGAGTCCTGGTACAAATGATACCGATCAGAAGAACACTTTTCCTCAGACCCTCCTTTTGCCATTGAGTGGCAAATACTTTAAGAAATGTCAATGTTCATAAGGCCATCGGTTTCTTGTTGGAGCATCATCATCATATTGGTGTTGTGAATGTTGGAGGGTGGAGGCTGGATGGTCTGGACACACATTGTACAGAGCACTGGCAGGCACTGAAAGCACAAACAGCAGGAGACCAGGACAGTTATTCCCAAGGCAAGGAAGATGAGGACCCTCCACCCCCACTGGGAAAGGAGGCCCCAGATCCAGCCTGTGAGGGACCAGTTGCCTTTATCCAGATGAATTTCGGAAGAAGGCGATGCAGACGTTGGATGGCATAGTACACTGAAGGTGCGTTGTCTGGGATGTACACGCAGCAGCTGGAGCCGATCAATTTACACACACCACCACGATCAGCAAGGAGGACGTCTAGGACCATGCGGTTCTGCAGTGTTATAAGGCGGTCCGCCTGTAGTTCTGCAGTGATGTTGGAGAGGGCACCAGCTGTTACTGTGATGGTGGCTTCAAGGACCCTGGTCAGTCCTCGTACAGCCCGACTGTTTGCCATGGGGCCCCAGAATGGAAGGAAACCTTTAAGGAAGTCCCCGGTTTCCTGGCCTGCTGTATCCTCGGCTGATATGGCGCCCCTACGTGAGCGACGCAGAGCGCCCTTCATCAACAGGTGGTAACTCCCATGGGTAGAATACGTTGGCGGAAGGAGGAAGGCCAGATAGCAGGTACCAGACCAGTTACGGGGGAGCCAAGTGTAGGCGGCAGTGCCACAGATAAAATAGGTGTTGGGGGATGCCACCAGCTTCGGAGGAGATGTAGAGTTTAAAGATTTTGTGATATTACAAGTACTGGTACCAACTTTCTTAGTCCCTAGGCCATGGATGCAGACACGGCCTTGCACATTTATGACATTCACAGTGTCTCGTTCATCGGGCAGTATCCTTCTTGTGCGGAATCTGGAAAATGTTCGTCGAGTGGTTGAGTTGAATACTACCATCTCACCGAGTTCATCTGGTGATAGTAGCGATGTGGATGAGCTGGTCGGGCAAAAAGGAGCATTGGCATGGCCAGATCTGTTCCGCCAGAAGTCATCCTGAAATGTTCCAAGGGCAGAATTGGCAGTACCATTGACAGTGTAGGCCTCCTGTATCAACATCCACCATGCAAGACAAGACCCAGAGATGGAAAAGGGGTAGGGAAAGAATGGGACAGGGTGTATCATGGAATGCGGCATCAGTCCGCAAACCCAGCAGTTGGAAATGTTCATGATCAGCTGATGATGATGCAACATTTGGATGAAGGTGTTATTGAAGAATTCTGCACGGCGGGGTAACTCGTGGGCTGGTAGCGTGTAATACTGGTGCTCTGCAGGAGTCGGGGTAGGGGTTGGTGAGGTAACAGGATGGTAGATTAGTAACAGCCAACCAAGAATAGACAGGATGAGGGAGACAAACAGCGTCACCACGGTGGCCATGAAGCATTTACTATGTCGGAGACTGACATATTGTTTCTGGATTCGAGTGTTTTGGACGGCAGCCATTGTGCTAAGCCAGGGACCTCTAGTGGCTGTCTGTGATTGGTGGTTGCTTCACTGGGCGCAGGTGCCAAGAGCCCTATGGCGTACCTTAGTCTGACACACCAGCACTACTCTCGGCCGGGGAGATCACAGCCCTACAGCCTATAGGCACTTGGCGAAGTCAAAGGCAAGCCTTTCCTCGGGGGCGCAAGTTATATCGGTCGGAAGTAGGGTCAGTATGGTCGGGAAACAATTGTTCTGGACGTTGAGCAGAGTTAAGGGAGGGTTCCACCCTTCCTTTCAGTATGCTGTCACTCTCTGCTTCCGTAGATGTAAAATGCAGTCTGGCATCGCTGAATGGGACAAACGTCGGGACTGTTTCTGTTTCTGAGTCTCCTTGTCCTTCCCTCACCCACTGATCATAGGGGAGGGGCAGAGGCACACGCCTACAGTGGGACGAATGCACCCAATTCTTCCGACCTTCTACTTTCACGGCGGTGCGGGTGGCCAGCAACACCTGACGGGGCTGTGTCCAGCGGGGTTCGAGGCTCTTAGTCCGTTGAAAATTCCTCACTAAGACCCAATCTCCAGGTTGGATAACGTGTCCTGGGCCCTCGCTTTTGTCAGGTATGGCCTCATGCACCTGGTGATAAAGAGTACGAAAGGTATTAGTTAGACTGTACAGGTAATCAGTTAATACAGGGTATTCAACATCAGACAGTTTCTTAGGCCGCGGGACACCCCATACATTGGCAGGCCTCCCGAACACAATCTCATGGGGGGATAGCCCTATCCTGGTGTGGGCTGTTGTTCTTGTAGACAATAGGGCCAAGGGCAGAGCATCAACCCAAGTGACACCTGTCTCGGCTACTATTTTGGCCATTTTAGTTTTTAGGATGCCATTGTACACCTCCACTAGACCTGCTGACTGGGGGTGGTTAGCTGCATGAAATTTTTGTTTTATACCCAATGCTGTACAGATATATTCCATAATTTGAGCCGTAAAGTGTGTCCCGTTGTCACTCCAGACCAAGCGGGGCAAACCGAATCGTGGGAGGTACTCTTTTAATAGCATTTTGGCGGTAGTGATAGCGGTGCAGTCTTTGACGGGGTAGGCCTCCACCCATCGGCTGAAGGTACAGACCACCACTAGGACATATTTTAAATTGTTACATCGGTCCATCTGGATGTAATCTATTTGGAGGACTTCAAAAGGGAAGGTAGGAGGAGAGAATCCTCCCTTAGGAGTAACTGTGCCTTTTCCTGGGTTATACATTAGGCAAATCATGCATGTTTTAACCAGCTTTTCAGCATATGTTGGTATCTTAGAGTTGTACCATGTAGGTTCCAACAGTTTACATATCCCTTTTGCACTAATGTGAGCAGGACCATGGGCCATCGTAACTACTGGTAGCACATGACTGTCAGGTAACATCCATTGTCTTTCCATAGTCGTGCGGACCCAGCAACCATCAATTCCCTCCTTTGCTAATTGCTCCTTCCACACCCGTAGTTCCTCAGGAGTAGTATGGGACTGAATATCGATCACACTCTGTACTGTGTTTTCAACCATGCCCTCGTCTGCCACCCACCTAGCGGGACCTCCTACATACATTCCTTCTCTTTTTCTAAGAGCTGTTTGTCTGGCCGTCTGGTCAGACAGGGCATTGCCTTTCCCAACATCATCTGTCACTTTCTTATGGGCCTTACATTTTATAATGGCCACCTTTCTGGGGAGTGTCAGGGAGTCTACCAATCGGTGAATTTGGGGGCCATGTTGAATCTTGGTCCCATGGGAAGGAAGGAAATTCCTTTCTTTCCATAACCTCCCGAAGTTGTGGGCCACCCCGAAGGAATATTGGCTGTCAGTATAAATATTTACCGTCATCCCTTTGCTTAACTCACAGGCTCTAGTGAGGGCCACTAATTCTGCTGCTTGAGCAGAGCACTGCGGAATCTGAGCTGTTTCTACTACTTGTCCTAATGTCGTGAGGGCATAGGCGGCTGAGGTGTTACCATCTGGCCCTCTGAGACATGATCCGTCCACATATAGTGTACCTTCTGGTTCTGCTATCGGGGTATCCTGTAAGTCAACCCGTCCCTTCGTCTCCTCCTCTGTCCTTAATATGCAGTCATGTGGGTCTAAGCGGGCATCCTGAGTATCCAGTGGGAGTAATGTTGCGGGGTTCAGTACAGTGCATCTCTTGATGTTAATGTGGCTGGAAAAGAGTGTCAGTTCATATCCTGTGAGTCGTGCGCTAGTGAGGTACTGTGTCTTGGTGTTATTAAGGAGGGTATCTACAGAATGGGGGACCATCAGAGTCAGGGGGAGTTCATGACGATCCCCGCACTCTGACGGACCATGAGGGCGGCCGCAGCGGTCGCCCGTAGGCATCCTGGGAGAGCCCTTGCAACAGGATCTAAGGTGGCTGAAAAATAGGCACATGGCCGATGGTGACCTCCGAACATCTGGGTCAAGACAGCGCATGCACAGCCGTCTGTCTCATGTACAAAAAGAAAAAATTGCTTGCTATAATCAGGAGTACCGAGGACTGGAGCAGTACACAGAGCCCTCTTTAAATCTTGGAAGGCCTGCGCATGCTCTCTAGTCCATGGAAAGGAACTGTCTGATATGTCTTTAGTGGTGAGGGCAAGAAGAGGTTTGACCATGGCCGAAAAGTTGGAAATCCACTGTCTACAGTATGAGGTTAGGCCTATGAAGGCTCGCACCTGCTTTTGTGTTCGTGGGGCCGTCATAGCATTGATAATGGCTACACGATCAGCGGTGAGCTGTCTTCCCTCCTTCGAGAGGAGATGACCTAAATAGGTCACCTTCTCTTGACAAAACTGAAGCTTTTTTAAAGAGACTTTGTGATTATGGAGGGCAAGGTGGCGTAACAAACAGAGAGTAGCTTCTTTACATGATGGGGCAGAATTTGCAGCAATGAGGAGGTCATCTACATATTGTAATAGTGTGGAGTTATCAGGGAGTTCCAAGGAATCTAGTTGACTTTTGAGGGCTTGACTATAGATACTGGGGCTCTCGGTGAAACCTTGAGGGGCGCGGCAGAATCTAAAGCTTCGCCCACCAAGGGAGAAACCAAAAAAATGTCTGCTGTCAGGATGTATAGGAATGCTGAAAAAAGCATTCTTCAGGTCTATGACAGAAAAGTGCGTTGCGTCAGAAGGGACCATCGTTAAGAGGGCTGTAATGTCGGGGACAACAGGATATTGGGAGATTGTTATTTTGTTAAGGGCTCTCAGGTCAATCACGAATCTGTATATTTTAGGGGAGAGAGCATCTCCATTGGTCTTTTTAAGAACGGGAATAATGGGACTGTTACAGATATTGCCACGTGTTTCCTCCACTACGCCCTTGTCCATTAATTCAGATATTATTGTTAAAAGGGCCATTTCTCCTTCCGCGGGTAGTCGATACTGCCGGAGGCGGGGAGAAGTGCACCTGGCTCGATGCGTACCACATGAGGGGATATGTTGAGACACCCTACATCAGTGTCTGATGATGCCCAGAGGGAGGAAGGTAAAAACTGCAATTCTGGTGGGAGGGGACCAGACAGATACATATAGGAAGCTGCGGTGGGAGAAATTGTTAGGGATACACCTTGGGGACTACATGATATGGTCGCATACAGAGCTTTCAGTAAATCCATGCCTAACAAGTTTTCACTGCAACCTGTAGTAAGGACCAAGGGAGCGTCAACATGTGCAGGGCCAATATCGAGAGGGAGGGGTTCAGAGACAGGGCTCGTCACAGGTGTTCCTGCAAAACCCACGGAGACATTTATTTTGCCAGAAAGGGGTGCCTCCGGGACTGACAGACGTGCAATAGAAGACCTGGTGGCCCCAGTATCCAAAAGAAAATTCTGATCGTTCCCCACAACTGACATTTGAACATACGGGCCCCTTTGATCCACTGGAATTTGCACTCTGGTAATACCCCTTTCCTGGCTGTCCTATGCTTGGTAGGACCCTATCTCATCAACTTCGTCATAATCATCATTGTAATAAGTGCGTGTTGCTTCGTACCCATCAAACCTATTGGCCGGGCGCGGCCGGACGGGAACGTGATCCCTGGGCCTACTTTCTTTATCCTGTGGATGGGGCGGGCCATGGTCCCTAGTCGGCCTTCCCTCCCTGGGAGCGCGAGGCCGAGTCTTCCCTGTTCGGATGTTTTCAGCTAACACGGGACACTCGTCTATCCAATGGCCGTACCCCTTACAATAAGCACACTGATCTGTTTGGAGGGCTCCCGTATGTTGAGGGCTGGAGGGGGTAGACTGGCGAGCCCTCGGAGGGTGTTGGGGTTGAGGTCTGAAATTCCCGCGGGCATCGGGACCTCGGGGAGGGTAAGCCTGCTGCAGAAGTGCCTTAGTCTTAAGATCCCTAACCTTCTTACTTTCCTTGTCTCTATCTTCATTCTCCCTATTCTCATGATATTGTGCCATAGCCAAGATACCAGTGATAGTTTGGGCAGACCACGTACTTTCAACTTTCTTAAGCCTGGTGGAAATCTCAGGAAGCAAGTTGCTGACAAACTTATCGACAAACACTGGGCCAGAACCTGGGGTCCGGGGATCCAAACCACTATGTCCCTTGTATTCTGTCTCAAAACGGGTAAAGAAGTCAGCCACATTCTCATCTTTTCGCTGCCTACAGGCGTTTATTTTATCCCAGTTAATGACAGTTTCCGGCAAAAGTGTTTTCATAAACGTTATTATTTTACCGGGCAAAGTCAGGATGGCAGCTTCTGGTTTAGTCCCTCCTACCCTTGCTTCTTCCATAGCCTCTAGGTCAGCCCATTTACCTCCCAACGCCACTTCATGATCAGTATGTCGAATCTTGTCCCAAATTTCAGTGGGGACAACCGTACCAAAAAGTAAATCTATATCCTCAAGAACGAGAGTACCTGCAGATATAATCTGACCTAATTCTCTGTAAAAGGCAGCCGGATTCTTCCGGGGATCTGGTAATTGTTCTTTTAACTGCATTACTTCTGACCTTTTCCAAGGAACATGAACCCAAAGCCTGCGCCAGTGTGCCTCAACAGCCCCTCGGCCATTATTTTGGGCATCGGTAAGTGCGTTAACAAAGACAGGGGCCGCCTCTCTCATTGGCATAGCTGTTTCTAGAGGGGTGTTGGAAAAAGCGGTCATATCACGGTAAGCCATTAAAGCAGACACAGCACCAAACATCCCCTCTCCCTGAACATCGCCTCTTCTTATTTGTGACCTAAGGTCCATTAATCCAGTGGGTATCTGCATAAGCGCATTCTCAAATTTTTGCATGACCAGCGTACACATGTATTCAGCCCAGGTGGTCTGTTCCATAATCGTCCACTGGGAAAAGGTGGACCATATGTCTTTAAAGGCATAAATATTCCCGTTCTTTATCCAACATTCACACTGTTGCTTCTGTAGGTCATTTTCTCGAAGGGACGAAAAGCTGACTGCAGAGCGCAAGAAGGCCAGTCGGGGGGAATTGAACATTTTATATAAATCCTGCTTAACTGTAAACCACGGGGAAGTAGGAAAAGGGCGGGTAGGGGTAAAGCCGCAGGGGTTGGGCGGATGGAGACTTGTTGTCATTCCCGCAGTGAGGACAGGGTTAGCGGGCGTGGTCGGTGTCATAGGAAAAATCGGGAGGGTTGGTGTGACAGGAAGAACAGTAGGAGGGGCAGTGGGGGCAGGAGTGGGCGGTGGCGGGGGGACATGTGGGGTGTGAGGCGTCAGGGCAGGGTACATTGGGGCATATGCAGGAGGGCTTTCTAGCATGGTATCAAGTAAGGAATCACCTTCTTCTCCCCCATCCATATGGCCCTTTCTTTTCTCCTCACGAGCTGGATAGCATTTTTGTACCCGGGCCCCATGCTCCCTGTTGGCTATTTCTACCGATTTTGTCATTTGATTTTGTAAATTTACTCTGGCGTGGTCGGCCATTGACATGCGTTCCTGTTTTCTTTCTTGAGCCTTCTGCTTTCTAGCTCTCTGCTCTATCTCTTTCCTCCAAAATCGGACAGATTCAAACATAGACGGGCGCGTTTTTCTTTTCATTAATTGTTCCTCTAAGTTGGCGAGAACTTGGGAATTAAAGGAGCCGAAAAGTGGCCACTGTAATTCCGCGTTACTTTGTTTCGTATATTTTACCCAGAATGAGGAAAACATTATGGCAGAAGGGCCATGTTTAACATACATCGTATGGCCAGGGGTCCCTTCTGGAGGAAGCGGACAAGCCGCCTCCAGCTGGGAGTCCTGCGTACACATACAACAACATAATTTCTTGAACTTACTACTGACTGGCATGCTTGTAAATAGGTAACAGACACCGGTGGGTTTTAAAATTCACCTCGCCTGCTTGGCTTTTGCAAAGGTCAATAACAGCAGAATCATACAGACTTGGTGGGTGATCAGTCCACCCTTACCTTACAGGGGTAGTTCTCTTCTGCAGACGTAGGGCTGTGTCCTGCTCCAGAAATTATTTGCTAGGGGACTCCAGCGAGGACGTGGTCATGTGGCCCAGACCGGGTGGGGAGGAACAGCGGGCGAGTCGTTCGGCTTACCGGATTGCAAGAATCCCTCGGGTAGGGCGCCTCCGTCGGAGTCTCTCCGTGTACCTCCTCACATCCACCGGGCCTGACCTTCGTACTCGTGGAGTCCCTGTTCGGGCGCCATTTGAAGAACCGGAATAACCCACTCACTGGGTCTCGGCGGCGGGGGAATTGCCCAAGTCTTCCATACCCTTCATACGTAGTAAAAGGAGACACAGGAGCCTTCGTCTGCAGGAGGAACCCAGATTTATTCAAATAGCCCGGGCTATGGAACAGAGTCCCAAGCTCGTTAGAAACAAGACAGAGGAGGCTGCTGCTTTACTCCGCAGCTTACAAGCCTTTTATACTTTTTCATTCCAGTCTTTTGGCTGTTAGTCCATTGTTCAATCAGGGCAGTGTTTGCAGTTGATAACCAGGTCCAGACGGTGTTTGTAGTTGGTGACCTGATCAAGGCTTGGTACTCAAATTATTGTTCACTCAGCTTGATCAAAGCACGGTCATTCAGGTCATTGTTCAATCAGCTTGATCAAAGCACGGTCATTCAGGTCATTGTTCAATCAGCTTGATCAAAGCTCGGTCATTCAAACCATTGTCCAATCACCCTGATCAAGGCCCAGCAGTCAGACCATTGTCCAGATAACCTGATCACGGTGTCAAGGATGTTTACCAGGCAGGGAGCAGGAGATGGGAAACAAATCATTTACACAGGGCGTGAGTGTCTCATGGTTTTCTGTCGAACTGCAAAGAACAGGGGGGTTGGGTGTGCGACAGTTCCTGGGCAGAAATGCAGGCTGCAAGATGGTTTTTGTCGTGTTAGTTAGAATTTCCTCAGGCATCAGCAGAAACGACCAGGTGGGTCGTGTGGAAGTGTTTGACACGAAATGACAATGAAAAAACAATGGAGTCCTGGTACAAATGATACCGATCAGAAGAACACTTTTCCTCATGTTAATACTCTTTTTCTTTGTGCAGAAGGTTCCTATGATGATTCTGGGACCGTCGACTTCCCATACAATCTGTTGGTTTGCTGGCGTTAGCATCAGCACTACTCCCTTAGAATGCTGGACGTTCTCTTCCACATGTCCAGAATACAGCACCATTCTTCCTGGAGCCAGCCTTTTCTGTCCTCACTGTGTCCATCTGGTCTTGCTGATGCCAAGCAGGGCAAGGTTGAATTTTTTCATCATCGTTGCCAGTTGGGCTGCCTTGCCTGTCTCGTACATGGTCCTCATGCTCCATGTCTTGATGATGATGGTCCTGGTTGAAAGCAGGTGGATTGATTTTGTGGCTCCCAGGGATCTCTGACTTTAACCACAAGGCGTCATAGTTCTCCATGAAGGAGATTCCTTTCTCCCTAAGTCTGGGATGTCTTTTGGTTGACATTTCTGTAGCTAGGATTTTTTTACATGGAGGGGTAGCTAGCTCCTCGCATAATCCTCTTCCTTTTGCAGCTAGGTTTAGGACTGGCCACGGCAAAGTTGCCGGCTGAGCTATGGCCCAAAGTTCACAGCTACCCACTTTGCAAAAAAAGGTCAGTTTTGAGTGAAAAATGTTTATTGTCCATGTTGCGTTTTAGCCCGTTTCCTGTTGCATGGACTAGGCCTACCCATACAAGTGAGGTAGCATTTTCTATCAGGAGACTTGAGGCAATGCTAGGTAGAAAGAAATTTGTGACTCCGCACAGATTCCAGATATTAGCTGATTGTGATTTGAGATCTTTTATAGACACTTTTGATTTTTGCATTTTACGAGAAACTGGGCATTTGAGGAATATTAGAGAGTGGGTTACAAAAATTTCCAAGCCCTGGCTGAGAAGAGAGGGATGGGCAGACCTTCAGGGGCATTGTGTGTGCGGGCACAAACATTCTCTTGTGTGACCTAAGGCAAATTCCAACTGACTCAACAGTTTTGCTAGCTAGTAAGATAATTTTACAGAATCATAAGCTTACTCTTTTATTCAATATTTATAATAGAAATATCAATAAGTCCATTCAATTAGATAGTTTGTATCTGCTCGATACCCTACTTAAAGCCATTGACCCCTCTGGGTTTATTAGCGAGGTGGAAAAAGATGAAGACGCACATTGGGGTGTCCCCCAACTGACTGCCTCTTACAAAACCCACTTTACTATGCCAGCCCTGCAACATAGTGATAATTCTCTAAGGGCCCATCTTATATACTCTGTCACAACAGTGACAAAGCATCCTTACTGCTGAGATCATTTATATGCAGGCAGAGGATTGGTGTAACCATGGTGGAGACTTCTCTGTCTCCGGCATGGTTGGACCCCTCTGACAGCTCGACAGAGTAAGGGCTGTCAGAGAATTGGCTACATGTCTGCCTGCCCAATTAGGATGGGCTGACATATAACCATTTTTTTTTTGCTGTCTGTCACCACCAGGCAAACCCTGGCAGTGAGGGACAGTAAACACAAAAAAAGCCCCCTCACAATAGGAGATGACTCCTGTGAGTCAAAGTAGCGATGTTCTAGGGATCGCAATACTAAATTGGCTAATCCACGAACTGATCCCTAATTACTCCCGATATTGGGATTTGAGAACATGGTCCGAAATGTTTTTAAAGTGCATTAAGAGTGCTATGCAAGATAATCTAGAATTTTTTTTATAGACTGCAACATACGTTAGATAAACTCGGAACAAAGGTGCGGAAATAATTTTAAATCTGTATTAATAAAGTTATATAAGCCTAAGTAGCTAACATTTTAAATATTGCGATGTAGGATTGATTAACTTTCACTCTCACTCTGATTACTCTCGGTATTGGGATTTGAAAACAAAGATGCTAAAATGCTTTTTTAATTGCATTATGAACATTGTGTGGGACAAACAAGCACATGTTTTAGTGACCTATTTTTAAGGATTAACACATTTTTACTTTAACTTTTATGGAAATATTGATTTTTATTACTGTGCAAACGATGCATTTAAAAAGAAAAATGCTGTTGATGGACTGTCGTCTATCCGAGCTGAAAAGAGAATAAAAGACAAGCATTGGTAATGCCAATAGGTCTCACTTTAAATGAATGTTGTATGTTAATGTGAAGCATTACAAGTAAATAGCATGGAAATAGATATATATTCATGTGGAAGTAAATGACTATAGAATTATAGTGGAGTTGACTAAAAGGTCAGGTGACAGTTGCACTGCCAAGCCAGACCTAAAAATCCATGTAGGTTAATGGCTGTCCTCCTCCCATCTGTGCTTCTGTCAGGGAAAAAACAAAATTAATTATCTAGTTATCTACGACACTTTGATAAACAATTGCGTTCATAGTCAAAGGCCATGTTTTCATTTTCTCCTTTCTGAAATATTGTTTTTTCTTTGCACAGTTACTCTTATTGTAGTAGTTATGTTCACATATTGCTATCTCTTGTCTCTGAAAGCAACAGGATGGGCTAGATCTATTAACACTGTGCAATTATGCAAAGTCTTCAAAAGTGACACAAACTGGTTTGGTATTGACTTTTCTTAAATAACACAAAGTAGTGCTAGATGCTACTTTGTACCAAGGGGGGTTTCCATGCGTGGTACAAGGGTGTTCCCATGCTACCATCCATGATTTTTATGTGAACCCCTGGCTACTAACATTTGTATACAGGTCTTTGTGCAAAAAATGCCCCTCCTCGGGCCAGGTGTAAACTAGGAGAAAAGTGTTTTTCTCCAAACCTGTCACATTTTGCAGATGTGTTGCACTCTACAGGACCTGTACAAAGTGGGGACATTTTAAGGTTAGTCAAACCATTTTGTTTTCTACTTCCAGTGCAAATTCAATGCTCGACTCATGCACACACCTTTAAATTATAGTGAAAAGGTGTGTGCATGCTGCAAGGGAGCAAAACTGTCCACCATGCTTGTGAGGAGATGTGCAGTGCCATATCTAAATTGATATGGCACTGTCTTGCTTTTTTCCATATCACACAACATGGTGCAGTATCAATGTAGCAGACAATGGAAAGCCACTCAAAACGCTCGAATTTAAGATTCACAGAAATTCCTGAAGGAAGTGAGCCACAGGGCGAAATACAGTCTATCCCATTACTCATGAATATGTTAATCAAGAAACATATTCTACCTTCAGCTCCAGAGGATTTGACGTTTATGGGGGCATGGAGTACCCTTTCACCAAAATCCAGATGCCAAATATCCACTAACTATCTTGGTCAACTTTTTGGATTTTCAGATTAAAGAGCAAGTACTCTCTAGAACTATCCAGCACTATCTTTTACTGGCTTTTAAAATATGACTCTGAACATTTTCTCAGATCTATCAGTGGCCTCAGCATGGTGCAGGAAGGCCTTTCAAGAGTTGATACATGAGTTTAGGCATAAACAGTGCAACCTACCAAACTAAGGGGGATATTCACAAGGACTTATCTCCAAGTTATCGCCAACTTAACGCAACAAAAGTGGTGACAGATTTAACACCCCATTCACAAGCGGTTGCAAACTGCAGACAACGCAAGTATTCCCGCGATAACTGCCTCAACATTTACCTCCACGGGTGACCCCACCAACTAACCCTAATGAGATGCAGAGTAGGCGTTCCCGTGCAAAAACACACCAAAACACCACTACACCACTTTCACAACAAACTGCCAGATCTGCGATGCGAACCAAAAACAGGCGGTAAGCCGCGGTAGCAGCAGGGAATTAACACCTGCCTTTTGCTGGTGTTGAGCAGGACGTCTACCTTCAGCATGAAAGGGAGCCCAGGCCAGAGCCACATCTGAAGACCCACAGATGCCGTGGAGACAATGATCATGCAGCTCGGAGACCCATGAGGGCCACAACACCCACCGCCACCACCCCCAGGACCCAGGCCCCCCCCGGACAAACACATACCGTGCACGACACAAGAGCCACAAAAAGCACCTGACGTCGCACAATGACAAACAGAAACACACATGTGTGGTCAGAAGAACGAGAAACAGTACCTCATCATTGAAGTAACAACCAAAAATTTTATTGAATACAACACAAAACACCAATGCGGAAGACTCCTGCCGGGTCCGTCCGGGACAATCATGATGTCACAGCCTGGAAAATAAAGCACAAAATCAGAACGTGTGTCATGCGCACATCAAAGGAGCGAGAAACAGAGAAGGAAAGAAAGGCAGAGAGAGAAAGAGAGAGAGAAATTAAGAAAGGGAGAGAGACAGAGAAATGAAGAGAGGGAGAGAGAGTGAGAGAAGGAAAGGAAGGGAGAGGGAGAGGGAGAGAGAAGGAAAGGAAGGGAGAGAGAGAGAGAGAGAAATTAAGAGAGGGAGAGAGAGAGAGAGAGAAATGAAGAGAGGGAGAGAGAGAGAGTGAGAGAGAAGGAAAGGAAGGGAGAGAGAGAGAGAGAGAAGGAAAGGAAGGGAGAGGGAGAGTGAAATGAAGAGAGAGAAAGAGAGAGAGAAAAGGAAGGACACTGCTGCCCCCGCGCACCCAGGCACCACTGCTCACTTGCTGCCACCGGTGTGTCTCCAACCAAGTGCCGGGATACACTGCAAGCCACCAGGTCTGCAAGCTGTAATCGAGGCAAGAGTCAATCATGTCCATCCCACTGCACAAGGCAACAACGCCTGTCCGCCCCTGCGCACACATGCAGCCGCACCGTACCCCCTCCCGCCAGCCAGTGCTGGCTGTCCGCCCTTGCGCACCCAGGCCCTTCTGCTCACCTTTCGCCAATGGTGTGTCCACCAGTGGGCACACCACGTGCCTGTGCAAGCTCCAGGCCCCGGTCCCGCCACCATGGCATGCTCCACATCATGCGGACCCGCACCCCGGCCCAGCAGGTTCCACACCTGGCGCTGAGTCCTGAGGCATCAATGGCAGAGACCACATCGATGCACACGTCATCATCGCAGGCTGCACACCCGCTCAGCAATTTCGGTGCCTCTAACCATGTGCAACCCCAGTCAGCGCCACGTGGTGGTAGGCCCGTGACGGCCGCAAGGCTTCGGGTGCCACTAACCCTGTGCAACCCCAGTCAGCGCCATGTGGTGGAAGGCCCATGCGGCCGCAAGGCCTCAGGTGCCACTAACCCTGTGCGCAACAACTCATGGGCCCTTCATGATTGAGCCCGGTGGTACGTCCGTCATCCAGTCACCTCCGGCAGTGGGGAATGTGACATTGCCCCTTATATACTCGGGGTCACATGGCCTGTGACGCCTGCGCTGGATGGGTGTGGTGTGTGTGCAAACCTGCCCTCAGGGAGTGGCCGCGACATGCTGACAACTAGACCAGCGACCTGCAGACCACTAGCGTGTAAACCTGTGACATGTGGTTATGTGCCCCCCCCTCGGAGCGTAAGCGGAGTGGTCTGTCCTGGCATACGCCGGACCAGCGCAGGGCTTGCAACAATGACTCGGGGGCTCTGGGTGTGGTGCAGTCCATGTCCGGACAAGGAAGTGACTAATGCATGTGTCCCTGTTGTGGTGTCTACGGCACTCGCAACGCAATCGGTAACGTAGCACACTGTGACTGGAATCCCACTAGATGAGCATCATTGACGTTAGGAGGAATCACTGACCCTACATGCATCCTCACATTCATACTGGAATGATGAAAGACATGACACAGCAGTGCGTTACTGAATGTTTATTGCACATCCAGTGGAGTTTAGCAGCTGGAGCAGTACAGGGCCATGCCAACCCCACTTCGCAATATGGGCCCGTGGAGGACCAGCCAGAGTCCATCGGGGAATGACAAGTAGAAAGGATGAGGAAGAGTACAGTCCGCAGTCTGGTCGCCGTGTCATTGGTCACCAAACAGGATATGGAAGTCCATGTCGCGGTCCAATGTGAGTGCCGCAGAGTGTATCGCGGGTCAGTGGGAGGTCATGGGGCCACATGCGGCACCAAGGAGCAACAGGCCAGGTGGCGGAAATGAATGCTAGTGCCTCCTTCTGATCCCAAAGCCAGCCACGTCCTCGTCCTCGGATGTGTGCCCTGCCCCACCTGTGGGTGGTGCTGTTCTGGCTGCAGCACTGTGTGCCACTGACACATCACGGGCCGGAGGTGGATTGTCGGCTGCACTGTGTGGCAGTGACACATCAGGTGCCGGAGTGGAAACGTCTGCCGCACTGTGAGGCACGGACACACCAGGGGGCGGAGATGTGGATGGTGTAGGGGCAGCAGCATTCATCCGCGCCATGCCTTGTGGCAGCCATGCCATGATGAGGACATGCAGGGCATGGTAGATCCCAGCTAAATTTCGCTGATGTGCAGCGGTGGCTGCCATACTTTCCGCCTCCATCCGCACCATGCCCTCCATGAGCCTCCGCATGTATGCCATCTCACGGCTGAGATCGCTGGAGCCACTCTGAGCGGACAGGTGTTCTTGTCTCCGAGTCATGACTCCAGCGATGTCAGCCAGGGCTCGTTGGAGACCATGGAGCGGCGTGTGGGTGTCCGTTAGGGACTGGAGGTGGTCCCTGATGGGACTCAGACACCCATGGATGGTGTCCAGTTTGGTAGCCATGAGGTCAAACCCCACCCGCACCTGCTCAGCCATCTCCCTCTGGACCTTCAACACACGGCGTTGGAAGGCCATGTGTTGTTCGTGGGGGTCTTGGGAGACAGCCGGGGTTGTGGGTGCCTCCTGCTGGGTGGTTTGTGGAGTGGGTGGGGTCTCCTCGATGCAGCTGGGCTGTCCTGGTCCTGGAGGTAATTTGCGGATGAGTTCCATGATGTCTTGAAGGGCTTGGGTGTCGATGCTGGTGGTGTCCTCCTCGTCATGAGTGAAGAGTGGCTGGGACTGCTCTGCAGGTGGCGTTGATGGTGCCCCTGCAATGTGAAGGGGAGATGCTGTGTTACAATGTGTCCTCATGTATGTGGCCGCATGGTACATGTTGACATTCAGACAGCATGGCAATGTACATTGTGACAGTGTGTAGATCAGGGCCAATATCCAGAGTCATTGTGGGTGTGCACTGTGCTCTGCTTGATTGTGCATGTGTGCCATTGTGGCCATTTCCCCCCGTCCCCCCAGTACCTGGTGGTTACTCACCCTGTTGCTGTGGTGTTGTGTCATGTCGAGCAGTGTCCGGTCCCCCGACTCCTGCCACGGTCTCCACACTGATGACTGTCGACACCAGCTCCTCCATGTCATCCAGCTCCAGCTGTGGCGCTGGGCTCCCACCTCCAGTCTGCATTGCTGCCTTCTGGTTGCCTGCGAGTTTCTCCTTGGTCTTGCGCTTGATGTTAATCCATCGCCTCTTGACCTCGTCCATTGACCTCTTGTGCTCTCCGACGGCATTCACCTTGTCCACGATGGCCCGCCATAATCCATTTTTGGTGCCAAATGACACATTGGAGGCGACGAACAGTTGTTGATGGTGTTCTATCACCTCCGTGACCAGGATCCTATTCTCCTGCGGACTAAACTTTGTCTTCCTCTTCTTCTTGTCCTTGCCCTTCCCTGTCACCGAGGTCCCAGGCTGGTCGTCCGGGGTGCTTGTGGGGTTGCGCTCGTCCTCTGCGCCTGCTCCGGCTGCCTCCATTGTGCTTCGGTGTTGGTCATTTTGTGTTTTTTCTCCTTTTGTAGTGATTTTCCCGCCTGATGTGTGTGTATGGCAGGCCTGGCGCTGCTTATCGCTGATTTCCTCATCGTGAATGGGCTCATCGCACGTTTTTTGGTGTTGGGGTTTGTGTTTTTATCTCCGTCGCGGTGGTTGTATCGCGGACATTGGCCACGTTTTCAGGAGACTATTGCATGGTACCGCTGCATTGTGAATTCCACGTTAACACTGGGTTATTTTCCCGCGATAGACTGCGATGTGCAAAGTTTCATTAACATTTTTTGGAGATGCTTAGCGCACGTTCTTGTGAATATCCCCCTAAAAGTGTTATAGAAAGGCCAATTTAGGCTGTTTACATCCTTGGCAGAAGTGCAAGCTTTCCTAAAATAAATTAAAAGTTGAAAATATGGCTAAGCATGAAAGCAATGAGGAATAGGGGTAGGGCCGGGAGGAACTGGGTTAGGTGGGCATTGGATGCGATTCCATGGCATCCTTAGAGATGGGTTTTCCACGAGGTGGGATTGAAGGGGGTTACCACAGCATGGGATGGGAGGAGGGGGTGGGGTTGCAGATAAAAACGAGTAGGTGAAAAGCAGACCACGTTGGTTCATTTTTTGTGTGTGCTGTTTTTGTTCCTGTTTTTTCTAGCTGCTCAGTCCTTAGGTTCGGTGGTGCTCGAAAAAAATTTAGAAGCAAAGATTGAAATCTATTGCTATAACAAATGTGTAGTTTTAAAATAATCTCGTGCAATGTTAATGGATTGCTGAATCATAAAGAAGCAGGGCTTATCCTAAATTGGTTTTCATCCTTTTCGCCTCAGATTTTATTTATTCAGGAAAATCATTTTAAGACAAATACTCCTAGAATATCCTTACCCAAAAAAATTACTCAAGCTTATTTTGGCTGTTCGTGGGGTGGGTATAATATTTTCTAACTTCCAGAAGGGTGAGGTTCAACAAATCATCCGAGATTTCTAGGTTGATGGATATGGTTAAAGGTTAAGGTCGATGGGTCAGTGATAAATCTTTTAAACTATTTTGGTCTTATATAAGATGAAGTTCAGGCCCTACAGCAAATTTACGATATATTAATTTCATCGCAAGGGTCTATTATATTGGGTGGGGATTTTAACTATATTCAAAATATTAGGCTCAATACTTCAAATAAATCTAAGAAGCAACTAAACCCTAAAACACCTAAGTTGATTAGTAGGTTGAAACAGGATTTGGCCCTTTTAGCTCTATGGCGTCAAGGCCATCCAGGCCATCTACAATACACCTGTTATTCCTCTAGGTTCAAGACGGCTTCACGTATAGATTTTGTTTGTGGATAAATGGCTGGTAAGAGTGGAGTCAGAAATAATCAAATTAGATGGACTTGGGGTGAAATATAATCAGCGCTGGCACTTTGATAAATCTTTACTTGAAGATTTGGACTGGATCAAAGAAATGCAGCTGTTTCTGAAAAAAAATTGGGAAATGAATGAGAAATGAGCTTTGATAATCTCTCTTTGGGAGTATTTCAAAGCAGCATTCAGAGGCCAGGTTGTTAGCTATAAGGCTCTGGTTAATAAAGAACAAGCTCATAAAATTCAGACATTACTGGCAGATGTAGAGAATTCAAGGTATAAGGTAAATATGGCTATCTCGGAAAGTCAGAAAATGGCTTCTCAGCAGGATTTAGCCATAGCCAAAGAATGACTGAAAGAATATTTAAAATTGGGGGAAATTACAGGCAGTAAGGCTTACAAACAAAGTCTATGAGGAAAGTCAACATACAGGGAGATATTTGGCTCAGGCTACTAAGGTGCAAAGTAGTAGAAATGCAATTGTTCAGGTCAGGGATCCCGAAATGGGGGTAGTTGAAGATTCTAAGCATTTTAAAGTATCTATGAGGAAGCACAGGATATTGATCTTTAATTGTTTTCACAATATTTCAAATCTCTACAAATACCTTGCATTTCTAATATTTAGAGGGATTTCCTTATGGAGCGTATTACACAAGAAGAAGTTAGTAATACACTAAAAAGTATGGCCAATGCGAAAGCCGCAGGAAATGATGGATTACCTGTAGAAGTCGATAAGACCTTCCAGTCACTGGTTCTACCTTTTTTGATAACATTTTGTAATCAAATAGATGATGGTGAGGTTGTATCAATAAAGTTTAAGGAAGCTGTGGTGGTATGTTTTTAAAGAAAGGCAAGGATCGCCCTATCAGTATACTAAACGCAGATTCTAAATTAGTTACAAAAATATGGGCAACAAGATTGGACCCGTGCGCACACCAGGTGGTCAACTTGGATCAAACAGGTTTTTTACCTCATAGATTAATGGCTGCTAATACTCGTTTTTTAGCACAAGCAATAGATTACCTGTTGGTCAGCAAGGTCAAGGCGGCTATCCTAATGTTTGATGCGGAAAAAGTATTTTACCTCGTTGGCTGGCAGGCTTTATTTTTTATACTACAAAAATTCAGCTTTCCCATACAATTGGTCAATATGCTACGAGAGCTTTATGCAGGATCAGAGGCAAAAATTGTAATTAATAAAGAAGAGACAGAAGTAGTAAGGATCAGACGCGGGACCAGGCAGGGATGCCCGTTGTCCTCTCGCTTGTTTTCGTTATTTATAGAACCTCTCTCAATAAAAATCTGTAGCAATTCAGAGGTTGTATCTCCCCTAAATAGGATGCCCAAGATCAAATTGTTTGCGGATTAAATTATCCTATATTTATTAGCAAATACGTTAAACAACCAAAATGCTTTTGATGAAATACAAATGTTCACACAGATAGGGGCTACAGGCTAAATCAAGCCAAGACTGAGATTTTGATGTTTAATGCTAAAGCTGAGTGTCTCCCACTGCCCCTACAATGGATATCACACAAACCTATTAGATATCAGGGAATATTCGTAACAAATAATTATGCTCAATTGTTTATGCTTAATTATGGAAAAACACTCAAAAAAGCAAAAAGGCATTTGGACAATTGGTCTATGCTTCCTTTCTCATTAATTGGTCGAGTCTCAATGATTGAAATGTCAATTTTGCCATTATTCTTATTTTTGTTTATTAATCTCCCTCTTAAAATACCCAAATCTTTTTTTTCAGGAACCAGATACAATAATCCGAACCTTTATTAGGGTGAATAAACAGCCAAGAACTAAAATTTTGATACTACAACTTGATATATTGCAGGGGGGTTAAGCCTTCCCGAATTTTTAAATATATTATCAGGCAGCTTTGCTTAATGTAATAGTTCAGCTTCCATCATTACCCTCTAAACTAGAAAATTGTATTTTTGATATAATACTATCTGAAAGTGCAATAAAATGATCTGTGTTCCTTCGCTCTCCTAAATTGCCTAAAAAATCAAAGTATAAGACTATAACAGACTTAGGGCGGATTTACCAACTTTTCACGTGGCGCAAAGCCATAGCCGCAAATGCTGCACTGCGTGACAAAAGGAGAGAGGAGGAGAGCACCCTATTTTCTAAAATAAGTCACTATCCTCCCCTCTTACTAGCGCCGGCGCTGAAATCCGCTGCTGTGTGTCACAGAGACATTTTTGCACCATTGGTGCAAGGGTGTCTCCGTGAGTCTGGCAAAGGGTTTTGTACTGGAAAGGTACCCTTCCAGTAAAAAATGCTATGCTGAGACTCACTTCAAACCTTTTCCCTCTTTGTATGCGTGCTGTTCAGTGCAGCACACATGCAAAGTCGGAAAAGGATGGAGAAATGAAAGCATTTCTCGTCCCTTGCGCCTACTTGAAAAGGGCTCAGTTTTCTCACCTTAAACCCAATCTACTTTACTTAGTAAATTGGATTTAGCGTGAGAAACCATGGGTGGTTGCATGGGAATGCCCATGCTCCAGCCTTGGTATGCCCCAATGGTGTAAAGTAATACAAAACAGCACTATGCGCTGCTTCGCTTTACTTTTCCATTATTTCCAGCGCTAAACAAGTTTAGCGCTGGAAAGTAAATTGGAAAAAAAAGATTTTGCGCAGATTTGTGCCACTTTTGTGGCGCAATCACGGCGCAAAATCTGCGTCAATCTCCCCCTTAGTCTCTATCATCCAATTTGTTTTTAAAGTAGCCAAAATCTCTGCATGTCATTCATTCATTAAAATATCGTTTTGTGAAGGGTGGGGCCTCCAGTTCACTCAGGGGATTCTTGATTTTTGGAAGGAGGCATGGTTTGAACGATTAGGTGATTTTTATAAGTTAGCAAATCCAATTACCTGGGACGTGCTGGCTCAGCAGTTGGGTGCTACGAATTTAGGAGCTCATTACGATGGTGGAGGGACCGCCACTGCCGGGCTGGCGATGGCGGTCCCTCCGCCATCTGGCTCCCATTTCCCCCCGCCACATTAGGATGGCGGGGAAATCGTTCCACAAGCGTGGCGGGTGCAAAGAGCACCCGCCACGCTTCCGCCACAGGCAATGGTTGCAATTGCCTGGTGGAGCAGTCCAGACCGGGGATATGGTGGCGGTGCCTAGCAGGCACCGCCCGCCCGATCACAATGCTGGCGTCAGCCAGCCTTTCCATGGCGGTGGAACCGCCATGGAAAGGCTGGCGGAGGCTGGCTTTGGGGGGCCCAATACGGGCCCCCTCTGTGGTGCGGGGGCCAGTTGTGCACTGGGGGGGTACTACATTTCCATGCACAAGGTGGCAGGCACCGCGCGGTGCCTGCCACGTTGTACAGGGAAATGCACAACATGTAAACACAAATGGGGCTGTCCCTAGTTGGGATTCCTACAGGTACCTGTAGGAATCCCAACTAGGAACAGCCCCATTTGTGTTTAAATGCTATATAGGAGGCTGGCTCGTCCCTAGGCCCTGTGCCTCTAGTTCCCTTCCCTAGTTTAATACTAGGGATAGTGTGTGTGAAATGCACAACATGGCCATTTAACATTGCGGCGGGTGCTGCAGCCAGCAGCATCCGCCGCAATGTTAAATTGCTGGATGCGACTGTCGCAGTGGCGGTCGCATCGTAATTAGGGGTGCGGGACCGCCGCATTACATGCGGGCGGTCCCAATCCCACTACGATGGCGGGCGGAGTCCGCCCGCCATCGTAATTGGCCCCTTAGTTCTTGCTTTAAGTTTTAATCAAATAACCAGTTTTTTAAGCGAAAACTATGTGATGGTGAATACTTCGTCATAATGGTACTCTCACAATTATGCGAGCATAATTAATCCAAAGGGGGATTTTGGTACTCTTTGCTATGCCAGATGGGGGAGCTGAAAGAGGTTGCTAAATTTTTATTAAAATTGAAAATTGAAACTGGATGTAGCCTTAATATTAAAGAATGGCGGACACTAAGTGAAGTGGGGTGGAGAGCGTTAAGAGCAGCCAACTATAAAAGCATGGCTATTCTCTCAAGTTGGCTCACTTAATACACACCGCAAAGGCTTTATAAGATGTTCTCACTCCTACCAGTGCATTGTTTTAGCTGTCAGGATCTGGACATAGGGACTTGGAATCATGTTTTCTTTCATTGCCATCATATTCAACGTTTTTGGGCGGAAGTATTTGAAGCTATTAGTTCATCCATTTCAGCACAAACAGCGCCTTGTCTAAGATTGGTTCTATTTGGGTCTCCATTTGATGTTTACCATCTGAAAAATATAAGAAATATTTTGTTTTCATTGCCATAGCTGTAGCGAAGTCGCTGATACTCCAGAATTGGAAATCAGATAACATACCATCATTTCAACATTGGTATGGAAAGATGACTAGGACCTATACATGGGAAGAGGCACATGCTAAATGGATAGGGGCCATCCATAGAATCAAAGCGATATGGTCACGCTTTTCCTTAGCATTGGCGGCTACTGGTTGATAAATGCATTTTTCCAGTCTACCTGTCTGTCAGGAGTGTTAAAGATGTTTGAGGGAAGGGAAGCTCACATAGAGAAGATGGCCCCAATAACTTAAGGTGTTCCTATAGTAGGGTAGATGCACCTTTAGAAAGAATTTACATATCTTTCCGTACAATGCATTTTTGATGGGGGTATAAGCCATCATAATTTTCAATTTTAGAGGCTGTTTTATGATTTAAGAAGCTGTTATTCATGAATTTTAGCATTCTTTGTCCTGTATTTAAGTAATATTTATTTATTTCTGTCAGAATTGTAGCATTGCACTGATTGCACAATATGATACTTCGACTGTTACTACAGAGAATTCTGTTGGAAGAAATGTTGATTGCTATTGCTTTTGCACTTTATGAATTTGTAATCATGTCCTTGCATCTACTCAAAATAAAAATATTTTTTTTAAAATAATGTTTTACATGTAGGTACTTTGAAATTTGTGGCTGTAGGCCATAGTTAGAACTGAACATTTCAATACAACAATTTTTTACAACTTAGAATACCTGACTATTTGACACAAATGCTTAATTGAATTTCACTATGCCAGAGTCTAATTGCATATTCATTTATTAATGAAGATTTATTGTCTTTATATGAATTATGTGACTTTTCCCTAAGGTTTGCATTTTTACTTCATGGACTGATGAGAAAAGGATTTTCTATGCTCCTCACTCATGTAACTTTCTTGTATTTTAAACCAACCACAAAATAAGAGGGTTGCTGAACCAGCACAGCGAGCGGACGCCCCAAAGGTTGGATTCGGATACTGTCTACTGCAGTTCACCCAGGGCCACTCAGATCAAGGAGGCCACCCTTAATGGAAGATGCCTCACACACAATATTGTGTCATGCTTCATCATAGGCATCCTCTCCCCACCCTAGTAAGATAGTACTACCAGCGCGGACTCAACCTGCGCGAAACGTTGGCGATAGGAGGGAGTTTTTACATAGAAATTGCAGGACAAGGTCATGATCCAGTCTAATTAAAAATACCTTCAGGTTCCTCAGTTATCACCTTTATTATTGAGGACCTGAGGTGCACTTAAAACAGTTCAAGTGACGGAGACGAAAGAGGATAATGACTCTAGTCCATCGTACACCTAGCCAACATGTTTCTGTCCACATTGAAAGCCTAAACGGTCTGGGGAA
The DNA here is from genome assembly GCA_963921515.1 of Calotriton arnoldi. Classification (NCBI taxonomy): domain Eukaryota; kingdom Metazoa; phylum Chordata; class Amphibia; order Caudata; family Salamandridae; genus Calotriton; species Calotriton arnoldi. The sequence goes on along the minus strand of CAWUFW010008599.1, from coordinate 284,776 downwards.
ATTCATCAGGGCTGTCGGATCCCAATCAGAGTCAGAGCAGGTGTCCACCTCTAAGCTACGTGCTACCGTGAGGAAGTACAACTATAACACAACCCAGGTGGGTCCTACCTGGGAAAGAAATAGACACATGTCGTTGTTCACCTGTGCTGGGGAAAGCACAATACACAGTGAATAGAAAACAAACATTTCATATTGCTCGTACACATGTAGAAAACCATTCTCTAGTGAACCACAAGATTTAAGTACACAGACATCCTATCAAGTCTTACATCCCACCCAGCACGCGCAGTCAAAAAAATTAAAAGGCTGTGAGACCAGCATCCGGGTAGGGAGGGTGTCAATACATCGGTTGTGTGTGAGACTACACACATACATGTACTCGATATTAACCACATCACACATACATCAAAGTTTTTGTGCAACTCAATGAGAAGGTGTCAGCTATATTTTATAATGACACTCATAAAGAAAGAGAGAGACCAAATCCTTACCCTATGCTTTAGGGGATACCAGGAACTGGATCAAGGGAGGGGTGCTATGCTTCATAATCACACACTATAGAAGGTCGGGGTAAATAAACACAAGGAAGGACAACATGAACAATAAGGCGGCTTAAGGAGGGGTGTGGTTGTGTGCACCCCTGTAGTCAAACGAGTAGTAGTAGGCCACTAACATGAAAGGGACACCACAATTCTTACTCAGTTCCAGTGGATGGGTGGACATCAGTAGCTGAAATAGTGCATCACCTCTGTATAGAGTCAGTGCTCGCAAACCAAAGTCCTAGGTATCTCAGGCGTAACGCATTCCACAAGTGCCAGTAACAGGTTTGAATTGGCCATGAGCAAAGCAAAAGGAAAACGTTTCTCATTAACAAATAAGTAAAGAGACAAATATACACAACAGCTCTCAGCTGTGGATCAACCAGTGATCCTAGTTATCAAGGCTTAGTCACCAATAGTTAAGAAACACCTTTTGTTGCACATTAACCAACTTGCTAATGCGTGTCTCACCCGAGGCTAGTTATCAATCTACAAAAACCCGGCATTATTCCAAAAAGGTCAGGGGAGTCACCCCCATATGTAGTTACAAGCCCTCTTGCATAGGAGAAATATAGTGAAAAGCTCACTTGGAGCCCAAACTGTGACGAGGCTGATAACCTTGTGAACCACTCGATGAAGCGTGGAGCAGACGAGGCTTAAAAGCAATATGACGAGCCCCGACCCAGGATCCATAATCAGCCTCCCACACCTTACGTCATCAGAAGGTATGCCACTCTAATCCAGCTAGAGCGCTCCACTCCCTGCCGCTTGGTATGCTGCTTCTGCAGCTCCTCCTGCTTTTTGTGAACATTTTGCTGGTGATCCTGCTCTCCTGGGATCATGACAATCCACAAATGAGTGTGTTTTTCATAGGAATACCCCCAAAACTGACGAGCACCGCAGGGCATTATGGGGTGCTCCTCGTGCTTACTGATGAATTTTTGAACAGTGGCTCTCCCGCTGAGCTGGGGAGAGCCGCATCGCTTTCTTTTGTTTCCATTTGATTTCCTTGGCAGCCTCGCATGCACTTTACTTTTTCTCAAGGTGCTGGTCCCACCCTGGCATCCCGCAGCCTTTCCCTACGTTGTAGAGATGATCAGGGAGACCCACCCCGGCTGCTCTACGCCAGCTCCTCACCAGGCCAGCACCATTGCGTGCTGCTGTGGAGCCAACACTTCATTTCTGGTCTGCCTGCTCCTCCAGACAGATGCGTGGGCTGCTGGTGGCACGGGGCAGTGCGATGGCACTCCTCCTTCCTTACTTTAGCCATTAGGGCCCAGGGATGGGGTCCTGGGCCCCCTCTCAGCTTTGCAGTGGGTGCGACAGCGCTCCCTGACTTCTCTTTGTGGTTGGGGACCAGGGACAGTGTCGTGGGTCCCCGGGCATCTTTGCAGGGGGCGCAACGGCGCTCCAGGACAGGTTGTCTTCTTAGGGGCTGACCCCGGGCCCTGCCCCATTCCGGGGGCTGCAATGAAATGGTGGCACAGCCCCACGCACTTCGTCAACAGAAAAATGGGGGGTCAGAGGTCACAGAACTTCAAACACCCATAACTCAGGCCCTGTCTGGCTGATTTTCATCATCGGGGTCTCGTTTTGCTCCTGGTAGCAAGCACTTGCCACCTGGATCCCTTTCTTTAGGTCTTCTGCCCTCCAAGTTTACAAACTTGGTAGAGAGCAAGCCTCACTGGCTCCCTGTCCAGCTTTTCAATTTGTGGTCTCTCTGGGTAGCGCTCTCTCCTGGAGCAGAAGCCCAGTCTTTCCCCCCAACAGGTTCTCAGGGAGTGTAGGGGGACCAGCTTCCCTGGCCCTGGGGAGTGACCCACTGGTCCTGGGGTCAATCAAAGTCAGAGTCCTGGTGCCAGATGGCAGTCAGGGGGTTCCTCCCAGGGCCGGTCCTAGGATTTGTGGGGCCCCGGGCAGAATAGAAACATGCGAGGCCCCTCTAATTTGCATAAAATGTAATATCACAGGAAGTGACATCATAGAAAGTGCCTACTGACCAACCATTTTCTGGCACTGTTGAAGTAGCTTTGCAAGAAGCTACTTCTCTAATGTGGATATCACTGAGATGGCTACAAATACAAATAACAGCCCTAATAAAATAAATGTTATTATTTTAAAGCTCTATTATGTGGAAATGCAACACATCAAACTTTGTTGAAAAGCTACGCCTATATCTCTCCAAAACCGATGTTTTCAGAATAGTGCATGATTAAAATCCTAAAACAGATTGTCCCATAGCTATACAGTGGGTCTTCAGGTGACTCCCTGATACTCCTGTTGCATCAGTGAAGTTCAAGGTTAAGGCATTTGGTTTTAGCAGGCATGGGCATCAACACTAAGGGATTCATGCTGGTTCGGGTGAGTGACCTGCAAATGCTCCAGTAAACAATAGAAAGCACTGATTAAAGAAAATAAGAGGATGAGACGGCACAGATGACATACACAGGTGTTGTGGCTAATATTTTGGCAGGTAGGAGCACCAAAAGCTAGACCATTCCCACAAACTGAATGCCTAAACCCACTAACTACTCTCAAACTTCATTTTTAAGAGATGAAAAGAGCTGAACTAACTCAAACATATTAAGATGAATGGAATATGTAACTGGAGATAATGAGCTGTTCGATACTGACGTATGTTTAATAAAAAGATTTTAAAAAGATATAAAGATGAGATGGCTAAATAGAGACAAGAATGTGTATCCAGGGGAAAAACTGCCAAAAGCTACAATGGGAGCCAGACACTAAACAGACAAGTAGTAAATTAAAGCAACAAAACAAAAGGGATTTAATATAGCAGACTCAGTGCAGTTTTCCCTTACAAGGAAATTAAATCTAGCAATGTTGAATAGGTTGGGGGAGGTGGTCTTTGACTTTCAAAATAAATCTCCCATAATTCCTGAGATTTACACTTTTAAAGATTTTAAGTCACATTTTAAGTCACATGTCCTTAATATCTGAGAAGACACTTGCCAAATTGCGAAGGGTCCAGACACATGTCACTTGACTCAAATTTAGCCTAAAAAGTAACAAACAAATTGCACCTACCCTCAGGTAATTCCACTGGATCATGGTTAAAGAGATAATTGAATGCAAGACCCTTGAACGATCATGTCCATCATCCATAAATTTCTCCAGTCATGGCCCAGGCTACCTAATCATACTCTTTTGGTCCTTCCAATCACCAATACAAGATTTGCCTTCCTACAACTACTGGCCACCTACTTACCTAAGCTCAGTGACTGGCTAATCACTACATGTGCGATGATGTACTCTATGGAATGAGGCACTCACTCCTCAGTCAGCTCCCCTCTGCAGCCCCCTTTTCCTGTATCCTGCCCCTTCTTCTCATCTCCAAAGCAAGGCTAATTCAAACTGTACTGCTGAAAAGCAGCAATTTCTTCAGGCCTCGCTGTCGCTATTTGAGTTTTGGGATAATTTATAGTGGGAAGAGGCGCACATCATCTTGTGCTTACCCAGGCTGTCCCATTCTCATTCTGCACTTGACAGTGATCAGGCTATCTTTGGGCGAATGACCAGACAGACCCTGTGCAGCAGCCTGCTACATGTATTTTAATACTCTTTTGGACAGGATGACTAGTGTGTAGCATGTATGGCTCTAGTTTCTTGGACAGTTAGTGACAAATGATGAACTTTAAAACACGCTGGAGCAGATACCTAATAGGCCTTCAAACTACTTTTACAAGGCATTTGGGCTTCTTCACCTTCCCCTTTCCTCAGGGTGTTATGTTAAATTACACCAAATTGTGCAGCGAATGCAAATGTCTTTAGTTATTGTTCCATTGAAAGAGATGAATAAAAATACAACACCAAGAGGGAATCCTGGCGCTAAGGGATTTCGAAGGAAAAGGTACAGGCTATACTAATGTATGGAAAGGCCAGTTTTAAGTTTTTCTCCAGAAGATTTAAGATGCACCATAACTCAAGACTGAGACATTTCCAGTCCTGTGCAGCTAGAAAGGAGAAGTATCTACCTCCAATATGTTCTCTCTTAATTTTAGGATGGGACAGGAGCATGGCTGTTACTGAGTGTAGGATTCTGGAATAGGAAGGAATAATACAGTGCTGAAGAATGAGTGGGCCCTTTTATGCACTGCACAATGGCAAATGGATAGATCATTTGGTAGCAGGAATCAACAGAAAGCAGAAAGAGCATCTAGGGCAGCCTCAGATGAGAATCCAATCACTGTTCTTAATGATCTGAACGGTACCAAATGCAATAGGTGGGAAGTTTAAGACCGAGAACACTTGCGTAATCTGGTTGTGAGAAGATATTCGACTGTACAAATGTCTTGCGGCAGTGACAGGGGTGAAAATGCAGGATTTTGTGTTGCATATGGATGTAGTAGAAGTAGATAACACACTGTTTATCCAGACAAGGAGAGAAGACGTTGGAAAATAAATCCAAGATTTTGCTGTTAACGCAACCATGGTGGTTTATTGGCCCAGCTCCACATGCCACCAAAGAGCAGTGTGTATGGTACCAGGCCCCTTAAAGATGCAGATGTCTGATGTTTCGCTATATAGTTTTAATGAATTCTTCTTTATCTAAAAAGCTACTGATTGCAGGCAAGTCCAAAACATTTTCTTGGTTAGAGACCAGGCTTCTCCGAAAGGATAGAGATAAGCCACGCCAGGGGAATACCTTGAATTCCAGGTTGTTCCAGTTGATTCCATTGAACCGGATGGGAAACTGACAAATGTGACACTATAATTTAGTAATATCAAGGCTGCTCTGGCTTCCTCATTAAGATTCAGGCTCAAACTGTCCGACACAGCAAGAAATGCTACTTTCAACACATGGAGAGGTCAGAATTCAACTGGCAAGTGATCAATAAGTAAATTAGTTCCTATGAAAGAGATTTATCAGTTGACTTCATTTTCAAGGATTTTTCAGAAAAAAGGCAGCAAAGAGTTGTTAGAAGATGCTGAGAAGCTTCGAACCTGCTGAAGGATTTTTGAGCAGAGGAACAAACGCAGCTTTTTAGTTTTTTTTTTCCTACATAGTAGGGAAAGATGACGAGGCAAGGGCAATATTGCAAATGGAGGTCAGAGCAGGGGCTGTGATCTTTAGATATCCATTCATGAAATGGGCAGGAAAGGGTCCCAACTGGGAACTAGATTTAATTTAAAAAGTCATATTTGAATATGAGTACACAGAGAGCAGGCTGTAATTCCACAGACATGTTGAGGATAGTTCAAGATCACAAACCTTTGTGAAGGATGACACACATCGCAAATCTAAGCCAAATTTCTACTTGGAAAATAAAGAGACAGGTAATTGCAAACTTTGGCAGGAGTCTCAATGTACTTAGAAGCACATGCTTGTTCAAAGACGCTTTTACCTCTCCTCCAACCACTTAAGTTTTTTTGTTGATTCTGCCCACTTACATCCACCTCTCTCCTCTGTGCTTTACTTTTTACCTCCCCTCTTGCTCAGCCTATTATCTTCTCTTGCTGGTTCAGACCCTCTTACATCCATCTCGCTGTGCATGCTCTCCTCTTAACGTCTCTTCTTTTCCCAATCCCCAAGCCTCTTACCTTTTCTCTCTGGTTCTGCCACTCTTACATTGATCTTGGCCCTCATACCTCCATGCCCTACTCTTCACCTCTCAACTCTCCACCCAGTCTTTATCTTCTGTGCTTGTTATGACATCCTAAATACAGCTATGCCTTTTCCTTCTCCCCTTTCCTTTTATCTTCTCTTGCTGCTCCCGCCCCGTTACATACACCTCTCCCCTTCCTCCTTCCCTCTCTCCTCTTGCTGATTCTACCCTTTTTACATCAAACTCTACCTCCCTGATCTGATCTTCATCTCTAATCTCTCAACCAAGCCTTTAACTTTCTCTTGCTGGTTCTGCACATCTAACATCTCCCTTCCCCTCCTCTCGGACTCTTCATTTCACCTGTATCTCTTGGTGGTTTTTTAGGTCTCGCATAGGCAGCGCGCATGCGCTGCTCTAGGAGATGACCTTTAGAAATTGGTCAGCTCGTTTCAAGCACTCGTGCTTGTGCTGGCATCCACCTTGCGGGAGCGAGCAGCGGCGCGCGCGCTAATTGAAAACAGATGGCCCGCGCGCCGCTGCTCGCTACCGCAAGGTGGATGCCAGCACAAGCACGAGTGCTTGAAAAGAGCTGTTGACATCCCGCTGTCCATCTTCACAATGCTCCCACCCTCTCCCGTTCTCCGTAGCCCGGCTGCGGAAGTTACCTTCTTCGGGGAGCTGCGTGTGTTTATTCTTTTTGGTTTTTTATTTCTCACGAGTCCAAGCATTAGCTGTTTTGGGCACCATGCTCCTGCACTCCTCTGGGTTCACGGCGAGTGACGCTCAGATGTAGTAAACTCCAGCACGCGCAGGGATGAGCATATAATAACACCAGTGCAGAGCCTTTCAACGCGCATGTCCTTACTATCAGCTTTTTACTCTTTCGAGAACTAAATAGTAATCTTAGACAGAGGATAGTCATGGCTCAGAGTCTGTATCAAGTGTGCAGTGACACCCACCTATTGTGTTTGCTTCCGGCTAGCAGGTTATGCTCTGTAAAATTGCGTGTAAACAAAACCGCTCGTGTGAAACAGAGACAGACGAAATTGTTGTTATTTTACTAGTGTGTGTGAGATATACTGTCAGAATGTGGGTGTTTGTGCATGCGCGCACGTGTGTGTGTGTGCACGCACATGTATGGCGTGTACGAGGAAGATGTAATTGTAGCTGTTACAATATTGGGGAGATGGTGTGTTGGTCGAAATGTCTGGGACTGTACTATTATGCATTTTTGTCTGCGTGAAATATCGCGTGTGTGTTTCTGTGTTTGGTTGTGTATTTGTGCGTGCATGTGTGTACCCGCGTGGTTATTTTGTGGGTTCTCGCTTGCAATACATTGAATTCTAGCGCTTCCTCTGCATATATTTGAGTCCGTCTATCTGTTTTCCAGTCTCTCTTACTTCTTCCCTCTCCCACACGGGCACTTACTGGCAGGTCTGCTGTTCTCTCATACAGGCCTTCTCTTTCTCTTCTTCTAACTCTTTCACTCTATTTCCCACGCTGTTCATCCCTCTCTTTCACAACCTCCTCGAAGGGCGCTGTAGCTGTCTCCGTTTCACTCTGTTACTCTGCTAAGCTGCGTCTTTCACCCTCACTCACGCTCATGTCGGGGCTCAGGTCTCATCCGTGCCTTTCCCCATCTCAGTCCACGCACACACCGTTAGGGTGAGCACACTACACAGAAACACGCGGATCAATGAACGTGAGCACAAGAGATACATTCCAGTGTTACATCTGTACGAGACTTAATGCTGGTTTAATTTGCTTTGCGTTGTAGGGTTTCTCACTTAACTAGTAATTGCTTTATCTGTGCAGTTGACTGGTTTGCTGTCCTGGTGCTCACTCTCTCCTTCTGCGCTCTGCTGTTCTAGCCTGGTGCGGCCTGAAGTGAAATGCGGCACTGGCTGCTGCCTTTGTTCTTTTTCAGATGGCGCCTGAGACCAATAGCAGGAGCAGAGACTTGCCTGCAAGTGATCTAATCTCAATGAGGTGTCAATCTAGCTCCCTGGTGTGAAAAGCTAGCTCTTTTGTGCCCACCTCTGTCTTGGAAACACAAGAGGAGGAAAACACTTAAACAGAGGTACACACGGGGGGCTGTGCTGCACACTCTCCCAGAATCTATATATTTTTCTTTTTGGGATTGATTTTGTATTTTTGCTTAAGGGGGCCCACTTCTGCAAGCTTCCCTTAGCTGCCCCTAGACCACTGCAAGCTACCCGACACTGCTCCCAATGCCACGAGCTTCTACACATTCCAATTTTGGCTTAATATAATTGAACCACTCAGGATAATGTGCTGCATGGCTAAACACTTATAAGGTCCCAAAGGCGAGACCTATTGGCTATGCCAATGCTTGTCTCTCTTCCATCCACTTCTCTCTCTTGCCACTCTGCCTATGTACTCTTGCTGGTTCTGTCTCTCTTATAGCCATGACTTTTATCCATACACTACCTTCACTGCTCAACTCTTCCCCAGCCTTATAACCTTTTTCACTGGCTCTGCCCCATTTACATCTTCACTACATTTTCATCCTCCTAAACACTCTAATCGTTTCCCACTGATTTTGCCACTTACACCACCTATTTCCGTTCATGCTCTACTCTTATTCTCATCTCTTCCTCAAACCTTATTTTATGGATTCTGCCCCTTTTACATCAATCGCTGCGCTATCCCCAGCTTTGTTTCTTCTCTTTCTCGTTATGTCCCTCTTATATCCACTTTTCCCCTCCATGCTGTATGCCTCATCTCTCCCACTGCCTCTTACTTTTCTCGCTGATTCTGGCCTTCTACATCCACCTCTCACCATTCCCTTTCTCTTCTCTGTGTAAGGTTTCTTGATTGTTCTTACATCTGCATGCCCCATCCATGTATTGCCCTTCACCTCTCATTTCTTCCTCTTGCCTCCTAACGTTTTTTTGCTGGTCTGTCCCCTTTACATCCACCTCTCCTCTATGAGCCCCCTGCCTCTCACCTCGTCTCACTGTTTCTGCCTCTTACATCCACGTCTCCCTTCCATGCTCTATACTTCACTTTATCTCTACTACTGTCTCTTACCTTTCTCATTAATTTTGCCTTTATTACACCCACCTCTTAGCTACCTGCTGAACCCTTCACCTCTCATCTCTCTGCAGCCTCTAACCTTCTCTCACTGGTTCTACCTCTCTGAAATCTACCTTCCCCCTGCCTCTTACCTGCTCTTGGTTGTCCTGCCCTCTTACATCCAACACTCACCATACCCTCTCCATGACACTTAAGTTCTCCTGATGGTTCTGCTTCTTTTATACTTACCTCTTCAATCCAAGCACTGCCTTTCACCTTTCATCTTACTCTCCAGCCTTAACTTTGTTCACTGGTTCCCCCCTTTATGTCCACCTCTCCCCTCCATGCTCAACTCTTCATGTTTTATCTATCTTTCACCTCTACCCTCAATTCGCTGTATCTGCCCCTCAAGCTTCCACCTCTCTCCTACATGCGCTGCTATTTATCACTCTTCTCCCTGGCCTTTTACCTTGCTTCACGTCTTGTGCCAGGACACAATACAGGCCCCTGCAGCACAGATGGTCCCGCAACACTTCAGGGGGCCCCCATTCAGCCCAGGGCCAATGAATATCTGTGAAATGTGGAGACTCAGGGGCCCATTATCACATTCTGCAGCGAGGTCCCCATCATTTTGTGTTACACCACTGCTCTTGTTACTTTACAACATTCTCTCCCCTTCCATCCTCCCACTCTCCCCAAGCCTATTACATTTCTCCTTTGCATGCTATTCCTTTTACCTAACCAAGATTCTTCCCTTCTCTCATTGATTCTGCCATTACATACACATCACTACATCACTCCTTCCCCATCTCCCTTTCCTTAAGCGTCTTGTTCTATATATCTGTTTTGCCCCTTATGTTCAGCTCGCTCCTCTCTGCTGTACTCTGTCATTTCCCCCACCTCTTACTGTCTTTTGTTTGCCTAACCCCTCTTAGATGTGCCTCTCCCTCAATACTTCTATTAAAAGCAAAAGAGAGCACCAGACCTCCTTAGATGTACCCAGGACACTGGATTTCGGGATTTCAGATATGAACAAACATGATGCCGGGGAGTAGTGCTACCTTTTCAGATGTGTACAACAAGGAATGGTGTGTGGTTTGACAGGTTACATAGTTTGGGTGTATCTAGGAGGGGTCGTTGCACTCCCCTCGGGGTGGTGAGGATGGATGTGGGGTCACCCCTCCTTCCCTCCTACCAACTCAGTTATCTCCACTATTCTTCTACCGACCCAATTTTTCATTATTCCTTTTCTTCATGTAAATTACATTAAAATAAAAAAACACCAAGCGCTTATATTCAACTGGAGTCACTATGTTTAACTCTGTTTATGTTTCTTTTGGATGAACATGCTTGTTTGAAAAAAAAACAATAAAACAGAGTTGCAAAAAAAAAAAGAAAAGAATAATAACCTCTCACTCCGTTTTCTGCTCTTCTCCCTTTCCCTCCATTGGACTTGAGCACCGCCCATCGTGACGTGGGGTCACTCTGGGGCATATCTACAAGGGCAGGCGATACAATTATCGCCACTTTAGCGTCCGTTTTCGGACGAAAAGCGGCGATAATTTTAACGCCTTATTAGCAAGGACACGCTAACGCGTGAATCCATGCTTTTCGCCCTTTCTCTTATCGCCCAGCTTTGCATCTCTAATGAGATGCAAAGTGGGCGTTACTAGCGTACCCCAGATGGGCTACGTTGTAAATATCGCCGATGTGCACATCGCGATATTTACAAGGCAGCCCACAGGATGATAGCAGTCGTTAGATTTTGGCGAAAACGCCCGTTTTCGCCAAAATCTAACGTCTGCTATTATCCCGACAGCCATCCCTAACATAGGGGGTGGATTGTGCTGATACGACCACAGGGTCGTATCAGCAAGGTTATCGCCGTTTGCAGGGAACATCGCTGGAAAACCAGCGATGTTCCCTGCAAAACGGCGATAACCTCGCTATCTCTGGAATTTTTATCGCCCTGGAGAAGCGTGTTGTTAATAACGCGCTACCAGGGCGATAATTTCTGGAGATAGCCAGCGATAAGAAATCTATCGCTAAGCACGGCCAGCGATAATTATCGCTGGCCGTTGATAATATGCCCCTCTGTTTTTTTGTTGTGAGCCCTGCAGGATGCTCTGCCTTTCATTCATGCAGAGGCAGGGCTCACTTCACACCTCACGCCAGTTCAAGCATCTGCAATTATCATGCAGATGCAGCGATTAGGATAAGAGAAAGGAAAGCTGATCACGGCCACAAACCCTGCCCTGCCCAGTCTGCCACAGCTGAAAGGGATGCGGGGGACGGGGGTCATATTTCCCCTTCAGCCCATGGCAGCCGGGTCCAGGTGAGGGAGGCCCCGCCTCTGGCCTTGAGCTGCACCACGGTTGCACACCCCGAGTGGTAAGTGGTACTATGGCACATTTTCAAAAGAATGATGGCCTCGTGGGGGGCCCCGTCGTAGTTAGAAGGCCGCGGGGCCCTGGGCAGCTGCCCACACTGCCCATGCCTAGCGCCGGCCCTTGTTCCTCCCTCCAATTGTCCATGGCGTCTACCTCCCAGTCCTATGTTACGCAGAAAAGCACATAAAAAAAGCTCTCTCCCCTGCGCAAGACCTTTTAAGTGAAACAGGGACTGTCAAACAGGGATGTGCCTCTGGCCCATTCTGATGTGCCACATCATCTCTCCACCCCTGTTCCAATCTCAGTGCACAATCTTCTTGGTTAGCTCAAAATGGCGTCACCTAGCAGTCACTTGTGCTTTGGGGGTCTCAGCTCCACCCCTCGCTGATATCACTGCCAGGGTCTGCCTCAGCAGATCTTCAAAGGAGCCCCCTCTGGTTTGGCTCCAGAGGTCTGGATTTCCTCCTTTGTTGAGTGAGCTTGGGCCGGCCCTCTTCCTGGCACAGGATGACATCTGGTTGATTGATGTAGAGCAGTCCACTAAACCCCTTCCTTCTGAGGAGCTGACCTAATTAAGACTAATTGCTCCCTTTTATGGGGGACGGCCTTTGTTACTGCTGCTGGATGTAAAAGTAACTAAACCAGTCCAGCAGGGTGACAACAACCGTGGGCTCTGATTGTGAGCTGAGCCAGAGAAACTTGGAATTCCTGGATGACCCATAAGCTGTACAGTTATGATTTTGTACTTAACAGAATTGTTCCTTTCACATGGGTTATAGTGTACATTGGTGCAACTTTGGAGTCTCTGCCCTAAAGAGTACTGGAGCTGCGCCCTAAAGTAGCCTTTCCCATTGGAGTATAATGGCATGACACTATATTCAAACAATAAAGCAAACTGACTTTCCCTTACATGTGTACACCCACATTATAAGGCATATTCCAGGTCACTACCCAACCCTGCATAGTCTCTGCTGTGGCAGTCTACCTGTGTATGATTTTTGGGCTTTGCACAATAGGAGTCTCCCACACACAGCCCTCATATGTGTGCACAAGTTTGTGCACACTTGTTCACGTGTAAGCAGCCAAGTGTCCCTTACCCTGGCTGTGTCGCTGCAGCCTTATCTTAAAAGGGGGACACTGGTGGTAAACACAATCAGTCCAATTTACCATGAGGTTACTGTGCGTGAGTCACAAGTTATGAAGCTCTCCCACAGTAAAAGGTTAAAAACCAGTTGATCAAAAAGCAAAAAATCCAGAACGACCTCCTCAAAATCAAAATGGAGTATAATGTGAGAAACTAAACTCTTAAGCTTACCACATAGAAGGCAACAGTTTTGAATTGTTCTTTGTGGACCAACCTATGTGCCCAGACAGACGATCAATTCCCATGACTTGCTTGGGAAAATATTTCAAAGTATCTACCTTTGCACCTTGTGAGCAGATGATGGTCGCATGTGCATGGACCACAATGGGGTGACAATTGATGTAATCTCTGGACTTGTCAAACAATATTATTAAAGAACACCCTGGAGTGGTGAGAGTGGGTTTCTTTTTCTTCGCTGTGAATGTACCTATCCCCTTTTCCTTGAGCAGACTTATCTTCCTCTGGGAGAAGAGATTTCTTTGCTTCTGCTGGCACTGAGCTCATGTCGGTGGTCTCGTTGACACTCCTGGTTCGCCAGTACTTGCCTCCTTTCTTATCCTAACTTTGACCAGAACCCATGCCTATGCTAAGAGGACTCTTCCTGAACTGTCCCCCTGCCCTTACTAGTGGCAGGAACCCACTTGCCTAGCAAACGTTCCATGGACTCTTTGGCTGAACAATAGATTCCCAAATATCCCCGTAAGATTGTCTTTTGTCTATACTCTGCTAAATGTGTAGTTTTATATTATATTCTGTAACTGCTTATTAAGTCTCATGACAAGTTGCCTAAAATGCTGAGTATTGCTTCGAATTCTAAATCTGTTTAATAAAAATAACTAATTCAACCTAAACTGTCTGAATCTTCTTAAAATTGTATTCTTAAATGTTCTTTCCACAGAGTCTATGAATACAATAATTTGGATTCTAATGCATAACCGAGATAGTCAGAGATTATTTTCAAAACATCAGATTCTTCTGTTATTGTTCTATATTAGGGCTGGGCGTAGTTGGCGTAGCGCCACTACGCAGAACTTTGGAAAAAATGTGTGGAAAACGAGCGCACGTCCTGAGGGTCCGGGTGCCCGGGACAGGGGTCCCTCGTGCCTGGGCAGGCTCCCCGATCTCCCCGGCCTGGCTGGGATGAGAAGCACGGACCGGCCCCGGGGACTGCGTTTCGGTCAGGGCCTGGGGTTTGGGAGCCCCCGTCCTGCCGCCTGCCAAGTGTCCATCTGCCCGGGACAAGGGTCCCTGGTGCAGAGCCCCGGAGACCTGCAAGGGCATGCGGGAGCCCTACCGCTATGGCTCGGCTCAGGGCGGGCAGATGGCAGTCCTTTCGGTCCCGGCCATCTGGTCGCACCTCTCCCCTCGGCCATCTGGTCGCACGCAATGCTTTCCAATGGGGCGACCAGATGGCCGGGCTGCCCTGGAAGTCCCGATGAGGGGCTCATTTGCCTCCCGGACCCCAGCCAGGGCTCCAGGAGGTCGGGCATGTTCGCGCCCAGGGTCCCCTGAGCCTTGCGGTGCGCACGGATTCCCAGAAAGCGGGGTAGCCTTCCTCCGGATTACTAGGGGCAGGGTATGCCGGGACACCCCTCCCGGACTGGCGGTACTCTGCCGGGGACCAGATGGGCTATGCCCGGACAACACCTCCCGAGGCATCCGGGGCTCCCTCCTCCGGCCCACGGTGTGGCAAGGTGCCCGGGACGGGCTCCATGGGTCCCGGGCAGTCCTCCCCCGGGCGCCCGGGCCCGAGAGCTCCCATGGTCCTCCCCGTGCCTGAGGCCCAGCCGGGGTCCCCGAGCCCCCCGGGACGCGGAGCCCCTGAGCCCTGCGTGGGCAGGCGGGAGCCCTACCGTGAAGGCTCGGCTCGGCTCGGCTCGGCTCTGCTCGGGGCGGGCAGATGGGAGTCCTTTCGACCCCAGCCATCTGGTCGCACGCAATGCTTTCCAATGGGGCGACCAGATGGCCGGGCTGCCCTGGAAGTCCCGATGAGGGCTCATTTGCCTCCCGGACCCCAGCCAGGGCTCCAGGAGGTCGGGCATGTTCGCGCCCAGGGTCCCCTGAGCCTTGCGGTGCGCACGGATTCCCAGAAAGCGG